>OX377205.1:70938053-71113782 GCA_947396885.1 Heligmosomoides polygyrus polygyrus | reverse complement strand
GTTTTAGATCCAGTGTTGTTCTTGATAACAATTTGAATGGTTCAGTGCTCCCAAGAGTGCATATAAATGAACGAATCAGTAAAATGGAAAAGGAAAAGTTGCGGTTTTACGTGGCGTTTCCTTTTTTGGGCGCGTATAGCGCAGTCGGAGTAGGTGTCGACTATCGCGGGCACGCGGTGCCAGGTTCCTGGTTCGCATTTCCCGACCAGCCTAACCAAGCCTTCCATCCCTCCGGGGTCGGTGAATTGGTACCAGACCGGTCTGGGAAGGATAAAACACTGAGCTGTTCATCCACCGCAAGTCATTGTAAGTCAAATACGCATTCAAGTCGCCCCCACGATATCCCGTAGAAGAAAAATGTAACGCCGTCCTTTATCCTTATTCTTTCCTTGTTTTATTTGACTTCAACCTGTAACGCTACCACACAGAGGTCGCCTTGTCACTTTATTTACTTCCTCTGTTAGCTAACATATAGAGGATGCTCGACTATACAGCATTAGTCGTTTTTGCCGTGGTTCTGCTACTATTGCTTATGTGATGATATATACAGGGTATCTCAAAAAATGTATTGGGTTGGCCCATAACTCCCCGCCGTTTTTCTTTCTTCATCAATTCGTTGCGGGTTTCGCCAGCGGCCTCTTGCATCGCTGCAGAGCTTTCGAAAGAGAATGATTTGCTCTATCAGCGCATATATTGAATTTCTTTTTTCATCCTGAATTTTATCAATTTTTATGTCGTTAAATTGAAAAGTGGCCACCGCCGACAATTCCTTCTTTCCGCTTAGGTTTGGATTTTTGCGAAGTTTTTCACAGTATTTGGAAGTCAATGTTTTGTACTACGTGTTGGTCCTGTTTGATCATTTGTCTTTTACTGATTTTTAGGCCATCGAATTGGGACTCCAAAGTAGATTTATTTTTACCGACAGCTTCTGTTCTGTGGTGCTTTATGTCGTTCGGAAGAGAATTTCTTGATCTATAAGAATTTGTGTCGCGTTTATTGGCTCATGCTGATTTCTTTCCAATATCAACAAAATGCAAAAAAAATCATTTTCACTGACAACTCCTTTGCCTTGCTCAGTCTTTCTTGCTCAGTTTTATGACAATCGAACGTGGATGTCTTGTTCTACCAGTATATATTATTTGTTTTTCGGCCACTTAGTTTTTTGCTGATTTTCAGACCATCAAGATGGAGTTTCAGGTCGACAAAGATGACCTCTTTGTCGACCGGCACCTCTTTGTGTGTCGTTTGCTGACCAGTGCTGAGCTTCTTTACGGTGCTTTATGTTGACGTACATACATACAGAACTATTTTTCATCGCCAGTTACAATTCGGGGCGAAAATCGTTTAATATGTCCGTGTGATGAATGATGACGGGCAAGCAGGCCGGCAGCAATCGTTACTGGCTTGTTCCTAACATATTGCTGGCATATTTAACGAATTTTGCACAGAATTGTACCTGGCGATGAAAAGTAGTGTTTGTATGTATGCATGTTAACAAGAAGCACCCTAAGAATGGCTCAGCACTGGTCAACAAGCGACACACAAAGAGAATAAGGTGCCGGAAGTGCTCATCTTTGTCGACCTGGACCTCCATTTTGATGACCTGAAAATTAACAAAGATTTAAATGGCCGAAGAACAAATCTTACATTTAGACATCCAAGACACCCGCTTTCAAGTCTCATATAAAGCTGAGTAAGACAGACTGAACAAGGAGAAGTTGTTGGTGAAGATGATTTTTCTCTTTTTGGCATTTCGTTGATATTCGACAGAAATCAGCACGGGCCAATAAACGCGACAAATTCTTATAGAGCAAGAAATCCTCTTCCAAGCGACATGTAACACGAAGCAAAAAATTCCTACCACAGAGCAGCATAAATCTCCGTCGGACGTCCCAAATTGATGACCTAAAAATCAATAAAAGACAAGTGAGCAAGTAGAACCAACAGGTTTTTTTTTGTAGCACAGAACATTGACTTCCAAACGCTGTGAAAAGCTGCAAAAAAATCCAAACCTAAGCGGAAAGAAGGAATTGTCGGCGGTGGCCACTTTCACTTTTCCACTTTAACGACCTCAAAACAAAAATTCAGGATGAAAAAAGAAACAGAATACATGTTCTGATAGCGCAATTCATTCTCTTTCAAAAGCTGCATAGCGCTATGCAAGAGGCCGCCGGCGAAAATCGCAAAGAATTGTTGAAAAAAAACGGCAGGGACTTATGGGCCAACCTAATATATACTGTTTGAAAGGTGATAACTTTGCTGACAATAAACGAAGGTACTGAAGAAGCTAAGAGCTCATATGAATGCTTGAGGAAATAGAAATTTCCTGACATATGATCGGCATGGAATGCGCCATGCACTCGTCTGAAATTTTGCATTTTACACTCGATCGTGTTTCGCTGGAGTACTCGCAAAGTGGCCTGTCGATTGATGTTAGCCTTTCTTGATGTTCAAAACTGATGTGATGTGATGACCACCTACCCATATTTACAGGTAGACTGGCAGTCCATACAGAAGAGGTATCAAGAGATGGTCGCTAATGAAAACAGTGAAGATCGAATATTAAAGCAGGAGTACGAAGTGCGTTACGGACTGGAATTCGGCCCTTCACTGAACGGCGAGGTTGATTATTTATCGCATCGTTTTCTTAGCGCATAAAGATTGCGAATAAATCTCATTGTTAAACGTTTTGAGTTTAGATGATGAAGAAATGGACCGGAAGAAGCTCTTTATCAAAAGGACTATCAATGCCGCTGTTTCACAAGATCTACTTCGAAATGAAACCGACAACTGGAACCATACTCGTAGGGTTCCGTGACGACGAATGTTAGTTCACTGCCTTCAAGACTACTAATTCGACACCCTGACTGGTTTACAGTTTCAGCCATGTACGACGAAAAAGAGCTGCTCCAGTCAAAAGCGGAGTGGGACGCTGAGAAGCAGGGAAACAGCAGGAGATTCGATAACAATCGAAGAAAACCCACTCCCGCAGAGGTGGTGAAGAGGAACGAATTGGAAGGAGTTATCCCGTTGAGAGAGCGACGCGCTCGGAACGTCAGTTTTTACCAAGTGTTGCCTCCTGTCGCATCCCCTCGCAGTAGCAAGACAGGCTTCATGAGTAGATAAGTGCGCAATGAGAATTAGAGCTGTGCTGATGCAGAGTCTTGCGCGGCACTACACAGCATGTAACACATATGTGCGCGGAGGTAGAAACAGAGAAATAGAGGCATGGATTTATGGAGGTGTTGGATTCAGATATGAGTATAGTATATAGTGAAAATATAGAGGTACGGAGCGAAAGAAGGAATGTGTACAGAGACAGTTACTTTATACATCATTGGGCGTACGATGGTGTGGTGTTGAAGAAGGACAGATACAGGGAAAGAAATAGAGGTAGATACGGAGATATTGTCGCCTCCACTGTACTGAAGACTTTTCGCAGTCTGAACAACGGGATTAAGTGTGATTCATCGAAGGAGACGCTTCATAAAAACATGATCACCTAGTTTTGTTTAAGTTACTACTTCCTTTACTCATCAAATGATTATGGTCTTGGTCCTGCTTCCTTCATGGACACAGATTCGCACCAAACTCCTTTTTGGTTACAAGGGTGCTAGGAAGCCAAACTGGAACGAGGCCTGCATTAATCCGAGGACGTCGTGGTGATCCCGCTTTTAGTTTAAGTCACATAGTGGCACTTCTTTTCTAAAATCGTACTTTAAGGAAGAAAATAGTGCTTCAAGAAGTTCGTATGCCTGCGTATACCAGATTCGTGATCAGCTTCTAATAACTCTCCTAGGCGAAATATGGATGAAGTTGATTATTACGTATCCACCCTTTCGCTTATCCATACCAAACGTAATTTATTGTATTCTACCGTATCTCCAAAACCGGATGCTGTATTCGTGTTCAACACCCTGTTCAATCAACTTGGACGTGGTTTGGGCGGAAACTTTCGACCTCGTGGGATATAAGTGTCCCTATCTGCAATGCAACGGGGGTGCATGGGCATACAGTGAGATCCTTTGAGGGCCTCTAGCTCTTGGGTTCAAGGACTGCAGGATTGGAACCTACTTTCCACTACATGAAGGGTGAAGATTCTTGCAGTTGTGTTCATTTCCGCCATTCAGACATACTCTGATACTCTTCACTGGTCACTTGGTTTTCGCCTTGAGTGGTATCGGAGCTCGGTGGTCACCTTTGATTGACAATTGTTACCGAGGTGCGAAACCCGCTCTATGCTTAAGGCTTAGAGCGCGGTTGGAGATGAGGTCTGAAGTACTAATTCAGCCCAATCTTCGTGCATGGGTTCACTTGCGGGTGCTGTTTTACGTCTTCGATTCACTTTACATTGAAACTAAAAATTGTGGTCATTCCAGTGCATAGCAACCTGCTCGACACTGTCGCCGACAGCGCCCTCCCGTCGCCGAGACAATCGACACTGTTGGCGACAGCTTGTCGCTGCGACAAGTTCTCGCTGGCCCTATGGGCGTACGTTAGCGGCGCTCTCTTGCGTGCACTCTGTTTTTCTCGGGCAGTGCTCGGCACGAGAGAAACAGAGTGCACAAGCGCTCTCTACCTCTTCATGCCGGGGCTCCCGCGCTGTCGCCGAAGTATAACGTGTGCCTAACATTGTGCCGGGAACTGAACCGATGACACCATTACTTAGGGGATCGTATACCGAGAACGTTACCACTGTACGCATTATGTGGCTGGCCCACCTAAAAGATACATAAGCTCAATAAAGTAAAAAAATAGGTGATAATAATTTTAAACATAATAAAAATTTTAATTAAAAATTTAATTTATAATTTAAAAATTTTAGTTCATTAAATTTCAAAAAATAGGATTTGTACAATAAAGGCGCTCACCACTCGGCCTACGTATAGGCATCTTGGGTATATAAGCTTATTTTCATACCTACCCACACTACAAATTCGTCCCTATTTCGATTTGACCCTTTCCTATTTTTTCTTCAATGAAACTACTAAAAACATCACTGCCTTTTATAGATTATTTATGTAACCCCGGGCGCGTGAAGGGATTTGGCGCAGGACTTGGTGTACTTGATTGTTTCCAAAGCGTTTTTTCAGCCGAATAAATATTTAACAGGTGTGCCGTACCATATATTGATCAATCCGGTAGTTCAAATGTACGCGTCATACCTATCTTATTGCAGAGAGTACACACCTATAAAGATGGGCAACATGAGTCCAAAGTTATTCTATGCCTCCAGACTGTCTTCATAGTTACGTGCATATTTCATTGCTATTTAGTCACTGCATGTGGTACTGCATTGTATTTTAGATAAATCTATGCATAAAGCAATGTAGAAAGCCCAGCACGAGTTATAACCCTACCCACGCTGCAGTGCCGGTTTCTTCGGGTCCCTCCGAATACGTAGTACCGGATGGGACTGCTCGTAACATGCAGCTTTGAGCCTGTTCATACTTCGAGCGACAAGAGCGACTGGGGCGACGGACGGAGTGTGGAGTGCGTAATTAATTGGGGGGGGGGGGGGGGGACATGGCGGAGTGGCGTTCTACCCCCGCTCTTTAAACAGAGACATGGCAAATGTCTGCGTCTCCACTAACTCGTAAGGCAGCCACTGAACTCTCGAGCAAGCCCAGGGGGTTGGAGGGTGGGTGGGCCAGGGGACGAGGAGGTAGAACGCTCGACCCCGCGGCAGACATAACTCCAACGTCACGCGAACCCCCCAGGATGTCACTACATGACGAAAATGGACGAGATCCGAATGCTCCCGACAGGGACGGCTAGTGACGTCATACGTGCGGTAGTAACATCATACGTGCGTCTTGCTGCTGGGCGCGCTAGAGTGCGAAAGTGCGTGCCGGCGACGTCGACCGCGTAGAAGAAGAAAAGAGACATGAGATGGGGATGAGACAAGTCCGATGTCTCGTGGTAGGGAACTGAGAGCGGTTGTTAACAAAGTGCGGGTGGAATGAGACTCAATCTATGTATTTCAAATGAGTGAAGCGAAACGGTCAAGGACATGGTGAAGAAAATTCGAAATAAGAACTGGGATGTGATTACTAACTAGAAATTTCGGAAGCAAGTGTTATAAGCTTCTATGGGGGGGGGGGGTGAGGAAAAACTTGCTAATTGATTATCTTTACAAGAAAAAAAACTAGAGGCATATGTTAACCGTGTGTTTAGAAATTGTATAAAACTCGAACTACGGCATGAACAGAGAAAAAGTCGGAAGAATCGGGGGAAGAGTGCAATCGAGATATGATTTTGACTCAGTAGGTAGAGAATAATCCTATAAAGTAGAAAACTGGATGAAATAGCGACGCAAGAAAGCCTATAATGTTTAAGGAGGAGTCGGGTTCTCTATCGTATCGCATCCATTCGGCAGTTCGTTTCTAGTTGAGAAGTTTGAACACTGGCAAAATTTCGTGCTCCGCGGCTATCCATGCGTCACCGAGCGCACGTCCGCGTTTCAGCGCCGCAACGTCGCGTTGGAGTTACGTCCTAGAGCCAATTAAGTACTCCACCTACATTTGTCGCGGACAGAGTGTGGGGTGCGTAATTATCTACGTACACCACACTATGTCCGTCGCTCCAGTCGCTCTTGTCGCTCGAAGTATGAATAGGAACTTTCCGTTTTTGAGGGCGACGCAATGCGGCGACAGTTGCCACGCTTCCCGCTGTGTTAAGGCCCCACAGAGTTCTGCGGCAACGCCGCTCGCCGCTATGGGATTACATGTGAACTGGTCCCCGAAAAACTCCGTCACGCGCGAGCGGCGAGAGTCAGATGAGCAGAGTGAGTCTCCAGATTGGGCTAGGGAAGGGACTCCGGGGTGTGGCGAACAGGGAGGCGTGGAGTGCACGAGACGACACGACGAAAAACCGCGCGCCGCCTCGGCACTATGCCAAGCGGACCAGTTCTCCGGCAACGCCGCTATGGTTAAGGATAGGGCAGGGACGCCGCCGGCGGCGAGCTCTGCGTCTCTGCCCTATGGTTAAGCATAGGGGGTTACAGGGTACGGGTCAACCATGACTCATGTTTCGGCGGTTTCGTCGTGCCGTCGGCGCCCTCTCCATTAGAGATCCCGCTCTCCTGCCTCGCTGCATCTCTCTACCATTGCGCTAGAGTCCAGACAACGGAGCACCCCCGCGCTTCTCTGCCGCAGGCGAGATAGGGTAGCTCGATGACTGCGCTTCATAAACCATTATTTCGCATACGAAGAATGTCGGTTAGGCGACCTCTCTTATTAGAAACGTTGATGCGAGTAGTCTTGCCTTACCTTTTCGACTTTTTTAAAAAGAATATCACAACAAGGACATTGGTAATAGTACTCGCAACCAGTGTTCCGGCTCAAAGGTGAGATCCGATGCCTGCTGTGTCGTGAGTCTGGCACGCGCCGTGTACTTGCCAGAACGTCACAGTGGTGTGTTTGATTGGTTGCACAAGGTCATACGCAAAGTACTGAGCGGCTTGGAATAGGTTATATCGCTTTTCTTGTGTAAACCAGTGGGATTTCAAGCCCATTACTTCTCAAAACCTGGCTTCAGAACGCTTCGGAGATCAGTTACTGCAGTGCTGTGTGAACACTGATTGGTTTTTACCTCAAAGGGAGGGCCTTTTTCAGAAGTTTTGTCCTAAGATTCATTGCTTTTTGCTGTCTGCAAATGAGTATATTCCATCACTGTCGTTTGTAAAAGGAAACAGACCTAAGGCTCCCAGAAAAGAAGGAAGCTTAAGGGTCAGAGATCGGCCTTAAGAATTGTCATCTGTTCATATACGCAAATGTTCTGCCCAAGGAAGACGAATAATAGAATACCATGAGGATGATCCACTTAAGATTGTGGCTTCCTGTCTTCCACTGACATGTGCTTCCATGAAAACGATGCCATTACGTAAGCAGGACCTAAACGTTGTCTCCACCAATCTCTTTTTACAAATCCAGTTTTGCCAGACCTGCGTACCTTCACTAAATGATGTCTGTCGTGCCACCTAAAACGTAGCAACTTCCAGACAACTGTTTCGTGACCTTTAGGAAGTCTGTAAGCTACGAAAGTTGCAATTCTCCTCCTTGAAACTCAGTCTTCTTGCACTGCGCGCCTCCGCGACCGCTAGCGGTTATGAAGAAGCAGGCGACGAGAGGGTGCTCTCACCCGCGCGCTGAGTCAGCTCACTCGGCCGACAGCCGTCGGGTCGCAGCCGGAGTGTCTGTTTTTTTGCGCTCTCGCCTTTCCGCTCGTCTGGTTGACCCGTGTCCTTAGACGAGCATAGGGCCGCGGCGCTGACGCAGAACTCTGTGGGGGCTTTAAGACCTATGTTATACTTCGGCGACGCTGTGTTGCGCCGGCTGCTACGCACCGCGTAGCAACCCGTATAACACCGCTGCCGAAGTATAAGGCCTGAGTTAACTCCAGCGGGAGCATCCGCGAAAGGGCGGGAATCGCGCCGGGATCCCTCACCTGGCCAATCGCCGCGCTCCACCACGCCCGCCGTCCGCGGTGCACCCTTTGTCCGCGGACGTTCCGCGGATGCTCCCGCGGGAGTATAACACAGGCCTAACATAGGACTTAGCCGCGCGCACTACAATCCGTACGTAAGGTGACGGAGCCCTCGAAATGCATACCGGTTACGCACTGCGGTTGCGCTGAGGGTAGTACTCTCGTTTCATTAAAATAACGTCTGAGATCGCTCACCACGCGTGGCTTTGTTCTGCATTTTCACTGCTTAGGTGTACTTGAAGGTATCTTGCTTATACAGATGTCTCGAGCGTTTGCCACTCTGTAAACTATTAAATGCCATATGTTCAGCGGCGTAGCGGTCGCCAAACGTCTCTGGTTGAGAGCTTCGCCCCAAACCCCGAGAATAGACTCGCCGATACACTTACAATCGGAAAAAACCCGTCCGAGTTGTCAGGTGCGCAATGCCCACAGCTGCGGGGTTCAAACCTGCTTTTATTAGCCATGGAGCGCCCTTATTACATGCTGTGTACGCTGGAGCCAGGGATGAAGGACATTAACGACAGAAATAGGGCCGGGGGGGGGAGGGCTCTATGGGATCTTCTGCCCACCAGAAGCCCCCCCCCCCACAACCCTATTTGCGCCGGACAAGCTCGCAAATATCACTAGCTGCAGCGACCGGTTAACGGAGGGATAGGCAGCTGCGTGGTCCCGTAACGATTTCCCTTAATTTCACTCCGAACTGCGGTGGACGACCCAGACGGGTTTTTTTTCCGGTTGTAAGTTTATCAAACATTCGAGGATAGAACCCCGACCGTCTTACTTTTTTCTTTAGGCCTTCTTACTTTCATTGCACGTTTATTAAAGCGCTATTTCAGAGGTAAAAAGAAGCTGGTGATGTATTATGAGTTCTCTCGTTAGGGAATTCGGCTACATTGCACCACCGCATTACACGGCCTGTCGTAAATTTGGGTGTGTGGTGCACCACACACTGCACCACACACCCAAATTTACGACAGGCCGTGTAATGCGGTGGTGCAATATAGCCGAATTCCTCTTTAGGCCTTGTTTAGTGTGCGCGCGATCGACACGATGCCATGTGTAGTGGCCGAATTGATCAATCGCGTCGCTCGATCAATTTGGCCACTACGCATGCATCGCGTCGCGCGTCCGTGCACACTAAATAAGGCCTTAACACATTCACGACCAGAGCGTTTTCGCGCTCTGTGCGCGCAACGGCCCGCTGTTTTTTTGGCGCGTGCGTGTGTCCACTCATTTGCGCCGAAAAAAAAAACAGTCTTAGAAAATGTAACTGTAGACTCAAGGAAAGTGGAGAAGAACTGCACAACTTGCTATAAAAAACTGAGTAGCAGCCTGGGAAAAAATATTACCAAGAAGAAAGTATAGTCTATACGCGCTGCACCAGTTGCGAAAAATATGTTTGTTTGAGGTGCTCCAACGATAGGAAGTGTTCTTGTTAAAAGTTTGTTCAATGTCATAATCATTCAAGGCCTAGGTTGCTTTATTTAAGGGTTCAATTCATATTTCATCTGAAGTTTGTGCATTAATTCTGGTCTAGAAGTATGTGCGCTTATTGTGTTTCAGTAATGGAAAAAGTTCTTGTCTTCTTGTTAGTTACGATAAAGCCAGTCATTTTTCTGTCTACGCAAACCCAACATCTTTTTCGTTACTAAAATTTGCGAAGTTGAGAAGAAAATCGAACAAAAACATCAATAAACAAAGTTCTTACCAAAACTCCCCCGTCCACTCAAATGAGTGGACACCGTCCGTCGCGCCCTCTCCGCTGTCCACTCATATGAGTGGACATGGTCGCGAATGTGTTGAAGTGTAGTTTTACTTCAGAGAGCCGAGGTAGGATTACACTCTAACCGAAGAACTCATTCTGGAGTATCAGTTTTTTTTACTTCTCAAAAGCGAAAGCCCACACTTGTATGACTGGTAGTAGACGAGGGAAGTATAATGCTATGTAAGGATAAGCACCCATATCGATTCATCGCCTCGCGCGTTGCGTGTGCACTGAACGCTCCTTAATACAAAAGAAGAAGTAGGATAGCAGTGAGAGCAAAGAAGTAAACCACACGGGAAGCGCTAACGAGTAGTTTAATAAGCAGAGTGGAGCTATTGTGAAAAGGAGGATTAATCGTCGAGATAGAGAAGGTCGCAGCGAACGGAAACCAAGGGTGTATTCTTGGTAGGACAAATTCCAATCGGGACCTACAGTTGCTGTTGCAAACTAAAGGCCCCCACAGAGTTCTGCGGCAACGCCGCTCGCCGCAATGGTTAAGGATAGGGCAGGGACGCCGCCGGCGGCGAGCTCTGCGTCTCTGCCCTATGGTTAAGCATAGGGCCGCGGCGCTGCCGCAGAACTCTGTGGGGGCCTTAAGGCCTCGTTTATAATTCCGACACCGAGCGACGCGACGGCATGTATAGTGGCCAAATTGATCGATCGTGTCGCCCGATCAATGTGGCCACAATAAGTGGCGTCGGAGTATAAACGGGTTCTAAGGAGCTGCTAGTGGAAGATGGTTCACTCATTTTTCTTTATAAAGTTCAGGGAATTTGTCCGAGAGGTTTTAAGATAAAGAAGCAAGTAGCAAGTAAGCATCAAGTACAACAGTAGAAAGACATCTAAGCCTGCATTGACTAGAGTGAAGCTGTCCATTGTGGAAGAAATGCATTGTGGACTCTTACAGACTTGCACCGAGCGGCTTTTCCGGTGATCGAGTTTATAATCGTTTCATGAATAGCTACCCTGGCCCGGTCGTTTTCCATGGGAAGTCATGGACGTCCCTGGGAGCGTTCACGAAACGGCCACAACTGGTGAATTTACTCCAGCCGAAGCCGTAGTAGATGACCTTTAATTCTACGATGTATATGTGTTCAAGCCATCTCCATTTCACAAGTTTTTCGATGAATTTCTAGAATTTTATGGAGGAGAATGAGAGAGGCCCCTTCCTAGATTTGCACTTATCCTTTTAATGAGCGCTTTAGAAATCTTTACCGTTGACCGTTTAGGGCCTGTTCATACTTCGTGACAGCAGCGACAAGCACGTGGCGTGCGCGGCGTGCGCAGCGCACGGAAGTATGAGCAGGCGACAAGAGCGACTGGGGCGTCGGGCGTAGTGTGGTGTACGTAATTGCACCATAACGTCTACTTCGTGGCCTAAAATATCAAGTGAATAGGGGTCTTCACGTCTAACTTCAACTTCAATTGCATTAGTTTTTGGAAACTGAAACAGACACATGCAAACAGTTATATTAGTAAAAAGTTTCCGGAAACTGAGACAAACTCAAGCAAACAGACATATTTTAAGTCAAAAAAAGTTGAAACTGAAACTGAAACAGACAGAAGCGAACAACCATATTACCTACATCGTCAGTCTGGCACTCAAAATAGACATAAAAGCCCTCCTTACCTTTGTGTGAAGAACTTCAGAACAGGAATCGTTTCCTTCCAGCACTAGTGCGGTGTAATTACGTACTCCACATTCCGTTCGTCGCCCCAGTCGCTCCAGTCGCTCCCGGTGCCGGCGCGAAGCATGAACAGGCGACAAGAGCGACTGGAGCGACGGCGCCGGCGCTCGAGTATGAACACTTTTCGGCGTCGTGCGCTCGGTTTCAATCGATATGCATGTTTTGCACGGGCGACGGGTCGCTCTTGTCGCGAAGTATGAACAGGCCCTTAGAACGTACGGCAAATGGGTCTTCAGATGCGAATAACTCGTCTAATTAGGCCTATTTATGTTGTGTCGCCGAAGAATGCGCATACTCACACCGATCGCCTCAGAATACTGTACACGTCGAGAACGTCCGAGGAAAAGTGAATTGCATGAAGATTTGTATGGGTCTCCAAGCTCACCGGATCTAGAAGAAGTTTTGACTGCAGCACCCAGTTTTTTAAATAAAGAATTCTGCTGGTTGATTGGTATAGCCGTGGATGGATTTTAAAAGGTTCCGATCTCTAGATGTTCCAATTGAAGCAGTGGAATGCCCGATGTGAGACTAGTCGGCGCTATGACATTTCAGGGGGGTGGGAGTGGGGGTGACCATAGCAGGCCGTGGCGCGCGGACATGCTACGTAGCTACATATATAATGTCAGCTCACTTATCTCCTCTTTTCGGTTTCAGATCCGCCTTTTATTTGCTTTTGTGATGGGAAAGCTATTCCAGGGACCGGATTCATCAACAATTTAACTCGTGGGTATGCGGGGTACAAGGGGTAGAGATAAGATAAGAGTCAGGCAGAGATGAGGAAAGAGTCAGAGACGCAGAATTCATCGTGGGTATGTCTACCTCCTATACCCGCGGGTTAGTCGTTGATGAATCCAGCCCTAGGATGTGGGCAATTTTAACACGAGTATTGGACAAGGGTAGCATTGCTTGTTTGTTTTCTTCATTATCAGCTTTCTCATTTCTTTTTCTTTTTTCTTCATCTTGCTGCCCCTTCTAAAGTACTCTCACGGCGCAAAGTGGCTCGGAGGGGTCACATTGTAAGGCCGCCCTATACGACATTCTCTGTTGCACGATATCATAAGTTTCACACAGCACTGGTGTGCTTTACCACAGTGTTGAACTGAGGTAGGCCACTTGTGATGTAACTGGACATTCATGTGTCTTCTTACCAAAGCAGATAATCGCTTTATACCAGGTGACCCCCTCCGAGCCGCTCTGCGCCCTCCTCCCAAGTACCATAGCGCTGACGAGTCGTGAGACAGATCCCACAACCAAGCATTTGTGCGTCGAGCGCATGGTATCATTTACTGTCTGAACCAAGGCCAGTTACCTGACAAGATATCCAGTTGGTTGGGTGGTGTTCGCCATTTCGTGCAGTACAGAAATGGGCAGTTGACAGAGGACGACTCTGATCGATAACGCCCGTAGTTTGTGTGGTCGACGGCTGCCTACGAGCTCTGTTTAAGGCGTCCATGGAACCGGCTGTTGTTCCTGACTACAATTCGTCTCCGTTCGCCGCTAAAGCCGAGCCTTACTCTCGCACAACATATCATCCTGTTAAGGTAGGTGCTGAGTTTCGCTTAATTAGCACAGTGCGTTATTTCGGTCTAAATGTCTTAATTTGAGCCTCCGATGAGTGACGGACCTGAGTACATTCCATCTTCTATTGCACCAGTCAGTAACGACTCCGACAGCGAAACCGCTTCCGACGACGAGAAGAGCGAAGATGGGTTCTACAGTGATGAGGAGCAAATTGCGAATAAGGTGCTTCAAGCTTGCAGTTTCTTTAGTTTTGGTTGAACAAATTTTTATTTATTTATTTATTTATTTAGGGGTGTCAAGTACCGACACACAATGGAATTAATAAATAAAACTAAAACCAAACAGAACAGAACAGAATAGAGACTTGGGATTATAATTTTTATAATGCCACAAACAATGAGAGATTAAGTGATGAACTCAGCAACGCGCATTTTGAACGTATTATAACTCGATGAGAAATGGGGAGAACGAAGGACACGGTTGAAGGCAGTACGAACTCTGGAAGAGAAAAACTTTGACTGGCCGATGAGGTTGTAAATTTTAAAAATTGGGTGAATTTTTACCTCAAGGAAGATGCACCACAGTTTTATTCGCTGAGGGCTGTTTAGTTGCAGACTTATCTTACGTTGCAGCGTTGGTCTTAATTTCAAGTGTAATCCCAAGTTCTTCGCCGCGCGACGCGATGTCGCCTGCCGTGATGACGTAAAATACTGCTTGTAATAGTTAGAAGATGTTTACTGTGGTCACAACTCCTGCACCGGGCGGGATTCAAACTCCTGCCCTCCACTCAGTACGAGGTGATCCTTCCCCCCCCCCCCCGAGCTGCTTAGCGCCCCTTCTGGTTTAGGGTTAATTTTTTTGTCATTGAGCGTACGCTAAAAAGGTAAGGACGAGTCTCCTACGCGTGAATTTGGAATGTTTTTCTCCACGCATGCAACTTTCAGTGATTGGATGAGCTATTTGTAACGAATGATCTTTTTTTTTTGAACTGGAGAATGGAGGATTTCTGACTAGACTAGGGATTATTGTAACTAGCTCTACAAGTGCTAGCACCTCAGCTGACACCGAACGCCTATGAGGAAAGCTGAAGGGTACTTTTTTCGAAGAAAAAATCCAAGGAAGACTTAGTTACGTTACTAATCCAACTTAAGCTTATTCAACGCACGAGCCAGGAAATACCTTCTTCAGCTTCCCGCGAACTTTGAGTGAAGACATAGAGAATGCGCTTGAAATATTTGTAGAGCAAATCTGCTAATTAGATACCCCTATGGATTTGTTGGTCAAATTCAGCTCGTCGATCGCTCGTCGGGCGCGTTGATGAGTGTGGAGGCAGTGTTGCGTAACCGTCACAGATGAGGCGCTGCTACACCAGCGGCGTAGTCGTGTAGTGCTAGTGTGCTTGCCTCGCAGTACTGCGGTCGTTGGTTCGAATCCCGCTCACTGGCAGCTATTCTATGCATTGTGATTTATCGTCGATGAGACCCTTTATTCTCATTTCCATTGCATTGTTGAAGAACTCTTCGTAACAACTGTCGTTTGCCGAGCTCTTTTGAATAGTGCTCTTCATCTTGTGTTATCTTTTGCCGAACAGGGCCTGACTAGTTCTTTTTGGCCACCTTTGCTGAATTTGACTGCGTCACAATCTGGCACGCATTCTTGCCGCGAGAGGTACTGTCGTTGACTTTTCTTTTCGCTGGGTGTTTCGCAGTGTTGAGGTCGAGCGCCCTGATGCCCTCCTCCCTGAGCGAGCCAATCTACTTCGTGCAACCCACGTTTCTCATCTGGCACATTGGCGTTTGCGTGGCTTCCCTCTTTGATTCGTCAGATCTCGTACCTTTCTCTATATGTAAGGTATCCATTTGTTTGTTTCATTACTGTGCATCAATTTTTTGCTTCCCACCTGACTTCTAACCTCTCACAACGCAGCAGGAGACCACAAAGTTCTGCTTACATATGTGGATAACATCCGCGATGCTACTCTCTCTCTCTCTCTCTCTCTCTCTCTCTCTCTCTCTCTCTCTCTCTCTCTCTCCACTTTTTCACTCACCAGAGATTTTTGAGCGCTCCTCTTATCCTACCTTGTGGACTTGTCCTTTTCTTTCTTTCCTATTGTCATCCATTCGGACGTGATTTGCTACTTCAGCGCACACCAATGTCCGCATGGTTATCGTACACCTGTAAGTGCGTTTAGTGTGCGCGCGACGTGCGACGCGATGCATGTGTGGTGGCCAAATTGATCGAGCGACGCGATTGATCAATTCCGCCACTACACATGGCATCGCGTCGCGCCTCGCGCGCACACTAAACGACCCCTAAGACGTCGTTAAATTCTCCCCCACCCCCTTGCCAGGAAATTATCCCAAAGATGGTCTAAATGGCGTAAATGTCGTATGGAAAGACCTCTGCCTCAGAAGTACGGAAATTGTGTTTTCTCGACCAGAGTAGTACAAAAAAGAGAGTTTTAGCCGATTAAAGGTTGGGTCAGTAGCCTCTCGTATTCAAAGAATTCGTCGTGAGTGCCGGCGATCGGTGGTAGTGGACTCATTATGAAGAAGCCGATGGCCCGAATTCGCTCGTTGTGATTCGGTTTTCCATGCTTATATTATCAATATTGCTCAGTTACATTCCTTTTCTCCACATTTTGTCGAATAAAAACTGTTACTTAGCCAATTTTCCTGCTTCGTTTTTTGGGAAATTTACACTGGAGGTGCAAACCTTTAATATGAAATCTCTATCAAGTATCTGCAGTCTAAGCACTTAAATTATTTTAACACCGAATAGTTAAAAATTAAAATTAGCAAAAGGCAACAAAGTTATGGAAGCAAGCTAATGTCAGCTATTGGTAGCTGTAGCGCACCAACCGGTTGGTTGCCGCGATTGTTTTGAATTCCATTTGATCTTTGGAAGGTTCTGCACTATTCTTCGTGTACTTTACCAGGATAGAAGCTCATAGCCTCAACATTTCTTAGCATCCATGCACGACTTGTCATAGGCATGAAGTAAAGCAACGTAATACAACAATATTGCTATTGAATCCAATAATTGTTACTTTTATAAACATACAAAGAGAAGCAACAGCGAGCGGTTTTGAACCCTCGGATTATTTCCTATGACTCCGCTAATCTACCTTCTATCCCACCGGTCGTCGAAGTTGAGGTCGAGGTAATCCTTGAAATGAGTGAAGCTACTGCGCTCAGTCTTTAATCAGCTGAGACTCTTTGTACAACACGTTCGAGGCACTTGCGTTCTTGTATTTTTAAGACAACGTTGCTTCTGTCCGATACGCCACTTCCGTCGTTCAGACGTACTGTTGCTATAGTCTCCTGGTTAAGCTTTTAAGAACGTCGTATAATAAACTGATGAATACGGCACGTAGGAGCAATGTCAGACAAGAGATGGGGCTGGACGAGGTAGTGGAGAGGGTCATGTTGTCGTTGACGTCGAAGGGGTTCCTTGGTCGCGGTGGGAAGTTTGGTTGGGCTATTGTTCAAAGACTCGATAGCGCGAAGGTTGTTCTGAACTATACGCTATTTATGCGCGTCTTGGCTCGCCGATGCATGGCCTGTAAAAGGTAAGAAATTGATCTCCCAGTGACCTTGTCATAATGTGGTTAGTCCGTGATATTGGAACCCACATTTGTACATATGGATTAGCTTTATGTGCAGTTAGTGTTTCTTGACAGTTACCCAGGTTTGAGTTTTACATGTTATGGGTTCCCCAGTGATTTATAATCAACAAGTTCGCTTACAAAATCTGCGGATAAAAATTCTTCGGGCGCAATCTTTCCCGGGGAGATAGAAATTCGCAAAGCAAATTAAAACCTTCATCTCGATAGCATGTACATCACATTTTGCCCTCTCTTTCTGGAGTCTCCTGCTGTAGAAGAACTTCAAAAAGTGAGCCACTGACGGTCATCGGGCGTGTGTGATGGATGAGACTGAGGCGCTTGGAGCTCGGCTCGTTCGGAAATTCGAGGAATCACTCATGCCCTCGACCACCAGTGCCATGGAGGGTTATTCCTTGTCGTGAGCACTACGCAGAACAATGAAAACGATGCTGTTGAGATGTACACCTGGAGGATACGCTATGACTTCGACGGAGAGTGACGTGCGGAATTCTGGGAGCAAGGTGGAGTACTGTCGATGGCTTGGTTGCACCTCGATCAGGCATTTGATCGCCAAAAGTGACGCACGTATACCAGGAAAGTGTCCCGCAGCAGATCCTAGGACGTGTCTCGCACTTACGTGCTTCGCACGACTTTGCAACATCAATGACCTACGGAAAGTAGTCTTTGTAAAAATTATAATTCGCTAACGCCTAGGATCTACTGCGTACTTTATTGGTATTGGCATCAAGCCGTTCACCACATCCGTACATTCATCATAGACATTCTCTCCGGACCGTCCAGTAACGCCATTGGTTTGTGCTGCGCAGTACTTCTGCCCTCAGGTTGCTCCTTCGCAACCGTTCTAATGCCCAACACCTTGTGTTTCCGGATATCGCACGTCTTCACTCCCTTGTTAGTGGTACGCCCGCTGTGTCAAGCAGGATGAGGTTGCGCTTCCTCGGCTGCAGCAGCATCCCATGTTGAATTCTGAATGCGGCCGCTCGTACGACGACGGTGTCACCTCTTCTGACTTTAGACGCTTGTAGCGCGTCGCAGAGGCACGTCTTCTGGATCCAGATGCCCAAAAACGCACTGAATAATAAGACTTGACTACAATGACTAAAATGAGAGGATTCTATTACAAACTATTTGACTTGAACATTTGGGGCGGGATCCCATCGGCAGTCGCGCCAGCGGTCATGGATGTGCAGGCTCCGTCGAAAACTGTTCTTCGCTGTGCCAACTTTGCCGATGGTCTCGCGAAAGGTCTCCATGGCTTCGACTGCCTATGAAGACATTGTAGAGCTGAAGGACTGTCCAAATATGAAGAAAAGCAGATGAATCACAAGCGGCATGCACAGGGCTCTTAAATAAAGCCAGGATGTGCCGTATCTTGGAATCCGGTTCAAAAATGTTATGTAGGCCGCTATCTTCAGATGCGGCCCGATGGCCAGCGACAGGCTGCCGCCGATGCTGTTGTCGGCGACCTCGTAGACAGCGCCGTCGGCGACGGAGGTACCCTCTGCGGGCCTGTCGGCAATGCTGCGTTGCGCGGGCTGCTACGCATCGCGTAGCGGCCGTTCAACACTGTCGCCGAAGTATAACATAGGCCTCACGTTGAACGTCTGTGCGAATGGGGGGATTGTGACCTACGCCCTTCTCGCTGGTGCGCCGCTTACCGGCTTTACGGTAGTAGTACTACTAACATCCTCTCTCTCACTATCACGATTGGAGTGCATTCCATTTCGTCTTGATCGTCTGTCATACGGCAGTATTAAAACGAAAGATAACTACAACGCAAGGAAGCTCAGCTGTGTAATGTTTTCTCCTTTTATGATGTCGTTCTCATAGATGTTTCATCTTCTGTGTGTAATTTAATAAATTAGCGGCTTGGTTCATTAGCGTGGTAAAGAAGTGCCAGAAGGTACGACCCCGTAGCGGAAATATCAAACATCATGCTTTTTTGTACGAGTTTATCTTCTTGCAGAGACATACGAAATATTCGGAGCACGTGCGTAAAATATGGAATATGCAAAATGTGAACATAGAGTGTGGATTATACGTGAACGATATTCATGAGGAATGAACGTTAAACAACGTTTCAACGTTCCTAAGTACGAGGCAGGATACATAGAGGATGACCTATGGTGGAGAGGATAGATGAAGGGGGAAGAGCGCCGAGCTCACCTATGGGGAGGAGACGCCAGGCTCGGCGGCGGCGGAACGGCGTGTGGCGTGAATGGTAGTGATGATCACGGGGAAACGACTATCGGGTTCCCGAATAAACTCGGCTTTGGGTCTAACAAGGGAAAGGTCTGAAGCGTATGTGTGAACGGGGGGAGCGAGTCATATGGGGAGAATACTCACCCCTCAATTAGGATAAAAATGTGTTTATTTTTTGCCAAGTCGTTAAGCCCAAAGAGTAGGGGGTCCTTGAAGTCACAATGGAATACGTCGCATCACGAGTTTGGGCGTCTTGTACGTCCGCGATGCCTCTGCCGGCAAGCGGCTCGGAGCGCAGTGGAAGTGGGGTTGCTTCACACGAGCAATTGCGGGGGTTTGGTTCTTGTGCACTGCTGCACTTTTGCATTTCGACTGACTGGTAGAGATTGGAAAAATTCTGACGTCTATACCATTTTCAGACGTCTTCTGCGCATTTTCTAGCTGTACGCTGTGGAGAGTACCTTTCTTGCGACTTGTTTATTACTGACCGGTTTTCTAACCACAATACAATGAGAAAGCTATACAACATAATTGTGTATAAACGCTCAACACCTTCGAAGTCCTTTAGTATGCTGGCCATCCGTTCAGCCAGCTTGATTTATTCCCTCAAAGGTTCCTTGTCTAAAGGTGGGCCACACTTCAGCGGGAGCAGGTGGATCAGCGATCAGCACTCGAGCATCGGCGGACATTGTTGATGTCAGGTTTTAGAAAACCTTCAGCAGACCTCTGATTTCCAGGTGACAGGCAAAGATGAGGGGAAGAGTGTATCGATGCCGTTTAGGTTAATTTGCGGAATCCACAGACCTCGTTTCTCATTTTAACCACTTCCTACGTCTCATCTTGGTCTCTTGAAAATCCGAGCAGTATTGTTTTCCCGAGGCCATTGGCCCATGTATGGAAACAGACAATGAGGAGCCTGTAGTCTTTATACGCTACTCGTAAGGTGCCCAGTTGTGCTTCATACACTTTGTACCTGTGTATCATTGATGTTGAACATTTCTACATCATCATGTTGAATACTACAGCATTCAGCCGGAAAATTAGGCATAAAAACGTCTGAAAATAGTATAGACGTCAGAATCCACAAATCTCAGTCAGCTGAAATGCAAAGATGCAGCAGCGCACAAGAACCAACCCCCTACCTCCTCGCATGATGCAACCCCATTTCCACTGCGCTCCGAGCCGCTTGGCGGCAGAAACATCGCGGGCGTACAAGACCCCCAAACTCGTGATGCGCCGTCTCCACTATGACTTCAAGGACCCCTTACTCCTTGGGTTTAACGACTTGGCAAGAAATAAACCATTTTTATACTAATTGAGAGGTGAGTATTCTCCCTATATGATTCGCTCCCCCGTTCAAACATACGTTTCAGACCCTTCCCTTGTAAGTCAAGGTCACCTCAGTAATGTTTTGACGCTCATCAGTGTGAATAGGATTTCCAGAGAGCGATTTCTCCGCAGTACTCTTCCGTTTCAGGAAGAAGAAAGCCAGCCAGCCAGCCAAGCTCAGAAGAACGACTTTGCAACAACCGGAGGCTGGAAGACGCCAGAAACCGAAGCTCAGCCGAAGGCACAGCCAAAACCGGAGCGTTATCCTTCAGTTAAACCGTTGTTCGAACACCAAACAGAAATACGTCGTCCAGAACCACCCGGACCGGAGGTATTGTCAAATGTTTGTTTCTTGTGGATCGAGTGTGATCTCATGTCGTTTTATTATAGCAAATGAGCAACGCACCTCCGCCGCGCCTTAATCAGTGGGAGTTCCCAGATCAGGTGCCACCGATAGTCAAACCGTCACCAATATACGAAGCAGCTTCCTCGGCTACGCCTCATGCACCAGTGACGCCGGCTTGTAACAACGTTGCTGCTCCACGCCCACCTTCCACTTCACGCCATCTTTCTGCCTTTGAAGCGTGTAAGCCAACCTCAGCTACACAAGAGAAGGTACCTGTCATGGATGGAGTTACTTGTCGTAGAACAGGAAATCTTATTTTGTTTATTAAGAGAGTGCCCGAGTCTAAACCCGCCAACGATGGACGGAGACCATCAGCTAGCGCAAGAAACGAGCCGCCACCGAGGAGTTTGTATGCGAGCAGAGTGAATGCTGAGTATCAAAAAGAGGTGAGCACAAGGTTGTTATCCGTAAACGGCTGTTGCTAGGATAGGTACTGATTGTTATCTTGTATGAAAGAAATATCGAATCGTTCTTCTGAATTGGTATGCCATTCAATTTAGTCTATGCTTCATATCATGCTTTCAAATACGCCGAATGGAGACGGGAAAACTGCCGTACGTCGTTAAGTCTCTCAAGGAAAGTGTGACTATCATCGTGTCCCTTGAACAAAAGGGTTGCACTGGACCATTGGTACGCGACAGAGACAGATAAGATTCTGTCATCCGAATGAGTATTCGATGATAAACAGGAAGACAGGTGGTATAGGTGATAACGCTAGCGGCAGTGGGAATTCTTAGCGCGAGAAGCTTAGACGGGCCGCATCCCTGAGTTGCATTGTTATCCACTATGTGCAAAAATGGTCGCGTGGAGCGCAGTCGGAGGAGGCGCCGCTGTCGCCTGCACCCGATACCAGGTTCCTGGTTCGGATTTCCCGCCCAGGCCATCCAAGCCTTCCATCCCTCCAGGGTCGGTGAATTGGTACCAGACTTGTCTGGGAAGGATAAAGCACTGACTTGTACATCGGCTGGCCACCACAAGTCATTATATAGCCAAATACGCATTCAACGCGTCTCCACGACATCCCGTAGAAGAAGAATGCGTGGCGCATCCCAAAGAGGATTGAATAACTCCGTTTTTTATCCTTGTTCTATGTGCAAAAATGAGTGGACGAGTTCAAAAGGACCCTCAATCAAAGTCAAGAAGTGCTGCACCACCAGGTTTGGAAAGTTGCTCGCAGTAGAGAATGATTTCCAATGATGTCTGCATCAGCACAAGCGAAATCGGATGCCCAAACGAGAGAAAAGAGGGCGTATGGAAAGACAGTGAACATCCAAGTGGTTTCCTATCTGAGTCGTGCGAGAGAAAGACCTATAGAAGGGTGAACGAGGGTGTTTCTGAGACGAATGAACCAAACGACATCCCAGCTAGAAACTGTTCGAGGGCACCATTAATGTCACTACTATCGAGGATTGCCTTCATGCTTGTTGAGCATGACAAGAAGATGGCAGTATTGAAAGAGGAGACCGGTCACTTACGTGACTGACTCAGCCCTAGTTTATACTTGCGCCGCCACGCGACGCGGCACCACAATCCCCATAGCTATCGATTTTTCGCGCCGCGTGGTCGATATTTATCCCGACCATCGTGCCGCGCCGCGCAGCGGCGCAAGTGTAGACTAGGGCTTACAAGCTTCTAGTGAAATTTTGAAATCATCAGCGATTAAATGTGGTGATATGCGTGGTCACGTGTCACTTGTCGTCTCGCTGATTAAGGAGTTACTCGAGCAGACATCAGTAACTGCTCCGTTCGCCCCCGTGTGCCCGTTTTCCAATGAATTCTCGCTTGAGGACACAAAAGCGTCACATTGTTCGTTCTGGACATAGGTGGGATTGACATCCTCGGAATTTACTCGGCGACGACTTTCGCCCACTGGTGTCTGCGAAACGCATTACGTGAAGCCCACCTAATTTTCTGTGACTTGGCTCATGCGATAGAGTCTGTGATCTTCGAACATCGATGAAGATCGTAAGATTCAGCTGCAGCCCAACGTTACCACAGACACGATCGAACTTGACCAACATTCGCCCCACGTGGCTAATGTTCGATGTTATGAGCACGATTTCGTCAACGAAGCGATGATGGTACAGCTGTCGGCCGTTGATCTTCACTCTGTGTTCCATTCTGGATCGCGTATGTTTCCGAGTTAGAAAGAGTTTCGGGGTATGGGATCCCCTTGTCCAACCCTTCTCTTCACGTTTAAAAGACGTCATTGTAAAAATGCGAGATCTTAGTCGTGAAACAGCTGTGCAGCTTTCGAAGTACTCTGATGTGCAGAATACGAACGCCCTATGTGACTGCTTTAGTTTGAACGTAGTTGAACGGCTTCTTCAGCTCGATAAACGTAAGGCACTGCTGTAGCCAGTATTCTCGCTACACTTCGATTAGCCTCGTCACGGCGTGTATGTGATCGGTCGTGCTAAATCCTCTCCGAAGCCTTGCTCATTCGCATAGCTATCCTTCGTCCAGAGTTCTGCGGCTGGAGGGGCGTTCGTTTCCTACACGATCCCGCCTGCCGCCCACTCCCCGCCCTACACGCGCCGCCCTTTTTGAACAAGTTTGCAGCGCGCGGATCCGTCGTTAATTGGCGTGACGTCGTCCAAAAACCTAAAGGCCTCCGCACACTTTTGCGGCGTTGCCGCTCGCCGCTATGGTTAAGGGTAGGGCAGGGACGCCGCCGACGGCGAACTCTGCGTTCCTGCCCTATGGTTAAGGATAGGGCAGCGGCGTTGTGGCAGAAGTGTGCGGGGGCCTTAACAGCTCATGGGGAACTCCGAAGTCATTTTGTAGCCCGTTCGGTTGTGGAGACAGCTGAGGGAAAGAAGTGGATTCTTTAAATTTTGGCCAGAACTAGAGACTATGGGTGATTCCAGTCAGGAATTGGCGGTCTCTACATTGAAGACTTATCTGAAATTGTGCGCAAAACCGGTTCACCGTCCTTTCATTGTAAAAGATCAAAGAATTTTCCTCATATTGAAGAACTTTTTAGTGGATGATCGCGTTGTTGTCATGACATATTTCGTTAAGATGTTATTGTACTTGTTAGAAAATGCGGACGACGCCTTAGTACTGAGCAATGTGACGGGACCTGAAGAAAGCCTTGGCGCTGCGGCTGAAAAGTCCTTATCTTCAAATGTGGCATACAACATTCCGACTCTTGCTTTAAGAACAAAATCTGCTCAGAATAGAGCTGACAGGGCAAGCGAAGTGATTAGAAATGCAATGCCTCCATGTGGCGGGGATCCAGAGATCTCGCCCTGGGCGCGCTCGTTGTCCTGTCCCTTTCTGAGGGCAGTGTAGGGAACACCTATCCGCCGCCTTCCTGATCCTATCCAGAATGACTCGGTGAACCGTTTATAGGCTCCGAACAGCAGGCAGATTAGGCGGTAGTTGACAGGGCATCGGACAAGGATAAGAGAACTATGTTTCGTTTTTGATAAGTGCCCTGTGTGTGGTCCAGAATTGATAACTTCGGCGCGGGATGATTAGCGAAAGGTGACGCAGGGGTGGCCCTGTCACGCTCAAAAATTAAGCTTCAAGGAATATTGTTTTAGGAAAACCTAGGGAGTTATCGGGATGCAATGATCCAGCTATATTTTGAAACTCCAAACCTTTTGTAGGTTAGTTCCTCTACACGACAAGACCATTCCAGGCGTCACTTTTCCCTTATCATCGCGCACTGAAGTGATACCGTTTTTACCGATTTTGGACAGCCCAGGGTCACTTAGCGAAAACGAGACATACTTCTGTGATCCTCGACCGATGCGCTACAAGACCATATAGGGCTCGTTCAGAATCACCCCTTGTGCGATGAAACCTTCCACTCCTGGTAGCGTGTGAAGAGGTGTGCCAGAGTGTGATGAGCACTGGAAGAAAGTTTTTCGGGGCCGGGTGCTGTACGACTGGTCACCGGCAAGATGGCGTGTCGAATCGCGGAAAAAAGGCAAAGGGCGTACACATCCGTCCCACAGAAAATGGCATGGGGCAGGTGGAGGTGGTTACCGAAGAGATCGGAGTAGAAATTGTTGATGACCTTCTTCATTGTCTTTCTGGAAGAGGTGGCGGTTCCATCAGAGCGTCGGAGAGCGGTCATCTTGTCATGAAGCTGGCGAGATTCCGGCGGGCATTGCGGATGCTCAACCCTGCCACTGCAGCTTCAGCGAACACTTCCATTCTTCTCTCCTTAACAGCCTCCCTTATGACCGCCCGTGCTGCTACACGCGGGCGTATCAGTTCGAGACTTTCCAGGTTTCCAGACGCAGATGTCTTTTGGTGGTTTTCAAGCTCTCGACTCCCTTTACACTCTCGTGAAGATGATTCGGTCGCATGGTTGTCCGTGACTGTATATTCCCAAAGGCCGACAAGATATATAGGTGTAAAGGACCCGGCTGATGGCCGTTCTGAAAATTCTCTTCTTGAATTTCGCGGCCTTCTCTCCTTGACACCAAAAAGGAGCCTTTCGCGAAGGAGGCGGTGATTCGATCCCGTGTAAACTATGGGAACAACGGAGACGTCGTTCAGCCAACGCTTGCGGCTGAAAGTGATGTGGTCGCTGGTCACCGGGGGATTCCCAGGTCCATCGTAGGGGGGGGGGATTCTTCTGGAACTGCGAGTTTCCATGGATGGTTTTCTTTGTCGACATGGTGAACTCGGACAGTCTTTCGCCCTGTTCGTTCCACCCGATCTATGATCTACGTGGCCCGATCTTGTCGATGATGTCGCAGACGACTACCTTGTAGAGGGTGTGATCTTCCCTATAGAACTTCTTCATGTAAAAGGCTTCGACCTCTCCATCGTCGTAGTTGGACGTTGGGGCATACGCGACGAACACAGTCAAAACTGGTACGGAGCCGCCTACAGTCGCAGACCTCGAATTCGGCTCGTCGGAGACTCGTACGAATCGATGCTCATGGCCAAGTGCGTGTTGGCGAGGAGACCAACGCCGCCTACTCCCCTGCTGCTGTCGCAGGTCGAAGAAGGAGGTCTCGTTCCGAGGAACAGTTCTCCGGAGTTCCGGTGTCGTAAGCAGCGTGTAGGGGTCGGTTCCTTCTTGTCTTGATCGATCCTATATCGTACTTGGTATTTTGCCTTGCACCGTCAGGTTCTCCTCGGATACTTCCGATGCAAGTTATAAGTGAACATTGTCATCCTAGTAGTTCTTAATGTCGCAACCTGGCACGCTTGGGCCTCAGATTTCATCAGTCTCTCCGTGCTTGCCTGAGCAAACGCTCTAGAAATATGGACTTAACCATCCATCTAGGTAGACTGCTAAGCGGAGGATACTGGTCGATCCTTATAAGTATTTCTTCATACCGAAGAGGTTTTTACCTGGCTACAAAACTGATGAATTCAATCCCAGGTTCGAAAGTCGGTATCACACCACTACAGTTATATGCGATTGTAATTGTGCATGTGACGATATCTGAGCTTATTTAACAACTACAGCGTATGCAAGCCGGTCCCTTCTGGAAGATTTATTATGAGACGCTTTCACACCGATCATCCAAAGTAAGGGATTCGAACGGTTTACTGTAAAACCAACACCGCTCAAGCTTTACATGAAAAGGCAGTCAGAGGGCAACAAGCACAATCAGATGCTTACAATGGAAGCGTCTAATGCGTATGCCATAGCGGTCGAAAAAGAAGCTTTCACCGACAGCAGCACCACTCCCCCATCCCCCCCCCCCTCCACCCCAAAGCATTAGTGGTGAATAGATAAACTAGAATGGATAATCTATGCAAAAGGCACTTTCAACATTCTCTAGGAGGAGCTTCTCCTCAGCATGGTGAGGAACATGAAGATGGTGGAGTGTGGAGAAGCGATACACTGGACAATCAATCAAAAGAGGAATGTGTTGTTTAACATCACTAGCGGTTCTCGGACATAGATGGCTTGAGGAACCGACCACAAAGTTCTCTACCGGGTATGCGGCGAGCTGACGAGTTCGATAAAAGGCTAATCTTGGAACCAGGCATCGAATAAAATCTGCCAAAATGTTTCAGTGAACCTTATCTTCTTGCTTTATGACTAAACTTTTTTAAAGTTACTTGTCTCAGATACAAAAGAGCGAACTCAAGACTACTCTGCGATGCTGACAAAAGCGAGGCATCCGTTTCCGGCGCTCAGGAGCATTAGTTGCTTTATAATTGAGCGAATGACGCTTGCAATACTTCCATGTCATTGATATTTTCTTTATATGTAATAGGATCTCTTAGGGAGCGTACACGCGACGCGATGTAATGATATCGATTCATCGCGTCGCGTGCATACTGAACGATCCCTTAGGCCTTGTTTAGTGCGCGTGCGATGCGCGACGCGATGCCATGTGTAGTGGCCGAATTGATCAATCGCGTCGCTCGATCAATTTGGCCACCACGCATGCATCGCGTCGCGCGTCGCGTGCACACTAAACAAGGCCTTAGGAGTCCTTTAGTGTGCGCGCGACGTGCGACGCGATGCATGTGTAGTGGCCAAATTGATCGAGCAACTGGATTGATCAGTTCGGCCACTACACATGGCATCGCGTCGCGCGTCTCGCGCACACTAAATGACCCCTTATATCCAAAGTCCTCCATTTCTCCGCGGCATGTTTGCGAGTGGACCTATCTATTTTTGAGCATAAAACATTTCGTCGCAGGCTTGTGCCACAGTCTGCGCGTAGGACAATGCCAAACCTTCAAAGAGTCTTTTGGACTTCTCTTGGGGAAGAATCATGATGTGTCCAAAAATGGGGTAATTAACATGGTCCTCCATAGCAGAATGCTTTGAGATGAACGATTGATTATAAATTTCGGCGCAGTCGCTTGGGGTGGAGGGTTACCCTGTGGTTATCTCCGGCTTGGTAGGAAGGCAGATGGTATGTCCAATTACATCAAAAGTGGCTTAGTTCAGTGTACCGGGGGTAGAACGCACCAGTGCTGCACAAAGATTTTAATTTTGTTCAATACAAAATATTGTATAGGGATATCCTGCAAGGTGAACCTCCTTCCCCTCCCCCCCCCCCCGGAGCCTGCTTGCGTCTTAAGTTCTTTGCCAAGGTCCAATAACGGTGCTTCCAAATCTTCCAAACATTCAAGTGTTTGAGGAGTCGTTGTTATCCGTTGCAAACCACTGCTAGCATGTAGACGTTTAAGGCCGTTGCAAACCGTACTGATCACACATTATAAAGAAGTCTCTACTCTGGTCACAGGATGGGAAGCAAAACACCACTTGCCTATTCTCATATTGCTCATTGAGTTGACTGCTGGTTTCTAGTCGGTAGATCTCACTCCGAAGGAGTCGACTCCGTGGCGCGTGTAGCGCAGTCGGAGGAGGCGCCGGCTGTCGCGTGCACCCAATACCAGGCTTCTGGTTTTCGGATTTCTCCCCTCCCCAGGCCAACCAAGCCTTCCGTGTAGCGCAGTCGGAGGAGGCGCCGGCTGTCGCGTGCACCCAATACCAGGCTTCTGGTTTTCGGATTTCTCCCCTCCCCAGGCCAACCAAGCCTTCCATCCCTCCGGGTCGATGAATTGGAACCAGACTTGTCTTGGAAGGATAGAACACTGACTTGTTCATCGGCTGGCACCGCAAGTCATTGTATGGCCAAATACGCATTCATGTCGCCTCCACGACATCCCGTAGAAGTAGAATGCGCTGGCGCATCCCAAAATGATTGAGTAACGCCGTCCTTTATCCCTTGTCCTTTAGAACTCACTCCTTGTTCGACCATTCAGTCTTGCGACCACATGCTTGAATTAAAACATCGCTCTGCGAATTTTTTTGTTGTTGTTGAAAACTTGAACAGAACGATAGATCTATGAAGGCATCAACGAAGAACTGTCTAATAATCGGTCAAGCTATTTGCAATGATCTATCGATGAGTGGATAGGGCCGTCCCCAGATAGGAGGCTGAAAACTGATCATAGTTCGCGTGGTTGTTATGTCTACCTCTCATTCTCAGATGCGTGGGCTTCGCGACGAGGGTATTCGAAACAATGAGCAAGAACGTTATCAAGAGAGCGCTGCGGCCAGGTCAGCATTTCTTTATTAGCAAGTTTTGCGGTATTTTCTGCTGATTTTCAAAATTCCAAATCCAAAATTTTCAAGGGAAAGTCACCTACCTGAGGAGCGAAACTATCGTCAGTCTTTGCCTGATCGTGATCGCCGTTACGAAAATGATCGAGCTGACAGGCGCAATTACCAGGAGGACAGCCGCTCGACGCAGGGTTATGGTCAGAGTGACAGGCGGGACTACCGTGAGAGTAACTGCTCGCGGCAAGGACATGACCAGTATGATGCTCGCGATCATCGAGATCCGGGTCGCCCTGCACAGGACTACGACAATGCCAGTAGAAATAGAAGTGATTATCGTGATGGTGGTCATTCAACGCAAGGATACAACAATGCCAGAAGAGAGGTTCGGGATGCGAACAATGAGTCCGTCTTCAGTCGCCCAATCAACGAGAACAGCATTGTTCGCGATCCTCCTCGGATGGCTTCCCGCCAAGAGTCGAACAGAGACCGTCAGTCATCTCGCGCTTCCGTGTATAACGGCCAGTGCAGTCGACCTGAGGCTGACAGACAGCGTCCGTTCCAGGAAGCCGACTTCATGCCTGAGGACTCGCAGCGGTATCGTCATGATGCGAGGTAAGTGTTAGATTTTTCCGATCATTATTCTTTCACAGTGCGGTAAAAAGTGGATTTGGCAACGGGTATAGTATCATGTGACAGCGGCAACCTTCTATTATTATTCTATTACTCTGTTTTTTTTTATTGGATAATTGCTGACTTGACAGATTCTTTAAAAATAAGTGCATATATCTGGGGAAAGTATCAGCAGTTTAGGGCTAGGATTCGTTTCATGTTGCTGATAGTTATGCGCATTCTGAGTTCGTCGACACCAAGTGAAGGGCTCTAGAAGCAGTCGGTAGGAAGACCAGCTCATACGTTCGAACAACTCTGAGTTGAGTCAGCTACAACCACTCCTTGCAAATGGTGGTGAGATAGTGAAGTTTGAACAGTCAAGTGGGGCCTAAGGCTTCAGCTGGAAAGAGTGGGACCTAAAGCTTCAGTCTGGAGACAGTTTCTATACGTAGTGCTACTGTCTAATACTAGAGTGCTGTGCTTCTAGGGATGATGAGTACAGGTATCGTAACTATAATAGTCCAAGGCCTTCAAACCTCTATAGTCCCGAGAAACACAGAGGCGACTTCTCAGAAAGACCAGGCTTTTCGGAGAGGTACTCTTTTTCATTTTCGTGTGATAGGCTTTTTGTGATGGTTTGATGAAGCTTCATTATAGCCGCCATTCAATGGCGCCAAGTCCTGTGCCCAACAACTTTGGTGCTGATTCAAATTACTACGTGAGTTCCGTACTATCTTCCTTTTTAAAAATGGTCTTAAGAATGACAAGAGGCGATAAAATCTAAACAGCGAAACAGTGTAGCCTTTGTTTCTACATTTTTGATTTATACCTTCGACGGTGTTACCAGAATCTAATTCAGATTTTATACCATGTTTTATAAGGAGCCTGATGTTTTAACGAAAGTCTTACCTCAGGGAGAAGTCGAACTCTAAAGTCTTTCCTCTACACGGAGAACACCCATTCTAAGCCAACTAGATCCACACCATCACTTTCTGCATTCATTATACTTCTGGAACCCTGACAGTTCTAGCTGAAGTTCTATCATAGGTGCTAACACGTATTACTAGGGTAGCCCAAAATTATTAAGCCAAATTCAACTTTTATTCCCTTATAACTCACTTAAAAGTCAGTGATGCTGGAAAGGTATTCACCTCCAGGTCAGTGGTTTACTGCCATCGCTCAGCCAACTTCCTGATTCCATCCTTCTAGAACTGCTTGGGCCTGGTATTGATCCACTGCTAGATGTGGTGCACAAGGTCGGTTGGCGCCTTTGTGTCCTTCCCGATCGCGAAGTCCTGCAGACTCAGGAAGTAGTAGTAGTCGCATGGAAAGAGGTCCAGCTAATACAGTTGGTGAGAGATGTGGTTTACCCCGGTTGAGCGAGCTTATCAATGGTCGCTTTTGCCTGACTGGAGGCGGCGTTGTCGAATAGGAGCGCCTAGAAGCGGGGCGACTGAATAAGCGCGGTCCATCTCTACGTTTCGTTCACCATGACCTTGAAAACTATCATCGTTCCCTTGCCAATACCCTACACTACACCCGTTCATGGGACCAGACCCAAAAGCTCAGAAGTTGCTCTTCGCCGTGCACTCTGGCCGAACAAAGCTCGGCATCACCAGGCTTCACCCAGACTGGAAGGATTAAGGTGGAAAACGTACTTTTCCTCCTGCGTGACGATCGAGCCCAGACTCCTTAGGGTTGGGAACTGGATGAGGTAGACACGAAACTGGCCAACGCGCTTCTTGTTTTTTTAGGGGATAGGCTGAGGATTCGATACGTTTCTGAAAAAGGAATGTGGTAACTTTTCAAGCGGCCCTCAGTAACTATGACACAAACAGGAAAACAGGTGGAGTATGCATCCCGTGCGAAGAGCAGACTCTAGTAGTTCAAGAGCTACCCAGTGCTGGCTGTAATGTAGCAACCGCATCCTTAAAAATTAACTGTGTAAAGACTGCTAGAAGATTGGGCAAGACACTCCATATCTCCATTATCAGTAGTTATTGATCTTTAACCTTACTTTTTACCATTGGGTGTTGCGGATGAATGCGCTTCTCCAAGTGACCAGACGACCTCTGCTGGACGTGGACGCTATCAAGTTTGCCTGTGATAGTCTCGTATGGATCAGTGAGCCGAGTTAGCCTAGTGGTTAGTAGTGTAGTTTCATGCACAAACGGTCACAGGTTCGACTCCCGGCTCGGGCACGCCATGGCCCTGCAAGAATTGCAAAAATGGCAACGGTTCCAGCGTCAGGCCCAGGTTGACAGGCCGGCTGATGGAGAAACCTCGTCACAAAACCATGATCACAAGTCGCAATAGAATCAGTGTAAAGGCTAGGACGTCACCCGGAAGTGGCGCACAGAACCCCCGCCCGAGTTCTGTGGTCAGTATGCGAGGGCTACCGAGGGCCGAACGACCTCGGCTAAAGAAGCTAGTTCGACTGGGGACTCTGAATGTGGGAACGCTGACCGGGAGATCTAGGGAAGTGGCTGACCTGATGAAGCGCAGAAGGATACAAGTCCTGTGCCTGCAGGAAACGCGATGGAAAGGGGCGAAAGCCAAGGAGATCGGAGGAGGGGTCAAGCTGTACTACAACGGAGAGGACACCAAGAGGAACGGGGTAGGGATAGCTGTCGCGGAGTCCCTCAAGGATTCAGTAGCGGCTGTCCAAAGAATAAACGACCGCATCATGTCACTGCGGCTGGGCACGAAGGAGGGTTACTGGACCATCATGTCTGTCTACGCTCCGCAGACCGGATGCTCCGAGCACGACAAGGATGACTTCTACCTCTCGCTCGAGGAAGCCATAAGGTCCGTACCAGAAGGCGACTACCTCTCCATAGCAGAGGACATGAACGGGCATGTGGGGAGTGGCAGAAGAGGAGTGGAAAGGGTTCATGGAGGAAAAGGGATCGGCCTGGTAAACTCGGATGGAGAACGAATTCTGGATCTGGCTATCGCCCACGACCTGGCTGTCTGTAGCACCTTCTTCGCGAAGAGGGAGAGCCAAAAGGTGACCTATGCTAGCGGAGGAAGAAGAACGGAGGTCGACCACATCCTGGTTCGAAGGGCTGCCCTGAAAACAGTCCGGAATGTGAAGGTCATTCCGGGAGAAGACGTGGCATCACAGCATAGACAGCATAGACCCTTGGTAGCCGATCTTAGCATACCTCTACCCACCAGGCCCAAAGTGAGGACGGAACCCAGGATCCGATGGTGGAGACTGCGGGGTTCAGAGCGGAACGAGCTACGAAGGGCAGTGCTCGAAGCAGGCCTTCCAGATCCAGCTGGTCCCGTGAATGAGACCTGGAGGAGGGTAGCCGAAACAATCCTGAGATGTGCCAAGGAAACCCTGGGAGAAACAAAGGGAGGAACCAGAGGGAATAAATCGGCATGGTTCTGGAACGAAGAGGTGCAGGCTGCAGTGAAGAGGAAGAAGGAGGCCTACAATCTGTGGCAAAAGACGAGGGCACCCGAGCATCTCACAGCCTACAGGAAGCAAGAGGCTGGCAAAAACAGCTGTAGCGAAGGCAAAGAACGTGGAAATGGATGCCCTGTACGAGAAACTAGACGGGCCAGAGGGAGAGAAGTTCGCCATCCGCCTGGCCAAGGCGCGTCATGGAGCTAGCCTCGACATTCGAGCAGTGAAGACTGTGAAGAGTGCTGACGGTAGAGTGTTACGGAAGCCGGTCGAGGTCAGAGAGAGATGGGAGGAGTACTTCAAGGAACTCCTGAACGAGGAGTTCCCACGTCTGGAGGCCGAGGAAGAACAGCCAACGGAAGGACCCATCCCACCCTGGACGCAAGAAGAGGTTCGCAAGGCCATACGGAAGATGAAACTCGGAAAGGCAGCAGGGCCTGACGGTGTGCCAGTAGAGGCTTGGAAGGTGCTCGGGGACCTCGGAATCAACTGGCTGACGCAGTTCCTCAACAGAATCACGAAAGAAGGTAAGATGCCGGATGACTGGAGGAACAGCACCATAGTCCCCATCTTCAAGCAGAAGGGAGACGCTTCCGAATGCTCCAACTACCGAGTGATCAAACTGATCTCACACACGATGAAGATCTACGAACGACTGGTCGACTCAAGGCTGAGGGAGATGGTACCCATCTCCCAGGTGCAGTGGGGCTTCATGCCTGAGAGGTCCACCACAGACGCCATCTTCATCGCTCGTCAGGTGATGGAGAAGCATCGGGAGAAACGAAAGCCCTGCTACCTGGCATTCCTGGATCTGGAGAAGGCCTACGACAGGCTAGCTCGGGCCGTAATCTGGAATGCCCTTCGAGGGAGGGGTGTCCCGGAACGTCTGATCACGGTCATAAGGGACATGTACGAGGGCTCGAAAGCGGCGATACGAACTCCACACGGGGTGACAAGGAAAGTGGACAGCACAGTGGGGGTACACCAAGGGTCGGCTCTGAGCCCGTTCCTCTTCCTGCTGACGCTTGACTCTATAGTGAACCACCTTGAGAAAGGCCCTCTCAGAACGATCCTCTACGCGGACGACATCGCCCTAGTAGCCGAAAACCAGGAGGAGCTGGAGGAGAAGGTGCAGCTGTGGCAGAGAGCCCTTGCGGACAACGGCCTACGGCTGAACGTGAAGAAGACGAAGTTCATCAGCTCTGAGCAGTGCGCTGGATCGATCCTAGACTGCCAAGGGGAAACGATCGAGAAGGTGGAAGAATTCCGCTACCTCGGAAGTGACCTATCCGAGGAAGGAAGTGTGGACCAGGCGGTCAGGGGACGGATAAACGCAGCCTGGCTCAAATGGAGGGAGTCCACAGGGATCCTCTGCGACCGTAGATGCTCCAGGACGCTCAAAGGCAAGCTCTATAGAACAGTTGTAAGACCTGCCCTCCTCTACGGTAGTGAGTGCTGGGCCCTGGGTAAGGCGCAGGAGCGACAACTGCACGCGGCAGAGATGAGGATGCTGAGGTGGGCATGTGGATGGACCCGTCGGGACAGAGTGCGAAACGAGGATGTTAGGGCAGTGATGAAGACTGCCCCGATCCAGCTGAAGATGAGAGAGCAGCGCCTGAGGTGGTATGGACACGTCCTCAGAAGACCAGAGGATCACCCCACAAGGTTGGCCCTAGATTACGAGGCACCCGGAAAGCGTCCGAGAGGAGCCCCTAGGAAAAGATGGAAGGACGTCATCAAGAGAGATCTCGCCGAAGTCGGCGCCACGGCAGATGATGCCCTTGATAGGATGAGGTGGCGACAGATCACAAGAACAGCGGACCCTGCGACTGCGCGGGACTAAACGCTCAGGAGAAGAAGAAGAAGAAGAAGAAGAAGAGTCTCGTATGGATCAGTGCGTAATTACTGTGAGGGCCAATCGAGAGGTGACCACGAAGAACCGCTTTAGAATCATTGTCGTGTGATTAGTCAATTAAAGCATAATTTGATCTTTCGCAAGCTGTGAACCCACATTGTCTCCTTCACTTTGATGTGACGCTGACCGTACTTTAATATTGCGTCCGTTGCGGCAGCTGCCAAACTTAAGAGGGCGTCCCATCCGTGTTTTTAATGATTCTTGAAAAGATCATAACGTTAATATCATAATGAAGATCATGATGAAGGCGCAAATAGGGTCGGGTGTGGGGGGGGGGGGGGGGGGGTAACCACGTCGCGCCGTGGAGTGCACCCCTTAGGCGTCTCTGCATGCAACGAATGTTAATACACCATTATCTCCTCGTTTCGATTACGGATCCGTGTTTTATCTACTTCTGAATTTGGTAAGGGAGGAAACTCCAGGTTGTAGGCAATTTTAACACGGGCGCGTCACTCGGGCGACATTTTTCTCCCCGTTAGCGGAGGAGAGCACAAAAAGGAGCTATAGCATTGTTTGTTTGCTCTCTACTATCAGAGTGTCATCTTTTATTTTTTCGTGTTAATGATATTTTTTATGAGGTGACCCCCCCCCCCCCCCCCCCCTCCCCCTCCCCGGCCGCATTTGCGCTAGACGAAATAGGAATGAGGATTGATCAGAGTGTGGTTTCAGAGAGAGGCTTTTCGACATTCGTCTGATCAGCCACTGACTGAAGAAGAGCGATCATCCCTTCGAATGATTCGCGAGTATGTCTATCTTCATCGGGATTACCACACCTTCGGTTTCAGACTGGTGGGTCCGTCAAGTTGCCCTCCTTCGAGTGAATCCAAATCTCAAGTGGTTCTTTAGCTGCTGTTAAACAATTCTAGTGTTTCGTATGCTGAAGTGCAGCATGAACGAAGCTTATACTGCCACACGCACTGAGAAAAGCATAACCTATGCTGAGCGCAGCTTTTTATCCTTTATTCATCATTGTGGAGTTGATTGCAGGTGGATAGCGTTCTGCCGATGCTCCCTGGAGGTCGCAACCGTACGTACTGGGTGTCGCTGATCCGTGCCCATCTTCCCAGCGTTGAACTTGTACCGTTCCGTGACTCGGTAAAGCACGAAAGCGCCTTCTTTCCTTTACCGTCATCTTTGATATATGCGCCGTTTTAGTTCATGATGGTTTGGAAGGACGATGGCGAACCGATGTGACCGGATGGAGTCCAAGCGCCTTTAACCGCTTGGTCAGTGGGAAAAAAATACTATGGTTACTAATTTGCGGTTTTTCTCCTTGTAGTTTGCGCAATGTTGAATGCACGAGTTCTGTTCGTTATGACTACTGAAGCACTACAAGAGTTTCTTTCCTCGATGTAATCTAGGAGTTAGTGTGGACGTAAATAAAGTGTTCTTCCTTCGTTCCTTGTTCCCGTCAGTGTTTGAGTGTAGATCGTCGTTAGGCTTGATTTCATTCAGATTTGTATCAGACATTGTTGTTAAATTTCACTTACAACTTTTTAAGTGAAGTATCTCCAGTAATCTAAACCACATCAAGCGGGTGAGGAACGATCTGCCGGAGAGCGGCGCGAGCAAGGAACGCGGACAGTGCCTGCGGAGCCAATTAGCGTGGAGTAGCGCCGTGGCACCCGCCGTTTCCATTTGATTACAATCGATAGAGAGTCAAGATCGAAGGTGGAAGCTATCCGTGGATAGTGTACTTGTGCCTTTTCAAAAATTTTCGAATGAACGAATAATCGAGTAACCCCATTTCTTCGGTTATTCGAATTTCCGAATAATCGAATAACCCCATCTTTCGAAAAATCGAATGAGCGAATAATCGAATAACACCATTTTTTCAGTTATTCGAATTTCCGAATAATCGGATATCCCGATTTTTTGGTTATTCGAATTCCCGAATAATTGAGTAAAACCATTTTTCGGTTACTCGAATTTCCGAATAATCGAATATTCGAATGACTTCATTATGACTTAATATGTATTAATAAGGGCGATGAGATTTTTTGAGAACCATTTACAATACTCGATAAGATGGGAAGACATGGAAAAAGGAAAAAGATAAAGGATAAGGATAAAGGACGGCGTTACTCAATCCTCTTTGGGATGCGCCACGCATCCTTCTTCTACGCGATGTCGTGGAGGCGACATGAATGCGTATTTGGCCATACAATGAGTTGCGGTGCCAGCCGATGAACAAGTCAGCGTTCTATCCTTCCTAGACAAGTCTGGTACCAATTCACCGACCCCGGAGGGATGGAAGGCTTGGTTGGCCTGGGTGGGAATTCCGAACCAGAAACTTGGTATCGGGTGCACGCGGCAGTCGCGCCTCCTCCGACTGCGCTACACGAGCCCAATGTGGAGTTAGATTTTGAAAACAAAAAAAATCGACCAAGACCGGTCATAGAATTAATTCGCCTCAACGAATTCCCATAGAGATTCAATAGCTCGATCAACTTCAACCAATAATTTCAAAAACGAGCAACAAATTTGTGTTCAGCTGGATCGACTACCCAAAGGGTTGAAGTTTTGGACCGCAGTCGATCGCTATCAACTGCGTTCAGTATCGCCGATACGCCATGCCCCCACGCCAGTTGCGATAAACTGATGGAAACACGCATGCGCACACACACTACCCTTCTATGTGTAGCAGGATATTGAATGCGTTTTCGTAACGGTGAGCTCCTCGACAGTGTGCTATTGAAAACAATCATCACCGGAATGAACGTCGCTTACAAAAATCATCATTATGCCACATTCGAAACAACCACGTATTCGAAATTCGATTATTATTCGAATTTTCGTAGCTCGAATAATCGAATTCGAATAATTATTCGAATTTGTGAAACTCGAATAAACGAATTCGAATAATTATTCGAAATTACGAAACTCGAATAATCAAATGATCGAAAATCGAATTCGAATAAATAATTATTCGAATATTGGAATTCGATCATTCGAGCACAAGTATAGTGGATAGGTCGTAGATAGCCCTTTCGAACAAGGAGAGTAGCGGAGGGGTCTCTCCATGCTGAATGCAACGCGAAATCGGATGAAAATGGTGGTGTGCCTTAAAATGACGATACGTTGCGCTTCTCGCCGTGAGATACTTCGGGAGAATTTCACATGAATTAATTTGTCCCAAATTTAAATTGAGTCAACTGCTGAGAAAGGCTGGTGTTTCGTCGCTTCAAGTGTGGCTTACACATTGCCTTAAGTACCGTGCTTTCTGTCTACGTAGGTTTCCTTTGAGCATAACTACTGTTCGGACTTTGCATGAACACGCATCGATATAGTAAATATAAACTCAGATTGACTATTAGAATGGTGAAATGTCTAGTTGATGTGCTAAGCAGCCTACCCTTTAAGCTTTCCTAAATTAGTTTTCATTCTGAATTTGTACTAACAAGTGCTCCGTCACGCCTATCGTCGTGCCTCGCACTTGCGCGCTTCACGCAATGTTGCAGTATTACTAAGATAATCACATCAAGCTAGCTGCTCTACTTGTACAGCTTTTCCCCTTCCTAGGAGTACAAAAGGCTCGCAGTATGTACAGTGGTATGGTATGACAGGCGAACTATTGGTTCCTCACTACTGGTCCTCCCTTAGTGAAACGGTCTCCCATTACTGGTACTGGTCCCCCTCAATGATCCATCCTTAGCGGACAACGCTTTCGGCACACCTTCTGAATCCCCAGGCACATTGGACGACGTCTTCGGCACGTCTACCTGAACATGTTGAGCGACGACTTTGACACGTCTTTTGGGTCCCAGGCACGTCATGCGACGTATTCCGCACGTCTTCCGATTCCCCTGACACAATGAAGACGTCTGGGTATTTTTCGCTATTTTCGCGACCCGTAATTTGATCAATATCGATTGATGGCGATCGATACTTTAAAAACGAACTTCAGATTTGTGTTGAGCGACCTCGATTGCACCAGGGCCGAAGTTCCCAGACAGGGAGAAGGCGCCTGGGTATTTTTCGCTATTTTCGTGTCGTAATTTTCCCCCCATTTCTGCTCCCCCTCCCCCCCCCCCCGATTTTCCCCTATTTTATGGCTAATTTCTGGCACCGATCGATGGTATAACATATACCGTACCTATAGGTATGTTACACTTCGGCGACACGTCGCCGACGCTGCCGGTGACAGTGCTGGGCGGACGCAGTGCGTAGCAACTACCCACCAGTGCGTAGTAGCCCGCGCAACACTGTAGTCGACGGCGTCGCCGACGCTGTCGCCGAAATATAACACATACCATAGCAGAAAAGATGCGCGAAGCTCGCTTGTGAGCCCATATGCATATCTAGGCGCGGCGGGACGCCCCGCTCGGGGTGCCCCATCTTTAGGTCTTGCCCAGCGGGTTTAGGGCTACCCGCGATACATATGGCTCCCACCATGTTCTGGGAACTTCCGAGCCGTATGTGGTGCTTGTGGTACGTGGGCACGGGTTAGGTTGTGCATTTCCCAGGAGAAATATCATCTGTTCGCTGTTGCGCCTTCATGCGCGTTTGAAGATAAAAGGGAATAAATCAAGTCAGGGGCATATTGGGCTGGGAGATAGGGTCCGGAATTAGTAGTATTCTTATTTTCTAGTAGCACACCGTTTTACTGGTGTTTAACCATTCGAGTGCTTATCTGTTTTCGAGTTTTAGTTTATCCCTTTGTTTGTTGTGTGTTTGTTTATTTTTATGACGAATAGTGCTGCAAGCTGTTTCGTATTAAGGAAAATATAATTTGACATAGTCTCCTTTTAGCAGGGCTGCTTTTAGACGCTCCCATTTCCGGACCTAAACTTCATTAACCACGGATCTCCCTCGATAAAGAGCCTTCGGGCTCTCTTGTTAAGAGGGATCTCGGGCCGCTTGTCGCAGGGCCACGTGGCGCGTCCCCGAGTGGTGGATAGGGGAATTAAACGCGAACCAAATGCGACCGTGTACTGCCCAGAGACGTAGGTGGGATGCAGGGGATGGACTCCTTGCTCCTGCTGTGTCGGGTCGACGCGTTCCTTGTGGGTGGGAGGATGTGTTCGCTCCTGCGGATTATAACTGTGTCGGCTTGGCCAAACGTTTGCACTCGGTAGACTGGGAGTATATGTAAGGCGATTCGAGGCCGCCTCGAAAGTCTCGCCCCGTCCCTTCGAGCAGTCTGGCTGGGTGCTCCGAGTTCTTCGCCCGCACGACAGAGCCTGACTAGCTACCCGTGTTGTATGGAAGTCAAACACAGCAGCACTAAAGGGCCTCATTCCCCTGACCCCGAAAGAGCCCCCATTTCTGCAGCGATGGGAAGGACGAGTACGGAGAGGTTGCTAAAATCTCAGGGCCTAACCAGGCTGCGCAAATTGAGAAGGACTAGGATGACGATCTGTACTTACAACGCCCGCACACTTGTATCGGAAGCATCCGTCGAGGACCTGATGATGCAAGCCAGGAAGATCAAGTACGACGTCATCGGACTGACCGAGACGAGAAGACACCACCCCCTACACGCCGCCTACGACTCCGGAGAAGAACTGTTCCTCGGAACATGCGACAGCAGGGGAGTAGGCGGCGTTGGTGTCCTCGTCAACACGCACTTGGCCATGAACATCGATTCGTACGAGTCTCTGACAACCCGAATCGGACGTCTGCGACTGAAGCGATGTGGCTCCGTGCCAGCTTTGACTGTAATCGTCGCGTATGCCCCAACATCCTACTACGACGACGAAGAGGTCGAAGCCTTCTACGTGGAGCTGGAGAAGTTCTATAAGGAAGATCACACCTTCTACAAGGTGATCGTTGGCGACTTCAACGCCAAGATCGAACCGCGAAGGTCGCCGGAAGAACTTCACATCGGAACCCACGGTTTGGAGTGGAACGAGCAAGGTGAAAGGCTGTCTGAGTTTATCATGTCGACCAAGACCATCCATGGAAACTCACAGTTTCAGAAGCCTCCTTCCCTACGATGGATCTGGGAATCTCCCAGTGGCCAGTTCCACAACGAGATCGACCACATCACCTTCAACCGCAAGTATTGCCTGACCGACGTCTCCGTTGTCCCCAAGTTCTACACGGGATCGTACCACCGCCTCCTTCGCGCGAGGTTTCGCTTTTCGCGTCAAGGAGAGAAGGCCGCGAAGTTCAAGAAGAGGAGTCCCAGAACGGCCATCAACTGGGACCTTTACATCTCTCTTGTCGGCCTTTGGGAAGATGCCGTTATGGACAACGTCGACGAGGAATACGACCGCTTCGTGCACCATCTCCACGATAGTGCTAAGGGAGCCGAGAGCTTGAAGACCACCAAGAGACGTCTGTTCCGGAAACTCTTGAGCTTATACGCAAGCGTGGAGCAGCACGAGAGTCAAGCAACTACCAGCTGACGTCCGAGCTTGCGAAGCTATGCAGAGCGGCGATAAAGGGAGATCTCAAGGAGAGAAGGGCGGAAGTGTTGGCTGAAGCAGCAGAGCAGGGTTGAGCATCCGCAATGCCCGCCAAAACTTCGCCAACTTCAAGACCAAGATGACCGCTCTCCGACGCCCTGACGGAACCGTCACCTCTTCCAGAAGGACCATGGAGAAGGTCATCCACGACTTCTACTCCGATCTCGTCGATAGCCACGTCCACCTGCCCCCATGCCATCTTCCGCAGGATGGATACGTCGTTCCCTCTGTTCTCCCTTCCGAGATCCGACACGCCATCTCGTCGGTGAAGAAACGTACAGCACCCGGCCCTGACAGGATCAGACCCGAACACCTGAAGAATCGTCCGCCAGCGCTCATCAACACCCTGGCGCGGCTCTTCACACGATACCTGTCGGAGTGCAAGGTTCCATCTCAGTGGAAGACCAGCAAGACCGTTTTGCTGTACAAGAAGGGAGACGTGCACGACATTGACAACTATCACCCGATCTGCCTGCTGTCCGTAGTCTACAAGCTGTTCACTCGAGTCATCCTGAATAGGATCAGCAGAACGCTGGACGGAGGACAGCCACGCGAACAAGCAGGATTTCGGAGAGGATTCAGCACGATCGACCACATACACACCATTACGAAGCTCATCGAAGTGTCGCGAGAATATAAGCTGCCGCTGTGCCTTACGTTCATCTGTTCTTCCGCGCGCGTAGCGTGCGCAGAGCCGGCAAGCACGAACATATGATAAGAGCGAGAGGAGGTACGCCCGCCCCTGCTGGAACGACACGTCCCCAGCAGGGGGCGGGTGTACCTTCTGTCGCGCTGCGCGGGGCTCGAGTATGAACGCTTTTCGGCGGCGCGCGCCCGGCTTTAGTCGATATGCAGGTTTTGCATGGGCGACGGGTCGTTCTTGTCGCGAAGCATGAACAGGCCCAGAAGTGAGCATCGCGGAATTCCGCCGCCTTTTAAATTATTCCCCAGCGGGAGTTACCAAGTCGAGGTATGCATATGGGCCGTGGCGGTACCGCCACGTTTTGCGTATAAAAAGACAGCGTCTGCAAGATAGCCCTTAACTACGAGGTAGTCTGAAGGCAGCCTTGGGGGGGGGGGAGGGGCTCCCGAAGCGGTCTTGTTAGTCTATAACGTTGTCCACATGGACTTGAACATAACTGGTGTCGATCCAAAGCATTAGGAAAGTGGACTAGAAATTAAAAAATAAAGTAAAACAAAATAACGAAATAAATGCTAAAAAAGTATATGTAGTATAAGTTGTGTCCTCTACAAGTCCTCTACAAGTGTCCTCTACAAGTTTTATAACGTATTCTCACCGCACTCTGCACTACTGATATTTTTAATAATAATACCCCACTTCCAACTGGTCTCTCACTGCCCCCACACACTTCTGCGGCAACGGCGCTCGCCGCAATGGCTAAAGGTCGCCACAGACTTCTGCGGCGCCGCTGGAGTCGAGCTCTGCGTCTCTGCCCTATGGTTAAGCATAGGGCAGCGGCGCCGCAGAAGTCTGTGGGGGCCTTAAGGATAGTGCAGGGACGCCGCCGGCGGCGAGCTCTGCGTCTCTACTCTATGGTTTAGGATAGGGCTGCGGCGCTGCCGCAGAAGTGTGCGGGGCCTTAACACATTTTTTGGACACTGAAGAAGGCCTTAACACATTTTTTGGACACTGAAGAAGCGCCACTGTCACGTTCCCATTCCTACTGCTTTACTAGCTTCTTTCTTTTTTCTTCTATCGCGCATGTCTGGTTTCGTTTTAGTCCTGCGCCTCATTATTATTATTATTTATTACATGGGTCAAATCCATGTGAAGAACAATGTAATTAGAAACGGTATAGAACGACATCCACATCAAATTGGCTAACGATCCAGATCAAAGTGTTATAGAATGATTAGAAAGTACGTACGACAACAAATGCCCAGAGAAAAAAAAATGGAAGGGAGAAAAGATCAAGAGGGGCTTTGCCACAAGATCTCATTATGTCCTAGAATTATTCATGAATTGACTTGCATTCGTAATAAATGGCTTCAGCTTGTACGGAATAATTGAGTTTTTGGAAAGTTTTATATAATCCAAACCTGCTCTATTAACGAAAAAATTATGTCGAATAGAAGATTTTGCAGTACTTAGTGAAAGTTTCTCTCCTCCACCTCGGGTTCTAGATGGTCTCATTATGAAGAAGTCACGCTTATCAAATCCACAGAAACCATGGAGAATTTTGTGAACCATTACGAGGTCGTATATTCTTCGTCTGGATGAAAGTGTCTGTCATATCACATATCTATCAGTTTCTCTCCGCCTATAGATAACTGCGTCCCTAATTAGGAATCGCACACCACTTGTTGGTTTCCGCGCTCCATCGAGGAATCGCTCGCTGTTAAAGGTCAATCTCCGTACACGGTAATGCATTTTCTGTTTACGGCTGTTGCCGTGAATAGCTCCTTATCATAGGTTAGTTGTGGTGGTTTTGGTTCATTTTTAGTCAGTCCGGCTGCGAAGACAGTTCAGGAGAGGAGAACGTCGTGCTTCTCTCTGGATTCTTCGAATTTTCGCAGCAAACAGGTGTAGTTTTGCTGTGCTTAGATGTTTTCCATACGCATAAAGTTTGATTTTTGATATCTCGGTGCAAATCTAATGCGGTGGGTAAGGGTGCACCTTCATGTTTCGTATCATCTAGAGAAATCGCCCAAAAACTTGTCCAATGAAGATGCTAAACACGCGCGAATAGGCCCGGCGAGAGGGTGAACATGTACTCGGTAGATATTTGTCTTGGTAGCTAGCACACTACGTCCAATTGCAACAGAAATAGCCTGGCTCAGTTCACCGTAGGGGTAGGGCACGCTCACCAAATTTCAACTTCGTATAGCACAAAGCGTGTACGGCTGCCCTTCATGGTGCCCCCCCCCCCCCATAACGCTATTTGCGCCAGCACGCGTAGATGTCCACTGTGACCCTAGAGGGGCACCTTGCCTGGTTGCAGTTATTCCCTAGGCTTGCACCGAGGTCTCGGTGCAGTCCCAAAGGGGGGTCCACCTTATAACGGGATGTGCGTTCTACCCCTCGCTCTCGCGGTGTCCTCGCATTATACTTCATGTGTTTCTATTTCCACTATTGGTGCAAACCTAGACATGTAGAAATAAAACCTTGTTGCTCAGACAGGCTCAGTTTCCGAGCTCCTAGTTGGGAGTGGAAGTCTAAAAAGAACTGTTCTGGGTGCAAATCTAGTAAATGAGAGGCCCTTACTAGGTTTACAACGAGAACGGACCATCTTCTAGCAGATAAAACATATCACCAGTGAAATAGAAAATTAGGTCAAGACACCATCAATCAATTAACGTTTTGGATACGCTACCAGACCCGTGCACACAAAAAAGAGAATGCCTCACTTCACGTCTTAATCATTTGCAAACTCTCTACCAAGCCCACAAATGTCGTGTTTTCTCATGTTTTCTGCGCTGTTTATTTTGATTTCGTTAGTGCAGCCGTTTTCTATGGAATCTGCAGTATGGCAATATTGAACATATTCAGTTCTTGTGAATTGTTTGAGAGCGGCCACCAGCAACTAGTATTGCACCCTCATGTTGTACATTACGCTTCATGTGTTTCCATTTCAACTATTACTTAAATGTGTGAATACGGTGAAGTCCCTTATTGGGATTCCACAGAGATCTATTCCAAATATTAGATTCCAGAGGCTATGGGTGACTCCGATCAGGAGACGGTGGTCTCTACATTGAAGGCCTATCTAAAATTATGTGCAAAACCGGCTCACCGTCCTCTCATTTTGAAGGTACCCTCTGTCATTTTCTGGTTGTGTAAATTCTACACAAATTTCCATTCTTTCAGGATCAAACAGTTCTCCTTATATTGAAGAAGTTTCTAGCGGATGATCGCGTCGTTGTCATGACATATCTCGTTAAGGTGAGGGACCAAACTATTCCAAATGTAAAGAGAGGAGAATTCAATCTGTACTCAGTGGACGATCACATTAGTCAGAAGACAACTAGCGTGTCGATTACCATATCATTAGTACGAGGGCATGTACTTTCCGGGCGAAGCTTACAGTGCCGCCTGGAAATGGACCTACACACACTGCTCGGTGGCGACCAATCCAGAAGTCCCTTCCCTTGCCCTTCTTCATGGGCGCAAATAGGCTCGGCAAGGGGGTGGTGGCTCCTTGTACTCAGTGGTTATCCGCTTTAGTAAGAAATCATATGTATGACCAATTACAACAGAAATGCCCTACCTCAATTCATCTTGGGGTAGAACACAACCAGTTCTACAAAAAATTTCTAGTTTCGTAGAGCAGAAACGTGCAGGGCTGACTTACCTAGTGCCCCCCCCCCCCCCTCCCCCCTACACCACCCGATTGCATCTTTTCATGCTCTCCTACACTATCATGAAGGAACTACGAAGCCACTTATAGCCAAGGCATGTCGTCCATCGGGAGTGCTGTTAGCCTTGCACAGAAAGTACCCAAATGAGCAGCCTTGCATCGACAAATGTTCCGGCGTGTAAGTGCAGGGCACCAGCGAAGATTTCTACTTTTGTTTATCATAATTTGTCACTTGTGTGCGACGTTACAAGGTGACCCTCGAGGAGCAACTTATTGTTCGCTCTACCTTAACTTTTGCTTTATCAGAACCGCTGTAAACTTGCTAGAAGGGTGCACGTCCAGAGAAGATTCACCTGTATCTCTCCATAGCTGGCTGCTTTATCCCTCAAACTTACATGTCTTTCTACGGTTAGTTAGGAAGTCAATGTACCTTTTATTCTGAAAGTTTTTGTAGGAATTCTCTAGACCCTCTGAAAGAGAATGAGGATGACTCGGTTGTAACGGCCGGGACCTCCATGTAATGGCCAACGCTATTCCCCAAACCACCGCTACTATTTTACGAAGAATTCTCACCTGACTAGAAGGCTTTTACAATGAATTTTTTCGCCCTTGAAGTACTACAGATACGCTGTGATCGTAGATTTTTATCGACATAGATTATGGACAATACATATGGTGCAAGGACAAGGCAGATAGATGGGTAAGGAACGGAAAGGGGAAGGAGGAATTGCCTGCCTGCCGGCTAGAGCGTCACCAGCTTCAGAGGGGAGCCGAACGCCGGGTCGGAAAGGGAAGCAAGCCGTCTAGATTCAGCTTGATCCTTCCTTTACAACCAATGCCGAGCACGGCTGCCGCTGTTATTGACCACGGGACATTGGCAGATCTTGTGTGGGAATGTGGTGGGCATTCTAGAAAAACTATCTTTCATCTGCTATTGACTTCTCTACCACAGACTTGACCACTAGCTTTTCTGCTATCGTTACGACGCATACATTGGTGCACTTGGCACTTATTTTGAAAGGTATTGGAGAAATCCCGCCGCGAAGTTGTATAATGGAAATAAGGTGAATTTCCCGCCCTCGACTTGCACTAGACGCTTAACTTCAAGTTGCCACATAAAAAGGCTGTCAAAGTATGTGATGCATAACGAATGAGAATACAGAAGTAAGAATCCCAACACTAGTAGAGCAATCTCATCCCGGAGCTCCTTTCCTTTCCTAGTCGTGCTCTCTTCGGCCTCAGCAGACCAATTCCGTGTGACTCGCCGTGGGAGTGTGCAATCTCGATGCGGGATCATGCTCGCTCATTGCAGGTTGAACTAAGTTATGTATATGAAACTAGTAAAAGTGCGACCGAAAAGCAGACAGGGAGGGTGGCGACTGGCTTCGCTTTAGGTCAGAACAGGATAAAAGGTACAGATTAATGCTGGAACTTGCATTTTTGTCTAACCGTATTTTGACCTCTGCCCATGCCTTGTAGCACAATTCTTGCTGTTTTGGGAAATATTAAAAAACGGTGCAATAAGGTCGGGTAAAATGTTATAGGACGACAGCAAATCACCAATTCCGCTGGTGTTTTTTTGCATTGTCGGTCCGCTAGGGAGAGAGTATAGGTTGCCCACGAATTACGTCGCACTCTTTCCGTTACCCATGTAATTTGGTGTCCCATCTTGTCGCGATGGCGTTTATATTTGATTTGTACCGTTATTTATTTATTACGCTTTTTTGTGGGGATTCGTGATTATAGTTTTTTCTGAATTTGTTGTCTTCCTTCATAGGGTATAAATCTCACAACTTCGCAAGGAATTGTTCTGGATCCGGGATGGTATAAACAATGCATTGCTTTAAAGGACCTACTATCACTTTGGAAGTACAATATATAGCCCATGTGCACTTCCAAGCTGCGTTAGATCCTTATATAGGCTCATTTCAGAAAGACAGTTTTATGCGACTTATGTGTTTGAACAGTTCTTCTTAAGATTTTGCTGTACTTGTCGGAAAACGCGGACGACGCCTTAGTACTGAGCAGTGTGGCCGGACTTGAGGAAAGCCTTGGAGCTGCAGCTGAAAAGTCTTTTCCTCCAAATATGGTGTACAACATTCTGATTGTCGCCTCAAGAATGAAAGCTGCGCAGGATAAAGCTGCCAAGTCAAGGTCGGTCTGTATACCACTGATCAACAATTAATGTCCAACATGTGTACATTCATCGGTAGTCTGTGTGGGGTGAGGGGGGGGGGGGGCAGAAATGGTTATCTCCTCTGATTTCTCTTGGGAGCCCAGTAGCTGCTTTATGGTGTAAAGGTTTCAAGGAAATTGGTGCTGTAGGAAACAGGTTAGGTAGGAAATAGGGTTGGTCCTTGAGTCTAGAATTGCACTCACTTGCTCTCTATTTGTTTCCTGTGATGCTTATTCCAATTTTTAAGGGAGGTGATTAGCAACGCGATGCCTCCATGTGATGGCGGGGACAACGCCATTAGTATGGGAGGAACTGCTTCGAGGAAATTCGTATCTCGCAAGTCAAAGCAGCTTGTATACGAGTTCGATGAGCTATGGGAGGTAACGGGATTTCAATTTCCTCTATACAAGCTAAAGATTTATATGACGTTCTAGGAACTGAAGAACGACATCGAGCGTCGTGTCTTGTCCAAGAGAGGTGTTATCAGCATTTATTTCAACACCTCTTCAAACAGGGCCACTATTCGGACCGCCCTCACTGTGGATGCTAAGGTCAGTGGTTAGCTCGTGCTATTCGTATACCCCGATAATGGGAAGTAGACTAATCTGTCTGGCGTAGTGATCTGCAGCGGACAAGTCATACAAACCATTTTATTTTTGGTTCATCTGTGCTTCTTTTTCATAGTTCAAGTTTTTTTTTGTTTCTCTCGTGTTTGTGCTGTGCCATATCAGCCATCAGCCATTCAACTCTAACTACCATATAAGGATGCCTAAAACATTTCAAGCGCATAATTCCTTAATCTTTTTATTTAACGCTCGTGCATAGCTTTCTTTATTGGTCTGTGATGCAATCCTAGTTGGTGGTGGCCGCTCTTAAACGATTTCCCACCCAAACTCAATAAATACCCAGCTGCATATAGAAATAAACAAACTACGGCAGCCTGGTTGCTCAGATACTCAATTTTCAATTTCCGAGTCGACATCAGTAACCTAAAAAGGACCGTTCTCGGAGCAAATCTAGTAAGGGAGGATCCTTCCCAGATTTGCGCCGAAAACGGATCATTCTCTAGCAGACAAAACAGATAACTTCAGTGAAATAAAAAGAATAGAAAGAAATCCATGGACACAATCAAGACGATGTGCTTCACGTCCTAATCAGTTGCAATCGTCCCGTTTTAGCTCACAAATGTTATATATTCTTGTTTCCTGTGTTATTTATTTTGATTTCCTTATTACACTTGTGATCTATGGAATAAACGAGCTCAGTGTATGGCAATACTGAACACGTTTAGTTCTTATGAAATCGTTTAAGAGCGGCCACAACCAACGGATAGCACCTGGTCTGTTCATTAAAGTGGAAATTAGTTGAGAGTTCGGTTAGGCCAAACGTTTTCGGTACAATATGGGCCTGGGGAGGTGTGGATCACCTTGTATTCAACGGCTATCCAGGCGCATGTTTAGGAAGGTTTACATGATACACACTAATTTTCTCCATAAAATCCGAGGACTGTCCTAACTAGACTTGTACTGATGTTCGGCTTTGGAAGAACGCACATGATTGCCTAATTATAGCAGAAGGATCTAAGTTCAGTCCGTTACTGGCCTGGAATGCATAAGTGCTCCATATTTCGTGCAGCACGACGGTCGTATTGGGGTACCTCACATGGTGACCTCCTGGAGCCACTTAACGCTCTTCTTGTTTCTTGTTCCGTTCCTCGTTGTTTAATTTTATGGTGTTTTTATCCTGGTTCCGCTTCCGGTAAGTTGTCTAAATCAACCAACCACATTTTATGGCCCAGATAGAAACTGTTTTGCCACGGTCGTCATTTTTTCGTGAAAACTTAAATTGGTGCAGTGTCAGGTAGAAGAATTCGCTTTTCTGTTTCATCATGAGATAAAAGCGAGAGCTGTCAATTCAAAGTATTCAACAGCGTAGGTAACATTCTAGCGTAACCTTTAAGGAGACAGTGTTTCATAGTTTTGTATGACCATCCCTGTGTGTGCGGTTGCTTTCCTACTAGTGAGTAAACGTAACAGGATTGCGTCTGAAATTGTTTCCTTTTTAGATTGCGCAATTTAGTTTTCCTTATAGTCTGAGGTGGCGTGAGATTTCAATTCTATATGATTTAGTGCGTGTTTTTTGTTCAGTTTCTGCAGTTGTCACAGTAATTATTAATACTGATGATTATAGGGCAGCTTTCCCAGCTAGGTGCTCAAAAGTAGATGGTTGTCTCTCCGTGGCTTCCTCACTTGATGGGTAATGTTATCTGCCTATATGTGTGGGTTGTAACGGTTCGACGAAACTGCATTTGTCATCTTTCAATATCCCTCTGAGCCGTAGTGTAGATCACAGCTGCGTTGAATATAAGAGTTTCTTTATTTAAGTACTTTCGCAGTGGTACACTAAACAATCAGAGTTTATTTATTTTTTGTCTATTTACTTTTTATTCATCCGTGTAGATGCAGAAATATTGGCACTATGTGTCCATTGACAGCTTTCTTCTCTTCCTATCTGTTGAAGCAGGAGTCAATGTAACGGCCAGATGGGCTGTTGTGGGGATGGCTTCTATTCATGCGCTTTTACAGGATATAACTGATCTGCTTTTCGATTGCGGATGTGACATGGTAACTCAAGTTGTGAAAGTGGATGGTGTCGACGAATATTTCAAAATGTACGCCAGCGAAAGGGAGAAGAAGGTCGGCAATAACTTCGATTATTATTTAAGCATTCATATTCTATAAAATTTCGTGGTCATTTTACTGTAATTATGACAGCCTACTAGCGAATTTTAAACATTTCCGGCTCTAAATTTGAGATCGATTTCCGTCAAGTAGATTCAGGAATTGTGATTTTGGTTTTGCATCTCTTTAATTTAGAAGAATAAATAATGATCCTTTACGCTTTCTCAAAGTTGTATGCAACGAAGGTAGTACCAGTCTCACAGACTTTTTAACTTTGCGATCAGCCGTTTAGGTCTTTAATAGGAGTGGCTCAGCGAAAAGCAGAGCCTCTTTGGGGATTATGGAGCCGTCAGAAAATTTCTGAATGTGTTTGAATGTATTATCTATTTCTGCCTTAAACGTCGCCCATCCTTTGCTCTTACGGCCAGCTAATATGTATAGTTTGTTTTTGCGTTTCTTGTACATCTTCTGTGTACAACTGTACACGAATATACCGTATAATAAACAAATAAATAGTGACATGATGGGGCACGTTTAAGACTTTAAATATGGTACGTGTAAACGTCTTCTGAACGAACAAAAACTTTAGTTTGACAGTTTTTGAAGCGTAAGGAAACTTCTGATTGTATCACCAGACTTCAACATTGTATTATTTATTTTAGACGGTGAAGTTGCCGGATTACCTGGACGAACTCGATGTAGTAGATCCAAATTCGTGTGTCGTCACAAATGACTATGCTGCTGGCCATAAGGAAGGAGGCGGCTGGTTTAGCACTATCTCATCCTTTGTAAAGGGATCCCTGTGGTGATCCATCTCTGTTGACCGTTTTAGCCTTCCATTTGCCTGGTCTTTCTGCTTTAACCTCCTTTCTTACGGTCTTGCATCGCCTCCGTGACATGTTCGCTTCAAATTTCGCCTCATTCCCAACGGTTTTCGCCATGCTTTCGTAGATTATGGCATCTCTTCAGGTCTCAGTTGAAAGTGTTTATCTCACCCACCACGTTACTGGTTTATATAAATCTATTGATTCCCTAATGATCCTCTTATGTCGTAGGTGAATGTTAGCCTATTCTATGGTATTACAGTGTGATATATTGCGAATAAAGTTCATATCTCGTTTTTATGTGCAGATTTCTTGGGGTTGAAACACCCTCTATCGGTCGATATGATTTTCCGTTTACCTCCACTTTGAAGATTTTGGTGAACGGCTTGGAAGTCGTTTCCGGTTTCCATTCTATTCCTTTTTTCTTTTCTGAATACGTAACTTCGCAGCATTGTCATGTGTTCCGTGAATATGCCTCCGTTGTGATTAGAGCGTGCCTTGATGCTTTCCTTCGTGTGCTCTGTAATTGTTACATATTCCACCTGGCAGTTTTCTAGATGCGTGGGGATGTGCTTGTTTCGAGCCAGATGCAGTCGATGAACATTGGAGGTCTTAATGGCTCCGACTACATTAACGATCTTTACCGAGCGTACCAAGGTTTGTTTCCTATGGATCGCTCACACATTTGATTAAAGTACATCGTAAAGGTTTGCAGATTTAGAGAGCCTCCGAAGAGTCCGAATTTCACGCCCATAATTCGATCGCTCCCAGTTTTATTGATTTATTGTTTTACTTTCGGTAATGTAATTGTGAACACCTTATCTTAGGGGTCCCGTGCACTGTTTTCTTGGACTATTGATAGGCAGGAGTGGGCAGGGTTCCGTGGTACTTTTTTTAATAAATTTCCATCTGGGAGTAATAATGCAAGGGTGACGCAAACCAGTGCAATTTCGAATTCCGACACACCATTTATGGCAGCGTTGCAAGGTGACCCCCAGTTGCCGCACAGGGACTTGCTTATCGGCCTGCACGTGTATTTTTACAATAAACGAGACGGGTTCAAAATTATTAGCATTCCGGCTTCCCTGCGAGATTTAAGGCTTTTCTTTTTCTCGTATTTGAAGAGATATTGAAAAGCTGTTTGGGAAGATTCGTTCTGCGCTGAATTGAAGACTACAAAAGAAACTATTGTGCAATGGTATCACGCTGAACTCGCTGCACAGTGTTGGCAATTTCCTACCCTGGCTATGTCACCCTGTGCTCGATTCACCTTTCGAGCAGTGCCTCTTCCTCTGCTGCGTTACATCCGTGGATGAGCATTAGTGATACGCTCACAAAGCAACAAAAAATGGGTTTTTAGTAAGGGAGAAGGATCACTACTACTACTCAGCAAACATCAGTGGGTGCTCAAAATTGTATTTAATGGGCAATTTCGTCGGAACGTTGGAAGGAAGTTCAATAGAGGAAAGCATCTGTTCGTTTAAAATACTACTTCATGGGATTCGTGTTGAATACATAGTAATATCATAGTGCCAAGGCCGTAGGCTTAGGTCGTCATCTTTGCTGACTTCTGCTTACACCAGCAAAACAACCGAGTGAATTGTAGTTTCCTGCTTTTATACGTGATAAAACCCGGCGGTCCATTTATGTGCCTAGAATCTAATTCCTTTCTAGAGATATTAGCGAGTTGTACACTTTTATTCGGTCAGTTAATCATGCTTTCCAGGTTAATCCAAAACACAGTAATTTACATTCATTTTGTTGCTTATTAAAATGCCCTTTTTTTATGAAATTTGCTGTGACGCGTGTTAGCGGTTAGCGGGGGGGGGGGGGGGGGAGCGGAGATGGTCGTGAACTGCTGTGATGGCGACTTTTCATACTCATTTTTCCAACTATAGTTTTATACCCCAACAGACTCCTAGAGCTAGGGTGAACCACGTTAAGAAAACCGCTACATGCTACCTTTCCTATGCTATGCATGTTAGAACGCCTTCTTCACAGATAGGTCACTGGGAAGATGTTATAACAGCAAGGTTTGTTGAAATGTGACGAAAATATGCGCTGTTATTAACTTTGTTTATTTTAACACTTTATTTATTGATGTTTTCGCTGAGTCGTCGTTGTTATTCATTGATAAAGAAACCGTTGTGTTGGCTTTGTTCGTCTGGGTGCTTTGAGTAGTTCTTAGGGTCGCGTGCTTCTGTTAACGGATGTTCGAAAGTGACCTTTAAAAATAGGTGCAAACGAGCCTTCTAAAGATATATATCTATAATTCGACTTGTTTGAAGGCGGTTTTGTTCAGCTGTTAACAGTGAGAGCTTTGCTATTGTTTCCAAGGCTATGAAAGTCATCGCGTGTATCGTGAGGACGCTGTGAAGTTGTCAGTTAGTAGTAAGATGTAGGAATAGTTCTTCATTTCAGACGCTGAGACTATGTATGGCGAAACCCGTGTCTCTAGAATTCGCGCTGCGATGTTTCCAGAGAGCGAAGCTGGACCCTCCAGTGGTGTACCTCATCGTGCCACCATCGTGGAACAGGTTTGTGGATTTGATAGGTTTTTGAGCTGCATTCCTTGACAATCCATGTTGTGAGCTACGGCTCTAGAAAAGATGTAAAATCGTCATGTTATGCTCTGCAAAAAGATTACCATGCTATGGTCAGATTTTCGAAAGCTCCCTGAGAAAAATTTTGGGCCCTCTCCTTTATAGTCTATTCTAAAGAACATATCCCCACATTTATAACGAGATGTTGTTCTAGAAGACACTGATAGTTCAAGTAGTGCGAATACAATTCAGCACGCGTGTTAGATGGGCTAGCTGTGGGTGCCTCCAAGCTGAGTTTTGATAGGCAGTCCTAAAAAGCTCCATTAATTGTACTAGAAGGATCTGAAACTCGGAAGGGAAGAAATTGATGGAGCACAGTAAGGTCTTTGTGTGTGGTAGAATTTAACCTTATTTCAAGTGCTAACTAGCTAACGGAAGAATGCTCAGGTGAAAATCAGGGTTTGGGTTTTTTAACAGCCTGGTGATTTAGATGTCGGTACCTGCTCGTGTGCTGAAAACTGCTGTTCTTGATCTGCTCGCTTTCGAAGGCACAGCGGACATGAGTGCACTTCCAGTAACCGATCTGATTGATCTGATGTCTGATCGTGATGAGGTAGGACGGCTTCTAATGGTGATTTTCGTGTCTCCTAATACTGTCTTTTAGGCGGTGATGGCTCGTGCTGTCCAGCGCGTCTACCTTCTCTCCAAGGAGGACCGTAGCATCGCTTCCTATCCGGCTTTGATTGAGGCTTTGATCAGGGCTAGCAAGTAAGCGTTTTTCTTCAACAGAGTTTAGACCGATTGGTAGAAATCATTGCAACACGTGTCTGTGAATCTAGGAGTGACAACATGAATGTGAAACGCGACGCTATTGGTGCGTTGAGCCACATTTCCGAACACCCACAGGGAAGAATGCAGATATTCCGATCTGGTGGCTTAGCGGAACTGATACGGATGCTTTACTGCTCCGTTGATGTGAGTTCTACTGAAACTCACTACGTCTGGTCTTTTTTATTTAACGGTTTCCAGACTGTGGTGCAATACGCCGTGACGACGCTCCGTAACCTTCTGATGCATGTGGACACGGTTAAAGCTCAAGCGCGTATCCTAGGAGCGATAGAAGCACTCGCTCCGTTGCTCCTGAGGAACAACTGGAAATTTCTGGCGCTGGTGGCTGATAGCCTTTACTTTCTACTGCTTGGTAAGTCGAAATCATAAAAATCGTCACCACAATAATGACGAAATCGTATGAGGTTTCCAACAGAGCTTACCACAAACCAGTACTTTGTAGGTTAGCAAGCCATGTTGCTTCTTTTGAAAGACAATACATGTGGTTGTTTTGATATTATGTTCTCTTCTTAAGGGACTAAGACAGTGACTGCTGATGTAGTGCGTATGTTTGCTCTGCAAAAAAAAAAACACCAAGTCGTTCCAGCAGACTAGAAGACCGTGCTAAGAGATGTTGTGAAATCGTGGCCAAATGCTTCTTCACGATCTTTCTAAAGATTCCGCATATATTAATCGCTTTTTGTTCAGATGATCCTCAATCGAAGATTGTGTTCCTTTCGTTGGGAGGACCGCAAACATTGGTGCACATTCTGAACAACTACAGCCAATATCCGAAGCTGATGTACACAGTGATTCGATGTGTGCGATCGCTGTCAGTGTGTCAACAGAACAAGGCGGCGCTTATCAGTCTCGGTATGTTTGCCCATTGTTCTCTGCTGAAGCATTGACTGCGCTGCAGACGCTGGGATCGGGGGAAATGAAATGTGTTTAGTTATGTTAATTGTTTTATAGGCATAATTGAAAAGCTGGGCGTTTTTGTGGTGCCCGCTGCACGCCGGCAAGTTATTTTAAAACGGGAAAGTTAGATCAGCCAGTCCCCGGGGTTCCTTTCCTTGCCTAATTCTGTGCTCTTCTTCGAGTTAGCGGTAGAGAAACTGTGTTCATGTGATTGTTCCACGACCATGTGCAATCTCGGAGCGGGCACCAGCCCGCTAAGTACTACTTTTGCGGTCTTTTAGCGAAGAACGCTGATTGAGACGTGGTCAGTCTTCTCATATCTTTAAGAACAAACTCACCAGGGAAGGGTCTCAAGCGTAGGTCTGAACGGGGGAAATGGATAGTACTGCGAGAATCTCCACCTTTCATATAGTAGAAAAACATGTTTCGTTTTCGCTGAGTCCTAGAACCCTGAGCTATGCACCCTTGAAGGCAGGGTACAGTATCGCACCGCCAGCGCGTGCAAACGTGCGTACGTGCGCGCGCTGACGTATTGGACGTGGCGAAAGGTTCTGCGGCACGTGAATCGGTGGGTCAGCAGGGTGCTACGTTGCTTCACAGGTCCTATCGGGATGTTCAACTACCGCGCTATGCAGTTCTTTTGCATTTATTAATAACCGCTTCCTCCTTTACTAATTTGCTTCCTTCACATCTCCTACACATTTATTTCACTCTAAATTCTCGAAAAGGTTAGATTCGTGATCAACACCCCAGATAACCCCTATATAGACAAAGCTTAGACGAAAACGGTGCCCATGACCTTATCATTGGCCATCCATACTTGCTGTAATATCCCGTAGTCCTGTGTAATAACAAAACGGATGTCAGATTCGTGATCAGCACCCCAAATAACCCCCTAGGAGAAGTTTGGGGCGAAATCGGTGATTGTGACCTTGACAGCCCTAGCCATCTGCACATGCTGTAACCCGTGCCTGCTGTGAGGTCACTGTTTAACATTCGCTTGAAATACAAAACGTTGTATAATACAAAAAGTGAGAGAAGTGAGTGAAGCGCAGCTCAAAGTAAACCCTTACTTGATAATTTAGAGTGAAATAAATGTGTAGGACATGTGTAGGAAGCAATTTGGTAAAGGAGGCAGCGGTTATGAAAAAGTAACAAGAATAGTGCATGGCACGGAAGCCGAACATCTGATCATCTAGCATCAGTGAAGCAGCTTCGCACCCTGCTGAGCCACCGATTCACTTGCTGCAGAGCATTTCGCCACGTCCCATACTTCACCGGGCGCACGTGCACGTTTGCACACGCTAACGGTGGGATACTGTACCCCACCTATGATGACCCGTAGCTCTTAGTGTTCAAGGACTCAGCAAAAACGAAACTATATGAAGGGCGGAGATTCTCGCAGTACTATCCCCTTCCCTCGTCCAGATCTACGCATAATACCCTTCCCTAGTTAGTCAATTGTCTGATGCGCGCTTATAAGTCGCACGTTAGATCAATTTTTGAATGCTGTGCTTCTGTATTCAGTTCGATGTGTAAGCGGGATATCGCCAGAATTGAATCTGCAAAAACAGTTTTACTAGGAAATTTCGGATAAGACTTCATGAGTATGACTACACAACCATCAACGCGAAATAAATTTCAGTCTGAATGCCTTAACATATAGCAGAGGAAGAAATCTATTTATGATTTACAAGATTAGAAGCGGCTTGGAAGGGATTCCCATTGAGGAATTTTATTGATTCGCTTCTTTTAGCACTAAGGGTGGACAGTGGAAGACCCAGTTTTCCAGACCAAAAATTGCAGCTGGCACTGAATTTTTGAAGTTGTCCAAGAAACAAGCTTTACCAAACTCGCTGACTCAGTACAAAAGACTTTTCGACCAGCACCATGACATGTTTTAGAAGTTTATCATCTTCTGTTCATTATCTTGTCGCATTATCTACTCATAATTAGGTGTAGTTGGACTGGCGGATACCGGCCCTTGAATCTTGATTCGGAGTGTATTCCGGAGCTGGAGCTTCGTCCTACTGAGCTACCGCCCCCACTCAAGAACTTGATTTTAAGGAGTTCGTCGATGGGTTTTCCGTTCTAGGATGTTTACCAGCACTATACAAAGAGATGTGCAATGCGACGGACGACAGAGTGCTGCTGGCGATACTTGTCGCCTTAAGAAACCTTTCGGATGCAGCGACTAACGAGGATAATTTGGCGCCTTTGGTGGGATCTTGAGACTATGTTGTAGTGATTAAGTAGTGTTGCATGGGGAGACGAATCATTGCTACGTTTTTGCAGGTGGTTCGCCTCCTGGAAATAGTTCGCGTCGCGGATGCAGCACAGACGTCGTGTGCCTGTGGAATATTGAGCAATCTGACCTGCAACAATGTGCGGAACAAGCAGACGGTTGGTTGAGTATGGTGAAGCTCTGCTTTGTTTGCCGGCTGGTCGTGTGAAGCAACCATTGTGTAAGCAAAAAACATCCACACTGCATCCGAGATTTCATGTAGAGGCGAAATACACACTGAGTCGATCACATTTCATCTTGAGCGATCTCGTCCTTGAGTAAATTGTATATTGCCTGTAGTAATAGACAACCTACATAGTGCTGTACATATCGAAGTCTAATGAGATTACCCGCTGTTGCAGCTGTGCTCCAACCATGGCGTTGAATCGCTGGTGGAGGCGATTAACCGCTTCCCAGATGTCGAGGAAGCCACCGAGCCCGCCCTCTGTGCCCTTCGTCACTGTACTGCGAGGCATTCGTTTGCTGAACAGGCTAGTTGTCACGAAGGATTCTGCCGGAACAGTTGCGATAAAATGTATTCTTCAGGCGCAACAAGATCTTCGCCTGTGCAGAAGCTTTCCAACGCTTCTCCAACTTCTGGCTACTCTTCGTGCTCCTGTGATTAAAGCCGCTCTTGGCGTTATACGTAACTCGGCACTCCTCAGAGCGAACCTCATGGAGCTCACGCAGGTCGGTTTTTCGTTAACCTACTGCTTAGTTGCTGCGAATTTCCTCATTGTGCTAAGAATCCATCGTTACATTGCAGGAGGTCACCGAGAGAGGGGAAACAGTAGTTTCTCTTACAGTCGACATACTTGGCCGAGCGGCAGCGACTATTCGTGAAGATCCAGCAGCAGAGAGCGATGGTGTGCCGATTTGGGGTGTCGTTGAAGGTGAATTCGCATAATGCTGCGGTAAAGAGGACTTATCCTAAAAGGGTAGGAGAGTGTCTTGCCTGTCGACGTCTTCCTGCTAGCCTTTATATAGGTGAAATACTTATTCAAAGGGCTTTCACGTTATAAGAGAACTGGAGTGATTGTGCTCATTAGATAATTTGATAAGCGCCTATCTTTACTTTCTACCTTTGTGCTGCAATCAGAGGTCTTCAGAGCAGGTGGTTTTAAGAAAATTGTTAGGGTTTTAAGGGGGACATGAATGTTTGCCAAGCCGATGGCCGCATTCAGGCCTACACATCATCAAGCGTGTTTGTGTTGGAAGCTCAAGTTCAGCGTAGAATTTTAAAGGCTTTGAGAGCGTCTGAATAATATGGGAAAAATTACTAAAGGACAACTTTAATCAGTCCGTGGCAGGCCTATGTCATACCATCGCTCTTCGCTAGCGAAGGCGATGGACAACTAACATAATTGGGGAAGGGACGGTATCAGACGTTGTGGAGGGGCAGACGCCTGTGGCAGTTGTCCGATCCACCGCTAGCGAAGCCTCGCTGGCGGGGTGTCATACTTTCGAGCGATACGGCATCGCTACCGATCAGGGATGGGCGGAAATTTTGAAAATTTTCCCAGAAAACAGAAAACAGAAAATCGCTTTCATCAGAAAACAGAAATCAGAAAACAGAAAAGCCAAAAACGCCAGAAAATCAGAAAACAGAAATCAGAAAACAGAAAATTTGGAAATTATCACACGATCTAATTGTTTTACCCAAAGATTCATTTTTCCAGTAGCAAATGCTTTTGTATGACCAGAAATGTAGTCGTAGGCCAGCGTTTCATTTTGTAAGCGTTTATAAAAATTTCTACTACATTCCAGTCTACTGCAATCACCAAGTTGTACATCTGGACTGATAGATCCTAGGAATCTCGACACGTGAAGTACACAACATTACTCATCAGCCCCGTTTCACCGCGAACGCCTCAATCAGATAATGGTCCCACTAGTAAGAAACTTTTAGAGTACCGAACACGATGAATCAGTGATCACTGTTTCCATATTTCAACTCAATTGCTTGAGTTTGTAGACCCACTCTGGCAACATACTCTAAAGCTGTGCAGAGATTCGCTGAGTATTACTGGCTCCGCTAGAATCTGTATATTCCTAGTTCGTTTCGTTCTTGGTCATACCTTTCCTTGTAGTAGCCTAGTTTCCGCGTAACTGAAAGTTCTCAGGCCAACTTACCAATGCTCTTTACAGCACCTAGTTGCTGCTTAGCCGACTAAAGATGATGTGCACTGGCTTGGTGCCTTACAGTACAGTACGAGATTTTGACTGAAGGGGCTGTCAGCACAACAGATCTTAGTTGAAGGTGTTTTTTTGAATGCGTAGACACCATATAATGAAGACCGAGCATATACCCTCTTTATCACATTATTATTTCATCTCATATCTATATATCATATTAAATCTCAGTGGAAGACCAGCAGAACCGCCTTGCTGTACAGAGGAGTGCACGACATTAGCAACAATCGCCTGGTCTGCCTGATGTACGTAGACTATAAGCTGTTAACTCGAGTCCTCCTGAATAGGATCGGCAGAACGCTAGATGAAGTACAGTCATGAGAACAAGCAGGATTTCAGAGAGGATTCAGTACGATCGACCACATTCACATCATTACGAAGCTTATCGAAGTGTCGCGCGAGTACAAGCTGCCGCTGCACGTTCACCTGAAGAAGGCATTCGGCTCTGTCGAAACTGAAGCGGTCGTCGAAGTCCTGCTCGTTCAGGGCGTTCCTACTGTGTACATCAGAGTCCTTCGAGAGCTGCGGAGTGGATTCACGACAAAGATCTCGCCATTCTACAACAACGCCGTTGCCAAAGTGAACAGAGAGGTTCGATGAGAGGGTACTATATCCCCGGTTCTCTTCTGCGCCACCCTTCAAAACGTCATTCGATAACTAGAACCGAGCGCTAGCCAGGCAGAGCAAATGCTTGCTGGCTTCGATCGTGTATGTGGAACATTGGACTGCAGTGCATCTTACGAAGACGATGTTCATGAGGAACGGACAAGTTTCTGACGCCCCACTCTGACTCAATGGAACGAACATCTTCGAATGCTCCAGATACGTGTATCTGGGTCGTGAAGTCAACATGACCAACTAACTAGCGCCGGAGCTGGGAAGGAGGATGCCAGCGGCTTGAGGAGCTGTCAAGAGAGTCGTGGAGAAGACGCAGAACGTCGGGTTCCGTACCCACCTTTTCGACTTCACTGTTCTTCCTGCCCTAAAAGACGCATCAGAGACCTGGGCTATACGAAAGCAGGATGAACAAGCGATCAGTGTCGCGTAGCGGGGAATCGAAAGGACAATGCTCGGAGTGATACGACTCACGCAAGTGAGAGAAGGCCTCGAGACTTCCGAGCTTCGCCGACGTTCGAAGTCCAGGGACGCTGTCGTATAGGCCAAGTCGTCGAAAATTAGGCGGGCCACGTAATGCGCTTCGCAGGCACCGAGTGGACGAGAGCCATCACCGATTAGACTCCACGGGATGTCAAGAGAACACCAGGATGCCCACCTACGCGTTGGTCGGACTTCGTCAAAGCCCTGAATAAGCAATATGACGCTCTTCGTGTCCCTCGTGCGAAAAGGATTCTTTAGATACCCTGGCACGTGGCATGGACGTGTTGAGACGCTGCTGGTGCCCTCTTGAACAACTCGATGATCAATGGGACGACAGATGATATAAGTGATAAATGAGAAATTTCGTGTATCAGTTCTGTATCATTACAGCAGCGAAATCGAAGGTAACTAAAACTTTTATGTCTCTTACTAATTTGTGACACCAAGGGGGAATCTTCATAGTTAGAAAAGCAGCTTCGACGAAGGCTCCGCAGAAAGCGATATTGGGGATGACCGAATAACAGTGATCAATTTTAAAACCGGAGGTGGAGAATAACCCTACCCACAGTAACTCTAGGACAAGTGGTTAGTTAGTACATAACTTAATGCCCTCAGAATACTAATTTTCAAGTTTTAATATAAAATTTTTAGCGATAGTTCATGAGTATGCGGCGCAATTACTACACGAGCACATCCAAAAACGCCATATGCTTTCCATTTAAGATGCTCTAGAAATACTATTGTGGAATGAAGCTCACTATTCTATAATACTTTTTGGATTCCTTTCATTAGATTTCTGTGATAACATTTTGTTCGTAACTCTATTTTCTGTTTTCTGGCCAATTTTTGGCCATTTTCCCAGAAAACAGAAAACAGAAAAAATTTGTCAAAAATGGCCAGAAAATCAGAAAACAGAAAACAGAAAACAGAAATTCCGCCCATCCCTGCTACCGATGCGACCGCGTCGCTGAGCTGAGCAGAGCGTCGGGCAGCATTGGTAGCGATGCTACGACGCAGCTGCACACAACGCTATTAACTGCGCGCCTATTCGCTAGCTTCACGCTAGCGAAGAGACTTCGCTCATCGCTCTGTTCGTCGCCTTCGCTCGGGTTGAGCGAAGGTATGACATAGGCCTTAGGGATTCGTCACGCGTTGTAGCTTTATCACGTGGTCCGTTTCTATGTCTGGACAGATCAGTGCTTTGTCCTTCGCTAACAAGTATGCTACCAGTTTTCCGTTACCGGGGAATTGAAGGCTCACTCTTCATTAAATATTCCACATTACAGGTGCTGTCTCTGCCCTACATCAACTAGCATCGCATCCGGCCGTGGCTGCACAGCTTTGTGATGATCCTACATTTATCACACTTATTGTAGAATTCCTTTCAAGAAATGATGTGAGTTGAATATCCGCCCACCTGTTGGAGCCATCCATCGATATGATGTCAACATTAAGGTGTCTGGAGCGGAAGATGAGCTTCTTGAACGCGAATTGCTTGGGCTGTTGTACCAACTGAGCAAAACACCGGAAGGAGCACGAGCTGTGGACGAAGCTGGTAGGGTGTTGGTTCATCTTCACTCGTACATATAAGTTTAAATATCCAGTTGTTTTCTTTGCAGGTGTGACCCCGATATTGGTTGAAGCTATGAGATCTGAGCACAAGTCCGTAGCCACCTATGCATCTGGAGTGCTAAAGAATCTGGAAAACGACAAACCAGTGCCATATAGACAGGTGCTGCTCCTTCTAGCTACCGTCTTTCCATCTATAATGATAATAATTAAAGGACCTGGATGCTGAGCTATCGTCTGGATGGCAGCGAGATGGGCTGGAGCCGGAACTGTTCGGAGAGATGTACCCCGTGCATGGCATGGAACGCATTGACCATTTCCCAACTCCGCCGAATAACAGCAGCTGGTTCGACACGGACCTTTAACTGTGGAATAATTTGTCGATTTAACCGATTGTACAACTATTCATTGTTATAGAACTCCAAGTTCGCTTTCATGTTGATATCTCATACTATTGGACATTTCGTAAGCAAACGTTACACTCAGATGGCTACTTATTTATTCAATAAATATCAAATATTTTCTGCTGTCAACTTGAGTGATGACGTAGATAGCGAGGTTATTTCCAGTCCGTGTTGGGTAAATTTATATGATTCCATTCTTCGCGAGATTTAAATAATTTTTGTATTTTTGATGGAAGAAATGGAGGTGGAGAGTCGGAAGGACATACGTATAGAAGGGAAGACGGTTCACTCAATGTCTATACATGAAGGAATGGGGAAGTTAGTGGTGTCGAGGAAGAACAGTGAGAGGTGAGCGCCGTTTTCAGTATGAACCTCTGTTTTGCGAAGATCCGGACTAGGAATCTGGCGAGTAGAGTGACTAGAGGGTGATGTTGACAGGAAGTGTTACAGTGAAAGACGTGTTCTCAGAGGCGTCGATTAGTTGGCAACGCAGGGAAGAAGGAATATTCGCTTTCGTTTGATAACCATCGTGTGCGCTGGATTCTTTAAAGTGATTACCTCAAAAGTATTTTTTTGTTGCATCCCTGTGTGGTGTACGTGATCACTGCGTAGATTCTTGGTAGAATTGTGTGCTGGACATGGGTAACACGGTATGGTACAGGAAACAGAAGCGTCCCGTTTCCGAGAACACTTAATCTAAATTTCAAGTTCGGGTTCCGCTGAAGTCCAACAGACTGCTCTGGTCACATGATGTCATAGGGTTATGACATCATGTGACCAGAGCAGTCTGTTGGGTTATGAACTTGTGTGAAAAGGCTAGAACACCTAGAGTATCCACTAAGTGGCCATCCCAGGTCATTTTGTAGGGCACTCATTGAAAGTGCTTCCACGAGAACATCGATGTCCAAAATTAAGGTGGAGTGCGTGGCCCATCGACGAAAGATCTTGAATAGCGTTGATCTTTAATCCATTTTATCTTTAATATCACTTTACAGTCAAACTTTCTCCCAGTATTCTATCACAAATGACGCACCTTTGGTAGTGTTGTGTTAATTAAATGTGTAGGTGTAATTATTCGGTTCTGGCGTTTCAAGATTCATCGCTTTGCGAGTATGGTCAATTTCAACATTGCAGCACCTATGGCGATACTATTGAGCAGTACAACATTCTATGTGGATGGCTTGGAGTACCTGAAAAGGTGGGTAGCTTCAAAAGAAGCAGGAGGATTGAGACGATTTTCACTCCGAAGTTACTGCTGATGTTTTAATGTACTTCACATCCTTTTCCAGGTGATATGTCCAGACAACGGTGGCATTGAGTCTGTATGTTTTGTTGGCGATTCTATATTGTGTACACATTTGAACGGTTCTATTACGATTGCCGATCCTCATTCGAACTCTTTACGGGTAAGCGAGCTGAGTTCTGAGCGAGCAGTTAATTTTGGTCGATTACGTCACATATTTGGTCTGCAGCGGGTACAAATTTGCCCTTCCCCACTGTGGTCCTCGTGTGCCATAGACGCATCTCACGCAGCTCTAATCTCACACTCGGCCGCGCTCTTCGTGTTCGGGCTCGAAGAATGGTCAGTAATATCGACGCTGACGTTGGGAGTTGACCAGCGCTTGTTCTCAGTTTGTAGTCAGAAGGACGTGGTACGATCTCTTCATTTGTTCAGTTCCGGCTCGATTCAGTCTAGAAGTTACCTAGTATGTATTTCAGATGGCCGTTGGCGCAATGGATAGCCTATATGTGATTAAGAACAGCGCGGTGGCTCATAGATTGGTGGTTCCTAGAAAGGTGCGTACGCTGCATTGTCTTTAAAAATTGGCACAGAATTAAAGTGTTGCGCATTTTGTTTAACTGTGCTGCCATCGGAGACAACAACTGGCTCAAATGCCGTGAAGAGAGACTGACGGCAAGTAAGACGACAGTTCACGATTCTTGCTTCCACGCCTAGTCTGAAGTTTCACCGCTCCGGAGCGTAAATGAAGCAGAAAGAAAGCATTGACTGTCGAAAGCTAAGCTCATACGTATCTGAAATGCCTCTGCAACGTGAAATTTGAATGCTGAACGTGTGATATTCTCTATCGAAGAAATGATGCTGTGTCTTTTCAGGAGAAGCGGCTTCCAACGATAGTCTGGAGCTGCTGTTTCTTCAACGAGACCATTCTAGCTAGTGGAGATTCTCGTGGAGTGGTCTCTTTTTGGAATTTCAATGACGGAGCACTTGTAGCGGTTTGTTTAAGCTTTCTGTACTTACTCGCTGTTCCCCTATGAAGAGCTGAATGCGTATAGAGTCTGGAGACCCACCAAGCTGACGTGCTTTGTCTTGTGCTGTGTGAGGATCGAATTCAAGCAGCCGGAGTTGATCCCAGGATAATAAGCATTAAACATATAGTAGGTCTAGCCATTCATTCGCCCCATATAGTTCTTTTTGAATGGCTTATTTGTCTACAGGCCGGAAACGATTTCCGCGTTGTCCAAAAACGAAACGGGCCTGTGCGCGATGTCCGTGCTATGGCTACGTTCGATGAGAAGGTTCCTCTTCAGCAGCCTTGAGTGTGGCCCAAGGGTTGATCTCATTTATGCTTGGTGTTCAGGTTTATGCAGCTGGTGAAGATCATGCGATATTTGTTGCAAAGAGCGGCTGTCAAGTACTTGTGAGCCAATGGAATGTAGGTTGACCTCAGTTCCAGCTAGCTACGGTGCGCTTAGCGAGCTCAGAATCTGTTCAGAAGACCATAAGCCTCGGAGGCAATTTGGTGATGTATCGCGGGCAGAACTTTGTGGACATCTGGACGAGTGGTGCCGGTGAAGAAACAACGTCGACTGGTGAAGTGATTGTGAAAAGGCAACCGGTATACCTCGCTCGAGTGTACTGTCCAGAAAAGAAGCCGCTGATCGCATGGTAATAGTTGCTTTGGATTCATCTATTGCTAACGTGCTCCTTGGTGTGATTGCCCTGACCACTTCCAATTCGAATGGCTTTGCTCAGCTAATGTGTCGACCTTTCAAACCCAGTGCAGTGCACTTCGAAACGCCAAATCTGCAGCTTAGGGCTTTCCAAAAGAAATCTTACCATTACTTTGGTGTGTGTTCCAATGTTTTTTCCGACGCTGAACGAAGTCTAGTCAGTTCCCACATTTGCACAACGGATGCTAGCGAAATGCACTACGTGACCGGCCCTCTTAATTTTCCACAGATCGGTCCATTCAACAGCATTTCTCATTCTTGAACGACATTTCTGGGAACTCTCTTGGCAAGATCGTCTTTCGCTTGCGTCACTCGTTTCATGTTGCTCATCAGCAGAACATTGTCCCCTCCAATGCTCATTACGCGACGCTAATTACATTTTCGTCCTATTATTAGGTTGGAAAAAAAGTCTCTTCACACTTCGAAATTTTTTTTTACCCTTCCCCTTGTAAACGCACTAGCCAATGTTGATTGCTGATTTCGTAATCCTATCACACTTGTCTACCGTTCGCACGCAGACACAGGTTAAGACTCTTCTTGTAATTCGTTATCCATCCAATCTTCCGAACTCAATGCCAGATCTACCTCATGGCCGTTTTCAGCACGGCATTCTTCAAGAATTCATTAAAGAATCCACAGCACGTCAGGCAGCAGACCAAATTAACCACATATATGGCTTGGGATCTACTACTCATCGCGCCTGTTATGAGTGGTTCGGAAAGTCTTTAAAGGGAAATTATTCACTGAGGGCAAAGCATGGTCAGGAAGGCCAACTGGATTGGACGACAGTGAACTACACCATCTTCTTCGTACCGATAGTTGGCAGACGACACGTCAGCTGGCAGAGAAGCTCGAAGTGTCTCATAGGATAGTAGGAATCCATCTGAAGAATCTTGGCTTTCATGGAAATTTGGAGCTTGGATTCCATATGCCCTGTCAGACACTCAGAAAGGACGACGGCTCTCCATCGCTGCTTCTCTTCTGTCCAGATAAGGAAGAAAATCGTTTCTTCCGCGGATTGTAACAGGCGAAGAGTCCTGGGTTCTGTGTGCCAGGTTCCGAGGAAAAGGCAATGGGTACAAAAGGGAGAGAGCCCTAAGTCTGATCTCAAGCCCAATGTTCACGAACGGAAGATTCTCTTGAGTGTTTGGTGGATATCAGAGGAGTGATTTATCGGCAAACTCTCAGAAGTGGAGAGACACTTACTGCTGTCACATACTGCGGCCAACTCCACAAAGTCGTCGCAACTCTCCAAGAAAACAGGCCGGAGAAGACGAAGGTGATGATCCTGCATGACGATGCAAACCACATGTTGCAAGACTCACAAGAAAAACAATAAAGGGGATGGGCTGGGAGGTAATGCCACATCCACCGTATAGCCCTGATCTCGCCCCTACCGACTACCATCTCTTCCGTGCTCTCAAGCAAGAAATTGGAGAGAAATATTTTGGAACGGATGAAGACCTCAAAAATTGGATTTATCAATGGTTCGACTCCAGAACTGCAGTCTTTTAAGCGAGAGGAATTGGAAAATCACCCAGTCTTTGGAGAAGTGTAGTAGAACAAAATAGAGTTTATCTCAATTGATTTGACTTTGTAGTTGTGAAGTAATAAATCTTTGAAAAAAATGAAAAGACTTTTTTTCCAACCTAATAGATCCGTTCGTTGGGTCGAGGTTTTTGGAGTGGAGCAGATATGTTAATTGTGCAAGACTCGGATAGTGTCGGCACAACAACACGTTGCCTATTTTACTGGCAAGATAATTGAGCAGTCGTCAAAACAGGAATTAATCACGAAGCATGGCATGCGGCACCTGCCTATGGTCAAGTTAGTATTTCGTTCTCAATAATATTGGTAACGGTTCTCTGTGGGCATAGAAAACTCGAACAGCCTAACTACGAATTAACTTCAAAATCGATTCTTGTGCCCAAATTCGGTTTCCTGTCACCTGCTTCGCTTTCCCTTTCAAACGATATAGAAATTTTTTTAAAGATGAACTTGGGGAGCAAACGGTGATTGATTTCATGTCAGACAGACATGTCTGGGAAGGGGAAACATGATTTTTTCACCTGCTGTTCCTAAAAGTCAGACCAACTCGTCTTTTAAAGCCCACTCGCGATATAATATGGAATTAGGGTGGTCACTACTTTCAAAAGTGAGGAGGATCTTACACTGCTCAGCCAAGATGTATTTTTATGAGCAATCCTAGATGATTGCGAATGATGGACAGAAACCCAGATTACATCGATGTGTTGACAATGTACAATTTCTACCGCATTATGTAGAAGTGGAATGTTTGTCGCATCCCTAGTCGGAGTGATGCTCACTTCCAAGCTGAAAAGTGGTTTTGCAGCGACTTGTCGACCGATGGGCGAACGGTTGCCATATCATCGACAGAGTCAACGACGGTCTACAGCCTGAGTGTGAAGAATGCGGACAAGGTATCGTTGCGCAGCAAATGCTGTGTTGCACCTGCATCCACATTAAAAGTGAGCTTTTTGCTGAAATTCGTAGGCCCCCGTTCAGTGTTGGCTTATTTTCCCATTTAGGTGGCTGAGAATTGCTTGTACATGACGACCGGAGACTTCGAACTTTGGCGTGTGTCTATCAATGACGGCGCATCGGAGCGGATACTGGAGCAGAGTGAGTGGTTATCAATGTTGTGGAAGTGTGCTGCATTAGAGGGCGTATTGCAGGCGGTTGCGGTGGAGTGGCACAGCTGGCCGTCTCTCCATGCTCTCGATATGTAGCGGTGATCACGACGAGACTGCAGGTGTTCGTGATCGATGTGAAGAAGAGTGGGTTTTGCTTCTGTATTGGATGAGTTCTGAGTGAATGGGACCTCCACATACAAATTTACAGAGGAATCGCGGTTGTTGCGGGTGAACCTTCCTATAGACGTGACGTTCACTGACGGTGATAGCCTGTTTGTACTCGGCGCAACGGCAGGTTTTGGTGAACCAACTGCGACAGCGAAGGTTTTATTCGAGGTCAGTATTTCGTCAATCCTAAAACAAGTCGTAAATGTGTATTTATTGGACGTCGCCAATTTGCAGTTCCCGAAGAGTGGCGGAGCGGATCGTCGGTCGGCGTCAATGGTCGACCTATTCGGTGGCCCCGGCTTCAGAGCTGTCTCTATAAACGCGGGTCCAAATGACCAGTTGGTTGTAGTGGCGAGCAACGGACAATGGGTGCTGATAGACAAGGTATGCCGGGTTTTTAAAGCGTTTTTTTTTTAGCGTATCGTAGTCGATGAAAGTATGGAACGCTCTTATCCAGTGGAGCTGGACAATATATATCCCTTTATTTTTCTTTGGGCAAACGTTTTTTGAACCCGAAGGAAATCGAAATCTCTTTACCTGTTAATACATTCGTTTTTGTGAATAAAGAAAAGTCTAGGCCAGATATTTTTAGTAAACATTTCAAAATTGGCCAGATTCGACATGAACTTAAGATAGTTATGAATTGTTTGCAACTCAAGAAAATCCTAGCAGTAAGAGCACCAAGTAACCCATTCCTCTGCTATAACCCTTTCGATACTAGAGATCTCTTCATTGCATCTGAGAACGTGGTCACAAAATGAGCTCATTACTGAATGGCCGTTCGCATTCAATTCTCGATTTGAGCTAGTCAGTCCCCCTCGTCATAAAATTTGGTGTATGTCGAATACTTTTCAGCTTATCTCATAGTTCTACATGAGGCCTTTATCAGGATTTTGTCTTGGTTACTCAAACTTTGCGATTCTGTGGACTCATCTTCCGCATCATAGGCAGCATGGAGGCACTGTCGTTTTTGCTGTTATTTAGTTCTTTCTCTTCGCATGCTATTCTGTTTTTCAAGTTATGGATTCGATTTTTTCAATTTTTCATCGATCTCATAAATTGAAAGCTTATGCCAAGAGTCAGAAATATGGTCATTTTGGAAATGATCAGATCTGGTATCATTCTAATCGGTAAGGCTATACTACGCTGATTGTATCCACCTACGTATACACGTACTCCTACCTCCTCAAAAATTTAGGTGGTGTCCGTTATCCCCCCATATTTAAGGAGATAATGCAGACAGAGGACAGAAGAGTTCCTATAAAATCTTTACGTGACGAATATTCTGCTTACCGTCTTTCTCATTCTTCAAAAAATGACAGCGGAAACGCCGTCCTTCCGTAGGCCAGAGGGTCACGAGCTCTGGGGATTGCGCTTCCCGCTGAACCTTGAATAGCGACCTGAATGACGGCCATGACGTGAGAGAGCTTGAAATGTTGGTTGCAAGTATGGAGCTTGAAATTGCTAGGTGCATCTCGTGAGCTCCGTGGTTGTTTGAAGTTCACCCTGTCGACTGCTGATCGGGAGGCCGACGCATTGTCCCATAGTCAATGCTGCTAATTGTTTATGGGAATATGCCACGTGCAAAGAGTACCATGGCGATGCGAACCGAACCTAGCCATAGCTTCTGCGAAGTGACGGCCCTATCACTGCTCCGCCACTGCTCCTGCTGGTGCGGTTTTAGCTGTGCTGATTAAGTGACATTACGACGGCTGCCGCACCCAACTGGTATCAAGCGATATGGTGAGCGATAAGCCGCGTCATCTGAGTTTTCCGCTGTGAATTCTCTCTTAAAGTTATGTAAGTCGTTGATGAATCCGACCCCAGAACATGCTCAGGAAATGCACTTAGCGATTTTTTTAGCGATTTCCTTTTGTAATCAGCATTTCAGGCTCTTTCTTGTGTCGCAGATCTCTGTTCATACTTCCATGGGAAGTTGAAGTGAAGGCATTCCCTGGTGGTTAGCCTATTGACAGGTGTTTTATCCTTCCCAGAGAGGTCTGGTAGCAGTTCTCCGACTTCGTAGCAATGGAGGGTTTGGAAGGCCTGGGCGGGATCCAACCGTCGGCGCCTCCTTTTTCCTCGCTATTAGCTGGGACGCATAACCGATCAGTATTCAGTTTCACGCCCGGTATGACTAGGCGTTTGTCGCAGTTAGGTCGTCCTGTGTAGGACAATACTATTAATTGCACATATAAAAGGATAGCTTATCGCCGACTTGTATGGCTCCGTTGTATTCTTTACGGATCACTTTTATACTGCTGAGTTCTCTATTTTGGCAACCCAGTGCGGGATGTGGCTGTACTCTCTCTCTCTCTCTCTTATTGCTGCAAATAGATTTCCACTTACGTGTGAGAGGGTTAGTAGATATTAGGTACCGAAATACTTTGTGTCTTTTTTTCACGAAAAATTTTAAATCGAAATTTTTCATTCATTGAGGAGAAATTCGAATTTTGCATCTACCAATTAATTCAACAACACTTTTGTCTACCAAATCTTAAGCTCACAGAATTAGATGTTTTTTTCGAACCAACAAAGGCAGGCAGATCATTTTGGAATTGTTGGAGGAATGGTACGTTTTGGTGGCCAGAAATTTAGACATGGAGAAGAAAGGTTGTGGTCAGTTGGACTAATGTGCGGTCTGCATGACAAATGGCCGATAAGGTGGATGTGATGTATTTGGAAAATTCGGCTTCGCGCGCTGTTGAAGCAGGAATGAAAGGTGTTGAAACGCGCCATTGTTTTCAGGCGTGAGCAAGTGAGGAACCCACTGACATTGTTCTTGCGTAGCCGAGTCGCCGATCCGTTTGCGTACCTCCGGTTCATCACGCTCGACCCGCTTTGACATTCCAACATTCCACTTCATCAACGAGTAAACCCACCGGGTATGCGGGGTATAAGGGGTGAAGATACCAACGATGACGCATTTATTTCTCTCCCTTATATCCCGTATACCCGTGGATTAATCGTTGGTGAATCCGACCCCAGACCAACAATGGTCTTCCTTTTTGCCACAGTTGGCGGCGCTCTCCAAGGCATGTTTTCGAGGTTCTCGAAACCGTTTGATCCTTAATTGAGCGGCTCAAACGGTGACGCTATCCACGCCGATTCCATTCACGGATTCTATAAGCTTTAGCTTATGTTTGAAGTCAAAGAGTATGTGATATGTGAATATGTGAATTTGTACGCTGTACCGAGACGCAAACTTAAATTGACATATGATTCTGAATTAAAAAGTTAAACAAGCCATTACGCAATAGTATTCAGGAGCATTTTTTAAATACTGGCTTTTCATGGTGACCAGATCTCTAAAAGGCAACTCAAAAAGAACCCTATGTATTCCGGTGGTTAATAGGTTAGTAGGAGCGCGCAACGTTTCCTGAGGCCGTATGCTCGTGCTCCCCAGTTGGGGGAAATCCAATCAATATCAACATATCTTATCACCCCCCATTCCCCCATCGGGGGAGACTCGGGATAGACGAACATACGGCCCCTGGAAGGAGACTGAGCAGTGGACCATGGACGGTAGGGAGATCTAAACCTGGAAGGAGACTGGGGTGAAAGTGCAGGATCGGTTTTAGACATCCTTGGCTCTCTTTTTTCGTCAAATTTCCTGGTTGTCTCTAATTTAGCCTACTGGCCGTCCATCCATGAGAGGTTCAATAACATATACATAATTACTGGCTATTGTACTGCACCACACTGCTTGCTTACAATATGTCCACCTGATCGATCATCCCTTACGAAGGTGATGGTTTCGCTTTTCGATTGCAACAGATTTGATGTCTGGAGCCAGGAAATCGGCAACTATTTTTCCGCCTTAGATGCGTCCAACTTTTGAGGGCGATTAAGAAGAAATGCTTTCAGACTCGAACGTCAGTGTATGGTCCTGTCGGCCAATCACCACCTCCAGGTGGTCAGTCGAATCTAGCGGGTGTGCCTCGAACGCTCCACTTCCGTTCACAGAAGCGAGTGTGTTCCTGTAAGCTCCAAGCAGCTGAACCGACCACCGCTCCATTCAAGTTGAAGAAGTTTGGTCAACAATAACGAATTCGTAGAAACATACTCTTCCCGCTGTATCTACATATCCTCCAGGGGTGACCAATGATAAAAGGCGTAGAAGGTGGTCCTAATTGTTACTCCCATCTTGGTAGGTCATAGGGTGGCCACAGCTGGTTCTCCCTTGACAGCGTGTTAGCTAGTCGTTGGTGCCGTGCTGTTCACATGGCATCCTCTGCTAAAAGGCAACAGCTGGTCGAAATTGCCTGTACTGCTACGAATCTGTTGCGTTGAATTTATAGAGAAAATGAGATTTTATTTCGCTACACAGAATCAGACATAGATCTTGCTGCATTGTATCAAAGCTTCTCACACTCATATTTTCATTTTCATGTTATTATTCTGTTGTTGTTTTTTGTTGATTTGTTGTTAGTAGCTGTTGTTGAGCTAGGCGCTAAGAGTGCTTCAGAGAAATGAAAAGTCTTAACCAATTGTGTGCAGCTAAGGTAAGAAGAGGAAAGTAGAAATTTCTGGATAGGTTCTGCATAATGTAGAACTACCGGGTGGAAACTAAGTCCCTGCCGCAACTTTTACGTCTGATTGTGATCAGACCACATCCATACGTGATATACCAATGGCGTCTGCTTATGTTATTGGTCGGTCTCTACTTGCACCCCAACTTTTCCTTGGATTGATTTGCTATCAAAGTTATGCTAGACAGAAGCAAGAGGATCGCTGTCATCGAGTTACAAGGAGCAATGTACGTAGCAAACAAGATCATCTCTCAGCAGCTTCAAATGTCGGATAGAACTGTTCGAACGATAGTCCAGAGGTTCGAGGAACTTGTCGTCATCGCTGTCGTCCAGGAGTTGAGGGTGTTCGTTTGTACAGAAATATGCCTGGGCTGGCTGTTACGTTCAGCTAGTTCTGGACTAGCTTCTGTTTGAACAGTCCCAACAAATTAGAGCATTCGTAGTCTCCCAAACTAAGCTAAACATTCGGCGGTTTCTCTATTCTAAGGTTGGCGAAACATTGGCGGACTATTGTGAATAAACATACACACTGTCGCTGAGTTCAGCTTTGATCTTCATTGTTGTCATCTTGTTTAGAAAATGAGCTTCAATTCATAGAAGGGAGCGCGAATGCACCTGTGGTTCATCTGTGCATGGAACGCGTTAGGAGGAGCAACGAGCTGTCGCTTGCATCCGGAGTCGCAGGTGCTGGTTCGGGTCTCGCTCAGAGCACAAGCCCTCCATCTCTTCGGATGGTTAAATTTTATTTTTATGTGCTTATCTATCACATGAATAATCTCATGTGGGTACCAGTAACACTAACAAATTTGTCGTTAGCGAAGGACAACCTTTAACTACCCATTAATCAGCACAAACTAGACAGCAAAAGGAGCGACCTTAAAACAAACATGAAAACAGAATTTATTAATCGATTCAACGGATGGCAATGCTGCAGCAGTATTATGGACTGAGATGTAATTTTAGGAGTTTCCTGAAGGTATCTTCTTGCGGGGCGCGTGTAGCGCAGTCGGAGGAGGCGTCGACTGTCTCCTGCACTTGATACCAGGTTTGTGGCTCAGATTTCCCGCCCAGGCCAACCAAGCCTTCCATTCCTCCGGGGTCGGTGAATTGGTACCAGACTTGTCTGGGAAGGATAAAGTGCTGACTTGTTCATCGGCTGGCCACCGCAAGTCATTGTATGGCAAAATACGCATTGAAATCGCCTCCACGACATCCCGTATAAGTAGAATGCGTGACGCATCCCAAAAGGGATTGAATAATGCCGTCCTTTATCCTTATCCTTTATCTTTTTGCGAAGTGAATTGTTGCGTATCGCTTCTTGCGAATTAGTACTGGGCTTGTCTGGGAAGAACTAAATATTGACCTATCCATGGGTTGGCCGCAATAACTGATATTATTGGTCGAATATCCATTCGAATTGTCTTAACAATATTCAGTAGAGGTGGAATGGTGGTGGAAAGTAGCGCATCCCATAAAGGAGATTGAAGAGCAAGGCTGTCATTTGTTCTTTATCCTTTATCCTCCAGTTCTTCGGCGAATAATTCAAAATTTTAGGTATGCGCCAAAGGCGCCTAGTACAACAATACAGTACAACAATAAAGAACAGTATGCAAACTCTTGACTCAAACAAACTCTACGGTAGACACTTCAAACTCAAAAATGACCAAAACTAGAGAAAATGCTGATATAAAGCTGAAGAACATATGCATTCCGGGCGCTCGCTTACAATGGTAGGTATGGCTCGCCTGTTCAGGGTGAGGTCTAATGTCAAGGCTGATGGTGCTTCTACAAACATGGATAGTGACGTGAATCGAGTTGTCTGAAGTGGACTGCTCCAGCTTTCTGGGTGTTCCATGCTATCATTCTCCACCTTTGCTAAAACTTCTTGAAATAAGAAGCTGGGACCAAAAACGTTGCACGATTCTTGCCAATGGTGCTCCTTTGTTTGTACAAAAATAGATGCTTGAAGCGTGGTGGCCGCGACGGTGCGTATGCCCATTCATCGGTGTCTCCTCATTTCAACGGATTAGGCTCCTCAATGCTACGCTGCGCCTTCTCGACACCTCTGTTTGCAGAGCGAACCCTGCTGTCCGAGCAGCTCCATTCGCGTTTTATTTCCGATCTCGCCGTAATATTTGCCAACTTCGGCACCTTATCAAGCGCTGATCGATATCAGTCGAGCGATCCTTGGACGAGATGACTCATATGGCAGCTGCGTGAGTGACTTCATACGTCTAGATCGCCCTTTTGTGAATTCCTTAGATGCTAATGGAGTTTGCAGATCCGGAAGTATGGACAGACCACGATTCGAGTGCTGGAATTTAGCCACAGCGTCATCTGGGCTGCGAATATTTCAGTCGGTGAGTGTATGGCTCCGTCTGCAGAGAGAGGTTGCTCCTAGGTGCTTGGCTAAGAGGCAAAATTCGGTGTCAATTGATTCTTTGAGGGTGTGCCAGATATTCTATTCTTGGACACCATGTCCCCCAGACGAGCACGCTACCAATTGCGGTGATCAGTCGGCCTTGTCGTATGAATATGAACCAGTATGAACCCGACTGAAAGCGCTTGACTCATGAGCGCTCGGGCGGTGTTACCAACCACTGTTCTTATTCTTCAAATGTAATTTTGCTCTCTTCTGATGGAATGGTGGCGTGGTAGGCTGAGAAGGTGCCGGTTGTGGTGTCACCCGGTTCCAGGTTTTGATCCGGATTACCCAATTAGGCCAAGAAGCCTTGGCACTAGATTTGCCCGGGTCGGACGGTGGCCAGACCAAAGTACAAAACACTAGCTTGTTCTTTTATTTGGCCACCGCACGTCGTTGTATCATTGTAGTCATTTTATGGGCCAAATATGCTCTCAAATTTTCTATTTTCTACACGCAGAATGTCAGACGTATCCCGCAAAAGGAGTGCTTAACGCCGACCTTTATCCTTTATCCTATTATTTGCTGGACTGAAATAGCTTCCAAAACAGGGTGCTCCCCTAAGGAGATCCTTCCTTCAACGTTTTATCGTTCTGTTAACGCCACGAGGCTTTCGATGCCGAGTTTCATAGAGAGTCGTACATGACGAGTTCTGCTAAACGATTACTACATACATGCCTGCATATGTGGTGTCAGAGTCTCATCTTCATATGAAAGGCGTTCCTCTAATTAGTGGTTGGCGAAATCGAGAAGTAAATCGAAAAAATAGTGCGCATTGTATCATCCAGGAGTATGAAGCCAGTATGCAAGAATAAATGTCCAGATTGTGAGCTGAACTTCTTTTTCTCTATGATGAAGTTCTGCGGTTTGGTCTAAAGCAAAAGGAAGCTAATATATATATTGAGTCATTTTTTAAGCCTCATGTAGCTGGCTGGTACTGAGGAGTTGACGTGTTATAACGAAGTTTGTTGCGATCAAAACTCTTGCACCCAGCGGGACCCGAACCCGCACCTCCTGCTGACCAGTCCGGAATGCTCTACGCCGTTTCATCACCAGCGCTGTTTGATCGAACACTAAAGTGTCGCTCTGTTGAACCTTGATGTCTCGCCTCCAAGGTGTTCTGTGTCTCACGTTGTTTATTTCAGTGGAAATGTAAATCCCATTTGCATGATGTGTTGCACGCGAGGAATGCGATTTTTTGTGGCATGCATTTTCATACCTCTACTCTTTCCAAAACAAGAGTCTTATGAAAATTTGAAAGAAACATAGCCTCAAGGCAAGCTCGAAATTATGTGGTTATTGAGAATCAAACCGTACATATCTTATATCCTATACTATCCTTGACGCACCGCAGTATTACTTCCGAAACCGATCATTGTATTCAATTCCTTTTTGGGACAGATCGAAGATGGGTTTTAACCTTCTTAGAGAGTGTCCAGTTAAATCTGGAAGGCATTCGTTTCCACCTAGAAGATGTTCACTTCGATTTCAAAAGTGCTCTATTGGACGTGAAAAATCTATGTTCCGACTTCGATTCCATCGCTCCCCTAAATTTGCCCTTGTGAATATGTGAGAGATCTCGCGGAAGTTAAGGGAAGGACGGTGGGGCATGCGAGGGCACAGCACCACGTCTGGGAGCTGATCTCAGATAAGAAAATGATGGGCCTAACCTGACGCGAAAAGTTCGATCCTGAAGAAATGCTTTTGATCCATTCAGCAATTCTAAAGTGGACTCCAATGGAGATCAGTTTGGTGATTAGTTTGCGAGTTTGATTTAGTTTGATTGACTCGAAAGCTTCTGCAGAAGACACATAAGTGACGTCAGCGGCAGTATCACAGTCCAGTTGCCACGTCCAATCGTTGAGACACTGAAGCGTTGCTGTAATCGTTGATTTCCCTTCTTGGAACCCGTGTTGGCAATCAGGGATAATTTTATTCGCTTCCAAGTGGCCCACTAAGCTTTTCTTTAAGTTTTTCTAAAGTTTTCGCTAGCACTGACGTTATAGTTATATGCCTGTACAGTTCCGGCGAGCTGGAAGGTTCCCTCTTTGGAATAGGAGTAATGTAGGACACTTTTCACCTGTCGAGGACCTCCGCTAGCATAAAGTTCAAAAAACTAAAGCTATATTGTTTATTTTGTTAAATAATGTTTTCTATTTTCGTTGGTCACGTCGACGTAGTGTCTTTTCTTCTTTTTTTCTACCACGCATGTCCGATACAGGATAAAGGATAAAAAGATAAAGGACGGCGTTACTCAATCCCTTCTGGGATGCGCCAGCGCATTCTACTTCCACGGGATGTCGTGGAGGCGAATTGAATGCGTATTTGACCATACAATGTCAACAGCGGTGGTCAGCCGATGAACAAGCGCTGTATCCTTCCCAGACAAGTCTGGTACCAATTCACCGATCCCGGACGGATGAAAGGTTTGGTTAGCCTGGGCGAGAAATCCGAGCCAGGAACCTGCTACTGGGCACACGACAGCCAGCATCTCCTCCGATTGCACTACATACACTCACCTTCATGTCCTATACAATGCCTTAATAAATAAATAAATAAATAAATAAATAAATAAATAAAGAGTAACTAATTAGGATAAGGATAAAGGATAAAGGACGGCGTTACTCAATCCCTTTTGGGATGCGCCAGCGCATTCTACTTCTACGGGATGTCGTGGAGGCGACTTGAATGCGTATTTGGCCATACAATGACTTGCGGTGGCCAGCCGATGAACAAGTCAGCGCTTTATCCTTCCCAGACAAGTCTGGTACCAATTCACCGACCCCGGAGGGATGGAAGGCTTGGTTGGCCTGGGCGGGAAATCCGAACCAGGAACCTGGTATCGGGTGCACGCGACAGTCGCGCCTCCTCCGACTGCGCTGCACGCGCCCAAAGAGTAACTAATTAAAGAAATGAACTATAAAACTTCGCTTCAGGTGCTATAATCAGAAAGTCATGGTCCTAGCTGTGTAACGATCCAAATCTCTTTAGAATTTCACAAGTATGAACCCGGCGCATTCTCTGAAACGAATCGAAGCACCGACTGTATTGACACCTGTCTCCGTTTCCGACAAAACTGTTTCTTATCGTTAGATTGGCGCCGTTACCGCACTGATCCTGATCGGGAGTGTCGGGTCACACTTCTCACCTACGTACGCTGCGTTGGCAACGGCCACCATGGCCACTGTCATCGGTCCAGCCCTCGTGCTAGCGTTCGCCTTCAGCCTACCCGTAGCTACGAGCAGCATCGACTGGATATTTTGGGTGGGTCGGAGCTCCACGGTGAAAGTACCGCCTGATTCCAGTCGTCGTCATTTCTAGGAGACTCTCTACACCGGCTCGTTTGCCTTTCTGTTCTTGGTCAACAGCATAACAATGGTCTACAGTAGCATTCGCTGGCAGTACACCGCATGGTGGCTCGGATCGGTCAGTTTGCGGGACTATTGCCTACTGCTGTAGCTGTACATGTGCAGTCCTCAATTCCAGGTGATATGTGCACTGGTCGGAGCAGCGTTCCTCGTCGACCTAATCATTCTTGTCCGGCTCCAGCTAACGAGCCCGAAGTGTCGTCACAGTCAGGATGACGCGAATAGGATACATCAATCTGATCTCCACTAAGTGCAATTTGTGAATAAAATGTACTGAACGGTTCGCTGAAAATGCAACTTGCAGCTGCATTTGATGTATCTCACTATCGAGTACCTGATTGATTGAACGGAAGCTCTTGTGAAAGGACCAGCCTACGGTCAGAAATCTGCAGAAACTAGTTGTATATTTAACACTGCTTGTCCAGTACATATTTGAATCCACCTTCGAGCTCTGTTGCTTGCGCTCTATTAAAATACACCAAACAGGATTCGCGTCCCTTGAGCTTTTCTCATTAGATCCGGTCTTCAGCTTGTCTAGAGCAGACCGTGAAGTTCCGCGAAGTCTCAGGAATTTCACTTTTCCTGGAGAAAATGTATTGGCACCACTCGAGTGTGCATGCAAGAGCCTTGTGAATAGAATCGACATGAGGAAATCTGCATGCTTATTTTTTATTTTATTTAATTTATAGATGGATGTCTAGTGTAAAATACGAACGAAAACAACATGTAGAGGACAAATGCATAATAACCACACGGTAATACGCAAGCGAAAAAACACCTTAAAGCGCCCACGACATACTACATTTGGCATAACTTCTACAGGCTTGAGTAGACAATCTCGTAAGGTCTTCGTACTTACAGCTTGCAAGTAGCAAATGGTTCACGAGAATCCGGTAAGTTAGGAAGTCTGACCTGATTCGCGGTTTAGCAGTCAGAAGCCGGAGAATGACCTTTCCTCTTACAGAACGAGTCAGCTCACCATCGATAAAGTCTACTGGTTCGATAACCAGCTTTTTAGCTAGAGTTTTGTACAATCTAGTAAGATCCGCATTTTTTGGCCTAGTGTTAAGTGATGAAAGACGAAAATAAGAGCCCGTTGATATCCGCATGGAATTGAACTGTAGTTATCCGTGTGATAATTTTTTATTGGCTCCATTTCTTTTGTCAGGCGAGCTAGCACTGCTCGCACATACATCGAATTCGGATACCGCGGATGTTACGTGGTGGTGCAAGGCGAACATCGCTGCCCGGAAAGCAGAAGATGCAGGTTCGGGTCCCGCCTGGCGCAAGACTTTTGATCGCAACAAAACATCCTGTAACAACATCGAATTCGATTTTGCAGCTAGACACTGGGGTCCTTGACAGTGACAGATTGGTGGCAAGGGTGCAGTGAGTTGGATAGAACACTTGCTGCTCGGGTAGCCCTACAAGTCAATGTTGGAGTGCAATACATATGTGGGTAGCGCAGTTGGTGAAGGCACCAGCAGTCGCGTTCAGCTCCATTCGAGATTTTCGGTTTCGTGGTTCCGCCGAGGCGAACTCTGCCTTCCATCTCTCCGGCGTCGGGAGCGGATACCAAACTTCTATGGGGAGGATAAAACTCCAAATCGTCCATCGGCTGGCCACTATGTGTATAGGGCAGAAACACATTCATTGCCCCGCAATATCCCGTAAAGGTGGATGGATGGCGCATTCCAACCAGTGGTTATTAAGTCCTTACCGTTATTTTGAATGTTAACGGTTAGTAGTTCAAATGGTGCCGCCCAAGGTGGCACCAAAATTTGATTTTACTCCTTCAACCCCCCTTTCATTTTCATGCGAACTTTTAAAACAAGATTGCTTCTAGTGAGTGAACTCTGCTTCCTGTTACCAACCAGCTTCGAAGACAAATGGATAAGTGATCGATCAGTTACCCATAGATCTGCAAAAAAGTGCTAAGGAAGAAGGTAGTCATCAGTTGAAGCAACAATCTGAAGTAAATGTCATGAAATTCTTGTCACATGTTCGTCCTATCCAGGTACATATGCCTCGACATAAGCGCTATGCAGATTGAACTTCTTTTTAAAGTGCTTTTCTATTTGGGTGGGGGAGAGGAGGCTACCATATGTCATGTGGTGTCTGATGCAGTCTGCGTAATCGTGGCAGTATTATTTGTGTATTTATGGCCTGCATACGCATGCTGTGCACTGTATCGAATAAAAGACCCTGCGACTAACAACATCAGAAATGGCACGATGGCAGCAATTGCTGACGGTGTTGCCACCTGCCTTTAGCTCCTTCTTCGTTAATGTTTTGCATTTTATGTCCCTTGTATTTAGCGTAGTGGAGTGGAGAACTGTACCACATATCTGAAGTCGCTTACTGCACACTAACGTACCTCCCGACTCTGCAGGTCCAAAAGTCTAGTTCAATCTTGCGAGAGCGGGTTATTTGGTGTACTGGTGGTGAACGTGACGTCCGTTTTTGGGATATCGGTCAAGTACATACTACGCCATATATCGTATATCGTCGTCTAGAGCGTGTTCTTTGAGGTGCCAACCGTAAATCGCACAATCTCTTTCTAGTGTACACATTTGTTGTGTGCTGTTCCCCACCTTAAGGTAGGAACTTGGGAAATAAGTCCGACTAGGTAGAGGGAAATATGTATGCCAATGACTCAGCTTTTTGCATTACCCATAATCATCGCAACCCATCATAATGCCAAAGCACCTTACATTCGTGGTCGCAACTCCAAGTAAGTCTCTTACAAGAAGTTCGAGTGAAACCTGTGATCCGCAGCCCATCAACCCTTGCTGCAACCTCCGAAATTTCCCGAAATTTCGAAAACGGATGTCGTATTCGTCATCGGCATACCGAATAACCCGAGAGAAAATTTGGGAGGAATTTTTCCTCTCTATCCCTCCCATTTTTTCTTGGAAGTCAGAAGATTGGGAGGTATCTCTCCCAAAAACGCACCAGTGCCCGTCTTCCATTTTCATTGATCTTTCTATCTTAGTATATGACATTGTGTTAGCGTGGTAACGCTGTCACGTGCTCCCGATTCCAAATTCTTGGTTCAGATTTTCCAAGCAGGGCAATCAAGCCTTCCGTCTTTCCAGGGTCGGTGAATTGGTACCAGATTTCACTGGAAGGGATAGAACACCAACTTATGCTATTTTTGTTCAGTCGTCTGCGTCGGGTCTGCTGAGCAGCTGCATAGGAAGGCTCTCTTATCTAGTTGCAGCTCATAGTGCTACCCAAGCTCCTAATCTCTATTTTGTTAATGTTTAAATTGTTTTAAATTGTTTTGAAGTTAGTCTGGATTGTTCATGTTGTTTACTGTTTTATTTGTTTTCAAAAGGCCACTTCAGGTGCAGTAATAAATAGATAAATAAATAAATAAATAACTTCTCCATCCACTGGCCGCTGTAAGTTATCGTGTAGGCATGTTTAGACATGCATTCGCTTCTGACGTATAAGTGGAATGCGTGGCGCATCGTTATGGGTGACTGACGCCGGCCTTTATCTTTTGTACGACATTGTATTGTGACTGATGTTACTTGACATTAGAATGGCTACTTTCATTCTTGACGTAGTTATGGACGACGTAAGCTGCCCTTGTTCTCAGCTATGGTATGGACTATACATCAGAACTCCTTGTTTGGAGAAAACAGGTATTTCTAAACACTTCTAAAGGTATTTTTGAAGAATTCCTGCCAACAGGTGTAGCGAAGTAGGATAATGGTGATGAGAACAAAGCATGTGGGACTCCAACTCTAGGCGATGAGCTACATGGTCGGCGGTTATTCGCTTACCAAATTCTCAGTATACTAGAGTACCCTCTGTGGTTCAGTAATCAATCAGAAGTAATACAGCAGCTTCCCCGGTACGGTTGGTTGATCCAGTTAGGTTACTGTGGAGCACCGTAATCAATCCATAGCCGTGCATTGCGACTTCTTGTGTAATTACGGCATAGACGTGGCATTATTCGCCTATTACTTTGGTTGCTCTCAGACACTCGCTGGGGTGACGACTGGGAGACGATGGCGAATTATGACGTTGCGGGTGACGACTGAGTGGCATTTCAGGGCGGAGCTCCGCGAGCGGAGAGACAGCGGCTGCATGACGTCACTCAGCCGCTCTCCTCGACACGCACCGCGGGCGGAAGTGTTGAATTAGGGCGCGCTAGTCCGGGTGGGTCTAGGGTACAAGGCTAGAGGGTCCACCCTGCATGCCTGAACTGGCAGCTTTCTCCTACCTGTGGCAGTCTTGGGTGACTTCCTATATTTGCAAAGTGTATGTAGTTGGGCAATACAAGGGTACAGCTTTGTGACAAATAGCTCTAATGCTATGAATAAGGAAGAGGGCGAGCTCTCCGTTCTAGACTTGCTGCTGTTCTGGTGCTACCGTATTTCGTATCGGTTTCTCTTTCTTCCTTCATGTTTCTTGATATCAATCACTACCTGGGGCTGTATGCTATTCTCGCCCGACTCGGGGACGGGGACGGCGCGAAAAATCGATGGCGCATCATGTACATACCGGGGATGTGGGCGGAACCGCCTTATACCCGGCCGGGGACGGTTGGGGAGAGAATAGCATACGGCCCCTGATCTAGTTTCTCGGCGTTCTACTGACAAATGTGTCTTCAGGTTGCCGTCCCTGCCTTAGTGAAGTTTTGCGTTGGAACGAACTTTTTAATTTTCGTGGACCCTCACCAGTCCGCCAGGAGTAAGTCAGATTGATTTTTTTGTTTCGTTCTTTTTCCGAGGCGTGAGCGAAGGTTTATTGTTCTATTTATGTGTCTATTCTCTATTTCTATAGAAATCCGCCTTCAGCTTGAGGGTAAACTTGGGGGTGAGGATGTCAGGCAAAGCAAAACACATCCTTCCCATTCTCATTGGAACACGTTGTAATTCCACCCTTTCTCACGGTTGTCATCCCTCATATCTTGTACTCAATTGTTTCCTTCAAGATTAGTGTTCTACCGTTTCTCCTTAACCATCATTGATCATTGATCCTGAAATGGTTTCTTTTTCTGAGCACCACTTTAGAAGTGATTTTTGCAGATATGCATATTGTTCATTGTCGCTTTCTACAGTACTACTTCGCTCAGCAGTAATGGCAAAGTCTTCTCGCGTTGAAGCCGCTGTTACACTAGAAAACAATGATGGGAGAGCTGCGTGCCCATAAAAAGGTATACAATCTGCCTTTTCTCTGCTTAGGGGTTCCGACTGTTTAGCTTGTATAATTTACGTCATTGTCTTGCAGTTGCCTGTTATGCCCACGCAATTATGGATGAATTCTAGGCCGCTCGCAGTGTTCAGGTGTGGATACTCATAACGACGCTTTCCAACAGTACAGCGAGCTTGGAGCTAGAACTTCACTATTGGCTTTTATTTCAGAGTTTACGTGAGCTCGGTGAAGCTGCGAGTTAGCTATTCTGCTTATTTCCATTGACAGAACGGGTCACGATGATCATCCACCACGCGCTCAGGCACATGGCTTGGTTCGAGAAAGCAGCGCTGCAGTCTCCTTCAAGGTAAGTCTATATCCTGTCTCGCATTATATCTCAAATTTAGTGCAGTCCAAGTTTGAATTTATGTTGGACTATTACAGAGCTGTATCTGCGACACCACTATCCAGAACTACCAATCCTCTACTGAAAATGGCTGCAAATGTTATCTAGATAATGACAATCCCATTCTTTCTATTCTATACACCGTTGTAACCGTTATAAGTGGTGAGTACGTCCTTTAAGTTAGAGCAAGTTCGATAAAAACAAGCATAGTAGGATTTTTAATTTTTAGAAGTGTCATTCAGCCGGATGGCTACGTCTATGGCCAATGAAGTCTGCAGTCAAACCGCCTACGATGCCTTACTGCTGTATGAACAGGATTTGTTCGCATGAATTAGGATTATGACCACAAACCTTCATATTCCGATCCCTTCTTAACTAATCTGCAGTGTACAATGTTTGTGATTTTGTTCCTGTTGCATCATTATTTTGTATTAGAGATTCTGTTGTTTCCTCATGTAGTATTACCTGCCAGATTTTCTGTGTCGGTAATTTCTCTGGTTGTGAAATGCTTCTTGTTCATTGTGGAGTCGAATGCTGTATATGTTCACTACCACTAAATATTATGTAAGATATGTAATAAAATTAAATGGCCTACATGTGTACAAACTTCGATATGCAAGCCTATATTTGGTCAACAAGCGCTACAAGAGCGAAGGAATGGCAATTTCGGTCACCGACGGTGAACCGCCCGGTCACCACCGGGGGACTGCGCGGTGACGACTGCGACACGGCCGAGTCACCAATGATGTGACCCGAGAGTGACCGCGCCGTCCCGCAGTCGTCACCCCAGCGAGTGTCTGAGCTCATGAGTTTCCTCCAGTATAGTTTTCTAGTTAGTATGGGGTTGTTCTTTGCAGATTTTACATTCATTGAACAGGTAGTCATCTAGATTTCCTCTGAACGTGGTAAGGAATCTTTGGGAGTGAAGCAGCGCTGTTTTTCTCACCGTTTATTTGGGTCAATCGGAGAGCACTTTTGCTTGGACTGGTTTGATTCTTACACAGTTTCTATTTTCGTAGTCCGCGCACGTCTTTAATGCCTCTAACTGGGTTTCAGTTGGACTCAACGTATGAGCTCATTCCTTCTGTCAGTGGCTCTGACCAGGCAATGAAGAAGGAGGGCTTCAAGGAGTGCTCCATCCCGTCAGCATTGATTGGGAACAGGTGCGTCATCGTTTCGCAGTCTAGCATTGTTATATTTCCTCGTTTCATATGTTACTCGTGAAAAGGCGATAGCGTGAACCACGCTGACTAAGGAGTGTAGGACTGCGAGTTAATCAACAAAAGCTAGCAACCCTCGCTTATGGTATTCTACGCTGTTAGAAGTATTTTATATAGGTGTCCAGGCTGCCACCGATCAATTACGGCCTGGTTCTTTCATTTTGTTTCTCAAGAATGCTAGACTTTCAGTTGGCTCGGGAAGGAAAAAAATGACCTTTGTGGAGACAAAGGAGACTCGTTTCATAGAATCCAAAAAAAGATCAGAGAAAAAGATAAACAGTACCCTGGAACTGGGGCAGCTATCTTTGTGTTCTTAGTAATACGAGTCTAGTGTCTTGCAACGTTGCCCCGCTTTTTAAGGCTGTCGGAGAGATCTATTGTTCTGTTTGACTGCCATGGTTCTTTCCTCATACGTGGCTTCGGCTGGCTACTAAAATAAATGTGGCTAAACTGGGAATTCGGGGTGCTGATTAGGGAAACTGAGCATGGGCAATCTTGATTTCATCAATTACGTAGGTCTGCTGATTTAAAGTTGAAGCATACCTCTGGAGAATTGTACGACTCTGTCTAACACTGTAATGAGAAATCTAATAAATCGATAAATCATTGTGCGGAGCGCAAACTGATCCTCTTATCGATAATTCTGCGCAACATACGTGTTGCTGTCGGATTGTGGAGTTCTGATTGGACGTCTTGTTTGAAATTGATTTATTGATTGATTGCACATGTTTGTGTGCTATACCAGAAAAGGAGTGTAATAGAAGAAAAACATAACCTTTAAGAGACTTGTGAGTTTTTCTCGATTTCATGTTTGTCTCTGATGCAGAGGCAAAATTTCACTCTTATTGATCCATGTAGCTGATATTTGTGAACAAGTGTAAAAAAGAGGGCTGTATAATTTGGTGGAAGTTAAACCTTGACGGTTGGCTGGCGTTTGAATCGGCCATTGGCGCGAAAGTCAAGCGCGCGTTGGCGCTGGAGCACGTGATCTCTTGCTGTCTGCGCCCTCCTAGCTTAGTAGAGATCGCGCGTCGGCGTTCACGTTGACAATCGATCAATGTCTTGTGCGCCCGCGTAGCACAACAGGCAAGCGGGTCGCGCTGCAGTGGAAGAAGTGGCGTTGCTTCATGCAAGGGTGGTCGGTGGTTCGGTTCTAGTGCGTTGTGGCATACTTGTATTTCAGCTTACTACTTGGAGTACGAGGGCTTCGACGCGTACGCAATTTTGGGGCATTTTTTGCGCATTTTTCCAGCCGTATGCGCTTCGCTGCTCTTCGAGCAGAAACCTGCCGCGAAGTCCCCCTGAGCGACGAAAGGAGCTTCCACACCAGCAGCTTGGATCGCACACACCCTGGAGTCCCTTCCCTAGCCTGGTTCTGCGCTCGAAGAGCGCAGAAGCCTGCCGCGGACCCAGCCTAACGCACCCAGGGAACATCGGTCCCATTTTTTAAAGGTAACTCCTGTTGCTCCTGTTGCTATCATGTGCATTGCCTCTAAGCGATATTACCCACACGAGTCAGGAAGATGTTGGAATTCCATTTATTCGATGTTGTTGACAAACAAGCTTTCCCAATAGACATTCCTCCTTTTAAGCTCCCTTGATTAATTCGCTGTCCAGGTACAATTAACACCATTATTGGATGAAATTTTCCAAATCATCGCCCTTTGTCTCATCAAAAATCGCCTTCTATAGCTCTCTCTATCTGGAACTAGCGCATGCCTTCTATGCGTGCTTTGCCAAATAAAAAATGGTTGTAAATGATTCCCTCCTCCTTTGAAAAATGCGCTAACGAAATGCATTCGTCAACCAACCCAGCACCGGTCGCAGTAGAGGTGTCGAGTGTTCCGTTGTCCGGACTCTAGGACGAGCGAGAAGAGAAGTGGGGAGCAATGCAAGGGGAATCCATAGTCAGGATGGCCTGATGGATCGACGAATAGAGGAAAACACGTGTCATGGTCGTCGCTTACCCTATAACCATCGAAGAATCAGACCGCACTGACAAGAGCATCGGTTTACGTGCTCCAGCGCCAACGCGAAATTTTCGCGCCAATGGCCGATTCAAACGCCAGCCAACCGTCAAGGAACAACGGCCATTTTGCACTACTTTTAAGCAGTGAAACCCGAATCGTCATCTTATGGGTAGCATTTGGTGATCAAGGGCTTAGCGTGGTGAAGACGACAGTCGCCTTATGTTCTAGAGAATGTTCTCTATTTTACAGATTTTTCACCTCGGTATAGCCTTATAGATTGGAATTGTTTCTCCAAGATTCATTATAAATTTTACCACACCTCACTTATTTATTTACTTATACACTCAGTGTGAGCGGAACGTTTTTCAACAACATGTATGGTGACTTTGAAAAGGAATCCTGTAATGCAACAAGCGGCTAACATAAAACTAGCTAGGAGAAATAAGCTTAACAGTACAATACACAACAAAGTAGAGATCCACCATACTGAGAGACTCTCTAAGGTATTTTTGTAAGTTTTTTCTTTTAGGCTGTACCTGCTGTGTGTCAAGATATGGCATTCATCTGGCGACAACTGTGCCATTCGCATATCCAGTGAGAGCGACCCAAGCGTATTATTCTTCGGAGAAGTAAAATGCGACGAGGCAGAGAAATGGAAGACAATTTTCGAGCAATTATCAGTCTCTTCGAACACCGACAACAAGTATGCATGATGTTCCCTTCTCTTATCGTGTATTACTTTATTTATTTATTTATTTACTACTTACTTTGACCTAAAAATAGTTAGTTTAGCTTTATACCGCTTCGAATCGATCTTGGCAATGACCAACTCGGGCTGGTCTGTGACATTAACGAAGTGGAACTTAGACTTCCTTTGAGAAAAGCGTCAGCAGATGAGATGAACGAACATCTTCTGACCATTGTAAATCGCGAAAGGGTAAGTTATTGTAGTTCGAAAGCCGTTTTCAGTACTGAAAGGGCTTCTTTAAGGTGCTGCTTAGAGAGGAACGGAGGACGCGGGAGGCCTTGCAGCGGAGGATCGTCGACGTGGAGGCAGAGTTGTGTTCTGTAAGTTTTGGCCATCTCGATTTTTGCCAGACGTTGACTTAATGGACGGTAGAGACTGATTCTCAGTCCTGAAACAGCTTTCCTACATACTGTTTTGGTGGTCGAGAACGACCCATTCGGCTGCGCGAAATAATGTACGCTCATTTTTCTAAAGGGCATTTGACGTCTTTCTTTTACTTGTTTGCTCTTCTGCACGCTGAAATTCCCTCGTACTCTGATATATTTGAGACCTCCACCTTCACTTGCATTACCTGCCAGTCCTCCCCCCACCCTTAGTTCCTTGTCGAGTTAATCACGAGCGATTTCTCCATTCATGCCTATAGTGTACTAGTGTTTTCCAGTGAATTCTCCTCGAGAAAACGAAGAGCGGCATTCTTTTCGTTCAAGGTTTTCACGATTATAATCTACCAATGTTCTTGATGTACTAGCGTTTTAATAACGTTCATCAGAATCCAATCATTCACGACTGTTGTCCAGCGAACTTCAGTGAAACGCATTGCTGACCGGATTTTTCGAAGGGTTTTCACAAAGAGACAGAAGGAAACCGCGTTTCCGATTCTCGAGCGTCGGCAAAGCTCCTAACTGCGAGACCTAGTGGTCGCCAATCGTCTGGTCGGCTCCAAACCCGCTACTAGAACACCGTTCCCATTGTGGTTGTTCTTTTCTTTTCTAGTCCTTATCGCTACAGCAGTGAAAAGTGACCGTTTTAGCATAGAACAAGAGAGCAGATAGTATAGAGTACTCATAGCAGTTTCGATGAAGCCTGTCCTCCCTCCACCACAGATGTACACAAAGATTCGCCCTCGATTATTGTATGAAATTATGGGATTCCCACTCTGAAGAGTCTAGTCTGCAGAAAGATAGATAAAATCAATCTGTACCGACCGGCCGATCGACACTGCTTGCGCTTCGACGGTAAACTGATTCGAGTGATTCCTGTAGCAGTAAGACACGTCTTCTGGATCCTGACGTTCGTTGATCGACGTCTGTGACAAGTATTTCGAATTTGGTCACTCGGTGAATGATCCCCGTCCAAACTTTTCACTGTCGGTGGTGTATATATTCCGTGACAATCGCCCATTTTAAGCCCAGAGACATCATCGGTTGGCGTACGCAGCAGTGTCTCACATCTTTAATCCCTTTGTGTGACCTATATAATGTGACATTTGGGTTAACACTTTTACGTGAAATTGGATTTTTTTCCAACCTAATTGGACACTCATCTAAGTCAGTTTGAAATCAAATGGAACATTTCTCAAATCAAAACGAACGCGAGCGCTTTTTAAGGTTAAGCTAGGGACCCTACGAAAAGGTTGAAATATTTTTTAGCTTAAGAGAATTCATTATGACTTTCTTTGAAATTTTTGGATTCACCTGCTCTATAAGTAAGCAACACACACAACAGTCCTTAAAATTTTAAATTTTTATTCTCGAAAGGAAAAAGTAACCATTCAGGGTTTATTTTGAAGCACAGGAAGATAGCTATCTCTGTTGTTGAAAGAGGAGATCGTGGTATGCGCTGGACGCGATTTCCATCTGGTTAGTAGCAAAGTTCTGCTCGCGTAGAGTTACACAGTTGTTAGCAATACAACAAAAACTGCTGTAAGCAAATACACATCAGTCAATCAATCAATCTTTTTGCGAAGCTGGTTCAAGTAAGCAGCATTTACACCTTACATCTACAAAAAGCGGCTTTTTGAGAGGGAAAATGCGTTCTGTAAAAAGGTGGTGTTACCTAAAGGATAAAAAGGATGAGAGACGGCATTGGTCAAACCATATTTGTGATGTGACACAGATTTTGCTCTTCCGGGAAATCAAGGGGGGGGGGGGTAGTTAATATGTATTTGGTCTACTCAATGACACGCTGCAGAAAGTTGATGGACAAGTCAGTGTTTTGTTCTTCCCACACTTTTCTGGTCTCCATTTTCCGACATAGCGGAGACGGAATGCTTGGTCGGCCTGGGCTGTACTCGAACCAGAAACGTTGATTGGAAGTGAACGCTTCAGCACGCTCATACTCTGGTTGCCCTGCGGTGCAGAGGGTCTTGCCTCTAAAATAGACCTTGACTTATCTTCTTGATGACGATGTGGTCGCTTTGAAGGCCGAATATTAATTCAAAGTAACTCCACGTATCCGTTAAGGGACGTGGCTTATCTTAAAAGGAAGGGTCCTACCTACCTTATTAGTTACTTTAGTAGTTTTACTGGTTGGGACTTTGTTCCTTCATCCATGTTGCAACGTTTCTCAGCTTCACTTACAGATCAGGCAGAAGTCGACATGGCAAGAAAAGGAAATGGAGCTGCTAAAAATGCTGCTCAAATCACCAACTGTACCGGGATTTGTACCGGAGAAGAGATCTCATTGTTCCTCTTGTAATTGTATAAGGTAAGTAGGATACACTTTTCGCGTTTACCGTAATCCGTGTGGAGTCGTTTCAGTTCTCTTCATGGCCGTGTTTCCAGTGAGGCTATGGAGACAAGTGCGGAAGAGAGTGAGAGCTCCGAGCAAGGTAGGAATGTGGTTTAGATCTCGGTTAATTAAACCGCTTCGTTCTTTTCACGTAGGCATTACACTACTCTGCAGTGTTCAGTTTGTATCACAATGTTGCAGGTAGCAGTATGACTAATCGGACCCTTCTGAAGGAGTTGAAGCAAGAAGTCACTTCGGAATCACCTCCGCCGAAAGACGCCGGGTCCAGCACTCAACAGCCTCAGGTGACTGTTCACTCATGCTATCGGAAGGGTTCAAAACGCTGAATTGTAAAGTTGGAATACACGAAAGTGAGGTTTATGTTGGTGATTTTGAGGACTTGATTGACCCTAATTAGAGAATTTTCGAAGACATTGCGATTAACAAAACACCAGCAGTAGGTGGACTAGAAGTGGCTAGCAACCACCATGCCCCAGTGCATTGCCTAAAGACTGACCACATCCCTCTATTTTCCCGCATCAGACTTATTCGCTTCTAGATTCGCCGCGGGTGCAATTCCAGCTGGTGGTGGCCACTCGGTAACAATTTCCCAACACAACGAAACAACAAATAGGCAACAACATACAGAAATGAGTGAACTTCACCGACCTAGTTTCCCAGATGGACTCAGTTTCCGAATTCCGAGTGGGCAAGGCGAACCTAAAAAGGACCGTTCACGTTGCAGACCTAGTAAGGGAGGACCCATTATTGGATTCACACCGAGAACAGATCGTCTGTACCAGAAAAAAACAGATAACATCAGTGCAAAAAATAGACCAAGACTTAATCAATTATCGTTTTGAACACGATAGGATGCAGATAAGACAATGTTCTTCATGTCCGAATAATTTGCTCCCATCTAGCTCACAAATGCTATATATTCGCATATTTTCTGAGTTATTTATTTCGATTTCGTCAATGCAGTTGCTTTCTATGGAATGAGTGAGTTCAATATATGTGGTGGGTGGGTGCAAACTTCATGTGGTCGCTTGGAGCGGTTTGGACTCTGATTGAACGTGAAGGAAACCGAGTATTTAACGACGGACGTTACCGATTCCAGCTCCATCAAGATTAACGACATCGAGCTCCCACGCACTTCGCTTTTTAAGTACCTGGGATCAGCAGTAGCATCTGGTGGCAATTTGATTGTTGAAGTGAATTCACGCGTGTGCGGCTTGGTCCAAATGGCGCTTGTTGCCTGGGGTTCTTTGCGATAGGGAGATACCAGAGCGCTTGAAATCAAAGATCTATAGAACCGTCGTCCGACCGGTAGCGATGTGCGGTGCTGAGTGTTGGCCTGCGACCGAGGAAGTTGAAAGGTGCCTCAGTGTCATGGAGAAGAAGATGCTGTGCTGGAGGGCTGGATTCACGCGAATAAACCGCATCCGAAACGATGCTATTCGGCAGATATTCGTTGTCGCGTGGATAGCTGACAAGATGCGCGAAGCTCGCTTACGTTGGTACGGCCACGTTCTGCTTGAAAAAGAAGACAGCGTCCGTAAGATAGGCCTTAACTTCGAGGTAATTGGAAAGCGGCCTAGAGAGTGCCGAAGCAGCACTGGTCTGATACGTTACATATGGACTTGAAAGTAGCTGGTGTCCACCCTGATCTAGCGCTGGATCGGGAAAGGTGGCGTCATGACACTAGAGTAGCGGACCCCGCTATGAAGCGGGACAGACGCTGAAGAAGAAGAATGGGTTTAATATATGGCAATGCATAACACATTCATTTCTTATGAAATCGTTTGAGGGCGCACCACCAACTAGAATTGCATCTCCCTGCTCGATCTTTTCTGCCTACCTCTGATTTTCCATTTGTTTCTACCGCACAACGCCTACCCTTCAGAACGGAATACGCATCCTAGCGCATTTTCGCTACAACCAATAGGTGTCGGCTAGAAGGTTTGAGTATGTATGTTATCTTGAAGCGTGGATATGCAGCCTTGTTTCTCTCTTCTTCATCAAGGGCACATAGAAGCCGAGTACTTGAAACGTTTCCGTATGAGAATTTCAACAGTTATGATTACATCAGCTCCCGCTTCCTACTTTGAAGGCAAGAAAGTTTAGTATCCTGTCTTTTGAACGCCTTTAACTCACCATCAGAATGTTCTGTGTCGACCATATAAACCTGTAATTTGTGCGTTGTTTAGAATCTTCTGCTGGGGATCGCTCAGTATATTTTATGTCAACTGTGCCCTGAGCAGGCGCCCGATATCAAGGTCATGGAAGACCATTTTCTGAGGACCCATGTCAATAAGGTGAGTTACTGTTTGTTATAGTCTTCGTGAAGCTTAACTAAGCTTAGGGCTATTGTTTATGTGTGTATATATATATATATATATATATATATATACTAAACCTGCATCAGCTGTGAAGATGTAAGTTATTCTATCCAATGGTGTTTTCCCTATCAATGCAACTTTGTTTTAACACTTCAGCAAAGATGTGCAGCTGTTGGCATATATGACTCTATTTGTTTTATGTTATTTCGGCAATATTTTATTTATTTATTTATTTTAATAATTTGAAATCTTTTGTTATGTACTGTAAATAACAAGTAATGTATTTTTAGAAGCGGCTGTTTTTTCTGTACAGTGCCTGCTGTGTTGCTTTATTCTTTCACAAGCACCGATTTTGTTGCTCTAAACGATTGTGATGTGTTCAGGAGAAACGTAATTGCGAGGCATGTCCCTCGGAGGATCAACCGGACCTTATCCAACATATGAGAAGGCATACGAATAGGTTAGTCCAGTAGCGGTATCGCTGGTTGTTACGGCTCTCAGATTTTCTTAGAAATAATATGAACCTGATCCAAAAATCTGACTTCAACGATAGAGCATAGCAATTTCTGCCCTTTTATAATGATTTGATCGTTAGTGAGTTATGGTATGCTTTTGTTATTGTGTTTGTGATATGACCTCTTCGATCCTTAAGGTGATTAAACGCTTTAGCAGAACCGTTTTGGGCATGTTGCGATGAAATTACCAGCAAATGGTTTGGTGACGGTATACGTTATTTCCTGCTCATCAGTGTCTATTATGTAACATGGTAGCAATTAAAATAGTGAGCGGTCACTTATTGTTGAACAGCTTGAGAGAATTCTCACTTCCTCCTAAGATCTTTGCATCTCATGGCACGCGATTGAGGAGCTTAGGGCTTTACGATTTTAAACCGTGAATTGGGCACATCAGTGCGTCTTTTGTGTAACAGTTCTTGAACTACCACCAGAGCTTGAAATTGCGCAGCACTTTCTCTTGTAGTTAGGAGTCCCCTGCATGATTCACCTTTCATGTTTCCGTGGCTTATAGTAGCTGGGATAGTCCAGTATGAGAGGACTGTGGAAGAGAGTACTCTACTCGTTTCTGTTTTGTGTATCAAAAAATTAATTTTTTACTGTTCTGATCCGACTTGCAATAAATAAACATGTAAACATGTTTAGGATTTATGCATGTGAGTACTGTGGTAAACGTGGCCGAAGAAACTACCTGAAGGCACATCTGCGAACACATACGGGAGAAAAGCCATATACTGTAAGTGTTTTTCTAGTTGAATGTAAGTGTGGCTGTGTAATAACATGAAAAATGGGTATGTTAAAAGTTCGAGCTCTGAAATTGAAACCTGCTGTTGTTAGATTATTAAGTTGCAATTCTTTACCGATTAACAGAATGCTAGCATTATCTATGCAAATTGGTCTAAACGCAGGGCAGTGTTTTTGTTTCGTTATCCTTTGATCAGCGTATTTAATTTACTAGAAAGATAAATAAAGCTGTTTTTTGGAAGTTCGGATGATTTGCAGGTTTGCGCCTCGATGCCGATCTTGATTGATGTTTCTTAAGCCCAGAGGGACATTCAGTTCATGGCGGAACATTGTCATCCAGTGTTCCACACGCAACAATGCAATGGGGAGGGGAGTGCAAACCTGGGATCCACAGAATTGCCATGAACGAGAGTTATGATTTATGTACATGGATTGGCCAGATAGGGGGATTGGGACCGTTTGGGATTTTTGTGTAGGGACCGACAGTAAACCAAAACGGATGTCATGACGACCTTTTGGAGGAAATGACACTTGCAATGAGCCTTATTTCTCTATAGACACTAGCTACGTAAACGTTAGACTATCGCGATCTATAGGTACTCGACTACTTATACACGTACATAAAAAACGCAGGCGCCCTCGCGTTTCATCTCAGAACGGTCCCAGTAGCAAGGAGTTACGTCCAAAGATAAGACACCCTTCGATAAAAATTTGCGTACGGTTTCATAGCAACAAACAACTGGATTGTGAACTCTAGGACAGTGAAACAGTCAGGGTTTTAGTGATAGTTTGGAGCTGAAGCACTGGAGATTTTGAGAGTTGAATTTTTACTTGAGACCCTCATCACAACAAAACAACCTCAACCTCCGCTATAAGGGTCAGGCGGAGTTCGATTTCTCGCTCAAGGTGGACAATTCTCCAAGGATAGGGTTATCGATGAATTATTCAGAGGGTTTCCTTGACTAGCAATGGTTGCATAGGTAGATCCTGCAAGTTTTCTGATGCCGTACTGAAATGGAATGCGTGTCACGAAGGGGGCAACCAATCAATTGTCGGTCAGCCTTAGTCGCTTTTGTCATCAAGGCACATTACTCGTATCCCAGGCTAACCATTAGGTCTTGTTTATGGAGTCTCCGTTTTTCAAGCTCACCATCAGTTTAATATGTGTGCTACTAAGGCTATGAATGATTGCTTAGTAGTTAACACTTCACGTTGTTTTCATCGGCTTGGAACATCTAGTTGTAGTATAGTTTGTCTAAGACAGTGTAAGCGATTCAAGGAGCCTTAGCACTACTCACTATACCGGTGGTAGGGAGGCTAGACAAGTAGGAGAGTTCCGAATAAATGAGCACTGTGTTTATGTTGTTAGGAAGCCAGATCTTGCTGCATTTAATGAAGCTGAAGATATATGTTGCACAGAGCTCAGTACATTTTCTTAACCAGGCATAGCGTAAAAGAAGGTCACATATGAGTCAAAGCATAGAATAACGTTAAGGAATAAATTATGAAACTCAGATATCGGCTGTTAAGCACAGGTGTTAAAAGACAGAGGGTACATGATGCATCACCGTGTGCAGTGTTGCTGGATGGAGAGGTGGGCATCGTCCCTATGTAGATCTGCAGTTACCAACTCGTCAATTTTTTTTTCAATTTTTTATGTTTTACAGTCTTACTGTACCCATGGTGTGCAAATAACTTGTTTAGTGTGAGACGTGCGAGAGAAGTTTCGCTGACGGAAGCACTTTGCGACGCCACCGCCTTGTCCATTCTGGAGAGAAGAAGCACAGCTGCCCGATTTGTGGCCGTGGTATAGCACGCAAAGACAACGTCAAGTCACACATACGCAGTCATGGGGTGCACTGTTGATGCTGTAGCGGTATGTGATGTGATACGTGTGGTGTTGTTACTGTTATCTGCTGTTGTCAATGGTACTGGTTTGTCAGCTGATAGGACTTCCGGGTTGGTGACTGGTATCAGTTAAATGTCTGGCTTCAGTTCTGCTGACTTCGCTTACTCAAATAACGTCCACTTTGACACATTGTGCAATTCATCAGGAAGTCTTTGCTCTGTATTGTGCTGTTGTAGTCGTTATATTAGGTCGTAGATTATTGTTCTCCTCTCCAGACTACTTTCGCATTCTTCAAGCATTGAGATGTTTCTCTTGCGATGATTGTATTTATTTGTAGTGTATCTTCTCTTATCAGTAAGTAATAACCGAGAGACTTTATTTACGTAAGACCGTAAGTGGTTTTTGTAGTCAACGAGTAGTCTATTCTAATACATTGTTCGAGTGATCAGTTTTTTGAATTACGCAGTGCAGTATAGATTTGTCATAAATTTTTATTGGAAGTGTGTGACCGAGAAGATATGGAATTTGCAAGGTTTTTAACCATCATATTATTTCTGCCTTTTTTATCATCTACCTCCGAAGGTGCGGTGACCACTATTTCTCTAGTTTTCGCCTTCGTTTGCGTGGTGCCGAAAATTGTTTCAAATAATCGTTACATATTCATTTATCAGTGCTACACTTTAGTGCATCTAAAATATTTATAGTACTTACTAGTAAATACTTAAAATAGTTTACATTCAATCATTTTGGAAGCGCTTTTGGTATGTACAGTTTAGCAGGTTGGTCAGCAGGCTGACATTGCGGTATGGTTATTTTCTTCAGACAGGCATAGTACCAGCTGGTAGGATTGGGAGCTTGTTGAGTTAGGCTCTTAAGCAACTCAAGCGAAATTGGTGGTTTTCTGAGACTGGCGAACACGGAAAGCACGGTGAACTAACATGGTGTTTGATTGACATGCTGCCGATTATTTGATTCAACGTCTTGAGAAGTGGGAAAAGAAAAGCCGGATATCTCTAGGAAATAATTATCCATGGAGCTGTGGTTGGGCACACGGAGGATGCACCATCATCTGTCGCCACCAAATCGAGATTCCCGATTCGGCTCCCGCGCAGACCACTCTAGACCTCATTCCTACGGGTGTCAATTGTGCGCTATAAATTTATCTGTGAACGGTAAACACTGAAACAACATCGGCTGGCCACCGCACGCCGTTGCCACATTCAAATAGGCTCCTTGACATCCGGTAGAAGTAGAATTCGTGGCGCTTCCTCTGATTGAATAGCGCCATCCCTTACGTTTACCCTTATTACACAGGAACGCGAGTAGTGTAAGTGAAGGAAGCGCTGAGTCTTTCCTGTTTTTTGCGTCTCGAGCCATCGTTTAAGGATCAGGTTCTGTCCAGGTTAACCTGTTCTTCAGTTCCTCTGAGATAGGTGAATTTCTACTAGGCATCTTTGGGAAGGATAGAACACTGGCTTGTGCATCGGATGACCCCCACAAGTAGGCCAAGTTTTCATTCAGATTGCCCACATATGTGCGGCACATCCGTGATTGCCTATCCTTAGCCTTCATGAAGCCAGTTATCGTGTACACACGGTGATGTTTAAAAGAAGTTTGTAGAGGGCTATCAGTGGGAACACTCCCGCTACGATCCACCTAGTCAGTGCTACCGAATTCCATGAGGGTCATGCCAATATGTCTTCTAGTTCATAACTAACAATCGATTTTAAGTGAATTGGCCGTTCGTTAAGCGATTAAAACTGCATGTTTGTGCGGCTTTTAGGCACCTGTGTTGCGTACTGAAAAATGAAGTGATGGAACCAGTAAAGCTCTGACACAAGGCTCGGAGATCGATGTATAAGTTTGTGCGCTCCGTAGCCAGTCGGTTGCCGCTAGGGGTTGTGATCACTAATGAGTCGCTGACGTCGGCTAGTAATTGTTTTGGCCGAATGCGTATTCGCAAAGTGCTGGGTGCATCCACAGCGTGTTGCTCAGCGCATAATACTTATGGTTTTTAGATTCCGTTGCGCTAGGTATTTGCGTTACATTTTCTGTTTTCACTCTTGTGTTACTCTCTTTTCAACATTTTTTGAAGCTGCATATGCTTAATTTATCGAGGGTGTCAACGATCTTACATATTGCTTTCAGATGACTAGTACCAATATAGGAATGAATCCAGAGTCGGAGCGAGTGCTAGCGTTGCTCGATGAGATCAAGTAAGTTGAACAGAGCCGAGTTTAAATTGAACCTAGATCTACGTGTAGGTGAGGCACGTGGTGGCGCAGTCGAAACACGTCCCGGTTGTTATGTGCACCAGGATCAGGGTTCGTGGTTCGGATCCGGCCCAATGAAGGGTTCCATCTGTCCAGGGTCAGTGAATTGGTGGGAGTCTTGTTTGGGAAGGATCAACACAGACTTTTCTATCGGATGGCCGTTGTTAGTCACTGTATTAGCCAAATACAGGCGCTCATATTGTCTCTATGACATCTTGTAGAAATAGAATTCGTGGAGTCCTATGAGTGATTGGTTGATTAACATCGTCGTATATCCTTTGTCCTTTCCGTAAATATGTAATCGTTCAGGGAGACTCAAAACGAGATTCTGGTGAAGATGACAGAACCTAATGAAACCTTCGGCATGGAACTGGCACGCCTTAATAGCCTTGTAAGTTATTTTAAAGCTTAATTTCCACTCATTTCTCTTTTTATGTCGCATCTGAATCTACTCGGATGCAATATTGACCGCCATTTCTATCATTACTATTCCTTCTATTCAGCAATCTGTAGAACATTGGGCTTCATGTGGAGATTTAACAATAATGTTTCTTATTGTTTATGCTTTCCATAGTTCCCCAAGGAGAGAACCTCTCCGTTGGTTGCTAAGGAATCGTATCCCGGTCATCCGATGATTGCTCCTCATACCACTGATTCTCTTTATGTGCTCTCTTCTCTCTTTACTGGTGAGCGCTTTGCTCTTGCTTGTGCAAACATCTCCTACTCGATGTAAGTCAGGCTGTATACGTCAGCTGCTTTACGGCGTGGCGTTATGGAAACTGACAATATCTATCGCCTGCGATGCCGAATCTGTAGTGGTAGCTGCCACAGCTCGCGCTGTCCGGCGACTGAAGTATGAATCGTCCCTAATAACTTACACTTTATAAGACCGCATGTATCAACGAATTGAAAAATAACTAAGCGTTTCGTAGCACCGCTTCATATTCAGTTGGATTATGTTCAGCAATAACAAATTTCACCTGAAAATTCCAAAAGCCTAGTGCTTATTCGGCTTTAATTTCAATTGATCCTTGAAAATCTTCAAGGCGGGACCTGAATTGTAAATTATTCGACGGTGTGATACTGCATTCATAATGTAGTCTTCTTCTTGTGGCAGTGGGTATCGCAGTCGGAGATAACGGCAGCAGTCTTCTGCAGTGCCGACCCGCACCCCAAGTCATAGGTCTTGGTTCGAGTCCCAACCACGCCAACCAAGCCTTCCATTTTGTGTCGGTGAGTTGACAGTAGGCTCATTTGGGAAAAGTAAAACTCTACTTGTTTATTAGCTGGTCATCGTGACTATTGTGCAGGGCAAACACGCACTCAAGCCTGTCTCCATGTTATCCCGAGCAGGTTGGGTGCGTGGCGCACTCCAATCAGGGATTGATTAACGCGGTTTTTAAAAAATAGACTGTCACGCGTAGGATATCATACCTTCTTTTGTAACCGGTCGTGGTGCACGGATATCCAGGATATAATTTGAAGCTTTTTCCATGTAGAGTACAAATTTGTGAATCATGTTCCATGCCAGTATGAAGGGCATAGAATTACTTGCGTAAAGATTTGCATGGCGGAGGACCATTAGTTCAACTTCTGCGGAACATCATGGAGGCAGAATGCCTATTTAGCCTATACCATGACCAGCCAATGCGCAGTGAGTGTTTTACTGTTCTAGTACAATTCAGCGGTCCACTTGGATGGCTTGGTATCCTCGGCGAGATAGAACTCACAACCTCGACATGTTACGACATGTTATGTTATGCTAAGCGACATATTACGTCTCAAACTATGCTAAACACATTAATGGCTTGAAGTGTACACCTAGGCACAATTTCACCGCGTTGTTCCGAGCTGATTTAAGTGTTCATCCCCGATGGAGCTACAAGATGCCGAATGTATGACTTATCCGGTTTACTTTCCGGTAGAAACGAGATGAAATGGATATTGCTTTCGCAATTCTTGACGGCAGAGCTTTAGTTTGCTCAAGCAGTTTCTTCTTGGTTGGTAATTTCTGGAGTGGAGGCTCAGAGGAGAATCAAAACCAGGCTCCGTCTTCTAGGAAACAAGCTTTGGCTAAAATCGTTTCTGTAAGAGTCGTCTCACTGCTCAACCAACACGTTGACGTGTGACACGATGTCGTGTCACGGTCTTCTAATTTAATTTTCTGACCACCGTCCGTCGCCCGTTTCGCCGGCGCTGTACGCTGGACGTGCGGGCCACGTCAGGCTTGCCGGCTTCGGGTATGGCGGACCGCGCTAGAAACTATCCCAAATCTCTGATTTCTGATTGGACTCAAATCTTTCGAAGGATTTTTTGTGTTATGTGTACCTTCTCTTTAGACATTGCTTCAAAAAGCGTCTTCCACGAAGACAATTTTCGGTTACCGATTTATTGAGATTTGACAAGTAATGACTTCAATTGTCAAACAACTCTCGAAGCAAGCAAAAAAAAAAATCGATTGGCCCCACTCTCCAGACGCGCGAAATTCGCACAGTCGTGAACATGCTAAGGAGCACTTCCTACAGCTGTCAGTCTACTATTCCAAATGTAGGACCAGCAAAATTGCTCTTGTAGAGGCGTCCTGAGCTTCAAACTTTTTTGTAATCTTGGTTTTAGTACTTTTATTCTTTGCTTTATTGTTTCAGTTCTTTGGTTGTTTTTATGTTGCCTGAACTTTGTTATCCTCGTTGTCTTTTTTCACAACGTGGGGTTAGGTCTATGTCCATGAAGAAGCGAATGATTATCGCCCAATGGGAAGAAAGTTTTTTCTTCTATTTGACAGTAACAAGGTTTTCGAACGTTACGGGATTATGAATTACACCGTAATCTATCAATCGCCACCATGCGCAGTTTTCCTATAAGCAGTGCTTACAGTAGGATAGGATGCGATGATGAAAGTAATTGAAAAATCACAACACTACACAGCATGTTTGATTTTTGCATGTGCCACAACTGCAAATCTGATTCAGGGATGTGTGGGGGAACATGTAAACGGCCAACAGGTGGTCCTTGGAAAATCGACTGTCAATAAGTTAGGCAAATTAGGCATCTTGAGCATTCACAATTCTCCGCAGACGTCTGCGGAGCGCACTGGCACGTCCACGAGTGTCCTCATGGTCAGATTCCTTCTGCAGTGGTGAGGCTAAATACTGAAGCATTAAAGGCACCGCCCTCCAGGAAATCAACAATATTCCATGCTCGTGAAGATCTAATGTAAGAGTATGATCAGCAAATATGTCTTTTGGGTTGACAAATAAGTTCTCGGATATGTAAGTATTATACTAATTGTTTCATTCAATATGGTTTTAGTAGCGCCTTCTTTCCTCATAATTAAACGCATCCAGGACTGATCCACCGTTCTATTAGGTCATATTAGGTTTGAAATGACTGATTTTGACTGAAATTTTGACAGATCACAACGTTGCTTGGAAGCAGATTTATTAATCGAACTAGGCACCGTTACAATTATTACACTTTTTTCCAACGCGACGATAGCTTAGACATCCCATAAAATATAAAAATTAGAGTAGCTCCCAACTTCTCTCTTCTTGAAACCTTGGCATTGTAAGTTGTTACTGTTAGTATATTTGTGCCACATGAGGTTCTTAGGTGGACAAATTTATTCAGCAGGGCCTAACGTCTCGACGTTCCGTGGTCTTCAGAGGCCTAAACATGGTGTGAAGGTTAGGTTTGCGCTCTACCCCACCAAGCGCCTTAACCACTCTAGCATTTTCGACCTACTTCTACAAAAACTCGAAGAGACCAAATGAGAGGACGAACTCACCAATGTCCACCGTTGAGGGCATATGTTCGCCCTGTGACCAGTAGAGGCGAATGAACCACACTGCGGATATCGCTCTCTCATCATTCTACAGTTCACAATGAGGCACAAACGGCAAGAAGTCACTTGTTACGGCTAGGCACTCATTTCGGTTGTTCATTACTGGATTCCTCGTAAAAATTCAGAACGCTTCCAAAGCTTTTCGTGCTGGCCAATATTGTACATTTCACTTCGTAGTCGTTTCCGTCATGCGCATCAATTCTGTGTCTACCAAGTGGGCTGGATTGCAATCCACGTCTTTTGCTGGCTATAAGTTCTTTTATGCGAACCGCCGGAGCTCTTCCCGTTTCCCCATTGTATTTTGCGTTACAGCTCAAACACTCGACTTGATAAATTGCTCCTGTCTTTGAGAAATTTATCAAATTGAGTGTTTGATAAATTGACTGATAGACTGGATAACACTGGTTGTCCGGTTTTTTACAGCCTAGTCAAAACGCACAAACTTTCCCAGCAGGATACGCAGTCCATGTCCCCGGACACTTATAAAATAAGACCTTTCATTAGCTGTGTTAGCGGACCAACCGATCGGAATTCCTGGTTTCGTAACAACATTGTGATCCAGGTGTTGACTAAGGTTCCGTCCCATCTGATCAATACGAGCAAATTCCTTGAATGCGTAGAAGCACGCGTAACACTGTCGCCGAAGTATATCTTTGGTGGACAATGGCTGGTATAGTCTACTACAAGTTCATGAAGACTATCACAGAGAAGTACTGTCGCGAAATTGAAGTGATGCGCCGGAAGTTGATTGAAAAACAACCGCTTTGGTCAAGCCAGCTTTGGTAATCGAAGAGGACCAATCCTACTGAATGACAGGGAGGCTGCTGGGCACTGCGTAGCATTCGCCCAGTACTGTCGCCGACACTGTCGGCCGACATTATTTATTTATTTAAGTATAACATATACCATACGGCCACCATGGTCTCCTTTGGATAGTAGAGACTTGGTTTCGGCTTCTCCTTGAGACTCTCATCCTTGTCTAGCCATTCTGCAGAGCGACGACGACTGTCATAAAGGATCCAGATTTCGTCGCATGTCACGATCCTGTCCAAAAAAGCTCCTTTAGATTGCGCAGCCTTAACGAAACACAGGCGTCGTGGCGCTTCAACATCTGCCCGGCGGTCAGTTCGTACGGGATCCATTTATCTAATTCCCTTACTTTTCCTACCGCTTTAGGTGACGTCTGATAGTGCTGCCGTCAACGTAGAAATCTATGCTGTCTCTCTCACAGTTTGACGCCGATCTGCTTCCACCATGGCCTTGAGTTGGTCGTCGATAAATGTGATGGCGGCCTACCTCGGTCTTCATCTTCGAGACTTTCATCTCCAGATCGAAACCTTTCAAACCAGCGGCGAATCATGCGTTCCTTATCGAAGTGCTCCCCAAATGCAGCGTTGATGTTACGAACTGCGGCCGCGGCGTTGTGTCCACTTTTCCATTCATATAAGTGGAGCACCCAAATATCACTTTGATTTATACTGTAAAAACGACGTCAAAAACTCGGCAAGAGGCAATTTGTCGCAAGAGCATAAATAGAAAGTGGAGATACTGCGCTTTCAGAAACAATATACGGTGCCTGGAACGGGAACGTTCGTAGCCACGAAAAATCGACTAGAGTTAGCAAAATCGGCCATTTCACATGCAACTACCTAATAAATAATTGCAGATGCTGCGGGTACTTTGCTTTAACTTCCTCTTTCGTGCTTAACCGATCGACCAAATAGACGTGGCAGAGGACTTTCTGAAAGCAGACGTGCTCGTGGAAAAAACTATGACGTCTTTTCGGCGATGTGCTCAATGTGCAGCTCATAGACAACGGCAGGGAGTGTAGGTATAACGGCGCCAGACGTCTGCCTTAATAAATCACACGTTTTGAAAGCCCACCTCGAGTTGCGAATTAACAGCGAAACAGAGTGTACTTCTAAGCAAACAACGCTGAACCACTCCTTGTGTACGACGAATGCTGAGATGGCGAAATGTGGCTGGACCGTCACTAAGTGTCCACCACTCTCCCCAGCTGTTCTTCTGCCTCTCACATTTTCTCCACCATTCAGCTATTTGATGGTCTATAATACAGTATTCGTGACATCGGAGAGGCATCTTAATTTTTCCTCAGCTCTGAACTTCCTGTGTTCTGAAGTGAATGTATCTATGAACACAAGCTGGGAGGGTGACCCCTGTTAATGGAGCCTATTTTAAATGTATAGCCGTGGTTGTTTAACTACGACAGAAGAAAAATATTTAGTGCTCCAAATGTCCCAAAAATTTTGTATCAATCTAGTAGTGAGCAAAGGTGCTTTAGTTTGTATGCAGTGATTCGAAGCCGTCAGTATTTTTGTGCCGACTTCTAGTTTTACTGGTCTAATCTCAATGTTAAAAAAAAGACTAAGGACGGCGTTACTCAATCCTTTAGGAATATGTCACGCATTCTACTTCTACGGGCTGTCGTGAAGGTGATTTGAATGCGTATTTGGCCATAGAATGACTTCCGTAGGACAGCCGATGGTCAGCGCTTTGTCCTTCCCAGACAAGTCTGGTACCAATTCACCGACCCCGAAGATATTGGAAGCCCTGTTGGCCTGGTCGGAAATTCCAACCAGGCACCTGGCATGCACGCGACAGCCGGCACCTTCTCCGACAGCACTGTACGCGCCCATCTCAATGTTATTTCAGGTTTATTTGATCTCCCTATTGTTGGCCTTTGTACTACATATGTAGAAGAGCGCGTAGTACAGTTTCAAATATTAATGGCTTTAGTGGAAATGGATGATTCACGAAAGAGTTTTTGATGTCGTAGTAGAGATTATAAATAGAACTTGCTTCATTTGACGTTTTGGTAGCAAAATTTTCACTTTTTGTTCAAATTGTGTGGGTGGTCCTTCCCAAGCCCCATAGGATTCTATTTCCTATGTAATGTATAGGGATTGAATAAGAGCGCGAAAAGTGTGGATTCCTATCCAGCAGTCGAGTTCAGAGTTCACTTTGTGGCTTGATGCTTAAATGAAGTTGAAGTTCAATACACCTTCACCCTTTTGGAGTAAGTACGTATTTGTGCCCTCTACTATTCCAGCTGACGACGTCAGTTTTGTTATTTGGTGTCTACCATAGATAAATTTCTAAAGTACGGAAAGATTTGGAAGATGTTGTTTTCCAGATAGCTTCATCATGATCGTGAGACTACGAGAGAGGGTGTTGTGCTGTGTATTTGAAGCTAACAGCAAAATTGGGCTACCCTTCAATTGCGCTGGCCAGCGTGATTGGTAGGGCCTGTAGGTGTTGGCATCTCTTTATACAAAGGAGTAACGCTTAGCTCAGTTGAAGTGCCCTTTTCCGTTGCCTTTTACGCTACATGCTCGCAAAGGAAGTTTGGATCTATCCTAGTCCGGGGGGGGGGGGGGCACATAACTAAAAACTAGGCAACAAAATGAATTAATACTTAGAGAGCGGCGCCTAGAGAACGAAACCTAACCTAAAAGAAACCAAAACGGACGAACAAACAAAAAAAATCGCCACCGTTTACAACCGTCTCGGCGGGCAGAGAGCGACGGAATAGAGTCATGCCGCGTGCTGACCGCCACTTGTCATGTTATAACCAGGATCTAACATGGTGGGGAGGGCGCATGAAGGCGCATGCCGGGTGCTGACCGTCGCTTGACATGTTATACCCACGATCTAACATGGTGAAAAGGGCACACAACTTTACCTTCTAACAACCGTAACAAATACAATTTTTTCGTTTTTTCTTTATGACTTTTCTTGTTTAGGTCCTGTGTTGTTCTGTAGGAGCCGCTCGTAAGTCTTGAGTGAATTTGTCACATATAATACTTTTTAGTTTTGTGCCCCCCCCCGGACTAGGATAGATCCGGAAGTTTATATAGAATTCCTATGAGGAAGTTTTGATGAGATCGCCGTTTTCTATACTTGTTAAATACCAGCGTTTTGAATTAGCGGTCACTCCTAGTTAGACGGGCGCAGGAGGCGCGACTGTCGCGTGCACCCGATACCAGGTTCCTGGTTTGGATTTCCCGCCCAGGCCAACCAAAGGCTATTCCATCCCTCCGGGGTCGGTGAATTGGTGCCAGACTTGTCTGGGAAGGACAGAGCGCTGACTTGTTCATCGGCTGGCCACCGCAAGTCATTGTATGGCCAAATACGCATTCATGTCGCCTCCACGACATCCCGTAGAAGTAGAATGCGCTGGCGCATCCCAGAAGGGATTGAATAACGCCGTCCTTTATCCTTTATCCTTTTTTATCCTAGTTAGACACCACTTCTGGTTAACCCAAGAGAAGGTAAAGCGGTCTCGTTCTGTCCCCAATCGTGGATCTTTACTTCCTGAGCAGAGCTGGCGCAACCTATTCCCTTCATTTGGAGGTTAGTAGTACTGAATCCTCTCGAGTTCACTCTGTTGAATGAGAGCATGACGTTCGTTGAAAAAGCCTCGCACGAGAATCGCCAAAATCGTGTTTACTGATTTATAAACAAAGCGGGGGAGCATATAGATGGTGGGTGCCTAATTCCTGCGACTACCGCCTGCGCTAGAGCACTGAATAGTAGCGTTTTACCTTGATCTCATAAATCGGCTTAAGAGTCAGCGCAGTGATGACAACACTCTTTAGAAGTGCTGATTCTGAAACTTAATAGTTCCCCAAATAAGCAGAATATTATGGGCATTGATCGTTTCGGCTTTTTTCAAATAATTCCCGAGTCTTCAATTGAAGGAAGATTGAAAATCACGCACAAAATCCACGAAGGAGAATTTTCGAAGTAGTATTTGGACAATGGTTGCTCTTGGGAGTGTTATTTCGGTCCCAACTTTCTTTGGATTGGAGACGTGGGACAGCACTACACGGAACAGCATAGCAAATAGTTTGCACTTACGTTCCAGGTCATCTCTCCTCAATAGCGGCATGTAACAGCCATGCGAAATTAGACATTTCCCCGCTATTAGCGCGCTTTTCGGGGGTTTTTAGTGCATCGGCGTCGGTTGATGCGATGTTCGATATTACTGCAATATATCGCTGTGAGACCTCATTATGAAGGAGGCTGAAGCAGTGTTCTGAGTGCTTCGGGCCATTTGGGAGACGGATCAAAGAACAGATAAGCTCTGCGTCTGGAGCAGCTTCAAGTTCCAGCATTCATAGTCCAATGTTTAGCCGAAACAGCTGTTTGCGGTCAATTCTGTGGTAAAGCGTTTCGGGCGCTTTCGTCTTATGAACCAGTCGTCTTCACAAGTGATGGTGACGCTCGTCGATTACATCATTTTACAATGTGTCTCACGTTGTCAGAAGATTTGCAAAGTCTCAATGGTCATGAAAGGTTCATCACTCAAATTACAGTTGAGCTTTATTGCTTAGTTTACGGAGTAAGAAATCGAAATTCTTCTCTTTCACTACTGCTGTGATCACCCCGCGCGCTCATCTAGGTCTTTGCTATGCTTGGTTGATTGTTAGTGAAAATGTCGGCGGCATACAGTTTTTTCATTATAGGATTACGTGGGGTTTTACGCGCTTAACTGAGTCTTCAGTTTGGCCTATTTTCTTCAAATAAACCAATTCATTGGGATGAATTTACATAGTAAAAGGATAGCCACTAACAGCAAGTGATCGAGCGGGATGTTCCTTGGTCGAAAGTCTCCAAATTTTTGTGATAAATGGAGGCCATGAATTATACTGTTGTTATGCTGTTTTATATTATGTTGTTCTTTTTGTTACATCTGCATACTAAGCAATAAAGCTCTACTGTAATTTGAGTGATGAAATTTTTGTGACCAATCGGACACTGTAGATCTCCTGAGACACTGTAAAATTAGCACAGGCACTGTAAGTCGTATCTTCAATCCAACAATTACCCCTTCGGTTCCAGGTTGTCCACTACCGGTTAATGAGTAGTAACAGTAGACTGGGTAATTGAGGCGTAGTTCGCAGCTGCCCAATTTTTTGACTGACAAATCGGAAGTTCTTGCTCAAAATTAAGAATTTTTGTGTGGTCGGGGTTCCCTGTCAAAATGAAGTTTCAGCAAGGCTAATCGTATTCATCTGTTTAACGCTTTACTTTTAAAAACCCAATGTATGTGAACTTTACGCTATCAATGAAGCAGAAATTACCAAACGCAAGACGAATGCATGACACAATCCTCACGAAACACTTCGATCTTATTACGCTTTGAAAGGAATGTAGTTAATTGTTGAAAACAGTCATATGACAATTGAAACAATATGCACATTTTTATCGCTTTTTTTCTACGTCAGGGGCGTGTGACGTGTGAATTGATACACGTCGGTTCTGGCATGTACCGTGGGTGTATTTTCAGCTCCAGTTTGCGCTCTGGGCAACTATGCTTTCCTTCCTTCAGAATTGCTGAGAATTGGGTGAAAAAACCTGACTGCAGGCTAGGAACGCCAGTATGTAGCACATTGTAATAAAAGGCGCTCAGGCCAGAATTTCTTTAGCACACGGGTTAACTCGGCGATCTGTATTTCTCTCGAGACGGTGCAAGTGGAAACTGGTTTGCTAGGAGCGTTTTTTGCCATTTTTGGACCACACGATGACCCGCAGCAAAAACGAGCTTTGCTAATGTGCTCCTTGTCTGAATACTATCCTCCTTTTGCCTACCATAGTATTCATTCTCTATCCTGCAGAACTCCGGCGCAGTTTCAAAAGGAAAGGAAGCAGTCAGTTATCTACCGTCTACCCAGTGTCACGCCCATATGACAGTGGAACTTGTACCTGTTCAGGTTTGTACAAATGATTGCTAATAAAAAGCTCACTCTCATAGTGTCTGCGGTTACTGAAAAGCACTCAATATGTATTCTTACAGTTCCTACAAGTAGAAAAAATAGATTTGGGTGCGGCTACCTGTGATATAAACAGCGCCTGCCAGAGCTCTTGTAACCCAATGCTTTGAAACATTTCAAATAGGAATTTGAATAGTATCCTTCTAATAAGCCTTCTACTAGGCAGGCTTTTATTGTAAGGTAGCATTATATGTTTCTTCGTGGAGGTTAAAACTACCATTTCCGGAGTGCTTCCATACTTATGATACGCATTGAAGTGTTCGATCGTTCATATCTGCCAGCCAATGCTACCATCTTTTCTTATCCACTGCATTTGGACGCCTTGGCCTAAAATTGGTGGAACATTGACTGGTGCTCCCTAGCTCGAAATTTGTTCTACTAACCCGTATGGAGAATTATCTTCAGACGTCCATATACCATGTCCGATGATGGGCCATCCAGTTCAGGAACGCCCGCGTTTAATTCTGTTTACGAGAGCGAATCATTTTGGGTCGTCAGCGACTATGTTGTCACCGCTCCGTCTCGCCCTCACTTGATTTGCCCACGGAAGTCTGGCATTGAGCGGAAACGTCCATGAGTCCCCTGAAGACAGCACGACAAGCTCCGGCTGTGTCAAGGATACTCACCCCTTTGTCGATTTCTCAAACACTCTGGTTTTCTGTGGACTTCCTCGTTTTTGCTATGTTTTTGTCCTCTACTTGAGGACAGTTTTTTAAGACAACAGTTCGGTGTGCAACAGCGTTGGAGCAGCAGTTAAGCGCACTATACGCTATCATCACTGATGTGATCGAAACATCAAAAGGAGAAAGGACGGCGTTAATCGATCCCTTTTGGGATGCGCCACTCATTCTACTTCTACCGGATGTCGTGGACGTAAATTGAATGCGTATTTGGCCTACACAATGACTTGCGTTGGCCAGCCGTTGGACAAGTCAGCACTTTGCCCTTCCCAAGCAAATCTGATACCAATACAATGACCCGGAGGGATAGAAGACTTGGTTGGCCCGGGCGGGAAAATCGAGCCTAAAACCTGGTATCGAGTGCACGCGACAACCAGCCGGCTCCTCTCCTCCGGCTGTACCTCACGCGCCCGTATCGAAACCTCATTATTAGTGAACTGTAGCTTTATTTGTCCAACGTGCTATAAATGGCCCATGAGCTCGAACAGAGCACCCCGTGAGGTGTTCGTACTTTCAAGTAGCAAGTCGAAGACCTTCAGGAACCTATAGGTTAACAACCCCTCGCCTTAAATGCAACAGCGAAATTGACTGGAGTTTGGCTTTCCTTCTATGAATCTTGTCAGTACACCATCTATGAAATAATGTGGATTAATTAATTGCATAGCTTATCAGGGAGATTTCTGTACAACATAGTAAAATACCCTTTCGTTTAGTTTTACAGCGGAGAGAGGCAAAGGTTTAAAGAGCTTTGAGGTCCGCATGGAATTGAGCTGTGATCTAACGAAAGGCAGCGCATTATAATTGTTTTGAGCGCTTTGGGGAAGGTCTATGTTTATTTTATTAGTCAGTTTGAACATAATGTTATCGCTTTCTGCGAGGAGGATCCGTTGGAGCACTCTGGCACGCGACAGGGACACTTCCGGCGGTCGCTCGTGCACCTCGATGATCAACGGGACGACAGGTGATGGGTGATACAAGCTTTGGATTTGCGCGTTGTGGCGCTGTTGGAGGAGGCGCCGCCTGCCGCGTCTCTCCGAACCCAGGTTATTGGTCAGAGTCCCGCCAGTGCAAACAACCTTCCAACCCTGTACTGTCGCTGAATTAGCACCAATCTTATCTGTCAAGGATAGATCACTGACGCGACCATCAGTTGTCCTCTGTAAGGTCGAATCGCATCCATGATATCAAAAGTAGAATGTGTAGAGCCCAAAGAGGAAGTGATTAGCGTCTTGCTCCATTCTCTAGCCTTTATGCAGAAAGAAAATGTATTTGAAAAATTGAAAAGATTTTTTTAATTTTAATTTTAAATGATCAGCAATTATCCAGTCCAATCCCAAACATTTCACGGTATCATCTGAAAGTGTTCAATTTTTTCAATTTTTTGCGCCGCTTTCAAGTGAGGTAATCTGCTTTGTTGCCACAAGGCGGCGGTGTCGCCGAAGTGGATTTGAGGGCTGTGCACTAATTGTATTCAATCCGCTGTAGCCGCTGTCCAACGTATTCCACTGCACGGAATTGGTCAGCAAATAGAATCAGACCGCACTTGTTGACTACCCGTCGTTCCGTATGTCTTCTTGCTGATTAGTCATACTTCCACGGAAACCCAGAGTTCGGGCGATTGAGGACCAGTTACAAAGTGTGTCCCAAAGATTGGAGTTTTATAACACAGCGCCCGCCCGAAGGCTGAAGTAAATCTGAATCCATGCAATTCTTTCATGAAAAAAAAAACTTAGTGTAAGCAAGCAGCGTCATTTGCAGCATCAATTTGACAAACATCACAAAAAAGGATGAATGCTTGGCTAAAGTGAGCTATGGAAGCTCTACCGTAGCTAAAACCATAAGAACTGTATGACGTGCGAAGCAGTGTTCCTTTTAATGAGACACAATGTAATACACAATGAACGCTTTGTAATTTAAGGAATAGGAATTTTACGATAGTTGAAAAAGGGCGTTCGTTCTCGTGGGATTCTGCTTTACTGTTACAGGATTCCATGTTAATTTTTGGAACCTATTTTTTGTCGATTTGCTTGTTACGGCAATAGGAGGATCGTGTTTGAAGCGTGGACGTCCTATAGCGTGAGCAACAGTGGTTTGTCTCCAAGCTTGATTGACTTCTCGGGAGTTTCGTTAAAGACTGGATTTTGAACCAGTTTCATGCTTCCGAGTTGCTTCTATTTCTCTCAGTTTTGAAAGTTGTGTGAGGATGGACAATCGCTGTCGCTGTGAGTGCATCTAAAAACGTCTTGAGATTGACAGGGAGATGTGCGTTTTTAGAGGGAAACGAGAATTCGGGTCAAAATGGACGTTTTGCAAGGAAAGATTTCAGGAGAGCCCAGTGGGGGAAGCCGTTGGACCGTTTTTGCGAGGCTGCAGGGGCACTTGTGCTTGGATTGATGAGTATGGATGGCAGGTGGACGCACAGTTTCTTTATCCATTGCTCAATTAATTGCGGCACCCCAAACGTGGGGTAAAAAATGAAGGACGGTCTCTTTAGAGATGCGCCACGCTTTCTACTTTTCCGGGATGTCGGGGAATCTCCTTCAGTGCGTATTTGCCTACATAACTAATTTGCTGCAATTCACAAAGGCCGGAGTGGTGCAAGGGTGGGTTAGCCTGGGCGGGATTCGAAGGAATAATTTTGAGTCGTGGTACACATGCACCTGATCCTACCGCCTTTTTTAGGGTATAGGGCGATCGCTAAGTCGATTTGGTTCGCCAAATGCAACTATGCTTTCGAGTAGTGCTAAGAGGTGTCCTCTTCTCGAAGTCTTAATCCTAACTAGGGAAGGGTTTCGACCTCCCATGGAACTTCTAGTTGAGACCAGGATCATTGGAAAGAGCTCGGAATGCTGATTACGAATATGGGTGTCAAAATTGCAAAATGAAACTCCTATGGCCTGCCGAAATCGGGGGCCTCACCATAGTTGGCTATGCGCCGCACCGGGCGCGGGAGTGGTGAGTCATCAGGGCTCCGTAAGAAGGTACAGCAAGATGCGGCTGTGGCGCAGGGGTAGCGCTCACGCTCGTCGGGCGCGAGGTCGTTGGTTCGGTTCACGTTACTGCTTTTTTTTGCAAATCATAATTCATCTTCGAAATGACCTTTTGTTTTGAATTAAGACACGTGTCTGATTAAATTGCCGGGAAAACTACCATAAATGTTTGTAAAAAGGCTTGAAGGCAAAAAACTGCTGCGGTGATATTTTTATTTACCCTGGGACCCCAAATTCAGCGAGAAGAGTGGACACCACCTTTGCTGGTGAAAAGGACATAGTGAGTGAAGACAAAGCAGTAGATCAACGACATCTAGTTCTTCCTTATCATACATTCTACTTACCTTTTTACTTTACAATTTTTTTTGCTTTTTTCCATGAATGCCAAGGTTGTTGGAAACACCTCTAGTTATTCAATATATGAGTTAGAATCTATTTGTGCAAAATAGTAGATAAAATTTTCTCCATAGCAGTTTTCTGCCTTCAACTATTTTTACAAACGTGTATGGTAGCTTTCCCGGCTATTTAATCAGACACGTGTCATAATTCAGAACAAAAGGTCATATCGAAGATGAATTATGATTTGCAAAAAAACGGGCGGAAACGGGAACCGAACCAACGACGTTGAACCCGACGAACGTGAGCGCTACCCCTGCGCCACCGCCGCAGCTGGTTGGCTCCTCTTACGGAGCCCCGATGACTCACCACTCCCGCGCCCGTTGCGGCGCACAGCCAACTATGGTGAGGCCCCCGATTTCGGCAGGCCATAACTCGCTCAGGAGCTTCATTTTGCAATTTTGACACACATATTCGTAATCAGCATTCCGAACTCTTTGCAATGATCCTGGTCTCAACTAGAAGTTGCATGGGAGGTCGAAACCCTTCCCTAGTAAATATTCGCTTTCCAAGTTCTTCTCTGTTTTAGTTCTTTGGATGGTCTGAACTGGATGAAGTTGGAATTCGCTAATTCGTAGTTATATGCCGTGAGTAGCAACGTGATTCGATCAAACGTTATGTGTGGAGGTGCTTATATAAGTTGTCTTTCATCGTTTAAAACTCGGTAGTGGGAGCGCATCCTCCGTAGATCAGCAATGTTTACTCAGACGATACATCCGTCTTCTGTTGCTAGACAGGCTAAAAGCCGAAGAAACTGCTTCAGTTGGTGAAGTTGCCGTATTTTGCTCTTCAGCTCGCTGTGAGTTGTCAGTCAGACTGACATGTTCATCTGGGAACTGTCGATCAGCCTAATGCGGTTAATCGGATAGTTGGTGATAATCCCCTGAGCAGGAAATGGAATGAAGTGAAGTGAGACACCCATCTGGTTGGGGGCGGATTTCGAGTGGAGCATAGGTGTCTGAATTACGGAACGGGACTGACACGTCAGCGATGATTTCTCTTCTACCTCTGAATATTATCTGTGTAGTATATTCTTCTAGCTTTTTACATCTCTGTTCCCATATACTGGAGTTTCTATCTACTTCTAGTTCACTCCCTTTCCACTTTTCCTTTTTAATTTCTATTTGCGGTTTTTCGTCACTAAATGTTATAGTTGTGCTCGCTTGACTTATTCGAATAGGTCTGCGAATGATTTTTATTGGTGTTTGAATATTCGAATTCGTCAAAAATTGCGTCTTTCGAATATGCTCGAATACGAGTATTGGCTTAAAAAATCACAACTTTCGAATGTGTTTGAGATCGAATATTACGAAAAGCTGCGTTTTCGAATGAACTATGTATTCGGTTGCTCGAGATTTGCTAGCATTCGAAACAATTCGATTGTTCAAAAATTTTGCGAGAGCATAACTGTATTAAGCAGCTCTGCGGAGATACCTCACATCCGACTCTTCATGCATTGTAGCGTGTATGTGTTGAGTTCAGATCACATATCGCCAGTATGGTATGACAGGACCACAACTACGTCCAAGAGGGCGATTTTTTTGAAAAGAATTGCACTGTCACGAAAAGCTGTGGGTTTCTTCTAGGGATAGGATAAGAATGGAAGGAAGCGAAATAGGTAGGTACATACGGCTGTATGCCACTGTCGTTGGTCAATACAACATACTTCCCTCACATCTAATTTCTGTTTTTCGCAGAACCCCTCGTTTTTCCTTGCGATTGTTCTGACCAACGACGACGCAGTGGACATGTGGTCAGACCACTTTATTGTTGGCGCTTTCATTTGTTTTATGTAACGCGGACAGACTGGAATGTCTGTGAAGATGGCTGACAGATCTTGAGGCTACTTCGTTTCACCAAAGCGTTTCCAATTACCAATGGACCCCTCCTTTTCTGGTAACTGAGAAGTCACGTCAAATCGCTTACTCCAAGCGTACTACCCTCGATTCCCCGTTGTGAGGCTCACATCGTGTTCTTAAGACCTTCATAAGACCCAGTTTTTGAGTCGAATGTTGACGCAGGAAGAACAGCCGAGTTGAATGGGTGAGCACGTAGGCGGACGTTCTTCATCTTCTTCACGACCTCTTCGACGGTCCTGAAAGCTCCCCGAGCCGCTCGCTTCCTCCTTTCCAGCCCCGGCACTGGGTGTTTGGTCATTCTCATTTCAAAACTCAGCTCGCCTCGGCGGTATCAAAATCATTTTTCATAGAAGGAGAATGGAAGCTCAAAAACTATGGCGCTGAATCTATGGCACATCCAATTTCGTTTAAAATTGGACTTTGAAATAAAAAAAACGTACTACATACACCTATAAGGCCTCACTAGGACTGATGGAGTGTGATTTTTTCTCACCACTATATCGCGTGTGTCGTAGTTTAGGCTACGTGTTAGTTCATTACGCTTTCATAAGGTAGACTGGGTGCGTGTAGCGCAGTCGGAGGAGATACCGGCTGTCGGGCACCGATACCATGTTCCTGGTTCGGATTTTCCACCCAGGCCAACCAATCCTACTCCTGGGCTGGTGAATTGGTGCCAGACTTGTCTGGGAAGGATAAAACTCTGAATTGTTCATCGGCTGGACACCGTAAATCATTGTGTACCCAAATATGCATTCAAATTGCCTCCACGACATCCCGTAAAAGTGGAATGCATGGCGCATCCCTAAAGGGATTGGGTAAAGTCGTCCTTTATCCTCTATCTTTTAAACTGTACTGTAGGTTGGAGCATCTCACAATAATTTCAGTCTGGATCTTAAAAACCTCTTTTATCGCTCTGCGGAATTCTCTTCAACGTTTCGTTTTCCATCTCGAACCGTGTACCAGTAGACGACTTGCCAAGCATTCGCTGCGAAACGTTCATCTTTTCAGTTCGCCCGACGTGCTGCGGAGTAAAGTTACGCGGCGCTGTCAGCGCAAATGTTTGACGTTCGATCTTGCGTCAGAGGTTTTTCCCGCATCCACTTTGACGACAAATCTAATTTACGGCGCAGGTCCTGGTGAAATTTCAATGCTTAGAATGCGGCAGGGTTGGCGTTAAGTGCAATGGCGCACTTTATGCGCACCTAGTCGACTTGCTCAGATGGCGCTTTGGAAGTGTCGGACGATTTGTGGCTCTCCAGGTCCTGTTGTTGTCCGAAACGGCTGCAAAGCATGTCGTTGATGTCTGCTCGTCCACCGGTGACAGCGTCTGATGAGCAGGCCTCAGCTTCACTGTCCCCGACAACGTGGCTAGGAATGGTTGGACGGCATCCCGAGAGATTAGGCTGAAGGAAATAAAGACTGAGGGTTTTCAAAAAATCAGATCCGAGCATCTTATCCTGCCAGCCCTCCGATGTCGCTTTGTTGCTACCAGTCATGTCTGCATTGGACGGGATATTAGCTACACCGTCGACGGATCTCGCACATGCATGTCAGCGCAGCACGCAATCAAATACTGTCTGTACAATATCTCATGGAGAAAGAGTGCGGGACACAATCGGAAAGGACTGACTGACGCCTACCTTTCTGCCTAATGATAAAAACTTGAGATGAGGACTTGGAGCAAATTTTTCCGTCATGTTGCCGCCGATGTTCGAATCATTGATATAACTCGTTGGGGAGCGAAACTCAAGCTGTGGGTGCGTCTCGAACTAACAGTGCTTGCGTTGATAAACCTTTTATCTCTAATCTCAATTATGGGGATAAGGCTAAAATGGTTGTCGAGAGTGAAAGGCGAGTCTCGTGGCAACCCACAACATTGTAATCGTTTTTAGAATAGGAGGTACAGGTTTTGGTCGTAACTTGTCATAACTGGGACCGAAAAGCAAATAATAGTTACGGTCTTGTTGTAAGACAAGAGTTGAAACTATTCAATCTCGATGGGCCATGTACTCAACTTCAACGAGACATCGGGAATGTTGGGCAGTATGCTTAGCGTCGTGTTCAAAGTCGTGTTGATAATAAAAAAGTTCATGTTTTATAATTCTTGTCAGTTCATTTTTTAATTGGCGGGGCGGGGCGAAAGATTTGCTATTGCGGGAACCGATTTGAATCGATTTGAACTGCCATTTCATGGAAACCCCAACAAGTTCCCACAAGTCTGATCCTCCTGCTGCTCCTAATGCTTCTTGGGAAGTCACCTCATACCTTAATACGAAGTTCAGTGGGCACATGTAGCGCAGACGGCTGTCGCATGCACCCGATACCAGGTTCCTTGTTCGGGTTTCCCGCCCAGGCCAACCAAGCCTTCTACCCTTCCGGGATCGTTGAATTAGCACCGCTCTTGTCTGGGGAGGATAAACCGCTGAACTGTTGATCGACTACCCACTACAAGTCATTGTATGGCCAAGTACGCATTCAAATCGATCCCGTATAAGTAGAATGCGTGGCTCATCCCAAAAAGGGATTGAGTAAAGCCGTACTTCATTCTTTGTCCTTTGTGAAGTTCAGACGCTGCAGTTACATCAGTATGGAGCTAGAGCCGCGCTCGTTTAATCCTAATGATCAGTATCAAATGTTTCTTTACAATTTTTGCCAAATATACTAGCTATACTCATGGTACTACCCAAAAACAACAACACTCTACCTCTAATGTCAACTTGAGCTTTCCTACCGTCAAGGTCCGACACTGAGGGCGTCTTCCGTGTTCGGCTTGAATTCACAAAGTGGCCGCATTCACAGAAATTGCCTACTCCTTTCTGCCTGAATCAAATTTGCATTTGCGAGTAGTTTTCTTCGGCGCAACGGCCCGTCGCGCCCCCCCCCCCTCACGCCGCTGTTGCCATCGTCGTCTTCCCAGTCGTCGTCGTCGTCCTTTAGTTGTTTAGTTGTTCGTCAGGGTTTAGGTGAGCGGCCTCTCCTGGGAAGAGGATCGAGGTGGTTATGGATTTTCGTGTATGAAAACAAACCTCTTACGCCCCACTTCAGTAATCGGCACGAGACATCGACCCCTGAAGCTCTGTGATGAGCCTTGTTATGCTGCGGAGCTAGGCTGACATAGTGAGAAGTAGAGCGTATTTCCTTTAGCTAGGAAATCTTATCGTTGTGAACAATCCCCTGAGGTTTTGCACTCTTTGTGGTAAGGAAGACTTAATCAGGAAGGCTAAAAAAGTTCCAGAAAACAGATGAAGAACAGAAGATTCAGTGGGAGAAAGCGCTCGCTTGCTCATACATTGAATTGAATCAGGGTTCGAGTGGGCGACGAAGCTTTAAAACCCTCAGAGGTCGATACACGTCTTCCATACTTGCATGGGAAAGCGAAACGCTGACCTTTCCATCGGTTAGTCACTGCAACTCTCTGTATAGGCTGAAGGCGCATTCCAGTTTCTTCAGGGATATCACGTATTTGAAGAAAGGATGCCGCATTCTACAGGCGATTGGTGAGCTGCGGCTTCAACGCCTAACTACAGAGGTACTAGCTTCTGACAAAACTCTTCGTGATAGACACACTCTAGAACTCGCGTGCTTAGCCTTTGAGGCTATAGTCTAGCCTATTGCACATTCAGCTGCTCTGATCAGGGCTAATCGAGTGGCCGTCCAAAGACGTACTATGTACAGGCCAAGTAGTGGAAAGCATAGCGCAATCTGAAGAAGTCGAGGCCTAAAGCTACTCATTATCTCTTGGTGAGTGTTTTGTTCCTCCAAATTGAACATTGCCAGAAGGTAATAGTTTTCCACCTTTTTGAGAAGTTTATTGCGCGAAGTGGTCGGTGTAGGAAATAGGCAATGCTGTCAGAATCCCGAAGAGCGAGTTGAAATCCAGCACATGATGCCCAGCATAATTTCTGAGATGGACCGTTTTTGATGATGTTGCGTGCCCAGTGCTCGTTTTCACTCGTCCCTTTTTCTTGCTGTTGCTGGTCAGCTCGCCGAAGGTTTGTGTTAGTGTAGATGGTGTTGATCAGGTCGCTGTCACTGTTGTGTCGACTGCGAAGTGGCTTTATTAGTGGTCTCTGTTAGGGTGTCCTTCTTTCGGGGTATCTTCCACCTGTTTATTCAATCGAAGATGTTTCCAAATGTATGAACGGTCCTGTCGGTGTACGTCTTTTCGCTGGGCTGCGTCTGAAAGAACGGCATGCTCATGAGAGGAAGCAGACCGGACCACTTTTGGCTTTAACTTCGTCAGATGCGCTTCGGAGTGCATCGGTAAAGACTGTGTGGGCGGTTCTAACGAGGTGCATGACGTGGAGGCGGCGTCCGCCCACCTATTTGCTACGTAATAGAAGGACGCTGGGAGTGTTCTACGGTACGAGGTTGTTTGCCGTAGGGTCTCCTCCGACTACAGCAACTACCCCCAGGGATGAGCCTTATCCGCGGTGGCCTCTGTCGTCAATTCACTCCTGATTGAGTAGATGAGCTTTCCAGTGAGTGCTAACAATGTTAAGAGTAGAGAACTCTGCTATGGCTATGTGGTGTGCATCGCACCCGAGAAACCTTTTCTATTGAAGAGGCCGCTCACTTTTCTCACTCGTTGTCTAGTTGATCTATCTAGTCTTCTTCTTCAATTTTCCTGTTGGAAGTTGCCCTACCTATTCGACCATTCCGTCTCCGCTCGCTCATCCATTCGTAGCGAGCTCATTCTCTTGGTCATCTTTTCCTTCTATCCCGCCTCCTTGTCCACTTAGACTCCTTACCCTCTTTCGTTACACATTTATTTATTCATGACCTGGACCGAGATCACTGAAAATGCAGTGTTAGAGTAAAATACCAATAAACGCAATTAAAAACAATTAAATGCAGAGCAAAACAATGGATAATTGGCAAAGAGTTATCGTGGTAGGGACAAACACATGCTTGCTCATAGGCAGGCAGGCCGTGTAAATTTCTGCATATTCTGAATGCACATTCAATTTGCTTGTACGACATCCCGTAGATGTTCAGTAAACGTAAAAAGCGATTGGTCAGGAAACAGCGGAACTTCAACAATTGATTGACAGTATAGTTAACAACCAAAGTGGATATCACTCGTCATGACTGCGCTTGGCACGAATGGGAGCCTTCAGACAGTTGGGATAGGACTCAGCGCACGCAGGATTGCTTGCGGAATTTCCTTCCATGCCTTTTCCAGTGAGAATCTCAGCGAATCCTTGAATCGTAGTGTGCGTTTTAGCGCAGGCTTTGCCCACCAGAATACACCAAGCGTAGTAGTCCTTAACATTCAGAAGCAGTGTGGAGACGAAAATTTCCATGGTTAAAATGACAGGAACAAACAAAAAAGATGAAATCATGAAAAAATACAAAAAAAATAGAAAAATGAAAAAGTGACACTTTTTATGGTGCACCTTGGTGCACCCTATGTGGCACAGAAACCAGAAGTGTGACATTATAGAAGCCGACAGTTTTCCTTTATATCAGGTCTAGAAGAGGACACCAAGGCTCTTCTCACGTCAGCTCGCCATGCTCAGACTAGGTTGGCCTTGAGGGGCTCAAGGTTTTTATAGTTTTTTAATCTTTTCCCTCGTTTTCTCCGCCTCCATTTCCTTCTTCAGCACGTCCACTTACCCAACTGCGTATGTCTCTTCTTCCCATTCATTTTCTTTCCAAATTTTTAAAATATTCTATTCTGTGTCATTCTCTATTCGTCATCATCAGCAAGTGGTCGTTTTTGTGAGCACAGCCATTTCTTTCTGACTTCTGTCAATGTGCTGTCATCGGTGTCCTCTCTGTTGATGGCGTCTTTGCATCTCTTCTTAGCGGCTCCTCTTGTTTGCTTTTCCGAGCGGCTCGAATTCAAGGGATGGCCTGATCTTGTGGTCTCTTGAAAACACTTACCGGCTCTAGCTCTTTTTGGTTTTTTTTTGTGAAGCTCTGAATTGGGCTGCTGAGTCTGCGATTGGGTCTGTATTCAATCTGCTGAACTAAAGAACGAGCTTTTCTTTGGGGAAACGAGAACGGTACTAGTATTCCCATTTTTCCGACGAGAAGCGAAGGTTTGGTTTCGTCATGTTCCCCGAGTCTTTTCGAATTAGGTGACAAATTGCATTGGTAATCCATTTAGGTTTATTCATCTTATGAAGAGTAGAGGGGATCTTTGTGGATGCGACACGCACGGTTGTTTTATGAGGGGATCATGGAGGCAATTTGAAGGCGGATTTTGCTTCTAGGTAACAATTTGTGGTTTAGCCAGTAAAAGGGTCGGTTTTGTGCTTCCCAAACAGGAATGATTCCAATTCACCGACCACGCAAATATGGCAGGCTCGGTGGGCTTGGGCGGGACGCGAACCATAAACACGCACGTGACAGTCAGCACCTCCTCTGACTGCCCTAGCCGCTCTGTTGATCGTTGTCTAGGAACAAATGTTATTTCAGATTTTGTTGGCCACACCCTTTTACACGGCACTATAAGACTGTCGGAGTTCCAAGCGGCGCTGAAAGGGCAAAACAGCGTTGACGAAAGAATGGAGTGTGCTAGGCGCTTCAGAATAAGTGCGAGCACGGAACTACGAGTGAAGTCCATTTGACGTTTTGGGAACCGGATGGGACTTATGAATCATTCAGGGCGGTTTGTCAGCCGATTGCCAGGACCCCTTTTTGGCAGCTAACGACCCATTTTTGGAACGACTGCAGCGCATTGAGAAATTTCATGTGTGCTTCTCAGCTTCATTTCAATATTTTGCCGTCGGCAGGCTTATGGGATAGGCCAACACTAATTCTATTGTGGGACTAGTAGATGTGCTAAAGATCGGGGAATTAGAATGTGCGGGGTGCTACAGCGGTTGTTGAATCAATCGAAAACGACAACGACAAACGCATCAAATGATCACTGTCCCATACCTCCGCCGCAGATTCATGGACTATAGACAAATGAGGGCTCCCTTGATCTACACGCGGAGGTGAAAACGGCTCCGGTATGTGGTTCAAGTGTTTTCAAGGCTATTTATTGGACCGTTCTCAAGGGCATTGGAGGTGAGCTCATCTGATGCGCGGTATGATTTATAGTGGATTCTACCTCGCCGTTCTCCCTGACTAATGACTGGCGCCCAGGGACTTACTGAAGGGAGGCGGAGAGGGCGGTTTGGCGAGATGAAATTTGGTCTGTCTTTATCCGGAGACGTCCGCTAGTTACCTTCGGGATAATTGGCGTCGACGTCGACGATTTGTTTGCTCTAAGCGCAACAGCAGCAGCGGCAGCTATTCGAGACGAATGCGACGAATGCACTGGCTGACTGCCTGACTGACGCACGGAAGGCTCTTCTTTTCATTAACAGAGCAAATATTCATCGGAGCCACGCGCTTCCCTTCCCCACATGGTTCGGTTCGTCGTGTTCGGAGAAAACGTCTGAAGTCCTCCCTACATGACCCGACCTGATCCCTTCTGAAGACGCTTAGAGATTGATGCCTCAGCGTTCTTAGATTTCCGCTTGTCTGAATTTTAGTCTAGGCACATTATTTAGACCATATAGGGATTACATCATTTTTCTTTTCACCCTCACTTTTTCATTTAGGTAAATAAAGAATGACGTTATTTAAATAAGCAAGGTTTTGTTTTGATGGCATTCTATAGCATTCACACCGTCCAGCATCATCACCCAGAGGTTGCTAGTTGCTTTGAGAGGCCTCGAGTTTTGGGCTCTCTATGCACTTTATTTGTTGAAATCGTCTGCTTATCGTCTGTCACAACCGGGACGTGTTTTCAGAGGTTCTTTTTGCTATCCGTCTTCGGGGTTACGTCTTCACATCTGCACTTTGCCCTTTTTTCAATTTTCGGCGCCGATTTTCGTTTAATTCCTGACGTGATTCTGATCCTTCACGGTGTGGCGAGATTTCGTGAAGTTCCTGAGCTTTTTAAACACTGTTACTAATGGAGTGTCTGGAGGTGGGTTGGGTAGCCGTGAATCTCATTACGCTCGTCACTGTAAGGTCTATTCCTAGGTTAACAATTCTTGGTCAGATCCTCATGTTTAATATGTACAGATATCCTTATGATTAGAAAGTCGTTGGCAAGGTGCCTTTATTGTTTTTAACACGTACATACATTGTTCACATGGCAAGTCATGGAGTACGTGCTTGATGAGTTTCATTGGGGGTAGCCTTCTCTTACATGATATATTGCTTTCTGAACTATTCCTACGAATCCTACGAACTATTATAACACCTTACCCATTCGTTTGTTGACTTAGCTTCGAATCCACGTTAGCTGGATCTCTATCAGTAATAGGTCTGAGTCAATATCTGTCAGCGATAGCCTTCTTCTCTCTACAAGGGTCCCCCTGCTCCGTTTTACGAACTATACATATTCTCGTATTTTTGTACTACTTACATTACATTACTTACATTATAGCTTGGGATCTTACCAATCTACTTATGAGCACTTTTATGAGTGCCAGCCCAAATGTTCTATCAATTAGCCCAAGTGTTCCCCGCGAAGTGTAGTGGTGCGTTTTTCGTTTCCTCTAACCTTTGTTCATGTGTGCGTTAGATGGTGGTCGATGGGCCATGTCTCTCCGGCATAATTGGCTTTTCTAGGTCGTAAGCGGTGTGCCAAGGTTTTTGCTAACTCTTAGCTCACTTAGAACCCCCTATCATGAAGCCCTCGCCCCCTACGTTTCAGCGCCTGTCTTACTGCCTACAACACTGCTAAGCGTTGAAGTTTGCAGGAATGCAATCATTGCATTATGACTATTTTCACGATCTAGGTTTAGGGCCAGAAAGCGTGGCGGAAATATTTTTGATGTGTAGCACGCTATCCTTATTTGAGAGGCAGACTTCGTTTAAAAAACAGATGGACGCTTTTCTTTTCTTGCTGCCTTCTAAAAATGTTGAGTTTGAATAAAGATTGGTATGTCTATCACCCTGCGAGTTATTATATAACCTGAGCAACAGTGAACTTCATGTTCTTAGGAATGTTAGGCGCATGCACATTATGGAAACAAGGACCATTCTTCTCAAGTTGATTGGTTTATCTAGCTCTCTCTTGCTGCACAGAAACGGAAAGTTTTCCATGAAGGCCAAGGTTTTCTGAAGGAATAATTTGAGGAATTTGCGTGGTATTTTTAATTCATTTTTAAATAGCTACTATGAGATTGCTCGATATTTTTGCAGTCGGACTGCGTTCATTGCTGTTTTTGTGGTTGTAGATATATAATAAAGTGCATTGAAGAGTATTGAACAGAATTTTTTTTTATTACTTCTCTCAAAGCGGTTCGTTTCTACTATAAGTTTTCTGCCTCCCTGGCGTTGACCGATTCGTGGGCGGCTGAATGATAATGTCATTCATGCAGGGGTGACAAATCACAGCCCATCTAGTGCCTGGTCGCTTCATAGCTCTGTGTGGAAAGCGCCTTTGGCTTCTGTGTCTGTGACAGACATGTGGTTAGATAACTGCTCAAGGTGATTATAGACTGCGCCAGCGGGAACTGCTAGTGTGAGTACTGGCTGGAACTTCTCCTCAGTAACTGATAAGAACCGAACTACATCGTCCAGTTGTTGTGAAGTCGGTTCATCGTGCATGATGTTCGCGTGTTTTCCACTTCAGGCCATCCGTTCTGGGCGAAACATGGATAATATCGATTGACATTGATTGGCCGATTAATGCTGTCTATTTGTAGCGAGTCCTACCCAACGGTCCAACCGTGTGCATAACCATTTGACTGTTACTTTAAACAATCGACCATTGGCAGAGATCGAGGTTCAAGCCAAGTCGTCTCAGAGGTGTTAGACTTGATCGGGCAGATTAGCTCCTTTGAACAGATTACCCTGCCAGTATAGATTTTTAACAGCTTTCCCTTCTCTGTGTACGGGTCGGGCTCCTTAATATCAGCGCTTCTGCTAGCGACGTGTGTTGCAACCCATTTTATATTTTTGACTCCCAAACTCTTTTTCGTCTTTTTACGTCTACACCTCAAATACATAGACTGAGTATTCAATCCCAGCGTTTTCGTCCGTTTCAGTGAAATGCTGGTGTGTTCTTTCAGATAACAAATGTGGAACACTACCTTCCCGTTCTGAAGACGCTAGCCACTGATATTGTGCAGATCTGTGAGCGTATTGAAGCTCTGCGAAACCGCCTCGCCATTCTGAAAGAGTTATAGGTGAGTAATTATGGTGGACTGCTTCTACTTTTTGAGCCCTTCTTCGTTATATACCCCCTTTTTAACATTCCTTCCAGTTGATATTCCCGGTGCTGCTTCGGTGCAACTGCTCCTAGATAGATTCACTGCTCTAGCCGCATTTCCCAATAGTACGGTCTCTGGGTCGTTTATTTCAAGAGGAGAAAGTAGATTGAAAATTCGTGTGAAAGAAAATGATGGATAAACGAGCGGGATAAACCTTCTAGAAATTTCATTTTATAAAAGAAATGTAAAATGTATGCAAGGGAGACTTGGGCGGCTTCCACGTCGCTTTTCTCGTTTTCTTCTCTTTTCCTTTGTATCGCTTCTGAATGCAAAATATAGGTATAAAGACAAATAGGGAAACCGGGGCATGAGAATCCGTACTAGTAGAGAATTGGGTTGCCTACGGTATTGCCGGTCTATTGAGGCTATTCCAGCTTCTCCCTCTTTTCAAGCATCCACACGGAAGTCTGTCTATCAATGACGTTTACCTCAACTGTTATGTTGTCCCATAAGTCCCCGCCGTTTTTTTTCAACGATTCATTGCGGGTTTCGCCTGCGGTCTCTTGCATAGGGCTCTACAGTTTTGAAAGAGAATGATTTGCTCTATCAGATCGCATTTCTTTTTTCATCATGAATTTTGTCAATTTTTAGGTCGTTGAAATGAAAAGTGAAAAAGTGGAAAAGTAGCCATCTGCGCAGTCGCTCCTCTCCGCTTAGATTTGGAAATTTTGCGCAGTTTTTCATAGCATTTGGAAGACGCTGTTCTGTACGACAAGAATGCCTGTTGGTCCTATTCGCTCACTTGTCCTTTATTGATTTTTAGGTCATCAAATTTTGACGTCCGACTTTCCGTCCGGGTTTTTACCGACAGCTCGGTTCTTGTGGTTGGACTTTTTTGCTCGGTGTTATGTCATTCGGAAGAGGATGTCTTGTTTAATAAGAATTTGTTGCGTTGTGCGTTTGTTGGCTCATGCTGATTTCTGTCGAATGTCAACAACTAAACAAGGAGAAGGAGTTGTTGCTGAAGACGATTTTCTTGACATTCAACAGAAATCAGCATCAGCCAATAAACGTGACACAAATTCTTATAAAGCAAGACATTCTCTTTCGACCGACATATAACGCCGAGCAAAAAAGTGCTACCGCAGAGCAGGAACAGTCGGTAAAAATAAGTCTTCTCCTTTGGACGTCCCAATTTGATGGCCTAAAAATCAATAAAGGGCAAGTAGAAAATAGGACCAACACATATTCTTGTAGTACAGGACATTGTCTTCCAAATGCTATAAAAAAACTGCGCAAAAAATTACAAACTTAAGCGGAGAGAACAACTGCGCAGATGGCCACTTTTTCACTTACCACCTTGAGGCCCAAAAAATTGACAAAATTCATGATGAAAAAAGAAATGCAATACATGGTCTGATAGAGCAAATCATTCACTTTCGAAAGCTGTATAGCGCTATGCAAGAGACCGAAGACGAAATCCACAACGAATCGTTGAAAAAACGAGTGGAACTTATGGGACAGCCTAATATTTACTTGCCACTCTAGGTCTTACTGCGCCGGCACATTTTGTCACCCAACATTTGTAGCTGTAACGGGGGGTCACACCAACATAACTACTGTCAGCCATTCAGTACCGTTTCCAGTCCCTCCAATTATTTGCCTTCAGCTCGTCATTCGGTAGCGCAGAATACAGGTGACCCATAGTTATTTGGCTACTGGAGTGGAGTAGAACTCCTGCTGTTGATCAGAAGGGCGTTGAATAAATACATATCCAAACTGAAGAGGGAGGATAAGATCCTGAGAGAGAGAGTTGCTGAGCAGTGCAAAGCAGTGACATCACTGAACGGTCTTGCTGAGAATGCGAATGACATTATGCCGCTAGAGGGTGAAGGTGATCTTCGAGGAAGCAGCGTGCAGAAGGATCTATTTCTCGCAAAGCTCCTTGGGAGTGAGAATCGGCGAGAAACACCCAAATGCTGTTAGGCGCAGTGATGCCCTTATTGCTCCAAAGCAGAGTTGGGGTTTCATTTTATTTGGTCAATTTTTAAGGATCTGCGGAAAGTGATGAATCCGTCAAACTAAACAACTTTAACAATAAACTGCAGCCAGTTGGGGCCAGATTCATCAACGACCTACAGAGATTTAACGGAGAAATTACAGCCGAGATTCATGATAACGCCAACATTTCACCATATCTCCTGTTGATAAGCCGCGTTAATTCGCTTTTTTTGGAATTTCGGCTGTAATTTCTCCGTTAAATCTCTATAAGTCGTTGATGAATCCGGGTCTTGGACGGCACCAACGAAGAACAGAGTCAGATCCTCCTCGTTATCAATACTACTCTGCACAACAATTATTTTCATAACAATTATATTGCTATATCATCGCCTTAATATGCCACTGAAGGAAAAGGGTAGTGGGCGGAGGATTCGCCAGCTGTGGCGTGCATCCCAATGGAGGTTCTTCGTTCGTGTCACACCCGGGCAAATCAAGCCTTTCATCTCCCCTGTGTGGGTGAAATGGTATCGAGCTTTTCTGCAAGGAATAAAACATTGGGTTTTCCTTCCTTTTGCCATCGTAGGGCATTCAAATTGCCTACACGTCATTCTGTGGAAATTGAATGCGTGGCAGTTCTTGGGGTTTTCAAAACTATGGAACAGCATCAAACCTGCGAATCACTTAGCGATCAAAACTGGTTAACTTAATGTTTAATTTGAAAAGCAAGAGCGCTGCAAAATTTGTCAGCGTTGAGTTCTACGGATGTTAATGTTTATTATGTCGCAGAAACCTGACGCAAGATAGAACTGGGTCAATATGTACAAACAAACAAACAAGCAACAAACACCAGAAAAATAGCGCGATCGAACTAGAACTGGGTGTGGTTTATCTCGATGACTAGAGTCCCAAACCCAGGTAAAATTTTCGATGCATTGCGTATGAACTGGAGTGTAGAGTAAGTTTTTGAAAAGATTTTCGTGATCCTTGTGTAAGCGGTGCCTGCTCTGTGCCTAAAGAAGGAAACACGAGCTTTATACACGGTGTGCTATTTTTATGATACTACCTCTAGTTCTGGAAGGCATAAAACTATATAATTGCATAATCACAGCCTCACTGGCTCAACATATTTGTGCTATGACAGAGTAGACCTTTCATTTTCAACAGTTCTCGGGGGAGAACAACATGCTTTGGAATAGACTTCGCCAAGTAAAGGTACACAGATCTCCGACGGATGTAAGTAACTGCGACGCACGTCGCACGCTAGCCGCTTGCGACGTCGCGACGCTGAAACGCGGACGCATGGTTGACCGCGTAGCAAGGAATCTTGTCAGTGTTCAAGTTTATCTATAGTCGTTCAGGCCTATGTTGTTCTCTCGAAGAAGGTCGTTCGCATCATCGTGCGGCCACTTTACAGCAAGGAGAACAGATACCTCTAATCTGCAGTCTGCACATACAGCAGGGCTCAGAAGTGACGCTGAATGGCTGCAGTATATATAACCCATAATGCATTAACAGCAGAACACATACCCTCAGTTTGTAAGAACTGGAAACAGGGCGTTGTCGTAGAATGTAGGAAAAGTATGAACGGCTTTGGGCCGCTCGGCCTGCATCCGTTTGGCTTCATCCACTCATCCACTTTGAACACGCGTAAATGAGTCTCGAAATCCCTGCACGTCACACTCCAAGCTGGGATGACTTTGAGCAAGCACAGGGTTTCTTATGAAATAGTTCACAGCACAGGCTATAGCGGCGGGTATTAGTAGAGTGAATAAGATGAGAGCATCGCTGCCAGATCCTTCAGCGAGCGTCCCATTGTCATCTAGCATCAGGATGACATTGTAGAACAATTTTACAACGATAAGCATCTAATCTTTAGCAGATAGGCGTAGAATTCCCTACCAGGAGTGGGATAGTCACAAGCCGCCTTGTCGGAAGCAGTCGGACCGCGACAACTGGTCCAATTTTGTCGCGCACCGCGCGCGGTGCCAGAGAGGGTTCGCGCGGCGTTGGAGTTATGTCTGCCCCCTCCCCCCTCGTTAAAGGATTAGCCCGTTCTTCTGCGGATAGGCGGCATTATATAGGGGTTCTAAACAAATGAGTCGAGGGTATTCTTTAAGGTAATTGAACCACCCTCTCTAAGGTGTTGGGAAATATCAGAAATGTGTAGAATTTCAATAAGGTTTCTTCACCTTTACCAGTTGAACACCAGATAGAGAAGTACTATTATAGATTTGTGTTCGGTCGCTAGCTAACACACATTAAGGACAATCTACATCAGAGTGCGGGTGCAGCGCAGTTGTATTATCCAAGCAGTCGACAGCGTCGTATTCCCAAGGCTCATTTCTCAACTTGTTTGCGATAGCTTAGCCACCGACAGTGCTGGGACCGTGTTTGTCAACGATACCGCCAGTATCACCGCGGATTCTCCATACCGGCCCATCTCACCGCGGACTCAGCATACCGGCCTACGTAGGAACCGATACAGAAAGTTTGACCCCAAATTTACTACACCGTACGTTGATGAATCGCAGAATTAGTAGGTTTGGCAGTACTTTCCATAACTACCGGCCGATAAGCGGTGAAGCTGGTCCCTGGACTCCCTGCCAGATATATCAGCTTTATAAGTGAGATAGCTGCGGGTGCAATATCCTAAAACAATTTTACGGAAATGTTTGCGTTGAATTCCATTAAAGAAGTTTACAAGAAACTCTGGTAAATCCAGTAAATCGTTAAATCTTTAATCGCTAAGTGCACACAGCTGGGGCTGGATTCATGAGCGACTTACCTGCGGGTAAACGCAAGATTTACCTCCACTCCCCACTCAGGCCTATGTTATACTTCGGCGACGGTGTTGCCGGCGACGTCAGCGACAGTGTTGCGCGGGCTGCTTCACAGTGCGTAGCAGCCCGCGCAACACAGCGTCGCCGACGCGTCGCTGAAGTACGATATAGGCCTTACACGCGATTCATGAACGCGCGGCGAGAAAAACCCGAGGCAAGTGTCGAGGTAAATGCTACATCGTCAGCGCGTAGAGGAACATTTACCTTCAAGGCGAGGGTTTTGCTCCACTGCCAATTTCTGACCCAATGCACCCCTCCGCTGGCCCGTTGCCAGCTCTGAGCTCAGAAATTGGCAGTGGAGCAAAACCCTTGCTTTGATCGTCATGAATCAGAAACAGAGGTAAGTTCAGGGAAAGCGGTGGGTAAGTGGCCTTCGAAGTAAATGTGGGTAGGATTTGCCTCCGGCCACTTTCATGAATCCGGCCCTTGGTCTATAAAGTGGTTGGTGAAGGGCAAGGTAGAGAATGGAAGGATGGGAGGCGTCTTGAGGCACCCATCCTTTTCCGGCCTTTGTCTCCATAGGGCATGGGACATCTTTTTATTGAAGGATGTATTTGTTTCGGTTTCCATGCTGGGGGACTTATATGTGGCATTTCCATCCCGTATCTCGTCCCGCGACCATTTTGATCATTTTCCAACTGTCTTTGGCTTTGGAGTTTTGCAGTTTTCCAAATGTAAAGACGAGGAAGCTCGAAAATTGAATCTCTGTTTTCAAACAGGCAGCCAATTTTCTATTGATTGTGGTTGCTGTGTTCCATGGCCGAAGCAGTGAAAAATGTCGGTCATGCTCCAGTGCATCGTCCGGTTCTGAGTCTTAGCGCTCCCTTTGATATTATTCCTACCGACGTCTGAACTTTTGTAGATGTTCTTCGTCTGTATGGTGGCGTCATTTTATGCGCGCGAGAAGCGAAATTACAAGGTTTACGAGGCGTTCAAACAATTAGCAGCCTACTCGATGAGACCGCGCACCCAGTTCGCAGATGGCAAATTGAAATCCAGGAATTGCGTTTCCTACGTGTGTTAAGTGACGAAGGAGCGAAACGATGTCATCAAGCGAGCGCGTTGTTCGGGTCTGAATGGCAGGTAGAACTTTGGTAGTTCAGCGGTAGAAGGCACCGTCATGCTGTGAGTGAGACCATCGACCTAAATTTCAACTCTACACTCTTCGACTTTCTCGCTCACATTGGTTCTTGGCGGATCATGGGCATGATGTTTTCAAGTAAGCTGCGTTTCCCACTTCATCGTCTCCCGTAAGGACTAAGCTTTTCTCGTGTTGCTACACAACGCATATTTCAGCTGCCTTCTCCGGAAGGGAGGACGGATTGAGTAAACTTGTTTTCAGGGCGGCTCGCAGCCGTTTTCCTACACCGATGTGTACTCCGAGCCGCATCTATTCAGCATATGCAAGTAATTGCTGGGAGCCGCCAAAGAAACTCGTAAAAACTGTCGTTCTCAGTAATTGTGTTGCCTTTTCTGGTGCGAGGGAGGAACTGCAATTTCCTTTGCAGCCAAGGGAAAGGGGGAGTTATGGAGGATTTCTAACACTTTTCTGGAGATGCTATGACGTGGGGATTACGCACGCTGACTAGCATTATGTAGATGTGGTTTCGGGGAAAGCGGATCGCTCCCCTTGCACTTTTAGAAGAAGTGCTTTTCTATCTTAGTGCACTTTTTCCAAGCGCGCTTGCGACTGCTTTACCCGTCGGAAAGAATACATTCATTCCTTAAAGAAGCTTTTCCTTGAAAAAACTATTCTATAAAGCTTCATCGAGGTCCGACTACGGAGAGATATCTTCGAAACCATGTGCGTATGAAATCCATTTCTCCACTAAAGATATTAGTTTGGTGCAGCTAAAATCCACAAATGGGACGGAAGCCTAAGAAAACATCAATATCAAATCTCCTAGCTGCTCGTTCTGCTTAACAAAAACGACCCGTTTCCAGGACCTACTGTGGTATCGCTATGGGACTGGGTTCCATATTGAAATGAGTGATGATTGCTTCCGCTCTCGACTGAGCCCCTGTAGAGCATTTGAGAAGTAAATAAGCGGAAGCTCTCTGGATTGAGCGACTCAATTCAAGAGACTTGTTTGAGCTGCGGTGCTGGTTTATCGAACATTCAAGCTCTATCGAGTTCTTTGGTCACATACCCCAATGAAAAGCTATTGTGTAGTGAGTTGCTCTCCATTGTGCTACCACCACTCTACCAAGGTGTCCGTTGCGCCTACCACCTCGACCGTTGCGTTCCTCTCCTATTTTGTACTCTTCCGTCAATTGAGGGAAGGCAAAGTAGCAGCTTAGGTAATCTGGTCATAGTACAGCTGGGAAGGAAGACAGTGAAATGTGGGTTGATCGCTTCTTTTCTGCTCATACATAGCTTCTTTCGCAGCTTTTTATTGGCTCACCGTCCGTCTTCCTAACGTGCCTCTTCTATCGTAAAGAGATAATAGATAAATTCGTTGTTATTCGTTCCGTCTAAAGGACGCAGCATGCATTTTAACAGGTTGTCGGAAAATTAATGTCGTCGCCTTCGATTTGTTATTTCTCTGCTATTACTAACTCGTAACCCATATAATTGTGATTGTTAAGAAATATTTTCAACGCCATATTTTGACCTGGGCGCGTGTAGTGCAGTCGGAGGAGGTGCCGACTGTCGAGTGCACCCGATGCCGGATTCCTGGTTCGGATTTCCCGCCCAGGCCAACGAAGCCTTCCATCCCTCCGGGGTCGGTGAATTGGTACCAGACTTGTCTGGGAAGCATAGAGCGCTGACTTTTTCATCGGCTGGCAACCGCAAGGCATTGTATGGCCAAATACGCATTCAAATCGCCTCCGCGATATCCCGTAGAAGTAGAATACGTGGCGCATCCCAAAAGGGATTGAATAACGCCGTCCTTTATCCTTCTATCCTTTATTTTGACCTAGTTTCGTTCCGTTTTGTTGCTTGTTTGAAGCAGAATGTGTAGATTAACCGTGGTCGACCAAAAATACCGAAAGCGTTTTGTTTGCTGTACGACTTCAAACAAGGAGGAAATACCACAGAATTGCACCTAATCTTATCTGAAGCACTAGGTAACAATGTCTTATCATATGTCAGCCCCAGAGATGGTTCCAACGCTGTCGAGACGGAGATGAGTGCATAGAAGACGAGGAACGTTAAGAACACCCTAAAGGTTGTGGACAACGAGGCATTGAAGCAAGCTGTCCAGTCGGACCCAACTCAGCCTACATGTGAACTCGCAGAGAAGTTGAATTGTCACCATTCCACCGCCACCGATCATTTGTGGAAGTCAGTTCGGTGCGGGAAATGGCTGCGACATCAGCCCAGCGATGCGAACAAACCGAGGAAGTGAAAATTTGGGAACCCAACTTCTTCGAGTCGCAGCCAGCCGAGTTTTTCAGTAAAGGCGTCCGCTCTATGCGAGTACAATACCGCTCATAACTAGTGTCGCATTTCGCGTCGCCGACGCGACGTAGCGTCGGCGACGCGAAGTAGTGTCGCAAAGCGTCGGAATCGTTCGCAGTGAGTTTACAGGAACGCCGACTACATCACTAAAATCGTCCCATCGAGGAGATCTCGAAAATCAAAACAGAATTGATGTAGCACTTAATCTGGCCTAGTTACGACGGTTTAAGTGGATTTTTGGTAACTTTCTTCAAAGTGCTCGCATTTTCGAACGATGTGGATATTTGAAATCCCCGCAATCTCACCTTTACATTGATCTAAAAATTAGTTAGTGGTTTCCGAAAAAGTTATTCGGTGACCTGTATATTTGCCGCGGCGGCCGTCTCGCTTGCTTGGGATAATTACGCCCACAGGATACAGCTCCTTAATTGCTAGGAATATACTCCCGCAGAATTTTTCCTCGGAACATGGATTGTTTATTTCTGATTTTAAATCTGTGTTTGTAGCGCAATATTCATCACTTTGATACCAAGTAAGACCATCTTCGGTCAACTTCATCATTCCGCCAGTTGGAATGATTTTCTTCGAAATCGCTCCCTCGTATCCTTGTTTACAGCGCGATAAGGGAAGCCTAATCTACGTAGTTTATAAAGCAATCAAGGTGTTCAACATATCACAATTTCACTTTCTAAACTTTGGATAGCCTATAAATTTTTCTGAATACTGAATCCGCTTTGTGTCATTATCTTGTCTTCACCAGTAGACTTTTCTCATAATGGACGGGCCATAAAAATTTTCTAATCGCAGCTGAGGAGTCGAGCTTGTCCTGAAGCATAGTGGACTTACTGCACTTTATAACGAGATGAAGTATGAACATAATGAAGCTATGTTTCGATTGGAACAGTCATTCAAAGTGCGTGATTTCGACAGAGATTTAGAAGAGGGACCATTTTCCTGGATGGCATCGTTGTGAGGTTTTTACCTAAAAAATGGCACACTTAGTGTTTCTTTTCACAAAATAAGCTATCGACTCATGTAAACTTGTGTAGATCGAAAGTAATCGATTTTCTACCGTTTTCACCCAGTAGTCGAGCTCATGCCATCAGTGCGATCTAATCCGCCGAACGAGCGGGCCAGGCATCTCGATGGCGCCTAGGTGCGAGGCCCATTGGCGCTAAGCCGTCTACTATATACATAGGCGTAGGTACAACCGGTTAGGAATATGCACAACTCCTGACACATATTTTGATCCTGTACTTTGCCTGTACAGAAAAATTCTGCGGGAGTATAGGTTTCCTAGCAATTAAGGAGCTGTATCCTGTGGGCGTAATTATCCCAAGCAAGCGAGACGGCCGCCGCGGCAAATATACAGGTCGCCGAATAACTTTTTCGGAAACCACTAACTAATTTTTAGATCAATGTAAAGGTGAGATTGCGGGGATTCCAAATATCCACATTGTTCGAAAATGCGAGCACTTTGAAGAAAGTTACCAAAAATCCACATAAACCGTCGTAACTAGGCCAGATTAAGTGCTACATCAATTCTGTTTTGATTTTCGAGATCTCCTCGATGGGACGATTTTAGTGATGTAGTCGGCGTTCCTGTAAACTCACTGCGAACGATTCCGACGCTTTGCGACACTTTGGACGCTACGTCGCGTCGGCGACGCGAGATGCGAGACTAGTTATGAGCGGTATTGTACGTTGGCGAGACGTCATTAGTATTGCAATAATGTAGATTACCTCTCGTATTAAGATTTTGTCATCCTGATTGATTGATTGATTGATTGATTGACGTGTGCTTTCGCGCACGTAAAAACAAACAAAACATCAAATTCAACGCGGACAAACAGCTAAACATAACCTACTCGTGTACAACTAGTATAAGATAGAATCCTCCTAAATCCTGTTCTTATAATGAATTTTCTTTTTGAATAAAAACGACATTTCCTTTCCTACAACCTCATAGTTCTACGTGGTTCCCTGAAGGCAATTTCAATGCGTATTTGAGATATATAATGACCAGCGCTTGTCAGTCAATGGAGAAGTTAGTGCTTTATCCTTTCCAAACGAATCTGGCACCAATTCGTCTATGTACATCGGTGGGACGAAGCGCTTGGTTCGCCTGGCACCAATTTGTCCACCTCGGAGTGACGAAATGCTTGGTTCGCTTCGGCAGAAACTGCTGAAAAGTGAATCGATACGGGTTACATTTGAGAGCCGACACCTACTCCGACTGTCCTACTACGCGACCTGAAGTTACAGGATGTAGTACTGCACCAAAGAAGAGTGACCTCTGTTTCTTGGACATAACATCTTACAACCTTAATGAAGCTTCCAGGAATTTTTGCATCTTCTTGAGGTAGTCGACCTTCATAATGGGATCCGCTTTGTTTAAGTACAAATCTTAGTTCAATTGTTTGGTAAAAAAATCTTCTAATATTAACCCATATATTTCACGTTAATACTGGACTGATTCGGAGCTATTTTTTATGATTATTCGCCTCATTAATTTGCAGGCCTTCAAAACTACATGAAATTTACAATGTATTCTACCATTATGATATTCTTTTTCTGATGTTTTTTCTATCCTAATTTTTTTTCTATCCTATTATACATAAAGAGGTTGCATCGGCGTACAAGGAACGAATGCCTTGAAACGTGTTGAAATTTCAGATAATTTCGTGAAGATTGTCGAGAGTTATGTTCAAAAACCTTGAAGGTGGCTCCCTTTGTCCTGCTTTCTACACATAACCACACGTGATTCTGAGCTACCATTGAATCAGGTGTCCCACGATGAGACGCATAAAATGTACTAATTGATTGAGTGGTTTCAAAGTTTTCACCAATTTAGGTCCAAAATCGTAGGAGCTGCTATATGAAGTGCATGAAAGCGAATAATGTTGGCCACATGAAGTGCACCGATTGCGCCACGCAATCGAGCAGTGTTGCAGTGTTTTCTTGATTGAGGGTGCAAATCCTTTTATGTACCTTTAGGAACAAATAGTACGTTATTCGCCTCGTTGGATTTTCGGTGTAAACAAATTCGAACGTTTAACACGTTGACGACCAGAGCGATTTTCGCGCGTTTGTCGTGTCGACGAGACGACAACCCCACGAATCCGATATTCGTTTCACCGAATACAGCCGAAGTCATATCGACAGCTAAGGCAGTTGGGACAAAATCACCGACTTGGCTCAAACTTCGCCTACTGTGGCTGCTTAGGGTGTTGATTAAAAGTAAGAAGTACTGTTTACTCACAGGTTTTCGAATATATTTGTATGTTTATTCGTAATTATTGATTGCATTGTTTTTGTATTGCTGAACAGGTATTACTACCCATAAAAATTTGTGCAAAACACCATTATAAAAATCAGAATTTTGTTATGACTGTATTTTAATTATTACCTGTTATTTCGAGAATGAGACAACCGTTCTCCTTCATTTACCTGTACCTATTTGGTAAAACGGACATCCGAATCGTGTTCAGCACCCCAAAGACCTCCTATACGAATTTTGAGCCAAATCGGTGATTCTGACCCGACCACCCTAGTCGTCGATGTGGGAGGTCTCCGACCGTATTCGGTGAAACTGGCATCGGATTCGTGTTCAGCATCCCAAAATCCCTCTAGGCGAAGTTTGAGCCAATACGGTGGTTTCGAAACAATTTTATTAGAGGTGCGTTCCAAATTGGGATGCGTTGCACGACGCGACCCAATTTGGGACGAAAAATTGCATCCCAATTTGGGACGCATAGTCGTCAACGTGTTAAACGGGACCTATGGAGAACATTAGCTAACAAAAAATGCAAGAGGAGTCGTTGGCTCTTTGGAAATGTCTATCTCCATTGGGCGCGTGGAGCGCAGTCGGAAGAGGCGCCGGCTGTCGCCTGCACCCGCTAACAGGTTCCTGGTTCGGATTTCTCGCCCGGGCCAACCAAGCCTTCCATCCCTCCGGTGTCGGTGAATTGGTACCCGACTTGTCTGGGAAGGACATAGCGCTGGCTTTTTCGTCGGCTGGCCACCGCGAGTTGTATGGTCAAATACGCATTCAACTCGCCTCCACGACATCCCGTAGAAGCAGAATGCGTGGCGCGTCCCAAAGGGGATTGAATAATGCCGTCCTTTGTTCTTTGCCCTATCTCCATAGTTTCCTTCCCATCCAACCGTCTTTAAAGTCTGTTTATTTGGGACTGTTCTCCCTTTTCATAGTTGGGGTGTTTTTCTTTGCACAGTTTTTTAGTAGTTAGATTTTAATTCACATTTTCTAAGCTGGTGTTACCACTGAAAAGAGTGGGCTGTAAATCAAGTAAGCGAATAAGTGAATACTTAATTGGAAAGGTATTGGTTTCTTCAAAGAACTCATGGTTTGAGATGAAACTGTATTCTTACTGTTGCTGTTTCATGAATTTGCTTAGGAATTTGGTAAACACGTGATTTCTTGCTGCTCAAATGGATGTCTTGATAAGTCCAAATGCACAGAAAGTACATCGCAAAGACATTTTATTGATATTTACTGCATCAATCAAGTAGGGCGCGTGTAGCGCAGTGGGATGTGGTGCCGGCTGTCGCGTGCACTCGATGCCAGGTTCCTGGTTCGGACTTCCCGCATAGGCCAACCAAGCCTTCCATCCCCTCGGAGTCGGTGAATTGGTACCAGACTTGTCTGGGAAGGGTAAATCGCTAACTTATCCATCAGCTGTCCACCGCAAGTCATTTTATCGCCCAATACGCATTCAAGTCACCTCCACGATATTCCGTAGAAGTAGAATGCGTGGCGCATTCCAAAAGGGATTGAGTAACGGCGTCCTTTATCCATTATCCTTTATCTAGTAAAGTAAAGGGCGTTCCAGACAGCTATATGTATGGCATATTTTTTAGATGGAAGGTTTTATGACAATTTGAGTTGAGATTTATCTCAACATTGTTGTTATCAGTATTATGAGCATTTGTGATGCATAGTGACTAAAATTTTTTGTAGTCTGCCGCCATAGAGGAAGTCATTGGGGTGTTTGTTTCGAGGTAAATCATAAATTTATTTGTTTACCGCTTTCGATTTGGGGATTTGAAAAGGCAATAGCACTTGATTATTCTGATTCGAGCTATGTGTGACTGCCCTGTTTTCTCGCATAGTAGGAACAAATAGATTAGAGCCAGCACGTTTCCAAGAATATTTAAATAATGCCAGCACTAATGCAGGTGTTCTTGTTTTGAGATCAGTTTGAAGTTTAATGACAAAAGCCATAGGACTGCTACCATACGGACTTGTACACTTACTATGATCTATCTGGTTTCCTTTGAGGACCATTATTCCTGTCGTGGATACTCACTACTAATTCTTATGTTTTTTTTGAAGAAGAACACAAAGTCGCGCCGAAAGAAGATTAAAGCTTCCCCTTATTTGAACTGTTAACATTGGTGTTTGGTGTACGGTCCACAGGTTTTCCTAATCTTATGTTTACGCCATTTTTAAAACTTCGATAGAAACTCCTTCCAGGTCCTCTACTCCTCGCTCACATGTGATGCAACCGCTTTTGCTGCTGTTCTCGGTGTTGTTAGTTCGGTCTTCGGCGTTGCTGTGTAATCAGTGCGGTGGCGAACGGTACGGCGACGGCCTACGGTGAGCAGTTTACTGTAGAACTTTTGAGGGTTTAAAACCTATCTGGTCGGAATACGAACTTTGTCTATCCTTGACTAAGGAAGATATTAGTTCTGCCGGAAAGTTCTGGCGGTTTGGACTGATCCACCTCAAACGATCATAACTTTCTTCAATCTCATCGGATTCAGTCGAAATAAGCACTATTCAAGTCAGCACATTGTTTCCAACGCGACACTGGTTGATTAATTCAGAGAAGCACTTCGTATTAGACGTTATATAAAAATGCGAAGTTGAGTACTGATTCGGTACTGAGCGAAAAACGGGCGCACCAAAACCGCCAGAACTTTCCGGCTAACCCAGTAATCCAATATATTCGGCCACATTGCCCTCGTGATATCTATCCGGTCATTTGTTCGGTTAATTCCACTATGGCTGTTGTATGTTTAGGATATTGCGTGCGATGTGCTGCAAGGCAACGGTGGTGGAATGCGCGGCAGGTCTCGTATGTCTACGTGCAGTGGTAGTATCGCCTAAGAAGAGCTTTATCTTATCCGGATGTCATGTGCCCGAGGATGGCTTGATAGGTTAGACAAAGAATTTTCTTTCACCTTTATATCTCTTATTATTTGAAGCTTTAGTAAGCTGTGCAGAAAGTCCTGAGCGGTTTGAAATGTTTTCTTTTTTCTTTTTTGTTTAGCACGCAGTAGAATTTACTCAGCTGTAAAATCAACACCGTGAACATTACAGGTTCCAATCTAATAGACAGGTAAACGATTCCCTTTTCTCAGAACTGGGGAGACTGAGAGTCAAAGAACTTGCTGACCGTCCTTTCAACATCTTGAAATTTGTGATTTTTTCGCTAGGAATACTTAAGGAGCGAAATAAGTGAGAAGCAGAGGGAGTAATGTCAGACAAATGTGTAGGGTGGGGAACCGTGTCTCAACCTAACCTTTCCAATTTTTCACGGTTCGCTTACTATGGGGTCGAGTGTTGCCGTAAACCATGTAGGTGGAGAGGAGCTGGCCTCGTCCCAGCCATTTTTTTTCGACATGAGGGAGCAGTTCGTAAGGCCTATGGTATACTCCCGCGACGGCCTCTGCGACAGAGCAACTAACTCTCATTGTTGCAGTCGAAATTACGGTATTTCCACATGGGATCTCATTTTCCGCGATCTCACTTTTTGGGGCGCGTGTAGCGCAGTCGGAGGAGGCGCGACTGTCGCGTGCACCCGATAACAGGTTCCTCGTTTGGATTTCCCGCCCAGGCCAACCAAAGGCTATTCCATCCCTCCGGGGTCGGTGAATTGGTGCCAGACTTGTCTGGGAAGGACAGAGCGCTGACTTGTTCATCGGCTGGCCACCGCAAGTCATTGTATGGCCAAATACGCATTCATATCGCCTCCACGACATCCCGTAGAAGTAGAATGCGCTGGCGCATCCCAGAAGGGATTGAGTAACGTCGTCCTTTATCCTTTATTTCACTTTCGCTGCAGTGTTGGACTGCGGTAGCATAATGAACGCGAGAATTGCGCTTTGAAACACACTCGACTCAATGCACGTAGAACACCCTTCGGATGCCTTTCAAAGGCCTGGTAATGAGTACCGAAAACATTTGGTGCTGCGGTTGTGCTCTGGTGCAGGTTTGGAAATCAAGTCCCTTGGAACTAGGCGGATCAATCGTGGAACTGCTGTGTAGGTGGTTCTTCAGTACTCGATTCTCCGAACTAAACGACTACTGGCGAAGCGTATTATTAATTTCCTACTGGATATGCAGGGTAGATACACATCGAGCAACGAAACCGACCTTCGAGAATTCATGGACTCCAGAAGTGTATGGTTTCATGCCCGCAATCTCCATGCTTCGCTCTTGTTCCTCCCATCAGAAAGGATAACTACGTTCTGATAGCTTTTGTTTGCTCTTAAAAACATGAGCGGATGGATTTCAATTCAGTCTATGGTTATCATTTTTATTCGTGAATTTCTGCTCCTAAAGTGTTTTGATTATTGACTGTTCATAGCATTTTAATTGTCACTTGATATTTTTAGGTTGCGATTTCCACAATCTGCCCCACAACGCTACAATCCACCGATGCATCTGCCTCGACCAGTCCTGTCAGTCGTACTTCCCGACCGGCGGCAACTGCACGTCCTCCTTCTCCACAGCAACGAAGTCTCGACCGAATTCTCACCATCGAAAGTCGCACGCGCTGAGCATGACGGCGTCCGCTGAGCGGCTCAGAGCTTCCACCACCTCCACCTCCACGTCCCTGATCGCTTCGTCCTTGGAACTCGCCAACGACGACGAGCGCCACTACGCCCAGTCAGCCACGGGGCTGCAGAGTTCGAAGGCCCCATCGCTTCCTGTTTTAGAGTCGATTTGCTCTCTAAGCCTTCCTATCGTCTATGCCCTGTTCCGCGTAAGTTAATGACTTCAGCACGGTGATTGCCTTAGCCTTATTAAGAGCTTACTGTCGTCAGAGTCCTCCATTTTCCATCCATTCCTTTTGATTTTCCGAGAAACGGGTATGTTTCCTCATCATGACCAAGTGCTTCTGTGTGTATGCTCTAGCGGAAATTCTTTTGAATAGGCGTGGGCTGTCCAGCGTCTATTCGACCTGATATATGTTTTGGAATGAACGCTTCAATTGTGGATAGATCCCGTCCGAACACGTTTTCCTACCTCATTTTCTGGTCGTGTTACCTTTCCTGATTGACGATCTCATCCTGCTCTTGATTACTTAAATGTCATTGAGAGCGCGTGTTGGGTTTCGCTCCATTAGGTCCGATGGGCATGGCTGGGGCGGGACTTGTCTGATCTGAGTGTCTGAGCATACTTCACTCACGGCGTGGCGTTACAAAAACTGTCAACATCAATAGTCTTCGCAGCTTAGTCGACGTTAGTAGCTCCTTAGGGATTGAAATAGAAATCCCTTCAAGATGGACATCGGGCGGCTCAGATCCAATTCCTCACCCTGCCAGACGTAATTTGACAGTCACCGCAACTCGGCCTACGGGTTTAGTTCGTTGGGTGCAACTGTAATATGTGTTGGCACAAATCACCTTTTCGTCACTTTTGATATTTTTTAGATATATCTTCGTCGGTAGTGCTGTACGCCATATATATTACATTACTTCTTTCCTATCTCGCTTCCTGAATTCGGCCGAGAGCTTAAAGTGATGTCCCGTAAGAAGGCAACCTTTAGGGAAGTTTATGTTAGGGAGTAGTGTTAAAAGAGTCAGCTGTCATTTTGGTGTTGCCCTCACCCGATCAGAACATACTCTACCTTTTTCTAAAGCTCTCTTTTTATCGTGTACTTACAATTTGGCCGGAGGTTGGTAGCCCGATTATTAGTAGGGCAGAAAAAATGTTCACTGCAAGGGCTTCGACGATTTCCGTTGGTTGCAGTATTACGTCCCACGGGCTTGGTCTCGATCTAAGGGGTTGTAAATCCGCTGTAGTATACCGGGAGGGTATCCCAAAGCTGCAGCTGAAGCGTTGTATATGGCAGAACCACCTCTACCTCAAAAATACAAAAACGCAAGTATCTCGACAAGAGGGATTTGGGCGGAGTCGAGGCCGATTAAAGGGGGCGCGGCAGCTTCGTGATGGCATGGCTAGGTGCCGGCGGTCGGTGGTCTAGTAGGCTGGGTGACCGACTCGGAGGCACGAAATCGAGGGTTTCATTGGGTTTCGTTAAAACAAAAAGGAAATTGCATCCACTAACCAAGTGCTGGGTCCGGTCAGATCGACGGTGTGGATGAGTCTTTTCCGTGATAACCCGTAGGCGAATTAGCTAGGGCTTTCTACTCTACAAAAAATGCACGTGATTACCTCCATTATTCTATAAGGGGTTACTGTTAGTATGGGTGGTGTAAGTCTGCGTCTTCTCCGCCTAGTGGGAATTCTTTACCGAACCGGTTCGAATTCAAAGATGAGAATGATGTCAGGTCGATGGTCAGTATGTCCTCTAGACGAGAAGTTTGCCGGGAAAATGACGGTGGTCCTGATCCCATCATCCTCTCACCAATACCTACCGTAATCTACCATGATCGGTCGAAACTCCAAACACGAATCTTAGATCATCAGATCTCCAAGCAACCGCTCTAAGCAAACTTTGGCTGCACACTTTCCTCTACGCCTCGGCTCGTGAGAAGATGGGCAGTTTAGCTGGTGCACCATGACGCTGGCAGGGAAGGGGCGTTCGTATTGCTTCCTTGCGCTCTAGTCGACAACGGTGGTTCTCACATCGATATGCAGGGTGGCGAGGTAAATACACGAGGACTATAAAGTGGATTTATACTCTCCTTTAAACCTAGGCCAAATCTATGGGGCATAATACTGCAATCAAATGTAGATGTCGACGCTCTGATGAGATTAAGCCATGCGTCAGACATCTGTAAGGTGCGTTCGGAAATGCAAAATTAGTTCCCTGCTCCAATTGAACAAAGAAGACTCTTTGGCGGAACGAGGTCGCTCCCTTTGTAACTGACATAGCCTCGTCTCCATTCCACACGATGGAGCGCCGCTTGGTTCCCGATCCCGTGTCGCCTTCCTATGTACTGCGCCCACTGCCGCTGCACTACTTGGGTCCCTATTTCTGGATGGTTGAAGGTCCTTTGTGAACCATGCGTCGGATTAGCTTCTAACACACCATACGCAGGTAACGCATGTCTCACGCAAGAAAAACTAATCTCCACCTAACACGAAGACCGGCTTCTTTTCCGCACATGCTGTACACTGCTCGGTTGTCGAACCCTGGTCTTATGCTCTCAGGCGGACAACCCTGCCACTGCACCACTTGGGTCCCCGGTTCGAAGTGGTCTGTAGTCCATTATGGACGCTGAAGCTTTGTTAGACTGAGATGAAGGACCCCTGGAATAACGGGACAATTCGTCTGGCGAGGTGGGTCGGCCGTCAAGGGTGCAATTCATGAAGTGGCAGGCACTGTGAAGCTGTTTCCACGTATTTAAGCTGAATATCCTAACGTTCAATGGGAAATCAAGGGTAGCTTCGCGTCAGGATGGTGCGGAGGGAGTGAAGCAGCCCTCAACCACCCTGGAATAAGACAATAAAACAATTCTTGACTTTCTTTTCAAGCGTCTAGCACGTAAGGCCATCAGAGATCGAGCGCATGCTCCCTCATCCATGGCACTCCCACCTACATCTCCGATTGCCCGGGGATCTAGTTGCTTGTCATAGTCTCCTAATGTTTGGAGGACTAGACATTTCTGCCCCCCCTCCCCCGGAGTGGTAGGGGTAAGAACGGCGCTCTTCAGTTTTAGATATGCTTCAAATTCTCAAACGTACCACTCTTAACCTGAATATAGATTCTGAGAAGTGATGACAGCTCTATACACAAATCGCCTATGAAGAAACAGTTCAGTAGTTTCACAGCTCTTCAAAATAAAAAGAGTACGAGGATCTCTACGCATAATAAATTTTAGCGGACGCCATGGAATGGACCTACTTCCAAAACAGCAGAGCCGGGGGTCAGTCATACGCTCTGCTCACAATCGTATATAATTTATTTAGACATGTTGCATGTGGACACAATTCTTGAGCAAATAGGTGAACAGGTGGTCGTCATAAGGAATTGAAACTCAGGCACAGTGTACGCTGAGAAAACCAAGATGCGTGCGTATATGTGAATTCGTGTGAACAGCACCATGACGAAAGCAGTCTGAGAGACACTCGTTGAAAACGTAGAAATCTTAAAGGAAATAGCTCAGGGGACCGAACCCCTGCAGACACACACAAGGCGGAACAAAAATAGCAACATAGCATAAAGAATGAGATAAATTCACCTGGGAACGCTGAAGAACTCATGGAATACTCATCGGGACCGCGCGGCGCTGCGTCTGGACGATGCTCATTACAACGACAAAAACAAAGGAAATTCGAAACATGGGGAAGAACTAGCGAGTGCAGAAAGGCAGTAGCGGGGGAGTTCAGTTCGTTGAGGCACGGCTATTGCTCCTGGTCGCTGTCGTAGACGACGGACACGACGAGGTTCTCCATCGCTCGTCCCAGGTCGTCGACGGTGGCCAGAAGGGACTGCATCCGCGTCGGCCGATTGCCGGCGGCGTCTGCAGCCGCGTCGTCGTCGTCCCAGCCGGGCCGCTCCGTCGCTCTCGAGCGGGTGGACGGGTCGTACGGGGGCAGGTGATGGTCGTCGGGAGCCGAGCCGAACGGCGGATGCGACCGGCGCTCCGACCACTCGCGCTCCGCACTCCATTCTGCGCGCGACCCGTTCTCCTTTTGCTGAATATTTAGGGACATTAGAGACGAACAACTCATACTAGAAAACGAAAAACGGCCACATTTCATAATTTTTCCCAATGCAACACTGCAAACACAAATCTTTATGGAAGCGTGAAGCTATAATTCAAATTTGAATTTAAAACACGTTCTTGATCCAAAAGAAGAAGAGTGCTTACCTGTTGGATCACCTTCTTCAACCGTTGCAGCTGCAGTTCAAGTTGTTCATTTTGCTGCTCCAGAATGCGAGAACGATGCTCGAGACGTTGCTTGTGCAGGCGCAACGCACGTGCTTCATCCATTACCTGCAATTTCGCGTCTAATTAAATTCCGAGAGATGGAACAAGGTGAGCGCAAGAAGGTGGCCATGCTTGGGTCATAGATGTCACGTGTAGTGGAATACAGCATTTCCTCCCTTGACGATCAGTGAGATCACAGGCAAACAAAGGAGTAATTCGCAGCATAGACACACATTTCAGCGAAAATAAAAAGGAAGACTCACATCGCTTTGGCTCTGCGCGCTCTTCAGCGACGGCACACTTCGACCCTGGTGGGATTGGGTTAGTCGAGGCAAAGTGGCTCCCCGTTCACTTCGACGTCCAGGTGAAGCAACTCTGAAAAAGCGGTATACCTACGGAGTATCTACAGACCCCTTTCCTCGTTTCAGACTTCCTTTTTCGCTCTAGAAGATTATAGTTCTAAGAACTTTCCGAAGAGAACTAGTTTCAGCTAGCGAGCCGCTCCGTAATGCTCTGAACGGCATAACAGCGACAGTTTACCAGTGGATCTCTGGCGTGACCATACGCCATTTGACTGACAGATTGGGTGTTCCTCCGGAGGGACGTAGACGAATCACGCCCAATTTCCAACGCAATTCTTCGAAAGGCACTTTGTCGGCGACCGGTTACGAGCCACGCATAACGACTGCGCGCAATCGCTTACTGATGTTTCATTGCCGTGGAATTTTCTCACTCATAAACACAACTGTTCTGATCGGAGTGTGGAAATGAACACGCCTTCAATTTGTACGGGAGAAGAAGAGAACAAAGCGCCAATCAGTGGGACTACTTGAAAGGGGAGCAGAGAATCAAGATGGCTCGAAGAAAAGCTACTTTCTGAATAGGGGCAAATCTTGACCCATGTACCTAGATATCTTAACGCTTAGATTTCAGCGCAGTCCGTGGGCAGCGAAGAAGCGGTGAAGTATGTAAAGGTGGAGCAGTCCCCTGTTGAAGAGGGCCAGGCATATTGCTTCTGCGAGATGTCGTGCAGGTACTTTGCCTGCGCATATGGTCCTCAGAACGAATTGTACCCAGGTCAGTGTGGGAGTTCAGCCTGAAGCCTGATACGCTTGAAAGCCGATTCACCGACCCTGAACTGCCTGAGCGCAGAACAAACCGAAAAGCAGTCGCGGTGCTCAATATGCTCTGGGAAGGGAGCACTGCGATTTCAGGATCGGGTTGTAACCAGTGAGATGGGTGCGATGCCCGTTCCTCCACGCGGTGCCATTGAAAACTGCTGTTTCTGCGAGCTAAGCCAAACACGCACATTCGAAAAGGCGACAGGCCCTGGTGACAGGTCGGCCTACGAACAACTCAATGTCATATCGTATGGGTGTACGTCAGCTCATGTTTGTCGAGATTGTGCTACGGTGTCCGCGGGAGCCGACGCGCTCTCGCAAAGCCCGGCGAGTGTGAAAAGTATGCGAGGGTCCCTGGTGCGAGGACGGCATCGGGGGGCAACTGAGTTGGTCCGAGAGTCCCGTAACGTAAGCGGGTCCCGCGTAGCAACGCTAAATACGTTAACCGGCAGCTCGTACGAGTTGGTAGAAGAACTGGAACGTAGAAGAGTTGATTTCTTAGCGGTGAAGGAGACGAGGTGGTCCTGCTGCAAGTCAAGGGACATAGGAAGAGGCTTTAAGGTCGTTCTATGTGAAAGTCCCAGGACCACCAGTGGTGTCGGAATGATCGTCTCCGAACGATTTCGTGACTCGATTGTAAGCGTCGAGCGCTTTAATGATCGATTGATGAAGATCGTTGTCGCCGCTAAAGAGCGACCCTATCACTTCTTCTCTGCATAGGCTCCGCAGACTGGCTGCTCATATCAAGCAAGGATGAGTTTTAGAGCCTGTTTGACGAGAACAGAGCAGAGGTACCGTCGAAGGACGTCATCATTGTCGCCGTCGACCTTAATGGGCACGTAGGCGCTGCGAAAGACGGGTACAGCTGTCATGGTGGATTCGGTTACGGGTCGCGTAACGCAGATGGTGAGCGTATCCTTGAGTATGCGGATTCGCGTAACCTCACCATAATGAACATCGTGTTTTGTAAACGCGACTCCCACCTCACCTCGTTCTATAGTGGGAACACCAAGACGCAGATAGACTTCGTCCTTGTGAAAGATCGCGACCGAAGTTTCGTCACAGACGCGAAGATCCTGCCGTATGAAACGGTCGCCCCACAGTATTGTCCGCTGATCTGCACTTTAAAGATCGCACCTCCGATGCAGGAGCAGGTCGAGCGATGCGGTGCAGCAAGAATCAAAGCAGATGGTGTTGAATTAAAGAGATAGAACTAGAATGAAAGAGAAGAAAGCAGCTATGATTTCTTGCGTACGGCTACCGACAGTCACAACTGTCGATGAAACTTGGAGAGGGGCTACTGACGCGATACTTCAAGCTGCGAGGTCAGAGCTTGGCATTATGAAGCGTAGACGACGAAAGCTCAACAAGCAGGCATGGCTGTGGGCGGACGATGTGAAAGAAACGGATCAAGAGGAAAGCGCTGTATCATGTGTTTCTCGGCGACATGACAGCCGATAACTGGCGGAGGTACCAAAAAGCGAAGAAAGCTGCAAAGAAGGCCATGGCTGCTACAAAAGCCACTCGTTATGGAGATGCCAACGAGAAGCTCGAGTCGCGCGATGGTGAGCGGTATTTGTACCGACTTGCGAAAAGCCGCCAGAGCCAACCCGAGAATATAGAGAAATTCTTTGGCATCAATGATGAGAACGGCCATCATCTTATGGACCGCAAGGAAACGTTGAAGCGACGGTGCGATTATTTCGATGGAATTTCGACTGAAAAGTTCCCTCATCCGGCCGTCCCTTCAGTGTCTCCTATCCACGATCCCGTCCACAAGATCACCGTGGAGGAAAGTGACTCTGAGGAAGACGCAAGGCCACTGATCCAGATGACTTGCCAAGTGTATGGAAGTCGAAGTTCTGGTACTCTGCTGAGTGGTTGGTCAAGTTTTTCAAGCGGAGAAGAAGGTGCCTGATGCTTAGCAAGAAAGTACGGCCATCCCGATTTGGAAGAAGGGCAGCCCTGCAGACTGCTCAAATTACCGTCCGATCGGTTGCTCTCGCACAGCATGAAGATCTTCGAGTGAATCCTCGATAGCCGAATTCGCGAAATCGTCAAGCTTTCCAGCAATCAGTGCGGCTTCGTGGCTGGTTGTGGCACTATCGATGCCATACATGCCGCCCGTCTTCTGGTAGAGAAGCATCGCGAGAAACAGAGGCCGGTGCATTTTGCCTTCCTCGACTTGGAGAAGGCCTTCGATCGCGTACCGCGTGAAGTGATATGATACGCCCTGCGTCAACATGGAGTTCCTGAAGAGCTCATAGAGTGGGTGCGAATTCTCTACTCTTGCTCAAAGAGTCGTGTGCAAGCTGCAGTAGGAACCTCGATGGAGTTTCCCATTTCTGTCGGGGTACAACAGGGTTCTGCGCTTTCCCCACTCCTCTTTGTTGTCGTCATGGATGCCATTACGTGAGATCTTCAGAAACCCGTCCCTTGGATGTTGCCGATGACGTAATGCTCCCCTGCGAATATAAGGGTGAACTCGAGCGGCAGGTGCAAACTTGGAGCGACCGCTTGGAGATGTTCGGGTTCAGGCTGAACGTCAAGAAGACCGAGTATCTAACTGACGTAAACGAGTCCAGCTCCATTGAGATTAACGGTATTGAGCGTGCACGCACTTCGGTGATTAAATACTTGGGATCAGCAATAGCGTCTGATGGCAGTTTGATGGTTGAAGTGAACTCACGCACGAGTGCAGCTTGGTCCAAGTGGCACTCATTGACTGGCGTGCTCTGAGACAAGAGATGCCAGAGTGCTTAAAGTCGAAGATCTATAGAGCCGTTCGGCTGTAACGATGTACGGTGCTGAGTGCTGGAATGCGACAAAGGAAACGAAAAGTCGCCTCAGCGTCATGGAAACGAAGATGCTGCGCTGGACGGCTGGAGTCACACGCCTGGACCGCATCCGAGACGATGTCATTCGGCGGAAGTTCGGGGTCGAGCCGATAGCTGACAATATGCGCGAAGCACGTCTGCGATGGTACGTCCACGTTCTGCGTGGAAACGAAGACAGCGTCCGTAAGATAGTCCTCAACTGCGAAGTGTCTGGAAACGGCCTAGAGGGCGCCCGAAATAGCGCTGGGCTGATGCGATACACAAGGACTTTAAAGTAGCTGGTGCCCATCCTGATCTAGCACGGGATCGGGAAAGATGGCGACATGGCACCAGAAAAGCGGACCCCGCCATGAAGCGGGACAAACGCTGAAGAAAAAGAAGAAGAAGAAGAAGAAGAAGAAGAAGAAGAAGAAGAAGAAGAAGTGTAACCAGTGAGATGAACTTCGGTGGCAAGCTGATGAAAAAGTAGTTCTCTTACACTTCCGGTACAAATTCTGTAGGTTAGCTCAGGACACCGCATATCCCACAATTAAGATTCTATTTTGAGAACTTGTAGCTGGAGCAAGTTAAAAAAACTCGCCTTATCGCGACTGACAAAAAATGAGAAAGCGTGTGGAAATGCTGAGAACAAGCGGAAAAACCCGTCATCACTATACTAACAGACTAAAAGCTGGTGGACGAGGATACTGAAGCAAATGAGCACGGACGCCAGAACTGATCAAAATAAAATCGCATCGTTCAATTTCTATACCAACTAGGGAAAGGTCCCAGACGCAAGTTCGAACGGTCAAGATGGATATCACTGCGAGAATCCTCACCCTTCATGCTCGTAATGCTTTTGAATCTACCAGGTTAAGGCACCTAAAATTTTACCATGGAATCTTTCACTCACGCAGTAGCTTCCAAACATCGAAACACCGAATATCAGAAAAAAATAAAAAAATGAAATGAAAAATGTTTTTAAACTGCACAACAGCACTGCACTGTCAAGGAATCAAACATCTGTCGCGTCGCCTATGAAGCAGTATTTTTGCATTTTTTTCTGCATATTCGATGCTTGAAAGGTGTTGTCCTGTGAGACCAAATACTGATGCCATTGTGCGATTCCATAGTAAACATTAGGGGCTCAGTGAGTTTAAGAGAAAAAGGGAAAGGGAAATTGAAGGATGGAGATTCTCACAGTGTTATTCGCCTTCGCTGTTCAGAAATACGCCTGAGACCGTTTCCTGGTAAGATTTTCATTCGCAGCAAAAAAAACGTCAAGCATCTACACCTTAAAACAATACTGATGCCATTGGGTTGAGATCGATTGGAAGGATCGCGTGATATTTCCTATTCCAATACTTAGACGTTAGAAATTGTAAAGCAAAAATCGAACTCTTGGCAATAGAACGAAACCTCTGCCAGTACCTTCTGTAAAAACGATGCTCCATACGTGCCGTTCTTCAAAAAGCAGTTTTTGAAACGAAGCTAATTCTCGATGCCAGGTATGAATTTTGCGCACATTTCGTAAAATATGAACAAAGACGGCTCTATAGTGAAAATAAAATCAAAATACATCACCTAGCCTGTTATTCAATGCACTGAAAGGCGGAAAGCACACACAAGGGATGTGCGGCCGCATTTGCCACTTTGGAAGTTGCAGTCTTTGTAAAATGTAAAAATCCAGTTATGAAAAAAGAAGAGCGCTTTTGCCATGCCAAAAACTTCTGTTCCTTCCATAGGATCATTGATAAGAGTATTAGATTTATATTTATTTATTTATTTATTTTAGATAACGAACAACGTCGACGTTATCCATTCCTTTTATGGGATGCGCCACATATTCTATTTCTGCGGTACATCTTGAGCAGTTTGAGTGCGTATTCAGCCAACACAATGGCTTGCGGTGGCCAGGCAACGAGAAATCAGAGTTTTGCCCATCCCACACAAGTACGGTACCAATTCACAGACATCGGGGGATGCAATTCTTGGTTAGAGTGGGCGGGAGATACGAAGTAAGGACCATGAGTAGGAGTGCACGCGACAGCCGGCACCTTCTCTTCCTGCGCTGTCAGATGCCGATAAGTGCATCACAAATAAAAAATGTTCAAAAGTTCCATCGTGATCCCCTCGGCCAGACCAATCCACATCCGTAAAAAGCTATCCCCACACAGATGTGGGTAGCTTTTTACGGATGTGGATTGGTCTGGTAGAGGGGATCACGATGGTATGCAACTTTTTCAGAAGGAATGAAAACCAAGTGGGCTACAAAAAGAAGACGGAAAGAATGTGGATAACGCGCCTTCCACGGCGTTTTTCCAATTCTTATGTGTATTGTACTCCTCGGGCCAACAAAGCCAGTAATTCAGCAGCTCAGCAAGACCATGTTGGCGCAGCTTCCCTTTTTCGGGCACAGTGGAACGCGTCTGTGAGACAGCGCTCTGCACACTAATTGAATGACTGATTAAAGCAACTAAGAGTTAGCCAAATATCAGGAGGACGCAAAAAGAATGGTGGAAATCGTATAATAGCAAGAAATGAAGAGACGAGTGCAGTTGAAAAACGGTTGTCTCGATTCTTTCTGCCCCGAATACAACTTAAACTTCTACAGCAACCCAAAGGTTGCTCCAATACTCACTAGTTGTGAAGGCACTGTAAACCACAACAACACGTCAATGAACTAGGGTAAAGTAATTGTCCGGGGATAAAAATGTCATCAGAGTCCAAGTCGAGAAAAATCAGTATAAAGCCATAGACACTATTAAAACAGCTAAGGGAAACTCTGAAAGAACCAGCGGAAAGGGTTGAAGGAAACGAAACTAACCGATCCAAGTCGGGTGTGCTGGTGGCGGCAGTTTTCCGTCGCTCCAGTTCGCGCTTCAGTTCTAAGTTTTCGAGTTGTAATCGCTGCAGTACTTGGTCAAGTTCATCCTTCTGCATTTGCTCCACCTAAAAATAATTTTAAAACTATATCTAACTATATCTGCTGTGTTGTGGCTTCCCGTTGTGTTGGAGTATGTTCTCCGAAGGCTACTTCATCTCCGCACCTCCCTCCCAGCCATGACCTCAAATTCAACAGGCTCTCAAAGACAGCAACTGCCCTTCAAAGTAATTTCGATTTTTTTAAAATTGGTTACTGAAATATGCTTCTACAAGATATCGTGGAAGGAGACTGAACACGTGCTTGGTGTACATAATGCTTTTCTCAAATTGGGAAACCTTAACGGATGAAGATACTGGTGGGTCTGCGCTGGATCTCAACTTGAGGCGACTGGCTGTGCATGCGGGAAGCGGCGCCTTCTCCGACAGCGCTACACACGCCCTTACACAGTGGTATAGCCCTGATTAGTAAAGGTTCTTCAGAAAAGAATAAAAGAATACTTGCTTCGGCATTCATTGCTACCATGACTGACAATTTATCCCGCGTGCCCTTCACCCACCTTCTCTTTCTTCTTCGGTGACCCCAACAGTCGGAACAGATTGCACATGGCCATGATTTCGATCAACCGGGACGTCTGGAGCTCACTCCTCGGGCAGCCGCTGGTGAGGTCAGTTCGGGGAGATGTTCAGAGCAGTGAAATCGGGCAGGCGAAGGCGCCAACGGGTCGACGACAACGACGACGACGGCGCGGGAGGCGTATCGTTGCCGAACGCGGTCGGCACTTCTCACGGACAGTCAAGGACACTCACCGAGCGACTGCTGAGCTGGCAGCGGCCGCGTCTCAGCTCCCGAGACTTTTGAATTCGGAACTGGCGCTCGCATTCTGCGTTTATTCATCGGCCATCGCCAGTCTTTAGGTAGGACAACGTCGGCGTCCGTCGGCCAGTGCTCTTCCACTGCCAAGGTCCTGACCTCTGTGGCCATTTACGCAGGCACCGAATCGGAAAGCTCGCCGCTGAAAGGACACCGCTGCAACTCTAAGTGACTTGGCGCGATTGTTTGCCTAGTGAAATCCCTAATCTGGGTCAGAGTCTCAATGGCGCGGCGGCCGCCGTCAGCGCATCCGGGTCATTAACTGTGACGCAGTGCCGGTTCCCCTTTCGCCAACAACTTTACCACGGGTTTAATGGCTTCCGCATCTTCTTGCGTCCAAAAAGAGACTACTGCCCGGAAACGTATGTTTGAACTGAATGCAAACGGGTAAAGGCAGTAAGAGCTTGTCCACGAATTGAACAGCGTGAACAAAAGCCTGGACGAATAGTCGTTGCCATACAGGGCAGCTGCGTAGCACACAGAACCCCATGACAAGGCCATGCTGCACTGCCTATTGTGGATGGCCTAGCGGAGTTTCGGCAATTGTTGAAATAGAACTCGCTCAATGTATCTACATATCATCTGACATCATTGAGAGCGTAAGATTGGCCTTTTTGAATAAAAAATCTGCGAAATTATCGCTTCACTCTTAGCTAGTACTGCTCTTGTTCGTTCCATTACTTGTTTATTACTCAAACATATCCATCATAAGCCAGCGTATGATTTCCAGCTGGGTCGAACCCGATGTAATTGGTGGATCTTTAAATTGAGTTTTAATTCTAATTATGTACAACTCTCGAATACTGCACGCCGGGTTTCGAAGCGTAAGCGAAAGTTTTCCTAGTATTTCGCGCTAGAAATTATGGAGACGAAAGCATGGACGAACTGTCATGGACGAGGCCTCAAAACTTTTTTACTCGTACCAGAATAATATCTGCTGCAGCCTTCTCAATATGTTCTGATGACAAAGACCGTTGGAATCCGGGAGGGTACATCCCTCATTCTCGTTGATCTTCGGCACGCTCACTCCAAGTCCTGAAGATACACGGAAAACACTCCAGCAGCCAGCGTTGGAGGCATGTTGTGCTCTCTGTGGCGCGTTTGGGTTGGGGTAGAACACCACTACAGTACAGGGCTACTGTTGATCACACGTGAGCTCATGGGCAGTCAGTTCATGCACGCGGTTGCACATGCGTGAAGCCTTAATCCGCCTATAGCAACTTCCATGTAAATTCAGTCAAATCCTTGTCTCTGAAGCACCATTGTCTCGCCTATATTTGGTTGGGTGAGTCATTTCCGCGGAATTGGCTTTCTGTGGGCTGTGATACGAGGTCCGACCTGGAGCGCAAAGTCGTGACCGCTTATGACAACATGAACAACAATTAGACTTGCTGCTGTAGGCTCACATTTGGACAGTAAAATGTAGTTGTTGAAAGCTAGGCAGTTTCGGAAAAACTCGTCTTGACGATAGCAAAGCTGAACGTGCTGACGACCAGACGAGTCGTCGGAATTATGACCATAGAAACTCGTCCAATTAAGTTCTCTGCCCACTCGAGTTCCAAGCTCCGCTCGATGCACTCCTAGACGCTTTGCTTTATGTCGGCAGGAGAACCAAACATTCAGCTCTGAGTCGAATTTCCCTTGGAACATTGTCACGATGTCCCTGAAAGTTCTCAGGACACATTCACTGGAAAATATGCTAAACCTCCCCTTAAGTATTATGGCACTTGGATGGGACGTTTCCAAAGAGTTCAACGTCAGCGTCGCAGCCGATATCGCTTGCATAGCCCTGACCGAGCCACTGGTCCCTTAGGGCACCTTGTCCACCGATTAGCACACACTTACAGAAGAGCTCGGTTTAAGAAGCACATTTGCCCCAGTGCCTTACCTGGCTGATGAGCTGTGCAGGGCTTTGGACGTCTGCAAGTCGTTCGTCTCGTGGTTCCGCTGGTTGCGAAGAGGTCAGCTCGGCGAGGCGATGAGCGATGGCGGCCGATCGCTGATGAACGGCTTCAGTGGCTGGATTCCGGACCGCTGGCGGCGCTGTTGTCAACGGTCGACCTTCGTCGCCCACCTGCAATTTTCGTCGAAAATCAGGAGTTACTAAGCTAAGCCCTACTGCCACTCATAGAGTCAGCGAATGCTCTCTTTGTTCGTCCTCGTGGTCGGAAATCACACTGAGTTAATCTAAACGCAACGTTTTATGACTTGTAGGACTTCGTGCCTAAAAAACTGACTTCGAACTTAATGCATGCATCCTCTGCCTCGCTGAGATTTAACTAACGTTCTAGCTTCTGCTGACTCTACTCACACTTCGTAAGCGCTCACTCTTTCCCCCCACATTTAGAGAAATGATCACTAATAAAAGTGTTACAATATGGCTGCCCTGCCAATGAGTAAATGTGACGTACGCAACAGTTTCGTTCGACAGAGCATGAAAATCAGAACTTTTAAAGAAGAGCTCACAACTCATGACAGCACAACTTCGTCAAGCATATTTTTCGATGGAAAGTTGGGAAGGTCCTATGGAAAGTTCTCCGTCACTGCTTTGGCGTTCTGCCAGATTTTTAAAAAGTGTCTTTCTCCCAATAACACATATGTAGGCTGACCTACAACCCACATTTACCACTATTGTCGTCATATTCTGTTACGACTATGGCAGAGGAAATCGCTCTCGACTGTGAGCAAGTTCGATTGCCTCCGTTTTACGAGTTCAAAAAGCAGAGTCTGCACTGCAAGAGTCTGCGATATCCCATTCAATTCTTTTGCGATACCCCGGGAATGGGGCTGAGCCTGCTCTTTTGAGCTCGTTTTGCAACGTCTTGCAAACGGATTGATGTCGTCGTTATGCAGCTGCAGGAATTCTCCAGTTTTGCGTTTTACAGTACTGGCTTTGCTGTGTTTTACGGTTCTTTATAGTTCCGTTAACCCGGACTATTGATACCATTAAGTCGACTTTCATATGTCTCAGAATGAGATTTTCGAGTTATCTCCCGCCACAGCTGGAGTTCTCGAGAAGCTTGACAGACTGCTAAATTGCTCTTGCATCTGCAGCATAGCGGTCTGTCACTTACGAGCGCGCTTTCATTTATTTATTATTTGCGTATTTTCTTTTTCGTTGTATTAGACCCTTTTTGTCTCCATGGAGGTTAACGCGAGGATGAGAGAAACGAAAGACAAGGAGGCGGAGCTTAAGTCGAGGCGTGATTCAAAATCGTGAATCAGAGTTCATGACAAGTCGCAGTGCATAACATGTGCGGATCGGTCCTACCACTGTATCTTACGACACAGCAAAAGTATGGTTCCGGGAGCTCAAGAAAAGAGACTTTTGCTTGGAATACCAACCACGGTCTGAAAGGGCGGTTGCAGTGAATGAGGAGCGCGGAAACATGCAGATATGGTGCATGGATACCGTATGAACTTAGCGGCCGCCAGCTATGTACAGGTGCGCCAGGATTCATGGATGAACTTCTTGACTTTACCGCGGAATTTTTTTGGCTCGAGACGACGAAAGTGGGCAGTCTACGCTAACCACACGCGGAAGCGTCAATGGCTCAGTCGCGCCGATGCAGGAATTCCCACGTCAAGACCGGAACTTCACCCAAAAAGGGTAAGTGTGTGGTGAAATTGCAAGGGAGTCATTCATTGGGATCTGCTACCTGCGAACACTACTGTCACTGTGGAAGACTACTGCGGGCAGTTGGATCACGTTGAAGCAGCGCTTCGTGGGAAACAAGACAAGATCTTCTTCCTTCACGACCATGCGCGTTCACACGTTGCGGGGGGGGGGGGGGGGGGACTCAGAAAAACCCCACTCTTTCGGATGGTGTGTTCTGGGCCACCCGCCGTATCTCCCGGACTTTGCTCTAACTGACTACCATCTGTTTCTTTCGATGTCGAACCATTTGGAATAGAAACAATTTCACGACAGCGTGAAAAGCGCCTCGCTGAGTTTTTCGTCAAAACTCCAGGAATGCGGGGTCTACAAATTACCGTACAAATGGCAATATGTTGTAGATATAAGTGGTGCATATGTTCATTAGTTGTTTTGTGTATGGAACGAGGGAAATAAACTGGAAAAAACTGCACAAGTGGCGAAATGCTTTCCTTACAACCTAATATTTTGGGCTCGATATAGAAAACGAGTCAAGGCGTTTATGGGCAGGTGACGCTGCCTTCGATGAAAACTGCCTGAAATTTCCACTTTAGGTAAATCAAACGGGACATTTCTCATCTTAAACCGGACAGTCTTCAAGCAAATGGAAGTATCCCAAGTTAAAATTAAGGAAATCTATTAAAATAACTCATTTATATAGGCTACCTGAAGACAAAATTACTACTCTTTTTTAATGAGCACAAAAATCCTGTGCTTTTTTCTGAAATAATAAGTGTTCTCCGCGCTTATTATAAAGTGCTCCGATGCAAAGAGTTTTAAGTAGAGGGTGTGAGATGAGAGGCAACGCAGTGCACTCGACTAGCTCATCGCTATGTTTATTTGATTGATGGTGCAGATGATGTCTAACTTGAGTCGCACAGTGAACAATGGTGACCTGTTTTTTTTCCATTCGAATGCTTCTGTTGTTCCTATATTTATGCGCGCGTGTGAACAGCATTTCCACTATCAATCCACTCGACATCGTGAAGTATTGGAGGAGTGCATGGCACAATTTCTCTATCTGACACACCAGCGAATCCAATGCTTCACAGCGCCTTAGAAAAGCACAAGGAACTTCATAAGAGAATTGTTTTAGCTGATGGGCTAAGAATTTTCTGCAATAGTCATTAGTAGCCAGCATGTGGAGGAGACGAACCAATCTGCTCGTGGCGCATCAACCGGGAATGCCACCCAAAGAGCTGTTGTAAATCGGTGCCCAGACGAAGTGGTGTGGTTCAGCGTCACCATGCAAACCACATTAGCGACTAATACCGAATTTTCTGTCTGTTCAAACGTTGTGCAAGAAATTACTTCAGCATAACAATTTGACGTTTTTATTATAAATTTTCCTAGAGGATTACTTTAACCTCCCTTCAAAAGTGAATACTCAGACTTTAGATACTCTTCTTCTTTTTCAGCGTCTGTCCCGCTTCGTAGCGGTGTCCGCTATTCTGGTGTCATGACACCACCTTTCCCGATCCAGCGCTAGATCCGGGTGGACACCAGCCACCTTCAAGTCCATATGTAACGTGTCAGACCAGCGCTGCTTCGGGCGCCCTCTAGGCCGCTTTCCTATTACCTCGAAGTTAAGGCCTATCTTGCGGACGCTGTCTTCTTCTCCACGCAGAACATGGCCGTACCATCGCAAGCGAGCTTCGCGCATTTTGTACGCTATCGGCGCGACACCGAACTTCTGCCGACTGGCATCGTTTCGGGTGCGGTTCATGCGCGTCACTCCAGCCGTCCAGCGCAGCATCTTCGTCTCCATGACGGCGAGGAGCGTTTCAACTTCCTTGGTCGCAGGCGAACACTCAGCGCCGTACATTGCTACTGGCCGCACGACTGCCCTGTAGATCTTCGACTTCAGGTGTCTGGTATCTTCCTATCGCAGAGCACACCAGTCAAGAGCGCCACTTGGACCAAACTGCACTCACGCGTGAGTTCACTTCAACCATCAGTTTGCCGTCACACGCTACTCCTGACCTCAGGCACTTAAAGACCGTAAAGACCGAAGTGTGTGGAAGCTCGATGCCGTTAACCTTTAAGGAATTGGACTCGGTAACGTCCGCCGTTAGATACTCGGTCTTCTTCACTTTCAGTTTGTGTCCAAACCGCTCCAAGCAATCGCTCCAAGCTTGACCTGTCGCTCGAGTTCACCTTTATCTTCACCAGGGGCAGTACGCCATCAGCATAAAGTAAGGTCCAAAGTGCCGGATTCTGAAAAATTCGTGTGGTGGCATCCACGAGATCAACAAAAAGGTGGAATTAGAGAACCCTGATGTACATCGACAAAGATGGAGAATTCCATCGAGGTGCCCGCTGTAGCCTGAACTCGACTCTTTGGACAAGAGAAGAGAATTCGCACCCACTTCATGAGCTCTTCAGGAACTCAATGTTGTCGCAGGGCGTACCATATCACTTCATGCGGTACGCGGTCAAAGGCAGTCGAGAAAGGCGATATACACTGGCTTCTGTTTCTCGTGGTGCTCCTCTATCAGGAGGGGGGCAGCGTGAATGGCATCAATGGTGCCACAGCAGCTGCGAAGCCGCACTGATTGCTAGAAAGCTGGACGACGTCATGAATTCGTCCATTGACAATTCGCTGAAAGATCTTCATGCTGTGCGAAAGCAAGCGAATCGGACGGTAACTGGAGAAGTCTGCAGGACTGCGCTTTTTCTTCCAAATCGGAATCGTCGCACTTTGGCGCCAACACTCAGGGACTTTCTTCTCCGCTACAACCTGATTAAAGAACTTCGAAAACCACTTAGCACGGTGCCAAAACTTTGGCTTCCACAAATCAGCTGCCACGTCGTCGGGCGCAGCCGTTTTTCCTGGCTTCATCTTTTTCAAATCCGCTTCAGTTTCCTCCACGGTGCTGGACGGGGCCGTGGGTTGGAGAGAGCCGTAGAAGGGACGGCTGTATGAGGAAATTCTACTGTAGATCTCCTCAAAGTAATCGCGCCATCGCTTCAATGCCTTCTAGCGGTCCATAAGAAGACGGCCATTCTCATCATTGATGCCAAAAACTTCTCAATGTCTTCGGTCTGCCGATGGCGATTAACGAGTCGGTACAAATACCGGCCACCGTTGCGCGACTGGAGCTTTTCGTTAACATCTCCATAATGAGTGGCTTTTGGAACAACCACGACCTTCTTTGCAACTTTCCTCGCTTCTTGGTGCTTCCGCCAGTTATCGGAGGTGTTTTCGCCGAGAAACACGTGATAGAGCGACTTCTTCTCTCGAACTTTTGCTTTCACGTCTTCTTTCCATAGCCATGCCAGCTTATCGTCTGGCGTTGTCCAGGATTCGTAATGCCAAGTTCCGACTGTGCAGCTTGACGTATCGCGTCCGTCGCCTTCTTCCAAGTTTCAGGGACAGTTGTGACTGTCGGTAACCGCACGCGAGAAATCACAGCTGCTTCCTTCTCTCTCATTCGCCACCACTTTAGAGAGAAGGAAGCAGCTGTGATTTCTCACGTGTGGCTACCGACAGTCACGACTGTCGATGGAACTTGGAAGAAGGCGATGCGACGTCATAAGACTTTAGATACTCTAAATTGGCTTAAAAGATATCAGTTTGTCTTGAAAGGTGTCCCGTTTAAAATGAAAAGGGTTCAGCTTAGACCGAAAATGTAATATGACGTGACTGGTCCTATTTCGTGACCGTTAGTTCCCGTGCAACCTAGAAGGTAGCTAGAGGAAGTACGAAGTTACTACATATAAAATGACTTGAAGGTGATCAACAGGTTCCCCTTTTCCATGTGGGAAGACGTTTTGGTCAACCAGCTTCAACCGCCCATTCTCACCATTCAATACCTATTTAAGAAACAGTTGCCTTTGCTGTAATATGCATAGGTGGGGTGAACTTGCACATACGAACAAGATCGGCTACTTGCGAACTCACATCAACTGGCAGGTAGCCCAGACTGCTCTTACTCCGCGAGAATTTGTTGCGCACCATCCGAGCAAAGTCACGAGCGTCTTCGGAAGACGTCGTCTAAACAAAAAGGATACTAACAACAATATCATTTCAAAAAAGGAAACCTAAGAGGGACAAGCCATGAACTGACCGGCACAGCGTACTCCTGCATCGGATGCTTAAGCTTGTGCTTCTTGGCGGTGCGCTGGCTGAAGAAGCAGTTCTGGCAGAGGTCGAGGTTGAAGCAGCGCAGGCAGCGATATCGGAGACCGATGATCGGGAACATCTTGCACACGTTGCACTTGGCCTGATGCTTGGCGAACTCGGCGGTGGCCAGCCGATGCATCACCGGCAACCAGACGACACTCTGCGGCTCCTGCTTCATCCACTCGAGGAACGGCCCGACGCCTATGGACGGAGCCAGCCGCACGGTTTCAAAGCATGAGCGGACCGAAGGCTCCACGTTGGAGCCACCAAACGCCGCCGCTTCGCCGACCAGTCGAGGGATCTGAAGATGGTCAGATAGTTCACACTGGGGATGAACTAATGGTAAATTAGTCTAGGATAAGAGCACACTTGTATGAGGTCGTAGAGCAGCAGCGCGATGTGCTTCTGATCAGCTTGTCCATCTTGGGCGACTAGGTTGAAGATGACTGAAAAATTCACGATGCTTCCCTAAGAATTTCCTTTCGAAGGCGGTGCCTCGATTACGGTCTACAGTAATCTGCCTACATCGGTATTTGTCCTCCAGCGGAGCACTCGACATCACAACCAGCGCGGTTTTGAAGGAGAGAACACGGAGAATGCCGTCACGAGACCTAAACCGGGAGCTAACGAGAATACATGCGAGGAAACAGAAGTCGTTGTCATTGACGACTGAGAATATTTCTAGGACCGCTTAGACCAGAAAACCCACGGATCGAACAGATTCAGCAGGAAGTTGATGCAGAGGTCCACTGCCAGCGCGACGCTTCGCACCATCTGCGGGTGCTTGGCGTTGAGTTGCTCGAACAACGGCAGAATACTGCTGACCATGCCCTCCAGACCGGGAAGCTCTTCGTTGGAAAGACCAGCTAGCCGGGAGAAGCACTGAAGTTCACGAGATATACTGCATGAGCACAGCATTTCCGAAAATTCTGAAGCTACTACTCTACACCTCCTAGTTAGGAATCTTCATTGCGTTTTCGTAGTCAGGGAAAATATGCTTGTAACTGGAAGGCTCAGTAGTAGTTGCTAATTTTTGGACACAAACTGCACGTCCCACTAAACGTCCTACTTTTTTCGTCAGTTTTTAAGATCTTTTCTTGCAGATGATTAATTGATGATGATATGGCAGAAAATGGTGAGAAGCTTCAGATCCTTTTTAGTAGAAAAATCGTAAAATTTTGTTGGAAGGTGCTTCGGTAGCCTATTGAGTCTCTTAGCTAGGATATACCTATCGCGCCTTGTACGTTCAGCAGTATACCTCGCCGAAGACCACAACGGCGAAGAATAAGTGTCAAACCTAAGATGCTGTTATCCATTTAGCTGAGGTAAATTTCAATTTTAATTTTCATTTCAAACTAATTTTTTGAAGTTTAAAATAAAATAGAGTTCAAACTGAACATTTATTGGGTACTCCTAGAAGAGGATCTAGTCTACCTATCCTACTAAATATAAAGCAATTAGTCCGTGCAAGACTAGGTAAGTCACACAGAGGGGGGGGGGGGGGGACCAAGCGACACCAAGCGAGCGAATAGCGATGGCCGAGCGAGAGAGCATGGGATACTGCGGCGTATCCCAGCAGGTTGTGTCTTTGAGCTTAACCATGGGCAATACTTATTTATTTATGCACCATAACACATGCTATACTAAAGTACACGATGAAAAAAAAAAACGAAACACTGCCCGACATGGCAGCCGATCACTCTATTTTTGGCATATACGTATTTAGTAAGGGAGACATGGATGGGGATCGTGCGGCAGCGTGCGGATACAGAAGGCGCGTCACATACGCCGTGCAATGAGCGCTTGGATTCAGAAGAATGTTATGGACGTCGTGCTACGAGTTCTTGGATTCAGATGAAGTGTTATATACGTTGTGCAACCAGCGTCCGGATTCAGCAAACATGTCATCGACGTCATGCACTATCCTATGTAATAAGTGGGAACGTGTCTGTGTGTACGGGTACATGTGGAGAGTTATTATTATACTGCAGGAATCAGTGGAATGGATTTACCATCAGACAGTATCACCTGTCGTCCTGTTGATCATCGAGTTAGTCGAGCGGACGCCAGCAGCGTCTCCATTCGTCTCTGTCGCGTGCCTGAGTGCTCCAATGGATCCTTCTCGCTTGAGCGACACGAAGAGCGTCATATCGGTCGTTCAGGGCTTTGGCGAAGAAGTCAGACCAACGCGTTGGTGGGCGTCACGGTGTTCTCTTGATATTCCGCGAAATCCAGTCGCTGACGGCTCTCCTCCAGCGGGTGTTTACGAAGCTACATACGTGGCCGTCCCACATAATTTTCGACACCGGCAGCGAGCAGTATCAATCAGCCAATTGATTTTCTACATTCTTCTACAGATTGGATGAATTCGGAGGGGGAACTGCATGATGGTAAGGGAGGAAGCGCAGTGTGTATGGTTGTCGCGACATGGAGATTGGGGCACCCTTTGAAGTACAAACCGCATGAATGCGAGGAGAGTAGACAAGGCTCATAAGAGACTTCTTGGAATCCATACTATATCCTACTATCTATGTAATTCTACGTGAGTTACAATTCAGGACAAGTTTCTACTGTAATAAAGATAAGAAGGAATACAGAAGAAAAGAAGAAGCGTTGTGGTCAAGGCGTCACATTATCAGGGCTTGGGGCGAAGCCACCAACCAGACGCTTGCTGGCAAGAAAGCCGCTAAACATCTAGAAGTGGTAGAAGCCGCCACTTGTTAGCGAGTAGGCTTATCTGCTGACCAGTACAGAACTTATCGTTAGTGATCAAGCTGCCTAATTTGCGTAAAAGATGAATAAAACCCGACGAATCTGGCCGGTATCCGCACTTTTTTCTTTGCAGTATAAGGAACGAATCGCTTGCTGGTCAAAAATCATCCCTATTATTTTCAGTAAAAGGTCTCCCACGAAAATGTAGGTGACACTCCCTTCTAGCAGTGTGCAGCACCTTACCTTTTCAAGCATCGGAATGTCGACGAGATCGAGGCAGAGACGCTTCTGCAACGCTCTCAGCTTCATGGCCGTCCGATATGCGATGAACTTCACCCTGTTGAACTGCGACAGCTCCTTTGCCATTTCCACCCAGACCGGGTGCTCCCACTGCGTCTTCTCAGTGGTGTGACTGGAAAAATGGGAGCGAGAATCGCAGACTGGATTCCGACGAGAGAGAACCGTCCCGAATAGACCTACTCGATGTAGTATGGCAGCTGATTCGATTTGGAAATGGCACGCTGCCAAGGTAAGGCGACACTCTGATTGAGGAAGTGCTCGGACGAGGGGCCGAAGTCAGCCAGCGCGTTCCGGAGAGCCGCCTGTCGCATTCGCAGCGCCGTCTTCAACGCCAGGAACCTGAACTTCGTTAAGGGTGTTGCTGTTTTCTCAAATTTTCAGGGCCGAAAGCCAGTGGCGAGATTCCCAACCGTTGGTTGACGGAGTCGAGCTGGTTTCGCGGGTGCTGATCGAGCGGAGTGTCGGCGGCCAGCACGCGACCGCAGGCGTCGTTCGCGTCGTCGACGTGGATTCGCAGATCGGCGACGCGACTAGCCAGCGACTCGCAGACTCGACGCGCGTCCTTGAGCTCCTCCAGTCGCAGCCGCTCCACCGGTCGCAGGTGCTCCACCTCGGACTCGACTGAGCTGCAAGCGCCACGATTACTTCTCAAGTATCTGCCTTATTTTTTTAATTGATGAAAAAAGAACAAGAATGAAAACACCAAGTATAAAAGCGGAAGACGAAATTGGCGAAGAGCCCCATTTTTGCAGATACGGGGTTCAAAATATAACGATTCAATGCAAAATAATCCGAGAATAACAAAAATATGACTTCCAGATGGGGGCCTTTCTCGGAAGTGACCTGTCCGAGGAAGGAGGTGTGGACCAGGCGATCAGAGTACGAAATGTGGCATGGACCAAGTGGAGGGGGGGGGGGGGAGTCAACAGGAATCCTCTCCGACCGCAAATGACCCAGCACACACAAAGGCAAGCTCTATAGAACAGTAGTGAGGCCTGCCCTCCTCTACAGCAGTGCGTGCCGAGCCCTGGGTGAGGCGCCCCAGGAGCGACAACTGCACGCTACGGAAATGCGGGTGCTCAGGTAGGCATGTGGATGGACCCGAGGGTGCGAAATGAGGATGTTATGGCAGTAATGAAGACAGCCGCGATCTTCAGCTGAAGATGAAGGAGCAGACGACGTCCTTAATAGGATGAGGTGGCGACGGATCACAAAAACAGCGGACCCTGCGATTCCGCAGTAGCACAGGCTCAGTAAAAGAAGAAGAAGAATTTGGGAGTCTTCTTACAACACTATAAGCAAAGCTAGAGCGTCATGCCCTGTGGTTGGTAATTTTCCCTAGTCGATTAACCCACACAAGCTTTACCATCACCCGAAAGTCTGGAATGACGTCTTGCTCAACAGCAGAAGGTGGTGGGGGGAACTAACGCATAGTGGACCATCTGCCACCACTCAAGTTATGTGTAAGTATCAGCAGTGCCGCATGATCTACTAGAAGGAGGATAAACGCCGGCGCTAAACAATCCCTCTATGGGATACGTCACGCATTTGGGTACCCCGGAAGTATTCACTACCATTTTCGCATCAAATTAGACACTATTCTAAGAAAGTTTTACGCTTTCGAAATCGAGCTACAGATCTTCAAAATCAGAACTAGTTCTTTTTACAAAAAAGTAAAAAAAGCAAAGTCTCTGTGAAACGATTAGAATACCTTTTTGTTCAAGGAAAACTTACTACGACTTTCTTTGTATTCTCTCTTTAGTTCCCAATAAGTAAATACACTGTTAGACATATGCATAACTACAACATTTTAGTTTTTCCAAAAAAAAAACATATTGAATTAAATCTTGTTCTATAATGCAGAAAAATCAGCAACTATTCAATGAATTAAATGAAGAGCTACTTCATGCACTCGACCAGCTCGTCGCGATTTTTATTTGATTGATTTTCTCCTAGACAAAAATTATTCTAGGAGAATCTCTGGTGCAAGGTGGAAGATGCTAATTTTATTTAACACATTGACGACAATCGCGTTTTGCGGCAGAAAGCCGCCTGCGACACGCGCGCGTTTCTACGCGCTCGCGCTATGAGCCACAGGTGGCTCATAATGTTCCTCGCGGAACACTTTTTTGTCTTATGTGTTTTTTCCTATCAAACTTCGACCAGAGGAGTTATTTAGGGTGCTGATCACGAATCTGATATCCGTTTATGAAATATCGGCCGATTACGATAGGTTACGGTAGGTACACGTGACTAAGGCTGCCGAGGTCATGATCACCGTCTTTCCCCAAACTTCGACCACGTTGATTATTTGGGGTGCCGTTCACGAATCTGAATCCGTGTTTGGTAATACGGTAGAGTACGGTAGGTCACGGTAGGTACGGGTAATTCCGACAGCCTCAGTCACCCGTACCTACCGTAACCTACCTTAGTCCACCGTAATGCCAAAAACGGACGTCGGATTGTGATCAGCACCTCAAATAACCCCCATAGGTGAAGTTTGGGTGAAAAATACCGACTTGAATTGATTTTATGGTAAAATTGGTCTCCTTCCTAGTACAATTCTTTAATTCGATATATCTAATGAAAGCAGTCACAATTTTCTTGCTTATTCCTGTTGGGCATTCTCCTATCCCAAGTAATTAGGGATCAGAGAAAACATCCATAAAAAACCGACGGCAGGAGTAGAAAAAATAGCGCGAAAAGGTATGAGCCATCGGTGGCTCGTCCCACGCGGACAGACGTGTATGAGCCACCGGTGGGTCATACTGTCGTCAATTTACTAATTTCGATGCCTTAGTTTGGATGATGTGTACACGGAAGATTCGGCGCCTCCTTCCATTGCACTACCAGCCGCCAAATTATCTACTAATAATATTCGGTTGTCCGGAAAGATTTTAGTCTAATTGCATGGTAGGATTCAAAACAACGTATTTTTGCCAGCTCCTGTTCCCAGTGGTGTCTTCGCAATGGACGAGAAGAAGATGCTCTACCGACCAGCTCTCCTTCTGCAGTATCGCTCCGGCCGATCCGCGAACGAGGCCCATCGCTTTCTAGAGGAGACAATGAAGGAGCAAGCCCCCTCTCGGGCGACGTGCTTCAATTGGGACCGCAAGTTCGACAACGGTGACGCATCGCTCGAGGACTCTCGACGCACAGGTCGACCACATACGCAGAACAGACAGCTCGTACTCGCCACCTGCGGTGCTCGATCTGTACGCGAACTCTCAGACCTTACAAATAGTCTAACCAGGATACTATCTCAACGGTAGGTCGGAACGGCGCAAATGTTGTGTATGGGCAGAACCGCCCCTTCCTGGGAAGTAAAAAACTGCAGGTATCTCGACCCCAATACAACTTTGCGCAGAGTTAGGGGCGATGGAAGCCGCGTGTTGGCGCCCTGTTGATTCACGTGCTTCACAACTGACGGGCGCGCGCGGGATGAGGGCTCGTATCGCGGCTAAGCGCAGTGCACAGGTGGCGTAGTAGGGAAGAGCTCGGGATCGTAAACGCGGGGTCGGGTTTGGATCCCGCAGACTGCGTTTGTTTTGCACGTTTGCAAAATCCATGTTTATCATATAGGTAATCCACCTAGGGTACTATAGTGTTTTATAGAGTATGTTTACATATAACATATGCTTCAAACTACAGATTAGCTAACATGTTCACTTCTGTGTGTCACTTATTTTAAGCCTATTTTGTGTGAAGCTATAGTTATGTAACGATAGATATTTTGTGGCACTAGTTGAAAGTTCCGACTCCACCGACAAGGCTTCGGTCAAAAAAATTTTCGCTGAAACTTTGTCTAGGAGGGGTTATTTTGGGTGCTGATCACGAATCTGACATCCGTTTTTCACGATTCGGCTGAATAATATAGATACAGGAAGGCACAGGATTACATTCTTAAAGTTTCTGCCGATGACGGCAGGTAGAGACAGAATCGGGAAAAACGAATGTGAGATTCGTGATCAGCACCCAAAATAACCCCTCCTAGACAAAGTTTCAGCGAAAAAAATTTTTTTTTTGACCGAAGTCTTGTCGGTGGAGCCGGAACTTTTAACTGTATCACCTGTATCACCTGTCGTCCCGTTGATCATCGACTTGCTCGAGCGGGCGCCAGCAGCGTCTCCATTCGTCCCTGTCGCGTGCCAGAGTGGTCCAATGGATACTCCTCGCTCGAGGGACACGAAGAGCGTCATATCGGTCGTTCAGGGCTTTCACGAAGAAGTCCGACCAACGCGTTGGTGGGCGTCCTGGTATTCTCTTGACATCCCGCGGAATTCAGTTGATAACGGCTCTCGTCCAGCGCGTGTCTGCGAAGCGCATTACGTGACCTGCCCGCCTAATTCTCGACGACTTGGCCCAGGCGACAGCGTCTCTGATCTTCGAACGTCGGCGAAGGTCGGAACTCCGGAGGCCTTCTCTCACTTGCGCGAGTCGGGTCACTCCGAGCGTCGTCCCCTCGATTCCACGCTGCGCAATCGCGTGGATCTCGTGTTCATCTTCCTTTCGTGTAGCCCAGGTCTCTGAGACGCATGTTAGGGCAGGAAGAACAGTGGACTCGAATAGGTGGGCACGGAGTCGGACGTTCTTCGTTTTCTTCACGACTTCTTCGACGCTCTTGAAAGCTCCCCAAGCCGCTCGTTTCCTCCTGCTCAGCTCTGGTGCTAGGTCGTTGGCCATGTTGACTTCGCGACCCAGATACACATAGCTGGAGCATTCGGAGAAGTTCGTTCCGTTGAGCGAGAATGGGGCATCAGAAACCCATCCGTTCTTCATGAGCATCGTCTTCGTAAGATTCAGCTGCAGTCCAACGCTTCCACATACACGATCGAAGTCGGCCAGCATTCGTTCCGCTTGACTGATGCTCGGTGTTATGAGCACGATGTCGTCAGCGAAGCGAAGATGGTGCAGTTGCCGGCCGTCGACCTTCACTCCCATGTCTTCCCATTCTAGTTCGCGCATGACGTTTTCGAGGGTGGCGCTGAAGAGCTTCGGGGATATGGTATCCCCTTGTCGAACCCCTCTCTTCACGTCAATGACGACGTCGTTGTAGAATGGTGAGATCTTGGTCATGAATCCACTGTACAGCTCTCGAAGGACTCTGATGTACTGAGTAGGAACGCCCTGGGTGAGCAGGGCTTCCATGACCGCTTCAGTCTCGACGGAGTCGAACACCTTCTTCAGGTCGATGAACGTAAGGCACAGCGGCAGCTTGTACTCTCGCGACACTTTGATGAGCTTCGTAATAACTAACTAAATAATTAAATAACTTTTAACTAGTGCCACAAAATATCTATCGTTATATAACTATAGCTTCACATAAAATAGGCTTAAAATAAGTGACACACAGAAGTGAACATGTTAGCTAATCTGTAGTTTGAAGCATATGTTATATGTAAACATGCTCTATAACACACTATAATACCCCTAGGTGGATTACCTACATGATAAACATGGATTTTGCAAAAGTGCAAAGCAAACGCAGTCTGCGGGATCCAAACCCCCGACCCCTTGCTCACGAGCCCGAGCTCCTCCCTACTACGCCATCTGTGCACTTCGCCTAGCCGCGATACGAGCCCTCATCCCGCGCGCGCCCGTCAGCTGTGGAGCACGTGAATCAACAGAGCGCCAACCAGCGACTTCCGTCGCCCCTAACTCTGCGCAAAGTTGTATTGGGGTCGAGATACCTGCAGCTTGTTACTACCCAGGAGAGGCGGTTCTGCCCGTATACAACATTTGAGCCGTTCCGACCTACCGTTGAGATAGTATCCTGGTAAGTCCACTGTACACGACGTCCTTCGGTCTTCAAGCAAAGTCGCGAAGTTGCCTCGAGCTGTACCACCTGCTTGACGTCTCAGGACAAACTGATCGAATTTGTTTGGATCGACTCTATCGTCGCGATAGATGTCGTATTGCATCTACGACAATTTGGTGCGTCGCAAACACTGGGTAGAGTTCGATGAGTTGCCCCAACCACAACCGAAATGTCTTGATCACGACAAAAAGAAGTTGCTTTTCTTCTGGTGGGGCATCAATGGCCCAGTATTCTGGGATATGGTTCCTACCGGTTCCGTGGTAGGCTCGAACATGTTCTGCGCTCAGCTGGAGAAAATGAGCGAAATCCTACATAATCGCAATCCCATAAGAGGAAAAGTTCTTTTCATGGATAATGCCAGACCACACACAGCAAAGAATACGCAGAAAAAATTGGAAGGACCCGGGATTGAATTGATACCCCATCTGTCGTGGTCATCTGATCTTGCACCCAGTGACCACCACGTTTCCCAGGCGCTGCAGCCTTTCTTAGCTGGAAAAAGGTTCGCAAATCGGGAGGAAGTCAAAAGTTGTGTCAACAACTTCTTACTGTCCAAGTCTCCGGAGAAATTTGCTCTTGGTATTTGCTCTTTACCGAAAAGATGACAATATATGATAGATCATATTGGTGAATACTTTGTTGAATGATAGTGGTTGTTAAGTCATTAATATTATATAATGTTCTCCGACATTAGTCAAAAAACTTTCCGGACAACCTAATATTAACTCTCTCAGTTACACTAAATCGCAAAGAGGTGCTTCAGAACCCGACGAAACGGAACGGTGGCGCCGACACCCAGGAAAAGGATTTTCTGAAAAGTATTCACAAACGGCACAGGCGGGAAATTAGAGCAGTAACGTGGTGTTTAGTAGACGCCCGTCAAACGGATAAATGAAAGAATTGTAAAGATTCTAATTGTAAAACATGTCATCATCTTTGGTATACTTAAAATTATAGGCCCATTATTGACAGAGAATGTCAATAGTGGGCCAGCCACGACAGCTAATATAATAGTATGAACAATTGCTTAATTAAAAAGAGTCATCGAATAAATAACTGGTCACATTTGGCATCCGCTCAAACTGTATGGTTGCTCCTCCAGGGAACTGGTATCTTCGCGTTTCTATGGCTGGTCTAAAGCTGAGAAATGGAAAACCTCAGATGCAGCTGGCACTCGGCCAACGCCCTCTCAAGCTCCTGTAGTCGCAAGGCGGCCGCGTGAATCGCCTTGTCCCAGTCGGCGAACTGAACGCCCAGCTCCGCCCATTTCTCCTTCAACTTCTCGCAGTCGACGTGGATCTGCAGGCCGCAGCGGCGCTGCTCAGCGTCGCGTTCATCTGGAACAGGTGTGTGGTCTCAGAGTTGAGTTCAAGGCGACTGCGAACTCACCGGCTTCATCCTCCTCGGCGAGCACTCCTGGTCGGTGCAGCTTCGGTCGCAGGTCGTGCTGCATGAGGAACGAGTGCGCGTTCGTGATCGCCTCCCGGACTTGGATACCCTGAAAGCCGACGCATGCCGTAGCGAAAGAGGGCAATTTAGCCAACTAGTCAAAGGAGAGGAGACTGTAAGCACTTGAACTGATCGTCAATCAAAATGTGAAACGCTTATGGAATTAATGATAAGGGGGTTATCAGGGATGACCTTTGGAAAACGCTTCCCTGCGTTTCCTCTCTTCACTCTATTCGTATGCTCTCCATTTGAAAAAAAAAGAATTTTTCCAAAAATGAATCTTTTGCCTGCTATAGTAGAAAGCTGTGCCTGGGTTTTAATTGTGTTCAAGCCTAAAGCGCCTTATAATAATCATATATCATATCATATTATGATCATATACGGTGGGATACAAAGCAGTAAACAATGCTCTGTTAGATCAGGTTGCAGTGGTCGTTTCGCTAAATCAAACAAAATCCTGATGTAAAGGTGACCACGGAAGTAAGAGAAAAAGGTTAGAAAAATAGTTGTTGGAGTCTTAGCTGCTCGAATGCTGCCAGATTTGATCGAAACCAAAAAGTATTTAAATGTTCACACAGGCACGTCTTCGGTTTTTGTTTCTTTTTTAAACAGGAGGAAACCGCGAAAATACTGATGAGGAAGGGGGAACCACAGCTGAGGTATTCTCTCTCATTATAGTCTTTAATGCCAACTTTTATTTTCCATTCCCATTCGTGTGTGTTAGAAGCTTGGAATCAATAAGTATATCGACTGCTGTTACCAAAAAAGGTGTTTATGGATCCACAGAAATATTACAAAGAGTAATAAAAGAAAAATAGAAACAGTAATAGAAAATAAAAAATGAAATGAAATAGTAATAGTAATAAAATCTTGGTGGTTTTTCATGCAATCCCCTCATTTTAGTAATGATAAAGTAACTCAATAAACGTTATAAAATCTCTTTGTGGGGTTTGTCATGCATTGTACTTGCACAGGATATAGTGGTGCCGATTTGAAGCGTATTTCTTTCAGCACTGACTTGCGGTGGCTGGTCGATTGAGAACTCTTTCTCTGACAAGGCTGCTACCAATTCTCCAATCCTGTAGGAACGGTACGCTTAGTGGATCTGGGAGAGACATAAACCCATAACCTAGTTTAGAGGTGCACGCGAGAGCAGGCATTTTCTCCAACTGCGCCATCACGATTCCATTCAAGTTACTTCGGGTAATCAACGAAATGAACATGTCACTCAAATCCCCTCAACAACACCGACTTATTCTACTTAAAATCGGTGATCGATGGTCAATCCACAAGTGCTTCCGATTCAGGTTCTATTTTGAAGCATTCCAATAATCACCTATCCCTCATCCAGCAGGTTTTCATGGCGAACCCTTAGAAACCGAAAACTGAAAGACAACACCTTCTGCTCCATTTCCTTCTCGGTGTTCTTCATCCACGCGCCCTGTGCCATAACTGCTGAAAGACTTCCGCCGACCGGTTGCTGGGCGAGCATCTGCAATGGCTTTGAGTTTGGACTAAAACGACACAAAATGCTGGGCTGCAGTCTAGAAAGCCAATAGGGACGCACCTCTATGCTCTTGTCCTCGATCCAGCCAATCAGCGCCGAGAGCGTGTTGGTCAGCTTTTCCCACTCCTGCTCCGCATCCGTCAGACGGCTCCTGAAAGTCGCAGCAATTGAGCAGTCACTGGTACGCCGTGAATTCGCAACGATGCAGACGGTCGGCTGTGAGTAAAGCACTGGCTCGTGCAAGGCTTGAGCCAACGGCCGTTGCTTTCTCAACGTCAGACTTTGAAGCGTCCGGAGTGCACCAAAGCGCCAGGTAGTAAGCGGATGTCATTCTGGTTAGGGAGGAAAGCAATACAGATCCGAGTTCCTCTTGCGGTCACGGTGTCCTCTACCACTAACCTAGTCACCCGCTAGTCCGAGAATGACAAAAAAGGGTAACGAGACAGCCGACAACCATAATATTCCCGTATATAACGCCTTTTTCAATAGCTCGATATATGGATTCCACTAGAAAACACCCTAGACCAATACCACTGTTCTTCCATTCACTAACCTGACGGTGCCCTCCGCTTGACGGACCTCCTTCCACCTCTGGTTCATCATATCGAGTCTGTTCTGAATCTCGGTGCGGTCTTTGCCGGACTCCAGCCCGGCGCCAAGTTTCCGTCCCATTTCATCGACGGCCTTCAAGACCGCCTCGTGAGCGTCGAGTTCGGTTTCGAGGGACTGAAAGTGGGCAGTGAACGATGAAAGACCTCCACTATGGATGAACTAGAATGTTGAAGTGATGCCTATTAGAAAGCCAGAGCATTGCGTAGAAAAAATAAAAGGTAAAAGTCTTGAAAACTAAAGAAATAATCAAAATATAATGAAAGAGAAAAAAGTCGGCCATCTTCCTCTTTCTGGAAGAGTCACTAAAACTAGATAGTGTTTTACCCCACTTGCTCCTATCCTCAATTGGGTCTTGGTATCCTGTACCTGCCCAATAAACTTCGATTTTAGGACACAGGGCACAATTTTTAGCAAATAGAGTGCTCCTCGATGGAAAGGGAATATCTATCAGAACAGAATCCGCAAAAAAGTCTTTGAAATTAAGGACTTCGCACAACTGGAATTAATCTGATAATGAACTGAAAAACAGATACATAGACACGTAAATATCCTGCCTTGTGCTGCTGAATCCATTCTCGTCGCTTTGCAGTGTCTTTGAGCGACTGCGCATTCGCAGTCAGTTGCTCCAGCTCGGCGACATTCTCGCCAATTCGATCCAACCAGTCCTCGAAGTCGGCGAACGCTGTGTGGAAATCGCTTCTGGATCGCTGTGTCGCCTCCAGCACCGCACGACGAATTCTCAGGCTAAATATTCACGAAGAATAAAAGGCTGAAAAACAGCGTTGTTCAATCTCTTTGCAAGATGCGCCACGCATTCTAGTTCTGCGGGATGTCATGGAGGCGATTTGAAGGCGTATTTTGCCTACACAGAGACTAGCCTTCGCCAGACGATGGAGAAGTCAGTGCTCTAGTTTTCCCAGACAAGTCTGCTACAAATTCGCCGACTTCGGAGGGGTGGAACGTTTGCCTGGCCTAGGTGGGAAATCCGAATCAGGAACTTGGAATCGGGTGCAAGGAACAAGAGGCGCCTCACCCGACTGCGCTACAAGCCTCGCTTCGTTGTTTAAGTGAAGAAAAAGCCCGATATTTATGATCTCCATGACCTGGCAGAAGGAGAGAATAGAGTGAGTAGGAGGAGGAAATCCTGTTTAATCGTGCGCTTATATATGAGGCTATTTCTCGGCAACATTCTTCCTACAATTGAAATTCGACCATCCTCCATAAAAGGAACCCTTCTGTGGAACAAAGGCCGGGCTGTGAGTTTCGTAAATGGTTTCCAAAGACCAATTTGCACAACAAAGCGGTGCTGGTCAATATGAATAAAGCATAAAAGGATAAAGGACAGTCTTGATCAATCTCTTAGTGGGTGCGTAGCAGATTCTACTTCTACGGGATGTCGTGGAGGGAAAATAGATGCGCATTTGGTTTGTGCAATATAGTGCCCATCGATGAACAAGACAGTGTTGTATCCTTCCTAGACAAAAATT
>OX377205.1:70605853-70937853 GCA_947396885.1 Heligmosomoides polygyrus polygyrus | reverse complement strand
AGACAAAAATTATAAAAGAAGTTCACGTTCATCGGTTGCTCTAGATTATCCGCATATCTACTTGAATATGGAAAGAGGCTGCCTATAGTCAGTGCATAATTGCTCGATAAAAGATGCGACTAGCTTATTTCCTTATCATCGAACCGAATCCTACCGAAAACGATCAATCCGTGAAGGCATGAAGCGGCGCCTCTCACCACCCGACTTCAATTATAGAAGCAGGTTGATGAGCCTCTCAGATCTCAGAGGGGCAGTTCTTCTGGCATTCTTCGAGCGTTTTGAAATTGTTCGCGTTGCCCCCACATCCACCGAACACGAACTTTACGCCCTTTTCTCTCTGAAGATGAACAACCGTAATGTCAAAAATGGGCAAAGCATGGCCTACTTGCGAGAGCCATCTAGCAAACAATGGAAGCTGCCACAGTCGAGAAGTAAGAAGAAGAATAGCTACATCTCAGTCCGCAAACTGTATCGTTATTGAAGTCTTCCAGAGAAATATATCACGGAGACTAAGCACTCATAACCACTAGGCTGATGTACAGTCAAGATTTACTTCCGACAAACGCATTCCCTTGGAGAAGAAAGGCCAGAAAGCAGCGTCTGTTGGGATGCAGACAAGGGAAGGTATCAAGCGGTGGAGCGACGTCGTCTCCAAGCGGTCGCCGCAGGCATCGGGCTGCGAAATTGAACGCTAACGAGACCATTGCCGGCCCCAGTGCACACTCATTTACGCGTCGGTCAAGGCGATAAGGATAGTGGGCATGGATTTCAACGACGAATGAGCGTCGCGAACGCGAATGGTCGCGCGTGCGGCGCGACACGACTGTGATTCGATTGCGACTTGATTGGGGCAACGGTCACCTCAGCGTCGGATCCAACCGAGAACACCGACGACTTCGCTGCCGCCGCTCCGGCTGCACCCATGATTGTCAACCGGATTAGCGCCACCAGTAGAGTATCATAATTGTTTTCGGCAAAACGGATTGCCGGCGGCTTGCACGGAGTTGAGCAAACGCCGTCCGGAAGACATCGCAGCGTTCCGGATGGACCCAACTGCAGACGGTTCCGGGGATTCACTAGCCACATGCACTCACTTGTTTTTGTCCAAAGCGTAGATCACAGCCTAGCGTGAGAGACTTAGGGGTGCAAAACGAACAACCTAACCAATTTTGAGCACTTCGGTCTACAGACAGTATTAAAACCTCCTTAAAAATTATTCCTTAAGGAAAAACAGAGGTTTAAAGCGTATCTTAAAGCGAAGAAAAGTAGCAGGGTTTGAGCGCATTAAAAGATGAAGTCGAATGGAACCAGGCGCATCTTCATAGAAATTGATTAACATGGTCTTTCATCCTTTATTAAAAGAAGGGCGCATGGTAGCATAGTCAGAGGACACCATCGGTACCCAGCCACTGCCTTTTCTGAAGAAAGGACCGAATGTGGCTAAATAGCTGGGCAAAACCAGTGAGAGCTTCAAACAAAGTCCGAAGATACTTCGATCTTCGCGTGGGCGGCGCCGAGTTCGCACGAGCGACAGTGATCAGTGGCGGCGCAGTGGTGGTTAATTGCAGCGCTCGGTGCCTGCCGCAGCGGCGATGACCACTCGTAAGCTCGATCCGCTCCCCAGCTTCCTCGGGTCTTCGCACTTCCCCAGCAACAAATTGAATTCATGAGGATCATGTAGGTTAAAAAGACAAAGCCTTGCGAAAAGAGAACTAAAAAGAGAAGTCGATGGGAATCTGACTCTGTCCGTGATTCCGCAATCGAGACTTGCCTCCTACTGTTTTCATCCATATATCCCCAAAGAAGTTAACTAGGTTGATATACAGCTTACCAGGAAGTGTTTTGTACATCATGACGAGGTAGCGCTACAGAAAACGTTCATGACACGCGCTATCAGATTACAATCCATTTAGAAACACCTCATCAAGTTTGCTAGTGAAGCTGTTTTGTGCACTTTCTTTTTGTACTTGATGGGGGCGTTGGGTTTTTAGGTGGACCTTGCTAATTTCCAGTCCTTTCTACTAAATCCAGAAGCATTCCATCTGAAACTCAGAGAAGTCCTCAGAAACGGTTCCAAAAAGTGCAGCGGATCTGAAGTTGTGGTCAGTTCTCAACTGATTAAAATATTAGAAACCATTGTGGAGTATCCTGTCTGCGTGAACGCTCCTTCACGACTGCATCCTTTTCGAAGAATGAGCTGCATATGGGCAAGTATGTTTTTCCAGTCTAACAAACGACGTCTATCGCCTAGGTTAGCTCCCAGCTCTATGAAAACCTCAAGTCCTCGTGCGACCATCTCTTTTCCTTTTCTCTTCCTCTCTCTTTCTATTTCCCATTCTTGGTGTCCCATTCACTCCGCTTTGATACTCTGAACCGTTCTCTGTTTTGCAGTATCTCCTCGTCGTAAGTGGTTCTTTGATTCTATGCCCTCTCCGAACTTTGCTGTCTATCCAACCTCTTCAGTAGTTCCTCCCGCCTCTGCCCCTTCTAGGACTAATCTCTAGATATGAACGATCTCTAACTCGAGCCTACCATCGAGCATTCCCCATTTTCAGTCAACAAGGAAGAAATACTGACTTGTCATTGAATTTGCTCCACCGCATATTCAGCTTGCTGAGCTCGTGGCTTAAAGTGTGAGCTTCGTCACGAGTGTACGTGTCCAGCATGGCGTTGCCCTGAAACAAGAACACTTTCAGTGCAGCACCGAACAACTATGTTGTTGGTAGCGCCAGGCTAACATTTTTTACAAATAAAACTCCAATTCTACCCAAGCGAAAGAGCTTACACCGTAAGACCGTTAGGAACACCCAAATTACGTCCTACCTTCGCGTTCACATCTTTGATTGCTGCCTTCTTCTGATCCAGTTCTGCGATGATGCCGTCAATCGCCTTCAGCTCATCGGCCATCGCTTCGTCGCTGCTCTCATCCGTCCGCTTGTGACCTGAAGGCAGTAGTGATGTGCTCAGGCCTTTGGCTTCGTCGCGCCTGACGCTTGGAAGAGTGATGCCCTGGGCGGAGGCTCACCGACGATCTCGTCCGCCTGCTGCATCCAGAGCTCGACGGCGTCGCGCGCCGCGCACCACACCCGGCTCTGCTCGCCCAGCTGCTGCAGCGTCGCGCGCCGCTTCTCGCACTGCTTCGCCACGCGGTCCATGTCCTCGACCTGCAAGCAGCACAGCGATCGGTGCAGCCGCTGTCGATTCAAGAGGGAGGCTCCAGGATGGACCTGCCCAACTCTTCGGTATATGCAGACACGTGAGTGACGTGCGGGGCAGCTTCCTACTTGGAGAACTGGCCAACAAAATCCAGCTAAACTCTAGAGGGGTCGAGTAGCTCATACTCCACATCACAATCCGTCACCACATGAGAAGTAGCGAAAGAGCAATTGTGGGCAGAAGCCGATAAACTGGATCGACACTAAGCGGCAGATTATTTCTTTGGAGGCCTAACCATTTCCTACGGTCACGCCAGTATTTTTGAGGATCGCCTGATGCATGGAGACACACGGGTAAAACATGCCAATTACCACTCTTCAGTGATCGGTAATATGTATTTCGCGAAAAAGAGGAGAGAAGCAATCCACCGAACAAGTCATACAAAGAAAAATAAGGCCCGCAAAACGACATGCTTAGATGAGCCAATGCCATGAGTCCTTGCGTGAAACTGCGTATCGCCACGCTAAGTAGTCGGCGCGCACCCATTAGGAGCAACAGACTTGCATTCGCAAAAAGCATCGACAACAGTTGACCCATCATGTATTTACTTACGAGGCATATCCCTTCAGAGACTCCACCCGAAATCCGCGAGATCCTTAGAGCTTAAAACATTCACTCGTTCACTGCCCACAGGCTTAGCTCTCAACCTCTACCTCAGAGAACTGTCTCGCTTTACTGTTTTTATTCGTACGATGCACTTTCTTAATAGTTTGAGTTGCCGTTTGACGTGTTTTCTCACGTTCCTCTTAAACAACGTAATGAATTACTATTATTATTGTTTGAAGGAACCTATTGATTTCTCCTAAACAATCGATGGGCATGAAGTCATGAGCATAGGATATATATATATATATATATATATATATATATATATATATATATATATATATATATATATATATATATATGTAGTAATGACCAGCGAAATCCTTAGTTAGTGCGGGTGTGAGATTTCAGATTTTCGACAGCACGGCACTAATTGTAAGAGCCATATGGATATTTTGCTGAGTATATCGATAAGAGAAAATGTCTGTAAAGTTGCATAGATAGCAATGTCGAAACTGCAGTACCAACTAGGTCCCCTGATCATTATGGGTGTGGAAGCACCCGCCGAAATTTCGCCGATTTTGTCGCTGAGGAAATCCACGATATTCTCGCCTTCGCATGTTTAGCGAAAAAGGAGAATTTATTGCTTTTTTTCAAAAAAGTCAAAATTCTAAGTAGATATACACAGAAAATGGCTAACGAAGTTTTCCAAACCAACCAATAACTTTGATTTTTGATTGCATTGACTTTTCACTAAAAAGCCCTGTTCATACTTAGCGACGACAGCGACAAGAGCGACGAGAGCGAAGGCAGCGCCCGGAAAGTAGGAACAGGCGGGAGCAGTGAACGAGCGATATGAGCGACAACGACAGCGCTCGAGTATGAACAGATTTCGGTGGCGCTCGTTCGGTTTTGGACGCTTAGTATGTTTTGCGCGAGAGCAGCTGAAGTCGAAGATCTACAGAACAGTCGTCCAGACGGTAGCAATGTACAGCGCTGAGTGTAGGCCTGGACCCCCGAAGAAGTTGAAACGCGCTTCAGCGTCATGGAGACGAAGATGCTGCGCTGGACGGCCGGAGTCACGCGCAGGACCGCATCCGAAACGATGTCATTCGGCAGAAGTTCGGTGTCGCGCCGATAGCCGACAAGTTGCTCGAAGCTCGCTTACGATGGTACGGCCACGTTTTGCGTGGAAAGGAAGAGATGGTCAGCAAAATAGGCCTTGAGTTGAAAGTATCTGGAAAGCGGTCTAGAGGGCGTCTGAAGCAGCATTGGTCCGATACGTTACATATGGACTTGAAAGTAACTGGTGTCCACCTTGATCTAGCGCTGGATCGGGAAAGGTGGCGCCATGAGATCAGAATAGCGGACCCCGCTACGAATCGGGACAGACGCTGAAGAAGAAGAAGACGAAGAAGGAGCATGTTTTGCGCAAGCGACGAGTCGCGCTCGTCGCGAAGTATGACCAGGCCCAGGCTAAGTCATATATTCAGTGAGTTCTGGGTCCTGGATGCGAGCGCCCGCTATTCTGTACTTGTTGCCATCCTAGCACGCATTTGTGGATTGGGTGGTTGGTCGTCTGTCCCGGACAGCGCCGACGACCTGGATGCGAGCGCCCGCTATTCTGTACTTGTTGCCATCCTAGCACGCATTTGTGGATTGGGTCGTTGGGGTAACGTTGGCGGAATGACCACACTTCTGGTTGGTATCCATAAGTGATGGAGGAAGAAATGAGAGGTTGGTCCTGCTGATTGATAAGATAGGCATGAACAACACTTGAATTTTCTAAAGTTGTATACGCACCTGCGATGTGGGTAGGGAAGGAAAACGAAAGCTCTGTCTTCTGTGTTGTTTGTTTTTTCCTCGAAATACAAATATATATCGTCACTGCCTACGTGAAAAGAACGGAAGAGGAGAAATAGATGGGACAACAGTACACTACATCAGCAATGTCAACTTAATGCCCCTATATAAATTTCAACGCCAATGAAACCTTCCTCGAAACGAATGAATACTTCAACTGCATACCAGTTCTCTCGCTTTGTGCTTCACCGCGTCGGCCGCGCTGACATCTTGAATCCCTACCACGTCCATGATCTTCATCCGGATATGGTCCATTATTCCCTGGAACACAAGTCATTCTCATATAGGATCGGCTTTCATAGAGAATTTGTACAAAGTTATGGGCTAGAATTTAGTGGTAAAAAGCAGCAGAACAAACAATGTTGAGCTTTGTAAATATAGTTCATGCCTAGTGGATACCGAAAATTAGCCCTCATTTGGCGTCCAGTACATATATTGGTACTGCCCTCCAAATTGTCTGATCTTTGCAGCTCGGCGTTGAGATAGAATGTTATGCTCCAGTTATTTTGTCAACGAGGTTGGTAGGTGAAAGCCTATTCTATGCCTGACGTTACATTGCACAGATGAAGCTCTTCGGCCTCGCTCACCTGCACGGTGTTGATCATGTCGCGAATGGCGACGCGGTCGCACAGATCCACGGTCAGACTCGCGTCGCGCTCCAGCTCGTTCAGCCAGTGTCGCAGCTGCGTCAGCGACTGCCAGTTGGCCGCGTCGCGAGGGTGCAGCCGAGGCATCCCTCTAAAATGGAGCAGTTCGTTACTGATGATGTGGTAGACCAATGACCAGAACTTACACCGCCCGGTCATCGTCGTCCTTCGAGGAGCCAGTGGCCGACTCCAAAGTGCCTTGGTACTCTGGTTCGATGGTCTCTTCCTCACTCAGCATCCCTTCGTCATCTTCTACCATCTCCTGAAAGACAAGCGGCGTCATAATGGCGGTCTTTTCAACAATAGAACAGCCGACGCCACTCACCGCCGTCGACGCCTGAGTTATCGCCCCTTCACGGTTGACATCTACTACCGTACCCTGAGAGTAGGACGACTCCTGCAGGGAATCGTCCGTAGAAGGGAATGGCTCAGAAAGCGCAGCTGCGTACGAAATCGCCGTGTTGCAGGAGGTGAGCACAGTCACTATCTTCTGCAATCGACTATCGATTTTCATCCTCGCTATTGTATCACACTTTTTCGAGGCACCTACCTTCTCGCTCTTGCCGCCGAGCTTCACATGGTCGGCGTTGGCGCGCTGGACGCGCTCCTTGACGCGCGCGACGTCGTTCATGAGCGTGGCGGCATCGTTGCGGCACGCCATCACATGGTCCGGCGACGGCGTGAATATGACGGCGTCGTTGATCGCCTGGCACCGTCGCTGCAGGTCGGCGCTGCGTCGCGCCATGCCGTCCACCAGCTTCCAGAACGATTCGCATTCGCGCTTCAGTTGCGACAGCGACTGCAGCCGATCGACGAGGTCGCTGCGTAGCTGAAATCGATCGCATTTGAATCTTAATCTCTTGGCGACAAATCAATAACCAATCGATAAGCACTCACGTCGGCAATTCGCTTGGCTACTTCGCTCACTCCTCGACGGACTTCATGCTTCGCTGCCGGGTCCACACTTGCCTGCGCAATTAGTCGCTCTTTGGCCGACTCTAACGCGACTAACGCTTGTTTCCTGAAAAGTCATTTTTACAGAATTTTGTGAACGTTTTTTCAAGGTTGTTTTATTTGCGAGAAGCTATCCTCATATTCAAAGGCATGGAAGAGGCGCAGTGGCGACCCGCGTTACAGCTATTTGGAAATTCCCTCCACACTAATAGGGGCTGTGCTGCTCAATGTAAAGCCCATTATTTCAAGTGAGCGGGACCAGTGGGAAAGCTTGTATCTGAATTGCCTATACGATACCTTGTGAAAGTGGAATGCGCCGTGCATCGCGGATTTGTCCACAAAGCTTGATTTTCAGCAAGAGAATGAATCGATTGCGGAACAACGACCTGTAACTACGGAAGCCTACGAAATTGTAAACGAACTTCTCAGCGATCTGGGAATTCTTCGCCGTGGCCACATTGATCGCTTCTTCTATGGCCTTGAGATCGTACGGGTTGAAGTCCACGTCAAGCTCCGTCGCCGTCTCGTCGAACCTGGGAATATTCAATAAGAGATCAGCAGCACCGAGGACCACCGCAGTGGACCAACCAGAACTGCAGGTTCTCGAGGTCCTGCTTCAGCTGGGCCTGGTCGACGGCACGGGCGTCGAGGCGGACACGGGCCTCGCGAGCGGCCCTGACCAGGTCGCGGAACCGCGTCTCGACGTCGCGCGTGCGATTCCGGATCGCCGTCGCCCGCTCGCTGCCGTCGCTCATCCGGGGCAGGACGAGCGCCAGGCGCCGGGCAGCGTCGCAGACGAGGCTCTCGACGCGCGGCAGCAGCTGAAAGTGACGAAGTGACCCCGATCGTCTGTCAGGGCATGACGCAGCACGCGGCTGAGTCAGTGCCCGCATTCGGCTCTTCGCCTCACCGACCTCTTCGACAGCCTGCTGCCGCTCCTCCAACTCCTCCAGTCGAGGACTCGGCTGCCGCCCGCTGAAACGGTCCATCGCCTTGTCGCCCATCGCGACGCCTTTCTCGGCTTCGAAGAGCACCTGTACTCACAGCATTCTTGCTAGTAATGCACGCTGAAGGCTCCAGCTGTAAAACCTAGGAACCCACGTTCTTCAGCTTCGTCCATTCTTCCTTGCCAATGGTGGCCTTCTCCTTCCTGGCTTCCAGGTCTTTCTTGAGTCCTTCGATTCGTTCCTGCGTATGCGCTACTTCCAGCACGTCAAGTGTCATCTGATGCTCGCCCACCTTTTGCAGCGCATCGTCTAACTCGTAGGACATTTTCTGAAATTCGAGGATGCACAAATGTAGACGAACTCCAATTGCCACGCAAAGCTCTAGTTCGTTGCGTATTTCAATATGTCACTGTAGATAGGGAAACTATTCGTCGACCTGTCACACGTAGGTATGCTTCATTCTTTCTGTTTCCAATATGAGTTTGCTTTTTCAAATGCAAAAAAAAGATCATGCAGACATGATGACCTTACTCTGTAGATTCGCCTCTGTGAGGAAAGGAACTCATCGCCAGCTGGAAGAGCTTTCTTTAATTGCTGCAACTAACAGTACTACATAGGATGTACCACGAACAAATTTCGGATCCAGCGGTTCGCACCTAGACCAGCAATGCTTTCAATTCCCTCAAGGCAGCTGAATTACCACCGGACTTGCACGGAAAAAGTGGGAATACATTGTCTTTCAACCGGCCATCACAATTCCTTGTATAGACCAAACGAATTTATTCTATTCAGCTTTTATTACCTTGGTGACCCGGTCAGAGCTTGTCCTTTACACCACATAGGCATATCATGAAGGATAAAAAGTACAAAGGACGGCGTTGATCATCTTTTGGGCTGCGCCACGCATTCTATTTTTGGATGTCTTGGAGACTATTCGAATGCGCATTTGTCTATACGTTACCTGTGGTGGCCACTTGATGAACAAGTCAGTGTTATATTCTTCTTATAAAAGCCTGACCAATTCACTGACCACGGAGGCTTGGTTGGCCGGGGAGAAAAGCCGAACAAGGGACCTAGAGTCGGGTGCACGCGACAGCTGGCGCTTCCTCCGACTGTGCCACCACGCGCCGAGGTAATTTTCAAATAGCTTTCACATACATCGAGAGATGTGTGAAGGGCCTGCATTGAGATGTGTGAAGGCCCAGACTTCGTGTTTCGCACTATGGTTTCCAGATGCTCACTTTGTATTTCGGGTTACCTTTTGCTTCAGCTCAGGGAAGATAAACGGAAAAGCGAAATATGGCATCGAATTAGGCGAGATTGAGTGCGTAACAAACAGTGACATTCCAAAATAGAAGCTTAAAACCAGAGCGAAAAGATACGTAGGAGGTCGACGTTAATAAGCCTCTTGTTGGGATGCACCACACATCCCCCCAAGAAGCACCATTGAGGCAATCTGAACGCGTACCTGGTCTTCAAAATGAGTTAGAGTGGGCAGTTAATAGAGGATTCAGTGTTTCGGCCTTTCTAAAGAAGTCCCTAAGAAGAAGACCTATTATACTTATCGAACAAGGGAGAATAAAAGGCCCGACAAATCTCGGAAACTTCAACCATGACTACGTTGAAGATTCGGCAACCCCATTATACGCCCCTAGGGCTGAGTGATAGTGTAAAATGTTAGGTCGGTCCGGAAGTTCCCCGCCATTTTAGGGCTCCGTCACGATTCAAGTTTTGAACTCGACGGCTTCATAGGTGGTTTTGAGACCCCTATGTAGAAAAAACATGCAGTTGTAAACGCATGTGAAATATACTACTGACTGCAAAGCAGAAAAGTTAATCGATTTTCAATGACAGAGGAAAAGCGCGGTTTTCGTGTAGTAGAGCTTTATGACATGAATCACGGAAGCGCGATGTCGGAATTAAATCGAAATGTGGGTGCAGAAGATCAGGAAGGCGTTGTCTTCAAACAGCAGCGAAACCTTTAAATTCTTTATTCCTTTTATACATGTGATAAGGATGCATATTTTAATTTATCAACCCGAGGTGAATAGCCGCAATATATATTATCTGCTGTTCTGGATCGTCCATTGTGCAGTCGGAAACGGTGTTAGTCACCGAATACATAGAGATATCAAAATATATATAGTATAGAAGAGAGATAGTGTGCAAAAGGACCGAACAAGCGATTGAAGTGCTGTAAAAAGACTCCGTTGAAATAGCTAAAAAGAATGACAGAGAAAATACTCAATCCAGAAAGACAATTTTCCACGTTATCACAAAGTTGTTTGCCAGAGGTAATGAGGTGCATAATGGTGCTACCAGCTGTCTTTTTTGGGGAAAATGTTATAGTAGGCTGAAAAGATGAATAATTACGAGTTTTTGTTCTGCACAGAAGAGCGGATCCAGCGACAAAGAAGTCCGGCAAAAATGGTCTACATTTGATCCGTAGAACGCGATAGATTTTTAAATGGAATAAAAATTTGACAGTTTTGTTTCCCTCCGAGAGTTTTGAAGGCAACAACTAATTCGCCCGTACAATAGTGTGCCAAGCTTGAACAGTTTAACCTTCTTTTGTAGTTTGGTGTGGTTTGCGGATACTCAGGAATGGGGAAACATCTGTACGTCAACATCTTGGTAGAAGTCTGTTGCAGCTTTTCGACACTACGCTGAAGACTTTTTGTGGCTGGACTCCAAACCTGTAACACACGCGATGATGAGCTCAGAATAGGCGATCATACAGAAGAAAAAGTAGAAGCAAAGCCTAAACCATGTTCTTCTTCTTCATTTCAGCTTAAGGATCTGAGGGTTAAAACGTATTCTACTGAGACACCTACGTGGCTCGCAGGCTCGCAATCCATTTTGAGTTTTACAACAGCTCTCCGCTTCACTGATGAGCCACCGGGGAGGTGTTATAAAACAGGGTTTGTCTAAGGTGGCGAAACGAACCTCAATAATACTTTGTTTACACTTTATATATTTTTAACGTTGTCTTTGACCACAAGAAGTAGAAATGAATTCACTTAGGGTGAACTCCGTGATCTGGCTCATCAACAAATAAGGCGCCGATGGCAAGCTCTGGCTTCTTCTTCCTAGTGGGAATAAAAGGAAGATTTTTTCCAAAAGTTTAGTCTATCTAGCTAATTGCGTGAACTATATTAAATTAAATTATTAATTACTTATTACTATCATTTTCATGCTATTGCCATTCTTTGGGTCGGGCTCCCTGTGTTTGAGCTTATGAATGGTACAGAACACTTAAAAATAACGAAGTTGAAGGACATATGTAGTGATACTACGCTTGTTTCATATTGTTGTCTTCCTCGCTAGATTGCCAGTGTTGTGCAGGATTGCTTCATTTGTCATTTCCCCGTTTTATGAGAGCACTAAGGCGCAGTTATAAATAAACAAATAAATAAAATGGTAGTCACTTTCTGTGAAGAGCGGATCATGAACAATGTCATAAAATCGTTTCTGATTTCCGTGGAAAATACGAAACTGCCAATTACAAGAGAGCGTAGAGAGGACCCTCCTCTTAAGACTAGCTTAAATTAGTCATATCGGTAAAGTGTGCCGGAAACAGTTCACAATTTTCGATGTTAATTTTACTCATTTTTTCAGAAATGTTGATGCCTGCGTTTTCTGAAGAAAGGACCGAAGGTGGCTAAATAAATAAATAAGGATAAAGGACGGCGTTACTCAATCCCTTCTGGGATGCGCCAGCGCATTCTACTTCTACGGAATGTCGTGGAAGCGACATGAATGCGTATTTGGCCATACAATGACTTGCGGTGGCCAGCCGATGAACAAGTCAGCGCTTTATCCTTCCCTGACAAGTATGGTACCAATTGACTGACCCCGGAGGGATAGAAGGCTTGGTTTGTCTGAGCGGGAATTCCGAACCAGGAACCTGGTATCGGGTGCAGGCGACAGTCGCGCTTCCTCCGACTGCGCTACACGCGCCTATTGTTCATGTTGTTAGCCTAGAATCACGTGTCGTTGATGACTAGGATGCGATCGAAAAAAAGTATGATGGCCGCCACCAGCCATTATCTATAATATTCTTTCCTAAAGGCAAACACAATGAGGACGAAGCGGTGAAAAGCTTATCAGCACCAGAGCCGACAAACGATGACAAACGACTCTTCGTCAACCACCGTTCCTTCAATCTCAACCAAGGGAGTCGAAACTTGCCCAACTTTACTCCGACAGGAAATAGTTGACATCGGAAAACAACTCCTTAGTGAATTCAAATGAGAAGCATTCATGAAATTTGCCTGCTTCGCGTTCTCAGGAATCCTGTGAGTACGGCAATCGCAAACAATGGCGAGACATAACGGGAGAGCTTTGATGTAACGATAGGTCACTTATCTTTCAAATCCTAGAACCAGTGTGACATAAAGTAGGCGAAGAACTCTGGAACGCTAGAAATGAACGGCCAAAACCACGGCCCAGCGACTCCCCGCGATTCTTGGCATTATGACATTGTATTCGGTTAAAGCTGCTGTGCAGCTGAGCCTTGACTTACAGAAACGTTAGTCTGAGAGAGCTCAGCTGAATTACCACTTCAACCGAGCACAACGTTCAAAAATGATTTTGGCCACAACCCTCAAGCAGAACGAGCCTATCGAAGGAGACGAGCTGAGATGTTGTGAGCGGCGAGTTGTCGCTGCGATATGCTGTGACAGCGACGTCGATAAAATGTCACCATCACCTCGATCGGGAGTTTTTCTATGCCCGCATGGCTGAGGAATGGAGGGACTGCTTGATCGGAATCCAATCGACAGAAGTCGCAGCCTCTTGGGTGGTCAGAAGCGCGACACGGGGAGATTCCGGCTGGACAACCTTCCCTCTTTTTACCCCCTAAGAAGGCGGCGATGACGAAACGGAAGCCCCAGTAAGGAGTTAAGTCAACTGTCGCTAACCGGTGACAACGTTTTAACTAGTAACGGGGCCAAAGATGTCAGATTCATCGAGAGTAAGACGTGGATGGAAAAAACGTGGAAAAATTCTAACCCAAAGTGAAGAGGTGCGCTGCACTTCAGAATATCTGAATAAAAAACGAGCTGTTTTCAAACTGAAAATCATCTTTTGCTTTGCTCCCTCTACTCTACTTTAAATTTTATCATGAATTTCATAGCCTTATAGCGCACAGTGTCGCCTAATTTACATGAGGAAGCTTCAAAAACATCAGCGTCAAAAGCAAAAACAAGCAGAATTTGAGTTCAGATTTCGGGCTCCTTTTTGCCACCTCTACGATACAACAGTTCTTATTGTTGCTGTCTAGGAAACGGCGCTTTTGTAATGCATAATAAACAGACAAATAAATAAACAAAAACAAGCTCGAATGAGGTATCGAACTGGATAGACGAATCATGGCTGGAGATGATGTTTGAAATCCTGATATAAGGGATATCTCTTTAACTTTTACGTCAACGTTAGAGTTAGAGGTCATCGCCATATTCCACACTGCTATACCTGTTAGTATAAGCGCAGCTACGATTCAAGACGATGAAAATTCAGTCAAAACCCCGGCTTCCGAATCAGAACTCAGCTTACCGCGTATCGCTCCTCGAAGTCCTCCACGCCCTCCATCGGGTATCGTTCATCGTTTGCCAGTGCCTCTTCAATCTGGTCCAGGTTCGTGTACACCTGCAAATCCATTTGAGACTCCCGCGAGGTTGATGGCAGCTTCTGACGCAACATAAGAAGGTTCGATTTGCGGAACGCAAGAGATACAAAGGTCTACATACGTTAACCAATCGCTTTGTGGGATACGCCTCGCATTCTACTTCCACACGATGTCGTGGGGGTGACTTAAATACGTATTTGGTTGAAGAGACAAAAACCCAAACAAAAACTCGTGTTTTTTGGCTATGTATAAACCAGTTTTTAATCCTCATTATCTGGTAACAATTCTCAGATCCAGGAGGGATCTAAGGCTTGGTAAGTTTGAACGAGACCAGGGCCTTGAACGATTGGGTGTATGTACATTACTGCTGGACTCGAAAAATGTGATCGAACAACTGCTCGGACAATCTGGTCGATCTTCTGGTCGATTATTTCAAAATCGCAAATCGTTGCTCTTTGAAGGTTGTTCGAGTACGAGCATCGCATCGAAGCCTTGTTCGAACATCGCGTCAAAACACCGCTCGAACAGCACTCGAATAATGTTCGAATTCTTCTGCCACGCAGAAATTCGACTGCCAACCAAACGTTACCATAACCGCATCAGGAAAGTCGATTTTTCACGATCCTCTTCGATACTTTTTGGAACTTCGACAAAAAATTGAGTTATCCGTCCGCTCACTTGATAGGAATTTTAAAATTGATTTTGACTGCTCGTTTGTTCACAAAAGTCGAAGAGTTAAACCCCAGCGTGTGTAGAAACGCATACAGCCTTTCACACGAAAAGGCGAACTGGTACGAGAGATGTCTGAGAAGGTGAAACGCTGACTTGTTCATCGGTTGATCACCGCAAGTCATTGTATAAACCAAATACGCACTTTCAAATCGCCCCATGACATCCCGCAGCAGTATATTGCGTGGCGCATCCTAGAAGGGATTCAGTAACGCCGTTTTTTATCCTTTATCTTTTATCAGAAAGTCATAGCAGACGTCATGCAGAGGAAGGCATCTATCGCATCTCTCGGACACAATGTCCTGGTGCTTCAAAATTGACTTCACAAATTGTCAACTAGGTCATCACATATAGCCCAAGCCACGCCATCTTCTGTTGAAGATATCCAGTGTCCCCCGTAGAATTCCCCTTCTGCATTACACGTCAACAACAAGCCATCCCCTGGGGAAAATTTCCGCTATACAAAAATCACCTGCTCCATCTCGTAAGGTGGCGGCGTCACTGTACGAGCGGCCTCTTCGTCGCCGTTGCTGTCGACGATGTCCATAGCGAACGTTGTCGGCTGGGTGAAGTCAACCGACACCGTCTGCTCCTCAACTGCTCTCTCGGGGGAGTCTGCAGCTGGCTTCTCCGTGCTTTCCTCTGGCTTGATGATTTTGCGGATCTTTGCAGAAGGACCTTCTTCGTCTTCTTTCCCCACCGGTGTTTCTTCTGATAATTTTTCCTTAGGTGACTGCTCCTTCTTGCTCTTGTCAGCCTTTTCTGGCCCTTCTTTAGAAGCCTCTTGGTCTGAAGGAGCAGCGGCGGCGGTGGGAACAATCGCATCTCCCTCCGATTGATCCTCCTTCATCTCTTCCTCAGTCGTGTATGCATCCGTCACGTTGCCAACCTCCATAGCTAAACGAACCGCTGTAAGAGTAAGGCCTGAAAAAGAATGGACTATGAAATCCGCGCCCACCTAGAGGTCCCATGCTGCTCATGCTCGTTCGGTCGGGTGACGTTCGAATCGGCGTCGCATTCGCGAGCGATCGCGACGGCGTCGCGTGCGACTCCATTAGCTGCGCCTCCAGACGCGACAGTTTGTCGCTGAGCGACGCGAGCGTCGTGTCGCGACTCGCGCTCGACTTCCCGGGCAGCGCCGCGTGAATCGCCGCCGCCCGCTGCGACAGCGTCGAGAACTGCGCGTCACGGTCGGCGAGATCCTGACGCGTGGCCTGGAAGAGCGACAAAATCGATGGAAGGAAGGTCCAGGCAAGAAGTGTGTCATCAACCGGATACCTTGGCGATGGCTGGGTCGGCCAGATTTCGAGCGGCCAACGCGTCTACGACAGCCTCGGCCGCTTCGCGGTCTTTGTCGACTGCCTCTGCCTGAGCTAGCAGAGGATCCAGCACCGTCTTCTGGGCCTCCAACTCCATCTCGAGCTGAAATCGTTGAGTGAATTTCGCAGACAGTACATTCTCCAGCTGACTAGGGCAGAAGATGCGTGGACTACTCTGCATCAAATTCCCGAGGGAGCGCTTCCTCTGCTGTACTCCTCAATCAACTCTTGATGAATATGACAACGAAATCTTTTTCTCAAGAAGTAGTAGAACAAGCGCAGTGGAGAGGTTTAGAAATAAAAATTAAATCAATATTCAAGGACTTAGAGCAGTATGCTAATGCGACGAGAAACATGGACTCAGACTAGCATGTTCCCATTTGCGTCGTTAGAACGGCGATTGACTGGCCAGGAATGCAACCGAATTTTCAGGTGGCTTCTTGGAGTTCCAATTCTACCGTGTGTCAAAGATATACTAGGCGGTTGGTAACAACGGAGGAATAGAACTACTCAATGAATCGAAGCCCAACCAACAGTCTCCAAATGGAGTACTGCGGACCTTTTCTTCTGTTATACGATTTCGCCGAAGCAACCCTCGTCTTCTTCAGCTACTTACGCTATGCCTCAAATACCAATTTTTGCCCGAACTGAGACATTAAGCTGTCGCATAGCAAATCTTGAATTATCCCAATAAATAGTATTCAAAGTTTAAATATTGTTGTTATATATTAATGCTTTTCGAACATATTACTGGAATAAAACGCCGCAAATGCAGCCAATCATCTTACCAGTAGAACTACCATTTCCATAATCCGCATATGAATAAGATTATCACACGAGCGTTACAAAAACGATTGAAAACCTTTCGAAAGCTCGTTTGAAAAACTTGTTGAACACATGAGAAGCGCACACCGTAAGCGCAGTAGCAGCGAGCACTGTAAACCACATGTTCAGCTCTAAATAAGAACCAATAAAGTGATTTTTCAGGACCGTTAACTCAGTAGCAGGTTTCTCTGAGAAGTTAAAATTCAGTGGAGCCACCCTGGTTGATTACAATGTCCCACTCTCGAAGAACCTCGGCATCTTTGACGTTGGTATAGACGAGTACAATAGAGTTCGACTTTTTTCGGGCTCTGAAGAAGGCGACAACGCCAAACCCTAAGCCACAATTGAACCAATCCTGGCTACGCTGAAGAAACTACTCGTCTATTGCAACATCCTGGCCGAATTCTAACGAAATTATAAGAAAACATGAGGGATAAGGATGAAGGATGGGGTATTTATCGGACCCCTTTTGGACGCGTTGTGCATTCTACTTCTATGAGATAATGTGGAGGTATCTTGGATGACATCTATCCAAGAATGACTTACGGTGGCCATTCGATGACCAAATATCGGGGGACCGCAGTAGAGGGTGGAAATGACTGTGGCTGACTAAGCAGGTAGATGAGTCAGACACCAGGCACCAGCAGCGTCAGGTTAGATTCACTTCCAATCGAAGAGGAGGCCCTTTTCATTGAGACCACTGACATAGCTCTTGGTGATTTACATTCTTGCGGCATCCGAAAATTTTTGAAAGTGAGCCTCAAATGGAAGGAAAACTAGAGTTCAGCACAGACGCATACGCCAATCAAGACTTCCGTCAGACTTATTTGGGAGAGATATAACAGTGAATTTGTCCCTCGACTGGTAAACAGAAGTCATTGTTTGGGCCAAAGACGCCCCATAACTATGTGTACCCCATAACTACCCCATAGAAGTAGGATGTGTGACGCATGCCACAAAGGGACTGATTAACGCCTAAATTTTTTTTGTCTCTAAAAAATAGGTTGGGATGCTCTGGATATAAAACATGCGAGAACGACGTTCCTAAGGCTCGTGAATGGCTTCTGGAGCGATCGCAATGCTTGCGGCCGAAGGAACAGTAGGTGTGAGTGGCGTGACTGCGAAGATGAAACCGAACGGTTATTAGGAGACAACGGCCTCATAGAAACGGCGTCTGCACAGATTACATAGTCAACAGAATCCCTTAGTTACTACATAGCGCTGCTCTAAGCTTCGCCAAACGTAGTCTCGTAGCTGGTAAGGTCTGTCTTGATGGTCAGTGTCTCAAAGGAACTACTTCATGACAGCGACGTTCTTGTCCTCCTCGTAATATTTAAGAAATAAAGATCGTAGTTTGAAAAATTATACAGAACCCTTTTCGAATGAAGAACTATGGAGCCACACAACTTCTTCCATTTTGTGAAAAGAAATTTTAAAAGAAACAGCACATCAGAAGAGCTGTCCGAACCTGATCGGCGATGTCGACGATGTCGTCGAGCTTTTCGATCGCACGATGGGTGTCGAGTTCCATGCGACCGCTGTTTGCCAGACTCCTCCCCTTGTCAATGACATCATCGAGGGCGGTGCGAGATTCCGTGAGAAAGTCGTCGACAGCCTGGACAGCGAAGCAGTGGGTCATCAGGAATAGATAACTTATTCCCTTCTGTGGCGTCTAACCAACCTGCAGCCTCTTCTCCCACTGAAGCACGTTGCTGACCGGTGCCGTATCGAAATTCAGGCTCTCTTTTGCCTTGTCGAAGCTGCTCTTCAGCAAATCAATCTGGAATCGATTGATATCGATTTTTGAAAGACCACGAAAATGACGCAATCAATTCCGAAGTCATAGTAATCTACCACTATATAATTGAGTTAACTCCCTGCTCTGTAGATGGTGAGGCGTATCTCACTCAGGTTGGAAACCTGGCTGAGATACGCCTCGTGGAACCACGCGCAATCTCATGGAACCCCTTGCGACGCCTCTGCGTACCTCGCGCGGGCGACGTCTGCCGTTCAACATGGGATGTTGTTACAGCAGAGGACGCGTAGCCTCCTCCTGCTTGACACAACGGCATCTGCGCGCGTTTCTGAGTGCCTGAATCCAGAAGGCGGGTTCCCTTCGTCACACCACTACCTTCTGGAGACAGGAGAGGAGACACCGTCGTCCTACTTCGAGGGATCGCATTCAGAATTGAGCATGAAATGCTGCTGCAGCGGAGGAAGCGCAGCCTCCTCCTGCTTGACACAACGGCGTCTGCGCGCGTTTCTGAACGAATCCTGAATCCAGAAGGCGGGTTCCCTTCGTCGCACCACAACCGTCTGGAGTCAGAAAAAGCGAACATAAAGGAAGCAAAGGCCACATCGTCGTCGTACGACGACCGGCCGCATTCAGAACTCAGCATTATCCCATGTTGAACGGAGAACTTTACTGCTGCAGCAGAGTAAGCACAACCTCCTCCTGCTTGACGCAGCGACATCTGCGTGCGCTTCTGAGCGTCTGAATCCATAAGACGGGTCCCCTTTGTCGCGCAACAAGCATCTGGAGTCAAAGGCACCGTCGTCTACGACGAGCGGCCGAATCCAGAATTCAACATGGGATGCTCCTCCAGCCGAGGAAGCACAGCCTCCTCTCTATTGAGACAGCGACATCTTCGCGCGTTTCTGAGCATATGGATTCAGAATACGGGTTTCATACGTCGCGCAACAATCGTCTAGAGCGAGAAGCGGTTCACCGACGTCGTGTGACGAGTGAACGACATTCAGAGTTCAGAATTATCCCAAGTTGAACGGAAAATTTTACCCGCGCCTTTGCGTACCTCTCACGGGCAATGTTTGCCGTTAACATGGGATGTTGTTACAGCAGAGGACGTGTAGCCTCCTCCTGCTTGACTCAGCGGCAACTGCACGCGTTTCTGAATACGTGTCACTGACGTCTGCCTTGAGCATGAGAGGACCACTAAGGTGTGGTGGAGAAGGGAAGTAAGGGCCCTTAATGGGGCAGGTGAGCGTCCAGGAAGGAAAAGAACAACCTGAAGGAGGGACCAGGGCGGGGAAGCCAGCAAGAAGAGACCAGTAGGGGGTCAATAATAAAAACAAGGAAGTGGGCCAGGGATAGGACCAGGAAGGTGGGGGTGGGGGGGTGTGGGAAGACCAGTAAAGGCGGACCAGCAATTAGATCTAGAAAGAAGAAACGAGTGAGGGGGAAGCTGGCGCTCGGATTCGGAAGACGTGTCAACAGTGGAGGGGCCGAAGTACTGCGCAGCACAAACCAATGATGTTACCGGACGGTGTGGAAAATGTCTATGATGAAAGGTACCGAAGTGGTGAACGGCTTGATGCCGATGAAGTACGCAGCAGGTCCTAGATGTTAGCGAATTTTAAGTTTGACAAAAGCTACGTTCTTTAGGTCAGTGATGGTGCAAAGTCGCGCGAAGCGCGCAAGTGCGAGACACGCCGTTAGGCGTGTCGGAGCACTTGTAGTTTAATAAAGAAGCCTTTAATGATAAAGTGGGATCCGCTATTCTGCGGAAGCTACCGTATCCGAACATTAGGTACCTGGACGCGGCACGCTCGGTCAGACTCACCTTTTCATGGAACGGCAGGTCCACGTTCAGCTCAGCGCCGCCGAGCGCCGCAGGCGTCGCCGCGTCGGCGTGCGGTGCATGGAGCTGCGACTCGAGCTGCTGCCAGCGTTCCGTCACGTCTCCGCACAGGTTCGCGTTCGCCATGCGCGGATTTATCGCCGCGAGTTTCCTCGCACGCGACGATAGACGGTCGCGGTCGCCGCGCAGAAATCGCAGCGAACTGGCGATCTGAAACTGACCTCTCCTCTCTAATGACAGCGCTCTTTGAAAACGGGCAGTAACATTTACTTTAGATTCCGGTTTTTGCTGTAATATTAACCACATGGCCACCCAGGTCACAGCAGAAACGGTAGGGGAATAAGTGACCAATCAGAAACGCCGGGCGTTAGGGCGCATTAATTGGGGCGAAGTCCCAGCGTCAGAACTTCCCTCTTAGCAGCCTTACTTTGGCCCTATTCTTCTACATAATGGTAAGCAGTTCTGCATTGCAGCCATGAAGTAAACGGATGAAAAATCAGCGGCAATAGCCAGCTATAGCTAATGAGCGGTGACAAATGGAGTACCTCCTCTGGTTCCTTATCCTTGACCTTGTCGAGCTCATTTACTAGGTAGTCATGCAGCTCGTCGACCTGCATCAGAAGCGTCTCTTCGTCGTTGTCCATTTCCTTAATAATTTTGTCATTTATAGAGTAGTACTGCTTCCACTCTTTTTAAAAAATTTCATCAGACAACTCTGCACAGCTAGTAAGGAAACCGTTACAAAACAAAATTCGATTAAACTTCTATTGCTATAATTAAAAAGGTTCGTCTGAAGGAAGGTGGCGAAACGAACCACAAAGTTTAGTTTCCTGCTCTTTCATATTACTCTAATATATTCTATTGAATGCAGCAAGTTCGAGAGACCCGCGCCAGTACCAGAAAATTTTCAAAATTCCCTTTCCCCACCTCCAAAAACATTACTTACGAAGAATTGTTTTTTGAAAGCGCCAAGCCTCCGTCCTGCATCAAAAGTCGTTCCTATACCGAGAGCTAACTGCGCATATAAAACTCGGGCAACTGATATATACAATTTTAGTGTCAAATCGGTCGCTTTTCAAATCAAGTTTCTTTTCACGAAATTGGGCACTTTTCACGTAAAAAAGGACACTTCTCTATGATAGTTTGAAACTTTTGAAATCAAAGCAAACTCCTCGGAATCGAATCGAATCGACCTTCTTGCAGCTTAAACTTTAGACTGTCTAAGATGGTAGAATAGTTTTTGTTCAGGAAAATTTGGCACAACTTTCTTCAAAATTTCCAGTTCCCTAACCCAAATGAATATTGTAAATGAATAGAAGTAATTGAATAAAAATTGAATTATTTTTTGAAAACAAATAATAAATTAAAATTTAATTTTTAAAATTATTTTTTGAAAATAATAATATATCAAATTTCGTTTTAAAGCACAACAAGGCAGCAATCATGTAGCGCATAAAAAATGGAGATCCCGCTATGCACTCGAAAAGCTCGCCGCGATTTTTATTTGATTAATAGTGTAAATGTATAAGTGCTGATTACATGATGCATCAAAGTGAAGATACGTGTGTTCTTTACAATTGTTTTGCTGTGTCGTTTACAGGTGTAAAACTCCATGCAAACAGAAATTTTACTATTCATCGAATAAAAATCGCTAGTTCTCCGAACGAGGGCATGGCGCAATCTCTTCTTTAGCCGCCTTCTTGCTATTTAAAACGAGCTTTAAACCATTGTTTTTTAAAACCTATAATTACGAACGTCGATACTTATGCAGCAACGCTCCGAATATGCCATTCTTAATCCAAAGACCGTACGCAGTTTCCTTGGCTGACCACAGGGCAAATTAAACGCTACATCTTCAGCTGAAAAGTAACTCCGAAGTACTCATGCTCACTAACAATCTCAGCACGATTTTTAAACTGGCCCGGAGTGTGCAGATCCAAAGCGCCTCTTCCACACGTATCCGCCGAGGGATAAATCAATTTGTGTGAACCTGCCGGCTCATGCACGATCCCAGTTTACCCTTGGCAAAACGCATGAACACTCATCGACGAGATGGATGCGCTTCCACTGCAGGATCACCCAGTCCCATGCCAAAGACTCCAGGGGCTTGATGATCCTTTTCGATAGATGGCTGCTTGCAAACACGTTCGTAAAAACAACGATTAATTACATTGACAGTGCTGACGTCGTTAGACCTTTAATCTTGGTCTGAAAGTCTGAAGTGATTACCCTTTATTGAAAAGAAACTTCCATAGCGGCTCATTTCAGAGTGTTAGTTAGGCAAAGTCAATACTACTATAATTATTGGTCGGTCGCCTTTGTTCGGGAGCGTGTAGCGCAGTCGGAGGAGGCGCGACTGTCGCGTGCACCCGATACCAGGTTCCTGGTTCGGATTTTCCGCCCAGGCCAACCAAGCCTTCCATCCCTCCGGGGTCGGTGAATTGGTACCAGACTTGTCTGGGAAGGATAAAGCGCTGACTTGTTCATCGGCTGGCCACCGCAAGTCGTTGTATGGCCAAATACGCATTCATGTCGCCTCCACGACATCTCGTAGAAGTAAAACGCGCTGGCGGATCCCAGAAGTGATTGAATCACGCCGTCCTTTATCCTTTATTCGTATCGCCTTTGTTCATCTGTTTTAGAGCACATCAGGCAATTATCACATCCACGTCACCACCACAAATTCTGATAATATCGATTAGTGATTGCGCTTGCTTGTTCGACAACGTGTCCAGCGGCCATTAACTTTGAGCGGACGCACGCATGGATAAGTAGCTGGATTAGCTCTTCCATAGCAGATATCTCAAAAATGTGTGATCGGGCTCCATTGCTGGCGCAATTTTGTATACGAGAACGTAATCGGCGGGCCGCTCAATATAGATAGATAATTCCCTTTTTCCCTAGAACGGAGCGCTTTGTGTATGGACGACGAAACACATTGATCACTCGCTTTCTTAACGGAAACGAAATCGGTCATACTATCAAAATTTTCGACGTAGTTTCGGAGGAGTTCTGTAGTAAATTAAGAAAAAACATCGATCCATCGATTAATAACGATTTTGTGGCGAGAACGCAGCAGCAAGCCACTGGGCATAGCATAGCCATAGCCGGCATAACCAATGGTAGGAGATTTTTAAACAGCTGAAGAGCTTTTGAAGAATCCAAAAGGAGTTAGAACGCACAAGGATGTTTGTTGGTTGAGCGGCTAAAGATGGGTTATGGTAAATATAGCCGGCGCTCCACGCGGGAACCGGTTTCTATATGTTTTTTAAGCGTCTGAATACGGATTCAAGGAGAGCGTCTCTTCTGGGAGGAATTCTTTCGTCGACAATTACGCAGTCTTTTTTGCAATGGTTGGAGGACTCAAGCCGCGAGTATGGGGTCCGCTTCACGAATTCCAGTACAGTTCCATAAAATGAATAAATGTGCACCACACCGCACCACACCACACCACACCAAATATTCGGCAACTCGTCCACTGAGCCCCTTCCTGCTGGTTGTCTACCGCTCAATTCTTGACAGCGCTGAACGTGGTAGAAAGCTTGGGTGGGACGTCTTCCCTTGCGAAGAAAGAAATTCGATCCCCCAATGCTGCATAAAATTCTCCATGGCGCTACCCCTTCGGGCGGCTGCAGATTCTTCACGACCTCGATTACTGAGGGCGCTGCAGGCGGGCTAGGCTACCCGCGTGCCGGGAAATCGGCCCGGTCTAACTACCTTACCTGTCGAGCTGGACAGTGAGTACGTCAGGCTGTGTAAGATTGTGCGTTTACCCTTAAATATTTTGGCTTGCAAACAAATACTTGACAAAGTTTCTTAGATATTACAGAGATTTTTTTTTGAGGAGGTCTGGTACATTCAAGGCGGCTTGGCACGTGGAATATCCTTTTCTTTTTTAAATATTTTTTGTTTTCTTCTCTGCTGTTTCCTTTTTATTTCGTTGTTCTCTTTGGCAATGTTCTCATTTCTGTCCTCACACAGTTGTTTACTATACAAATATATTACTATACAATATAATATAATAATATAGTACTACGTAATAAGTGTTGATGTTATCCTTCTTAGACGCGATGCCGAGCTACCCTCGCGTTCATCGCCTCTCATGTGTTACGTGTCTCAATAAAGACAAAGATCACCTGGACAGTGCGGCTCCATCCGTCGAGGCGCATCTTCAGCGCGTCGGCTCGCCGTCGCTTCTCCGCACAGACGCCTTCGCTGACTTTGACGGCGTTCTCGCGCAGGAGCCGCGCCAGCTCCTCCAGGCTCTTCAGCGACGACTCGTGACGATTCCAGTCGCTGACCAGCTCGTTCACGACCTCTTCGTCGTTCGACTGTAATCAAAGCGTGAACCAGTCTGTCAGCCATGCCTACGGCTATCCCCACCTTGTCCTCCTGCGCGTATTTCTCGAGTCGATCTTCCAGATGGTCCAGGAACTCCTCGACCTCTTCGGACTCTTTCAACAGCTTGCCGTACATCTCAACGCAGTCTTCAAGCCGCTCAACCGCATCTTCGGCTCTCTGAAGGCAATAAAATATTAAACAAAAAATAAACATGAAAATGTATGAACTACCTAGTAAGCTAAAACTAAAGAGAGAGCTGAGACTAAAAGTACAAAAGTAGTGAAACACACACATGGGGTGTAAAGCAAAAATTTAGGTAAAATTTATTGCGCTGAAACTGAACATTAGGGAACAGCATAGGTGTGTTGAATGTGTGTGTAATTGTAAGAAAAACGACAAAATTGATAAACGACTAATTGATTGTCTAAAATTTGCAGAACAGCGCTAGTCGCTAGAGTATTGTATAACGCATGATGGAAAATATTGTAATACATAATAAAGGGCACTAAACGTTAGAAAGAAATTAGGGAGTCTGAGCGACTAGTGTTAAGAATTAATTTTTGCTTTGATTTGCAACAATAATTTAACACTTAAATCAAGTTGTTATTAAAAACGAAAAGGAAACAAATAATTAAAAAACCGAATAAAAATAAAAAAAACACAAAAACAATTATTAGAAATTAATCAAGGAAAAGTATACGTTGAAAAATTCTGAATTAAAAAGCGACACAAAAATAAAAGATAGAGATACTTTCGAGTATTGCAAGGTAAACAGATGAATAATATGAAGAAGAACTCACAAGACCGAGCTCTTTCGTCTTTTTCTTGCAGAGACGAATCTTCTCCGAGTACGGCGCGGCGGATTCTCTGTCGAAAATCCCTTCCTGAATTTTTTTTTGCATCACCAGAATATTTTGCTCCACTCAGATGCGGAGCTAGTCAAGGGTCTATTCGGATTAGGTCATTCTCGTCGGTAGGCCGAAGCAGACATATCAGTAGTACTTCTATCCAAGAGGCACTACGCTATAGCTCTAGTCCTTTGAACGATCCCACACCCTGCTAGGAAGACAGGAAAACGAAGTTGAATTGAAGGCTCTCTCGGACGCAGTAGGTCTGTGCAGCTCCTTTACGTCGAAGACGCTGATCTTGCCCGTTTGACGGGTTCGGTTAGTGCGGAGGGTTGTAGGCTCTAGTCTCTATTGTACCGATGCCTTCCTCAGATAACCCCATTACACTTGACGTTTGCGGCGTGGAGCTCCTGCGTACGGGAGATCATAGGGTAAAAGTTCAGGTTGGTCAGCCTTTTGTTGAGATGTCACACTTTCTTCTTGTGCATCTACATCTTGTATTCGTACAGCACATCGTGGAGGCAAATAGAATGCGCTGAGATACCCATCGACTTTCAGCGGCCATCGTTGCACAAATAAGTATCTACCCTCACTATGCCCGTTACCAATTCACCCTCCACGAAAGATGGGATGCCTAGTTGGCCTGTGCACGAAGTGAGATTCGAGTTGATTCGGAGTCCATACTAGGATCGGCTCCCACCCAGGGCCTTAATCATACGTACCTGGATCAGCTGCTCCTTGCCCTTTTCCAAGCTGTGCACGTCTTCCTCCAGTGTAATTAGCTTCTTCACCAGATGTCGCGCCTCACCTAGTGACTCAGCGCAGAAGATCGCCTCGATTCCTGGAAGTTAGGCTTTAAGAAACTACTAACCGATTGCATTCAAGACATTTTCACTAAGCCTCAAATGGACGTTAGTCGACGTTTGAAAGTTTTATATCTTTCGATGTATTGCTGCGATCAAAAGTCAAGCACCAGGCCGGACTCGAACACGCTCTACCTGTTCGCCGGGCGGAACGCCCCATGCGATTACACAACAGGCGCTGCTTGACCGCAACAAAACATCGTTATAACGAGTATACATGAAAGCCTTTTAAACTGAGGATAAAATCAGGTCAACGGAATCCCATGCAATAATATGACGGTGAGGAATGACAAAATGCCCATAAAAAATCACCAGTCATGTCGTCGAGGGCATTCTCGATATCGCCGAGCAAATGCGCTGTCCGCTCGAGCTTCTCCGCGAACGCCTTTGGATGTTTGAATTCGGCGAATTTCTCGCTCAGCTCGGCAAAAGTGTTCTGGAAAATTCAGAAGCTCAACAGAAGCTTTCGTATGCGAGAATAGAAGCGCTAAAAAAGAACGAATAAATAAATATGTTAAAAAAAACAGAAATTTAAAAGAATTTAAAAGCTAGAAAATACCATGCCTCAGAAAAGGACCAACGAAGAAACTTCAAATGTGCATAATAAACTGTTCAAGTTAGACACATAAAAGCAAGCATTGCTGCAATTTTTTAAATTGTAGACAATCTGTGGAGAAAATGTCACAAGGAATTGGACACAGTTAAAATACTCAAATGACCATCAATCTGGGGCCAGATTCATCAACCGCTTACCACCCTCTCGCGGTGAAAATACCGCCAAACCCTCTGATATGACATTCATTAGCATCAGGTTTTGACGGTATTTTCATCGTTAGAGGGCGGTAAGCGGCTGATGAATCTGGCCCAGTGGTGTAAGGGCGTTTACTGATGCGTTGTCTTATATAAGTCTAAGGCATATCCGAACCTCTGCATGTGCGAACTGATCGATGAACCGCTCATTGCAACTTCTCTCGCCTTCTTGAAGCCAATCGCCAATCTCTTTTAGCGTCGTCGACCAGTTGGAGAACTCTTTCGCCAGCTCCTAAAGTTTCAGACTCTCGTTAGAAATTGAAACGAGAAGAGCGGAACACTGAGGTTATCCTCAAACTGGACTCCGGGAGTTCAACCAGACAACGTACAATATCATGGTGCTCTTTTTATACAAAATTAAGATAAAATTAATCGCATCTCATGGCTCATCACGGATAGAATCCTGAAGAGCAAATCTAAATTTGAACTCCCTGGTGTCTACTGCTTCAGCAAATTTTGAATCCTTGTAAGAACCTCCAAGATTCCTCAGATTCAAAGAAAAAACCGTCGTGGGAGGACGAAGGACATCCTGGACTGAAGAATGGAAGGGAACTGACGACTGCCTCGAAGGCACCGGCAAGATATCTTAAAACGGGTAATTTAGATCAGTCAAACCCCGCAGTTCCTTCCCATGAGCATTCCTCCGCGTCAGAGGAGTATGAAAGTTCATTTTCTTGAGAGAAACCGGGTCTATCCCAAACAGGGTGGTGGGAAACACAGAGGAGCACTGCTAGAAATGCAGATCGAAAGAGAAGTGTTCCTACCCTTTGCGCGTGGAGAAGCGGGTAAAACGCCTTCAGGGCTTTCGAAAGTAGCTGCTACACTCTCTGGTTAGCCAAGGGGTTGGTGGTGGGTGGTGGCATTCACATGAATGGAAGGGAAGAACGAACGCATGCAGCGGCGAGGGGCTTGCGGTGATTTCGTCCCAACCGTTCCCCGAACCTCGGAGCAGCGCAGTTACCGTCCAGCGATGCGGAAACTGTCCGCAATGAGCCACGAGCGGCATTTGAATTCACCATCCATTTCTCTGCAGTCCAAATAATCACTATAAAACCCCTGAGCACACACACAGCAATCGATGAAGACGGATTTATTCTGCTAGAAGTGCTAGGCTGACAACAGAAGATCGCATGCATGCGGTTACAGGCCATTTTCTTCAGATGCATCGCATTGGATCTCGTTGATGAGATAACTATGCGATGTTTATAAATCACACATTAAGAAACAAACGGATGGAATTGAAGTTTGGGGTGTGGGCGAGCAAGAAAACATGACTAAAAAGAGACATATATTTGAGTTCATCTGCTCAATTCATATCTTTTGACATACAAAACGCCAATTGAGTCATCGAAAAAATCAGTCGACTGAGGTGATCACTTTGAGAGTGAATTTGGCTGGATGAAAGGAATTTCTTTAACTAGATGGGATCTATACGAAGCAGAATGGGCTTCGTTGCGTTTTAGACCCGTGTTTGTAGCACAGAATGAGTTATGCAGTTCTACAGAGTATGCCAGAAACGTAAATGCATTCGTAATCAACTTCGAACTTTGGTTCAACTTGTCTTTTTCATAGACAACAAACGCTTTAGTTACACACCGAAAGACAGTGACGTAGCTTATAAAGAAGCGGAATGATAACGGTGCAAAAATGCAAGGTAGAACAGCATATCTTAATTCTGTCGGGACTACAAGCGTCGTTCAATTCAAATGCCAATTTTATTGTTAGAAGATAGAGCTTGAGCTATTGACCTCAAATTTTATGTCCTCCTTCGAACTATAGAACCCTGGGGGTCATTAAAAAACAGCGTCCTTTTGCCCAGACACCAAAAATACGGCCGGTATTATATGTGATGAAACCAGTATACAATGGATCTCAAAATCTTCAGATAATTGAATGATTCTGATGAGGCTGATTTCGCGGACTCTGGATTTCTGGATGATTCGGGATCCATTGTATAGAAATTAGAGACTACTAGAATTGGTGAACTAACAGCTACGCAGCCATCACATAGTGAGGTATCATTCCCCTCTTTGTCTTTTTTTTCAGAATTTACAATTGTTGTTAATAGAGTTTTGATAAGCAAGTTATTTTTATTATCTTTATATATTTCATAGTGGCCGTTTACTAATCATTTTTTTTAAATTGAATGTTCTTTAACAGGTCAAAATTTTTGTGATATCAACAATTGGAGAGTGGGTGTATTCCTCTCCCACACTCAGACGGGCGCAGTCTGGAACATCGCATGAAAGGTCGAAGAGTTGTTATCAAAAAATGGTTTACTTTCAATGAAAACATAGCAATAGGAAATGCAAAGATGCGGAAACCCTTAAGAGTCCTCCACAAAGGATCTGCAAGGCAGAGCAATTTATGCAAAAATCGACAAAACGGAGATCTATGAAGACTACCGACGGTTCCCATCCCGTCAGGATTACCGACCTTAGGCCTGGAAAGGTCTGGTCCAATCAAGGGCCATTCACTTTTCATACAATCGCGTCCCTGCCATTGGTGGAGAACTAATTCCAACTAGTTTGCAGCGTCCCTGCCATTGGTGGAGAACTAATTCCAACTAGTTTGCAGCCCTGTGGCTTCCGCACATAATTAGCAATTACCATACTTCTCCCTACTTTTTCTTCGAAAGATAGTTTCGGTTGTGTCACATATTCCCAAAGATTCACTGCTATAGTATTGATTTACTGCCGTACCGATTCGACTTTTTATACATTAAAAAATTCCTCCTTAACGATAGCTCTACGCATTTGCTTGAAGCATAAATGCTTGCATAATGATTAAACCATTAGTGTATTGCCCACTCGCAACACGAACTCACTCGCGGAACCACCCGCCACTCCCTCCTTCCCGCTCCTCCCTTCCATGATATGCATATCAAGATCAGGAGAGTGAGCTGCTCGACGACGAAACATAAGACAACTTTCCAACCTCATGCAAAGAACATAAAGAGAACATGCCATGCAGGAACCAAACTCACTTGAACCAGAGTTCCCGACTCAAAAGCGGACTGTAAGCAGCAGAAGATATTTGGGAAAACCAGTAGTGCATCGGGAAAAATCGGAAGAAGAAGACAGAAATGGGAAAGAAGGGTGTTCAACGATAGGAGGCACCCAAATCTCGCACCACTTCGCCGCATGACAACGGTGAGCGACCAACCTTGTACTCGTCCGGCACGTCGAGCGCGGACACGTCGCCGGACCTGCGCAGATCGAGCAACGACGAGACGTGCGACGACCACTGCTGCATGTCGGCCATCTGCTTCTCGAAGCGTTCACAGTCGGCGACAGCCCGCGACAGCGCGTCGATCCGCTCGCGGGCCGCCGCGGCGAGCCGTTGTCGCGTCTCGTTGAGACGCGCGTACGAATCGCGCACGTACGACTCGTCCATCGACGGCACTTCGTCGTCCAGTTCCAGCGACGTGCTCACCTTCTCCAGAAGAGTCTCGAGGTTCTGCAGTTCGGTTACCGAATCATTCTGGTGCGAATTTCCAAAAATATCCCGCAAAGTTCACATACATCGAGATGCTCGCAGCATTCTTCGGCGTCCGACGCGCGCTCGCTATCAGCCAGGCGTTTCTCCAGCTGTTCCAGAAGTCGCTCCTCGTTACTGATCGATTCTAAACCGAAACGAGGACTGAAGAAACGGCGAGAATACCACGAGATGAAATTTTAAAAAATTTTACAGACTGGAAGGTATCGCCACCACAAGCAACATCAATTTACAGTGAAATGAAGTGGATGAAACCAGAACGAAAAAGTATGCAGGCTAGGTGCCGTAGAGGATGGTTCAGTTTGAATTCGCAGCGCACACAACCTCTACACGATATCTGAAACTTCATGAGTACATGTATAGCGCAGTAGGAGGAGGAGCCGGCTGTCGCGTGCGCCCGAGTGCAGGTCCCTGGTTCGGATTTCTCGCTTGTTCGGGAAGGAGAGAACACTGGCTTGGTCATCAGCTGGCCACCTAGAGTCCAGAAAAGGATAGGTCGAGTACACATTCAGAAGGGTTTTTATCCTATGAAGGCAATCCGGCATAAGTTCATCCGACACTGCAAAAATGCACCGCTTCGCCGGCTTCGGTGCGGAAGCGAATCAGGATCAATAACAACACCTTCAGCTCAACTCCACTTGCGTCTTTTTTGCCCAGAAAGCATAGATTTTAAAAAATCAATGAAAACACAAAAACAAACATGGAATTTCTGCAAGGCCAAGAAATTCCTTGGTCAGCACCGGAACAGATATACATTTTTATGGTAGCTACACTTCACTGTCTCTTTGTCAAAGCGTGGAGTTATCACAAAAATGTCACCAAGGCTCGTTTCTAACAGAATGAAGCTTTGCGGTACCTTAGAATTATGTAATTACCGTGTAATCCTATTCTTATATACATATACATACTCACCATCTTCATGTAAAATTAGACGCTTTTCAAATTGGACACGTTTCAAGTTAAATGTATTGGACACTCCTTGACGATTTTGAAATCAAACAGAACATCCCTCAAAACGAGCTTTTTCTTCAATAAAATATAGACCTTGGGACAACTAGAATAAGGCAAATTTAGTACGACTTTCTTTGATGTTTTCAAATCACCTTCCCGAATAGGTAAACACACTGTTTGAAAATTTATAAAAACTTTTTTCAGGGAAAATTGTGAATTGAACTCTGCTTCAAAGGGCAGAAAGGCAAAATGTACTTGGTATATTAGAAGACGATAGTCGCCTGTTTATCTCGTTGCGATTTTCACTTGATTGATAGTAACGATTCTGTTTTCTTGGAGTAACACCGATGTAATCATTATGGGCTTTAGAACAATCTTTAGCTCATTATCACCAATCACACAGTACTTGAAAAATATGAAATAAATAAAATTTCAGCAGAGTATTTATGGAGCAAGTGAATTAAAAAATTTCAAAGGACGCAATACGTAGTTCTCCCTAAACAAATATTATTCTAATTAACTCGGCGAGTCTCTATCTTACCGTGTAAAAAGCTAATTTTGATTTCGAAGATGTCCAGTTTGCTTTCAAAAGCTTCAAGTTTGCCCAGGAGAGTGTCTAGTTTGATTACTAAAGCACCCAATATGACGTGAAAATGGCATTTAAAAAAGCTGCATAATCGGCCGTCCGCCTGTTCATCTATCCGCCACAAGGGATTACCGTAGATGAGGAAGGGCTTCCCATCCCAGTAGGAGTAGGGCGCACCTGTCGGCGTGCCTCGCACTTGTCTGCCTTGATTGCGCACTGCGCAGCTTGTCTTTTATGCGAGAGATAAACGCAACCCTCACGAATTTTATCCGTGGAACTACGAAAATCTGAGTCCCACTTTGGGTCACTTTTTCCGTTTCGTCTTCCGGCCCGAAACGCGAAACACGAAACGCAAAGCGAAATGCCTCAAAGTGGACGGAAACCATAATTGAGAACATGAAAACGGAAATTCCGCGCATTACTGGTGACGACCCTGCTGCTTGGACGACTAGTGTTACAGAGTGATTTTCGCTCCGACGAATGCTTCTTCGAAGACATATAATGGTAGTTCCAAAGATCATCTCTGACGACGTGAGGAGCTACAATACGTTATCAGACCACTGTATCCCTGCCTATGAAAGGAGATGCAGCGAATGTTTTGCGGTCCGAAGGGGTTGGGAGGCATTGACTTGGCAAGCTCCGCATTTGGACTCCAGCTGTCGTCCAAGCAATAGGTGGCCGTTCACCAGTGTGGACATTGATCAAAACCTTCCGGAAGAACATCTCCCATATCGATTCTATTCAGAGCTCTTCAGGGGAACAAACGAAGGTTAGCTCATTAGTGCTGAATAGTGTGAAGGAGAACACTCCGAGCTTGCAACTCACTGTAAGAACTAAACTCACAATCAGAATGCACCAATGCTAGTTTAGGATCTCTGCTCCCGGACCGCCATACTATGTACTTTAATCAAACCACAAGAAGAGCTGTAGGAAAGAGAAAACCGCTGCAGAAGGAGAAAAAAGCGAGGAGCTTTCCAATTCGTATGAAGAACGTCGAAAAGTCTGCGAAGAACAATGTCGGAATGAAAAACCGCTGCTGCTCGGCCGCGAGATCTGATCAAATATTGACGCAGAAGAGGCAGAGGAGTTCGAGAGCCTGCTGACTAGGCGGCGGTGAGATCCGTCCAGCTTCGTCGCCAGCGACGGTGAGCATCCCCTTCGTGTGAGGCGCCCCGTTGTTGTCGAGTTCTTTGCCCGACCACTTACTTTGCACTGAGCGGCGCTGCTCTTTGCGAGCGCAGTTCAGATGGTCCTCGATGGCGTTCTCCAGTTCGTGCCACCGCTCGGTGAGCTCCTTGATGCGAGATCGAGTAGCGGTTTGGACCTGAATGACGTCGCTCGGACATAGAATGCAGGGAATCATCTGAGACCATTCATAGACTAGGATCAAGCTCTCCGACTAGCACAATAAAACGGAAATCGTAGGCTCGTAATTAGGTCCAGGACTGAACTGACCTCCTGCGGAACGTTGTCGTCCAGCCCGAGCATCCTCTCCGCCGCTCGGTCAGCCTCCTTCTTCAGTGTCTCGTACGAGGCGAGACGCTCGCGCGACTGCTGCAGCTGCGCGATCGCATCCTTGAGCGATATGTCGCTGCTGCTCGTCGCTTGTACTGCCGTCGCGATGCTGGAAAGCCGCCGAAATAACCAGCCATTCTCGCCCACGCACGGCTTTTGCCTATCCCCACATTACGAAGGGAAAAGGGAATGAGGAACCCGTCCTTTGGAAACAATCAGGAACCTAATTATCAGCATTAGCAAACAAATCAAATATAGAGAGAATTTCGCGTCTACCGTAGTCGGGAGATGGCACCAACTAAAAATTAATTGACCAATTGACTTGAGTCTAGCGGAAAGCTTCAAGCAAAGTAGGAAACAGCAAAAAAACAAGCAAACAAAACAAAGCAAATCGCTGCGGTTGTAAAGACGACTCGCCGGAACAATCCTATTTTGTCCTCTAAAAGTCGCTCCGTGAGTTTCAACTCAATTTGTTACATAATTTTTGTGTGCCCCCCGAATAGGATAGATTCCGAATTTCTATTGTCTCAGAAAACACGGAGAGCATGATATTTTGCTCACGATTTTGTTAGATGACCGAGTTCACACTGGATATCGTTATTTCAAAGTTCACTAACAGCTTTATACAGAAGAGAAAAAGTTCGCCAGGTAAAAATTCGAAGAATAGAACTGATCTCGCACATGGTGAAGGTCTATGGACGACTACGTGGATTAAGGCTAGAGGAGATGGTCAACATCACTGTGGAGCAGCTCACAGCTCAGCAGCTTCACACCATGAAACCACCATCCGTACAGTCGCGACAGTCGTCGCTCGACAGGTGATGGAGAAGTACAAAGAGAATTGGAGACACCGATAGCATTCATCGAACTGTAGAGACTTACAATACGCTTTTCGTGAGATGCTATAGAGCGACGTCGCTCTGCGTAAACGGTGGAGCAGCGGGTGAGCTTATTTCTCCTGCTTTAGGGTTTTCCGTTTTACACCCAACACGGGGTTGAGGGGCGTTTGGTTACGTAGGTAGCAAATCTGAAGTCATGAACCACATTTAGGCCTCTGACAACGACGAACAGGTTGAAACGTTGGACCGCCCCATAAAATTAATCCACCTGGAACCTCATTCGGTACAGAAGCATTGAAGACTAGCAAGAAACATCCCAAGGTTTTACGAAGAGAGAACTTGGAGAATGCTCCAGAAATAGCCTGACTAGCGTGGAGGCAAATTAGTAATAGGCAGAGAAACAGTACCTTTGCAGGCCCTCCTCTGCCGCCTTCATCTTCTCCAGCGCGGTGATGGTCGCCCGCCTTCGTTCAACCATTTCCGCTTTTCTGTAAAACGCAGCTCTTCCGAGAGATACGAGAATAGAACGTTCTGCAAAACCAGCACCTTGTCTCCGCTTTCTCCACGATATCGCTGCTCATACTGTTCGTCCTGGCCAATTCCACGACGCGCTCTGCTCGCTCGACTTCCTTATCCAGCGCCTCGACGTCGCCTACCGTACACCAGGCGCCCTCGAGCTCTGTGTTGAGCTCCTCTTCGGTTTTAGACGCTGACGACGACGTGGAAGGGGTCTAAATTGCTAAGTTCTCGAGAGGCCGGCGGATCCTTGAAATACGCCATGCACACAACACAGTCAGCGCACCGTATTACAAGAAATTGTCATAGCGCTTGATCCATAAGGGTAAGGATGAAGGACGGCGTTACTCAATCCCTTTGGTATGCGCCGCACAACCTACTTCCATGGGATATCGCGGAGGCAACCTCAATGCGTAGTTGGCTCCTACAAAGAACAGTGACCGAGGTCTGTATTCAATCCCAGCGCAAACGAGTGCGATTTTCGCCTAATTTGCGCCAAGCGGGGTAGTGTGGGTAGCTAAACCACACTTATCGGGTAGCTGCGGCCCTTCAGTTCTTTTAAAGTCATGAATCCCTTAGAGCGTAGAAGAAGGCAGACTCAGGAGGATAATTGGAGAGGTCAACAAGTGACTTGGCTTTACCACTGGTCACTTGGGCCTAGGTCTTACGCCTGGGGTTCGTATCAGATCAAAGAGGCGCCTGCATTATCGGCCCGCCCCAGAATAACTTTTGTTAGTTGCGTTGCCTAGGCTGACCTCTCCGATCTAACGACTGCTCCAATAACGGAAACGGAAAGCACTTTTTTTTATTATTTACATTGTCATTTGAAATATCGAAATGCGCTCTGTTTTCGTTAACTATGCTTGATCCTGGATATGTTTATTATAGCTTTTTATATTCCTACGATTAACTTCTTTTTTGACTTTTAACGTTCTAAACATTACTTAGTAAAGGTTCGTTGCTACGGGAGTTGCCAAAAAAATAGCCAGATGGTAATTAATGAAGTAGCTAGGTTTCCCTTTTTTAATTTGGTTGGATGTTAATTTTGCTGTTGTATTTGACGGCTACCTATTTGTTCCAGGTTTTCGTTGACGTTGTACTGCACCTTCGAGTGCATTTAAATAAATAAATAAATAAATAAATTGGAACAAAAGTATTTCAGCGCTAGGAAAAAACGTGAAAATGTTTCAAAGTGTCACAATTTGAAAGCCGCTCTGAACTTATTGTCCTCAAAGTGAACTGAAACTTTTAAAGGATATTCCAATTACCTCCACTATTCCGCTCATTCGTTTCCGAACAATATCGAGTCCTTTTTTCAAGATTGCTTTTTTCAGCGGATCCTTCTCGATGAACGACAAATTGTTGTCCTGAAATTTAACAAAGAATGTTCGCCGAGATACCATCAGAAATTTTTACCTACCTGAGTTTGTAGTTGTTGTTGTAGTTTGCTTAGCCGTTTAACGCGCTCTTCCTTCGGCAACCGAGAGAGCTCGGTCAGTACCCTGAATACAAGGCCTAGAATAGCAGTTGAAGTCCCATCATGACGGTATTTCCATAGCATATTGATTTATTAAGTATTAGACGCAACGTGGCGTTGTCAGAGAATACACTGGGCGTCACGCGCATTCCGAAACGAGACTTGTCCGGAAAGAATAAAACACTGACTTGTCAATCGGCTGACCATCGGAAGTCAATGTGCAGGGTGTAGGGTACTTCTACCGGATCTCGTGCGCGCATTCAAATTGCGAGGATTCGTATGAAAACGAATCAAACCCGTGCATGAGATTTAGTGTTCCTAAAAATCTCATCAGAATTGGGACAGTGTTTCCAATTTGCTGTTCAAAATTCGCATTTTCAAAAAATGCAGAGAAAATAATGTGGAGCTCAAGCAGAGTAGAGTGAGTTGAAAGAGTTGTTGTTGAAACAAGGGGCAGAAACATTCCGGAAATATTTATGCTTAGATCCCAACAAAATGAAATGCTCATTATAAAGATAAAGGATAAAGGGCAGCGTTAGGCCCGTTCATACTTCCAACGCCGGGGGACACGACGGCATGTAAAGCTGGCGTCGCGTCGCTCGGCGTAAAAGTATGAACGGGGCCTTACTCAATCCCTTTTGAGATGCGCCACGCATCCTATTTCTACGGCGTGTCGTGGAGCCGACCTGAACGCGTATTTGGTCATACAATGATTTGCGGTGTCCAGCCGATGGACAAATGAATGCATTATCCTTTACAGACAAGCTGGTACCGATTCACCTATCCCGGATGTATGAAAGTCTTAGTTGGACTGGGCAGTAAATCCGAACCGGAAACCTGGTATTGGCTGCATGCGACAGCCGACACCTTCACCAACTGCGCTACACGCGTCCCGCGTCCAAATAATCGGCTAGTTAACCCCACGATTGAAGCAAGACTTCGCCTTCGATCGTAGAAACAGTAACCGCTGGAACGCTTCGCGCAAGCGTTGAGCACAGTATAAGCATATGACAGACCAGCTCATATTGTACAATGAGCAGCTGACAAAGCAGGCTAAAATCGATAAATGGTTAAAAACCGACTTATCACAGCCTTCTATCCACTGCTCGATTCCTTTGGCTACCAGTGACTCCTCGTCGGTGTCGTCATGACCGGTCAGCACATTCATAGCCTCGCTGATCTTCGTCACTATCCGCGCCCAGCCCTGAAAGAGCACAATGTTATACGATGATTGGTATGAGCAAGGATAAAGGATAAAGGACGGGCTTTACTAAATCGCTCTTAAGTAGCAACCTACTCCTACGGGATATAACGAAGATAATACGGAGCACTTATTTTGCTCCTACAATGACTTCTGGAGGAGAAGCGGTGAGAACCAGAGTTTTATCCTCTCCTGTCTGGTACCAGCTCAAAGATCCCGGAGGGATGGAAGGCATGGTTGGCCTATGCGGGAAGCCCAACCCAGAAATTTGGTTTTTAGCGCACGTGAGAGCCGGCGCCTTCACTGACTGCGCTCTTCATCCATATGTATTTGTGTCGACAGGTCGGGGTAGCACAAGGCTTTTATTCATAACATGCTCTATTGAAATAACCCTAGTCTACTCTGCTTGCATGTGCGAGCGGAATACGCTTGTACAGAGACGGAGGCCGGCCAAGTTGTCAGATATAGCTCGGAAAACTCGTCCACTTAGGATGTTCGTTCCAAGTAGGTGAGAACAATATTTCAATATCAAAGCATGAAACCACTACTTTCACAAAGAAGCAATAGGTTGCGGGACTAGAGATCATACCCAAAAAACCCGACTGGCCTTCGAAATCACAACTACGAGTGATCACAACTACTGCTTCGTTGTACGAACCTAGTCGTGTTAGTTGCAGGTGGAACATAACGAAATACGCCTACGCATATGGTCTCAGTTTTTCAAGGGCGGAATCTATGTAAGAACTCCCAGTTCTACCAAAGGATGCTGAAATAGTGTTCATGAATGTCGTAACAACTTGTTCATTTGAATAAGTTTTTCCCTTGGTAATTAAACCACTGTACAGAACAGCGCAAGGGTGAGCTGTACTCTAGGCGGGGAAGGTGTTAGATGTCATATGCACCGCATTCTAGCTCACATCATAGGTTTCTAGCTCACATTATCCGTGCAGGCCCAACAAGCCCTCTATCTTACCGAGGGCACTGAATTGGTACCAGACTTCTCTCGAAGGGATAAAACACTGATTTTACTATCGTCTGGCTGCCACAAGTTGTTGTAAAAGTCAAATAAGCTGGCCATGCTACCTCCACGACATTTCTAGAGAAGATAAATGCGTGGTGCAACTCAAAAGGCGTTGATTAATGTCATCCTATCCCTACCCTTTATGACTGCGCATTAATAAACGTATTAGAAGGGTAAAATGGCCGCGTGGGCTCGGAGTCGAGTGTCTAGGACAGACAGATCTTACAAACTAGTAAGGACAAGGACAAAGGATAAAGGACGGCGTTACTCAATCCCTTTTGGGACGCATCCTACTTCTACGGGATGTCGTGGAGGCGATTTAGATGCGTATTTGGCCATACAATGACCTTCGGTGCCCATCCCATACAACTCTAGTACCAATTCACCGACTCAGAAAGATGGAGGGCTTGGGAGGAAAACCCGAATCAGGAACCTGGTGCACGCGACAGTCGGTACCTCCTCCAACTGCGCTACACGTGCCCAATCTAGTATGAAGGACTCGAAACTACCTGGTCAGAGCTTATACACTGAACGGATGCGCCAGGTTTTTGCAATTCTCTACTGCACAAACCGGCCAATAGCTCCAGGGTGCACAGTATTTTCGCCATTGGCTGGCATAAACCACCGACCAATCAGGGCGTCTACAAGCCATGAACGCCCCCGCTCCACCGTAACATGACCAAGGGCCAGGTTCATCAACGATTGACAGCAATTTAACGGAGAAAATACAGCCAGAATTTCTGATAACGCGGTTTATCAACAAGCGATATGAAATACTTCACCATATCGCTTGACGCGCCATCAGGGATTTGGGCTGTATTTTCTCCGCTAACCTACTGTAAGTCGTTGATGAACCTGGCCCCAGGACGTCACCTCTTGATGGTCAACAAAAGCTTATCAAATGTTTATACATATTGGTACTGTGCCAAGCACAAGGTTGTAGAGTGCTTACTGCGGCCTAACATTTCGACTGAACGGTCGTCATTAGAGGCTTCATCAAATGAATTTACAGTGCTTATCGATTCAAAGCATCACCTTAGCGAACTTCTCGAACGCATCATTGGCCTTTTTAAGCTGAGTCGACTTCAAGTTCGCGCTGAGGTGGAGGTGTTCGAGTTCCAATTGCAGTCGATTCACTTTCGCCTCTTGATCTTTGATTTGAATCAGTTTCTCCTGACAGACGCTGATCATCTTTCGCACCTTCAAACAATATGTGATTCGTCCTTTGAATTAAGAATCGATCAAAACTGCACAAGGAACCCAGATACCTGGTCGGGTTTCTTTGAGATAGTAAACGTTGAAGACCACGCCCGGAGAGGCTCCATCTCGGCGGTGAGTTTAGCGACGTGTCGAAGAAACCGCTCAACGAGCTGAAACGGCAGTAATTTGAAAGGTAATGGCATTTAGGTAGACAGTGGACCGACCTGATTCTTCGCTTCTTCTTCAGTGTCGCTCGTGGTCTCGCCTGGCTCGGCCTCTATCGCTTCGAGCGTTGTCACCTTCAGTGAAGTCTGAAATGAGAACAATTGAAATTGTTCGCTTCGGGACAAACGCCGATCTCTTTTGCTTAAGCACCTCATTCGGTTTCAGAAATCTGTCGGCCTTCACACCGTGTTCGATACTAGACGAGCTGGCCGCAGGTGGCGGAGCCGTTGCTTTCAACTGACGCACGTCCGCCTTGCCGCTTTGAACGAGCTGCAATACTCGATTTTCGATTGATTTCTGCACCTACAAACAAGCATCGGTATGCAACATGGTCAGCTCTACTTGGAGTTCATCCACTACAGCTGCGGAGCAGGGCCCAACTGGCCAGGCTCCCGCTCCTGAAGGTAAAAGGGCATACTCACTATTCTGCTGTGCTCCTCAATTCTGGCAACCAGATTGTCCCATCGCTGGGTCACCGTGTCGAGACGTCGTCGAACGTCGTTCGCGGCTGCTCCGTTTCCCTTCTCGAGCCGGGCGACGAGTTCGCAGCTCAGCTGCGATAACCGCACGAAGGAGCTGTGCTCGTTCTCCAGCGCAGCCTCAGCGTGTTGCAGCATGCGAACCTGGGACGTCGAAATTCAGCAAGGAATATGGAATAACTAATGAAATATATAATTTCTTTACAAAATCCAGGCAAGTCATAATTATAAGGGACAGTGGACAGAGAGGACAGAGAACGGCGTTCGTCATTCCTTTGGCGACATAGCCCACTCATTCTACTTCTACGGGATATCGTGGAGACGATTTGAATGCGTATTTGGCATGCACAGTGGCTTGCGATGGCGATGTAGAAGTCAGAATTTCACCCTTATCGGGCAAGTCTGATGCCAATTTTTCGGAGGGTGGATGACCACATTAAATAGGATTGGCGGAATCCGAACCAAGAACCTTGATTGGGAGTGCAATCGGCACCCCGCCTTCTCGACTGTGCTACCACCGCACACCCTGTAGCAGTTAGCAAGCTGTTATTCCAGGAAGAATTAGTGAGATGCATGTGAAAGAAAGGCAGTGGTGGTGAGGCTTCCATGCAGTTCCAGAGACTGCACCCAGGCCCCATCATCGCTGGCAAGTAAGTGCTTCATGCAGTGCTCTTGTTCCTCGCATTTTAGACTCAATTTCTTGTGGATGTGCTTGTTACAAATCTGCAGCGAACTAATCATGTTGCTGTTTTCCGCTTTCACTAAAGAGTAGAACCACTCAACAATGCTTCATACCTTGTTGCAGTATGCGTGTTCTCGAAAACGCGAGCACTAGTCGAAGGAGCATAGCTGATAGCTGGCAGAGCTACCAGCAAGAATTAACACCTACATAGGAAATCAAGCAACTAAGAATGAATATGTCAGGGTGGTGCCATGTACTCCTTCAAAAAATCAAGTTGTAGTCGCGATGATTGTGTACTTCATACGTGTTCCATTCTTGTAATAAAGTTGGCATATCATCGCTATTTCATACGTCCTTCAGGTTCAAATCACACTGTAATTTTCAAAGGCTGAAGAAATAAGTTTCGATTCATTCAGGTTCTGACGAAGACGGAGTCGCCTAAGCGTAAGCCGACCCAGACAAAATTGCTAACAATCTTGGCTACCAACTCAACAAGACAGTTCGATGATCCAGAGTTCTGTTGAGCACGTCGAAAGAAACCGAAGAACTCTCCCAGATGCCTGTTGAGTCCTGCTCTGGTGAGGCGTAGGTTTATTAATGTCTTTTCGCCGGAGTTTAACAAACGAAACAACGGCATGCTTGGTATGCAATTGAGAAAAGTGGAGGACATGATCAGTCTGCAGCAGAATTGTAACGGAACTGAATAGAAAGAAGAAGAGAGAAGGAATAGCGGGGACGTGCCTTTAGTTCATATACGGATGAGTCTTGAAATGTGAAGATCTAGACTACTCACACAATCTCAAATTCCCTGGTTCTCCTTTTACGTTTCTAATCTCTTCACTGGCAGCAATGTGTGAGCACTGCCTTTCAAACTGAGCTTATATTTTTTGGAACAACCTGTCTGTCAAGGAGAGAGCTTCTGGCACCTTGAGAAAGAAGACATCCAAGTCATGAAAGAGAAGCACCAAATTAAGCGAAACACATAAGCCACAAACTTATGCTCCAAAATCGAACGCCAGTGTACAGCTGGGGCTCTTCTTTTCAATACGCTCTCCAGAGCCACGAGTTCGAAGAAATCTCTACATGTTGCGCGCACCCAGAAGACGAACTGGCAAGCTTGTTTGAATCGCCATTCTCGCCACTACAGTCCAGCACAAGGATCAATAGCGCTACAGTGTTTGCGAGGGATCCCTATCCATCAAGATGGGCCAAAAGTGGGCTAACCGTATTTTCATCTGGAACTAGAACTGTTCCTTGTCATCGTCACAGCGTCGAAGTGACAAAAACTATGCAATGGCAAATGCGAAAGAAGCTGAAGAACGGAAATGACGTCGTCGTCTGACCAAAAACTGAAGACGGATCACCTAGGTACCTAAAAGGGTATGTCCTATCGCTATCCTCCTCCCTTAATTTCGACCTTTAAAAACAAGAAAGAATTTTAATACAATTAAAAAACGGCCGAAGGGAAAGAAGCAACTACATACCTGCTCAGTGACCTGCTCTGGATCCTCGAGATGATGTGCGGATTTTAATCCAAGCAGCTCCTACAAAAATAGTTTGAGTGCAATTTATGGAAGCTTTAGAATGTTCGGAAAGAAAAGAGGCATTCAATGAATACGCAATTTGATTAAGAAAACTACAAGACGTATGTATGACGTTTGTTCGGTAGATGCACTAACTTAATAGAAGGTAAACGGAGCTAAAGTAATCAATTCCTTAGAGGACATCACGCACTACATTTCATACGCCACTGAAGATGCATTTTATAATCATGCACAAATTGCGAATAATCGTGAAAGTAGACTGCGGGCAAACTGATAGTTTTTCCATACAGACAGATTTTTCTGCAGGACTTCGAAGAAACCAAGTGCTTGCTTGCGTGAAAGGGTGGGGAAATGTGATATGTACGTTATGAAGGAATTTTATGAGAAACTGGAACCTGCCTTACTTTAAATATACAACTGATGGTGTATGGAGGTTTTAAGCCCAACAGGGTTAGGAGATTTATCCTAGTCGGGAGGCGGCAACCTTTGAATGTCAGTTTCGTATGTCATTCCATGCCACACAACCATGTCCGCTAAACTTAAATGAAAGTTCTCGCGTCGTGGGACATTTGGCAGCTTAAACTCTCGTGGAACTAAAGAAAGGGATTAGAGACGCAAATCACTACATACATGTCCCTTTCGATTGGGATAGACCCGGGTTAGGCCTTTTTCTGGAGCTCCAACGGTGAGGCAAAGCGGAAGTAAATAATAACACCAGGGAGAGTTACATGGTGGTACGCGCAGTAAGCTGATGTAGTCTGCAGTGTGATTAGCCGACGTCCCCCTGCCACACCGTTTCACTCGATTGGGCATGTACCACTTGTGCTCCGAATGGAGCAGTTCCTTTAAAAAAAAAAACAGTGCCCTTACGAAATAGAGCGCCTAAGCATAATTTAGAGATCTCTAATTCCGTTGAAATTAGTTCAGAATGTAAAATTCCTCGATTCGTGTCGTGAATGTGGGCAGCATTGGAAGATGAGAATACAGAACTAATCATAACCAAACAAAGCAGCTACCGAAGATACACCAGAAAACCCTGAAAAACAGGGCACCGACCGTACATGCCCTCTCTGAATGGCAACCCACTTGATCCTACGTGATTGGCTGGCGCTTTCTCACCTCCCAATGCTGCACGCATTCGCGACTAGAAGTAATCTCTCGATGGAATTTTCACAGTGATCAGCTTCCTCACACAGCTTTTACCATCATTTTGAACAAAACGCAATCAAAACACTGCCAACAACGCACTTGCTCCCTTCCTTTGAGCCAATCGCTCAGTGTCTCGAACACCTCCATGGTGTGGGCGCAGAGTTCGGCTAGACCGTCCAACTGTGTCGCTCTGAAACAACGCGTTTATTGGAAGAATCGTCACCATAACTCCGACGGCAGGCACGCCCACTCCGTAAGTAACCACGCCCCTTACCCAAGCCACTTACCTGACTTCAGCCCACTCGCACACCGCCTTCCATCGCTCTCCTATCGACTGCAGGCGCTGCTCCAGGACGCCGACACGTTCGTCTGACGATTCACCTTCGTCCACCTATGGTGTGAACAGCTTTGCGAGGTTGAAAAATAGATAAATAAAGCAGTAGATACTGCGCAAAGTTTATCATGAGGTGCTTCAGCTGTATTGGCTTGAGAACATAATAGCTAGTGTCTATTTCTGCTCAAATACACATTACACAAATTTTTATAATGGATTCAAGAGAAGATAAACATTTAATAAGTGAGTCGCAAACTACACACCGAGAAAAACTGGAGGTTTCGGCAGTCCAATTCAGTGCCGGCGTTATATCATGTCCGCCCCTTTTTCTTTCCAAAATTAATAAATCGATTAGTATCGATTATTAGATAGACTCACCACGGCCACGAAGGAGCTGAGATCATTGATCGTGTCCTGGTAGGCGTGAATCTTCGACTGGAGCCTCGTGTGAGCTTCGATCTGGCGAAGGGCAGCGTCATGCGTGGCCGCCAGCGGTTCACAGGACGTCATCTCGAACTCGACTCCGCTCAGCCACTTATCTATCGATGCTAGTTGTCTGAAAAAGCTATCCTGATCGATATATCGATTAGACGCTCTCAGCGAAAGCTCACTGATGAGGCCTATATCTAATGCAGCACAATGAAGGAGTCGACCGACAGCACAACACAAAGGTGAGCACTGTGTGCATGCCGTGCTATTAGTCGTTGCCTAATTGTGGCAAGCACATACAAAGGTCCAGAACCTGCAGATTGCAGGATCTCGGTCTCCAGAATGAATCCACATCTTCTTAATGGTCTAATGAGAGATAGACAGATAGACTTTTAGTCTAATGAGAGATAGACAACGCCAGTCTCTCAACCCTATGTGTTCCTCGAACGTAGTTAAAAATGGGAGTACTCACTGATCTCGGTCTCCAGAGTTACACTAATCGTTAGAGCGCATACGTGAGGAGATAGCGAACACCTGGTGCCAGCCAGGGCTCACTATCTCCTCTCCTGGTGTTCTCTGAGAGCTCCCGCAGCACCTTCATGGAGTGAGGGCTCTAAGGTAATGGCGCGGTGAGGGAGTAAGCGCGCAACTGTAATTTAGGGGCTGTTCCCACCCAAATGTTGTAAGGCGCCCTTATACAGGTCTAGGCAAACCACCTGGCTTTGGCTCAAAACAACCACAAGCTCTGACTCACTTGTGCTGAAGCTGATTGAGGTTCAACTGAAGGCTGTTCTGCCGTTGCATGGAGAGCTCTCGTAGCGCTTCCCATCGCCCATTCACCAGTCGAAGCTGTCCTTCGATGGCCGCACGTTCTTCGTCGCTTTCGGCCTTTCCACACAATAACTGGCCTCTGGAATTTCTGTAGTTCAACGATTCTTACAGAACGTTCGCCTACGATTTCTATTCTGTTCGCTAGTATCTAATGGACCTATACAGTTAAACAAGAAGCTAATCTTAGCGGTTCATGCTCCCTTGTTGTACCTATCGAAAAAGCGCTCGACTCAAAGGTCATACAGGGGACTCTCGAAGAGGGACAACTGCCTTGCTTAACATAGTAACTCATGGTCAGACAAGAAACTATCGCTATTTCCTTCCAATGGACAAAGTAAATGATCTGAGTTTCTTCGAACCAGATCAGACCCGATCATTTTTAAAACTTACTACACTCACTTCTAACTTTACCACGTTGCTGCTCACAGTCCACTGATGGTGCTTACAATTACATATACATACTAACCTGGCCAGTACTCTCCCTACGGTATCCTGACTATCCGTGAGGGACGCCATGAACTGCTCGAAGTCCCTGAACTGCTTCCGAACGGTCTTCAGGTCGGTCGCGTCAACGTGATCCATAAGGCTCAGCTCTTCCTCGGCTTCCAGTAGCCATGTCAGGACCTGAAACAGACACAGAATGGTGATGGCCGACTCCCTTGAGAATTTTTAATTGTTGTGAAAAAGTCTAGTTCGTTTTTCAGTACAGGAGGCCAATGTAGCGGTGCAGCCATTAGAATGGCATCCTTCGCCGCTACATTGTCATAGGTTCGAGGAACCTTTCTCAACAACGTTCGTCTCCAACCTGCTCCAAACAGTTCTCGAACTCTCGGGTAAGCTCCTCCTTTCTTGCCCGCTTGCTTTTACTAGACTTCTGGCTAGATGACGACGACTTCCTCGATCGGATCTCAGTTGGCTGAATACGTTTGTTTGATTCAAAAGTTAGCAAAACAACAACATTACAAATAATTTTCAACCTCATTGGAGTCGAATGTTGTTTGCGTTGGGTGTTTCTTGGTGCGTGGCGAAGCCGATTCGGGACCAGCTGGTGGTAGCGATGCAGACGTTGATGGAGCCGTTGCTACAACAGAAGGCGGTCGTTCTAACTTTCAGAAGACAGTCGAAAAGAATAGCTCACAGCATTGCTGCTGCTGCCCGGCGTCAACGGGAATCGGGGGTGGCCGCGACGTCTGTGGAGGTGGAGCCGGCTGTGGTTGTTGTTGTTGTTGTTGTTGTTGTACTGTCTGTTGTACAGGGACAGCTGGAGCAGCTAGAATAGCAGCACACTGAGCGGAAAATTCGATGCACTGGTCAATCAGGTGCGGAATAGGAGTCAACTATCGATGGGCATGATTTGAAAGCGCTGCTGTGAACAGAGTAATGAATCGGCGTATCAGTCGATTGCATTCATACGTAGAGGGCCACCGCCGATCGAGAATCGACTAGGCCTATCTTACAGAAGACTCAGGTATTAGAAGCGCTGCTAGAGCAATAAAACAAATTCATCGGAAAACGATGAGTCGATATATTACGTGGCGCGCCCGCTGATCGATTATCGACTTACATTTTCAGTAGCAAGCTACGCGCGCTACGGTAGTTTGGAAAAGCTAAAAAATGTCTACCGATATATGCCACTTTCACGTCAAATTGGCCACTTTTCAAAACATCGACCTGAACATCTTCCAGTTCAAAACGAGCATCTTTCAGATTAAATAAGAATAATTGTTTGTCCAAAAAATTTAGAATCACTTTCTTTGAATTTTTGACATTTATTCCCCAATAGGTAAACACACGTCAGAAAAAAATAAACACGATCACTCCAGACTCAAAAGACGCGGGAAATAATGGGTTATGGGTTATAGCTTATTGCAAAGTGTAAGAAGCGTTTTTGATGCTAAATAGAGATTGTGGCATGCACTTGTCCTGGAGAACACAACTTTCCTTTGATAGCAACAACAAAAACGTGCGTGGAAAGCACACATATCATCGGTTTGCTGTTTTAAGAAGGAAGTATTTACACTGTCAAACAAATGAAAATCGGGACGAGTGCATGACGAGATCTCTGCTCTTACAACGCCACAAAAATTGCTTCCCACCTACACTTTAGAATGGGTTCCAAACCATAATTGCTTCATAAAGTAAACAAAAACCTATAAAACTTCAAGGGTGTACATTCATTGGGAGAGATGAATTAAAAATTGTCAAAAATTGTCTAAGAAACTAAATTTTCCTCAAGCAGAAATTACGCTAATCGTCTCGGTGAGTCTCTAATCGTTATCGTTTAATCGTAAAGACCCTTTTTGCTTTGGAAACTGTTCACTTCGATTTCAAAAGCGTCAAGCTTGCTCGGCTAGAGTGTCTGTAGTTTGAAGTCCGAATCGACACAAAAATTGTATATACATATTTTTATATACATATACATAGACTACACTTAGACGTATATGCTCATAGATAACAATGGGTTCTGACTCATTTTCTCCTAAAGTCACTCCTGTAGGATGAAATGGAGTTAGGGTTTTCCTTTCTTCTTTTTTTAAGTCAAATGAACTAGACTTTTCAAGGCTCTGACGAAGGCGAGGCCTGCACTTGAGAGCACTACTAACAAGTCTGGAAGTTCATCACAGTATTGTAGCGTTCAATTAATCGATCAAGAAAACGAAAACAAAAAGTCACAAAAACGAAATTAACAAAAGAGAAAAAAGAAACTAAATGGCTTGTTTTAAACCGCGAAAATCTAGAAACAGACGGTAAAACAACTTGCCTTCTATGGCTGTAGTTGGCGCTGGTGCAGCTGAAAATGGTAATTTTTGTAATACGCGGCGTTCAAGAATTATAATAAAAATTATAATTTCAGAATAGTACCTAGAAGGTACATGTGGCGATTAACATTAACAAAACCAGACTAAAGCCAGACTGAAAATTAACTTCGCTGTCCAGATTCGACTTCGATCGCGAATCTTTGCAGTTGTTTCTGGACATACAATGCTGCTTCAAGCCGTTCATCAAGATCTCCATACTGGACTTATTTTTGACCACGTTTTGCTGTCATCATTCCCACTAGGCACATGCATTGCTTCATGTAGTCAATTTGAGCCTAAGCCTAATATTTTCCGTGACCATGCACTTGGTCCAAACCTATGGATCATGTGCTGTATGAGAGATGGTAATTTACTCACGGCATATTTCGCCTAGGTGGTATACCTACCCGGTCGAATTATTTATTTCATATGGGTCCTTCAAAGAAGTTGAGACAAAAAGATTCATATGATAGTTGCTGAAAAAATCCAAAAAAAGTTTAAAAATTACAAGCCCACCTTCCACAGGAGCGGCTTGCGGCGGGGGCGCCGGTAGCGCTAGGAGTTGAGCAGGAGCTTGAACTGGAGTTCTTGGAGTTTCTGAAGTCGATGCCTTTGACAGGTCATCAACTGAAGCCGTTCGGACAGTTCCTTGGCTTTGTAAGCCTGGAAGGGTACTTATTATTTCAATGAAATGACTTTTCTAAAATGGCAAATGACTCACTCGTTGAGGTGCCACTGGTCATGAACGAATCCTAAACATCGAACGATGAGAAGCGTAAAAAAGAAATCCGGACCAAAAATGGCGGTAAATTCAATAACATGAATTTTGAGATGAGGCGAAAAATTAGATTACTTTGCTCTACCGTTAACTTCCCTTTCTGTCTTCGGCGGACGCCTCAAAGTGACAAGGTGCCTTAGCTGCAGAGGTTGATGCTTTTTTCAATAGTCCTGTCATTATTATGTGTAAAAAAAGTATCGAGTAAAAGTAAAAAAATCCTATTAAGCAAAAAATAGATCAAAAATACTATGACAAAACATTTTGAACAATATATCGAGTAATTGGAGCTGCACTTAGAGCTGAAATGTATTTGGAAAATTTAAGTACGGCGCAAGCGAAGTGCGAGCAAAACAAGGAGCATCAAAGAGGATTCGAACTCTCGCCTACTGCTATAGTATTGCCAAGCAAGCACGTCACAACTCCAGAAGGTACTACGGTGTGCAAGAAAAGAATAAATGATAAAGGAAGGCGTCTATAAATCCTTCCCATGACAGCGCCACGCAGTCTTCTCCAATGGGATACCATGCAAGATATCATCTCGAATGCGCACTTGGCACTTGCGGTATCCAACCAGTGAACAAGTCAGTGTTTTCCCTTCCCATACATGTCTGATATCAGTTCCCCTACTGCAGAGAGACGGAATGTTTGGATGATCTGAGCGGGGTCTGAACCAAGAATCTTGAATCGAGTGCATGCGACAGCACCGCCCTCTCCGACCGCGTTACCACGCGCCCTGTAAGCAATGCGCGAACCTTAATCCCACCTATAGTTTCCTGCTTTTCTTACAATCCAGCTCCACCGTAATACACAATTTGGATATGGTAATCTAATACGAAATCCCTAGCGGCATTCCGACTAGAAAAGGCATAGAGAACCGACCGAACCATCCATTGGGCACTCCAAACGTCCACTCTGAATGGCATGTCGTTCGATGTGGCCGTCTATGTAGCTCGCTACACGCTGACGACTAGCGTTATGAAACAATGACGCAAGATAGAAAGTCGAATAAAAGATAAAAGGACAACCCTCGGAATGAGTCAATTCCTCTGCGGGACGGGCCATTTATTCTGCATCTACAAATGGGATATCGCGGAGGTAAATGGAATGCACATTTGGCCTATGCAATGACTTGCGGTGACCAGCCGATGAACAAGTCAGCGCTTTATTCTTCCCAGACAAGTCTGGTAACAATTCACCGACCCTGGAGGGATGGAAGGCTTGGTTACCCTGGGCGGGAAATCCGAACAAGGAACCTGGTATCGGGTGCACGCGACAGCAAGTTGAATATCAGCCGTAATCCGTCTATTAGAAGAATCTGCTATGGAATCTTCTTCAAGAAGATGTCACAGAAGCCATCTGAATACGTACATGGAATTACGATAGTTAGCTAACGGACAATTTACGGCGACTACACCGTGTGCAACTATTTGTGGTATAATTCTCCAACTATTTAATCCGATCTTCTGGGCTTTAGTAATTTCAGCTTAATCTGGTCATTACTGCCTTTTCTTTTGCTCCCCATTTTCATTTTACTTGCTTTTCGACGACCCATTTGACTGATTGGAGGCGCATTCTTTGTAGTGTATAAATAAATAAACAGTGGACAATTCCATGTCCCATCAGTGAGTTGAGAGCTCAGTGTCAATCCAACGTCTCCGAAGGAATTCAAGGCTTGCTTGTCCTAGACGGACTCGAACGTTTAATCGATTCGGGCTTACACACGTGACGGGCAGCACTCATCCAATAGAGCTGCACACCTGTTGAGGAAAGGTTGTTGAAAAATTGAATACAAGGGGTAAAGACATCAAACGAATTGGTATGAAAGGAATTCGCACTTCGTTCGTTCACTGGTTTCCTCAGTGCTTTCCAGAGAGGTCACTCAATCAATTCCAGCCCGGCAGCGAGATCCGCCGCTTGACGAGAGCCACGTCACGGAAGAAGCGAAAGTCGGAGCGATCTGTCCGTCGCCTGTCGACGGTGAGAGATCACCGGTGTTCGAAGGGCGATAAAACCGCATCAAAGAAACCGACAGCCAAGCACCAAGGTGATCTCTCAGCGCCGCCTAGCTTATCAGCGCGTTATCACCGAGCCGACGCTGAACTGTTTTGACAATGGAAAATCCAATTCGAGCGAGAAAAAGCCTTCAGAGAATGCCTACAAAAGCTGGGTTTCAACGAAACGTTCAAGAGAATGAAGCCTTCTTGACTTCTTTCGTACACTCCAGAAAACTCATTTCGAGCATCTGTACCTATTCTCGGATTCACGAATATTGTTGCTGGGTAATCCGAAGAATATCGAACTACTTCGTTTAATGCGTTGTCCAAAAAATTTGAAATTTTATCAATAATACTGGAGTAAATGGGTTTCATAATAAGGATGAAAAGATAAAGGACTAAAGGACAGCGTTACTTAAACCCTTTTGAACGCGCTAGACACTCTACTTTTACGGGATTGTAATGGAAGTATTTCCAATGCGTGTTTGACCTATACAATGAATTGCGGTGATCAACCGATGGAGTCAGTGTTTTGTCCTTTCCAGACAAGTCTGGTACTAATTCACCAACCCCTTAGAAAGGGAAGCCTTGGTAGGTCTGGGCAAAAATCCGAACCAGAAACGTGGTATTACATGCACTCGACGACCGTCGCCTCCTCCGACTGCGCTCCACAAGAAGAAATATATCGAAATATACAGCCGAAACTTAACAGAGTGTGTGGTCCCCAAGACAGCAAGGAGAATGGCATCCGGAGCTCTGAGCAGCATCGTTTTTCGGAGTTCGGAGACGCTGACGCTTGGGTCAGCTCGTAGAAAATTATGTGGGCCATTCGCACAATGGCCCTGGCTGGGGCCCTTACAGGCCCCTGCTGAAAGACAGCCATACTGGCTGGATTCCGAGAAATCGAGAAATGTCAGAAGAACACTAGGATGCTACCAATGTGTTTCTGGTAAAAGCCCTAAAAGAGTAGTGTAGTGGTTTTTGCCTCTTTCGAGCGAAAAGGGTTCATTGGACCATTCTTCCACGCAACAAGAACGGATATAAACATTGCTCAGGTCTGCCACCTTGAGCCATTAGATGACCACGTGTTATTCCACATTAAGAATGGTCATTGGCGACAAGCTATCTTGAGAATGATACCCAGCATAAGCGTAAGATGAGGAATGAAGAATTGCAGTGAGCCTTCTCTCTGCCCACTAGCCTTCGCTCAGCACAGTGGGTGCATCCGCGGTTGAATTTCACTTTCATGGGTTTAGGCTATCATCATACCTCAGCAAGATAAGGATAAGGACGGAGGACGGTGTTACTCAATCCTTTTCAGGATGCGCCACGCATTCTTCTTCCACAGGATGTCGCGGAGGTATTATATTTGAATGCATTGGACACAACAACTTGAGGTGGACAGCCGATGAGCAAGTCAGCGCTGTATCCTTCCCAGACAAGTCTGGTACTAATTCACCGACCCCAGAGGGATGGAAGACCACACTATACCTACCTCAGCAAGATACAATCCCAAATCTGTAAGACGTCGGCCGGATGGACAGCAACATTAAAATCCTTTCCTTGGCTCTTGTACCTCCGAAGACGAGGACGGGTCGAAATTTTGGTCGCCAATAAACACTGGTCCACCTTGCAACTTCTTTTGGTGCAGATGCAAACAAACCATCGACATAGCGTCCGAGTTCCATGAAGAAGGAAGGTAGAGAATACCGTAGTAGAATTTTCTAAGAGCCTAGAGAGGTGGCGAATGCAGGAGTAACATTTTCCAACAATAAGAACCTAGAATTTGTCCGGTTATTGATTTATATGTGAATGCAGGAAAGTGCACTCATTACGCAAAAAACAGCAACCGTCAGAAACAGCCTGTGGAACTACAACGACTAACACCAACAAGACCGTAAGTAGTACTTGTCACATAACAGAACATCCCCCCCCCCTAGAAAAATTAGTTCTCAACCATCTGCTACTGCAGTAATGGCGGCAACATCTCATCTAACAAGTACGAGAGAAAGATCGAGAACCCTTGAACGCAACTGCCGCGGTACCACCGCTCCAACTTCTGTATCGACTGTTGATTTGAATTCCTGGATGCAAGAAGAAAAGCGAGAGAAATTAGTGCCCTTACCACGAGGATAACAACACCAGATTTCGTAAAAACCCGCAGGATTCGACAGTCAAGAGAACCTGCAGTACTCAAACGCCTCTGTGCTCACCTTATCCACCACAAAGTTGCCCTGCATTACAGTTGGCCGGAGACTGTGCAGGTGCAGCCGATCAAGGAACCGGAAGTGCACGGGGTGAGGACGGTGGACTAATGTAGACGCGGTCGGGCGACTAAATTGAAATCGACAAGATGGATGGGCGCTGGCTACACGTGTAGTGCATCCGGTCACGGATGAAAAATCACCGACCGGAGGTTCGCGGCGAGGTGCGTCTACGGCCACGAGACGAAGAAGACGGACGGCGGCGCTGCCCGGGGCCGCTGGAGCAGCTTGTTCGCCGTCGCCTTCGCCCTCGCCAGCACATCCCTCATCGCACCCCAACAACTGACACCTCCTGCCATTAGTGCTACGAAAAGCTGATCACCCCGAGACATCCAGATCGCGACGGGGGCAGCGTCCAGCGCGAATCGTCCCATCCAAGATCGCGTCGTGCATCCTACTTCACACGGAAACTTGAAGAGATCTTAGCACTCAAGGCTTGCCACCAGAATGAGTACTATGGCAAGAATGACTTAAAGCAACAAATACATAAACAGCTCCTTAGTGACCTCGCGATACACGATAGTAGACCTATGTGAGAAGGAAAATATTATGCGTTGTCCATCAGCTAACCGCTGCAACTCGTTATGTGGGACAAATACGCGTTCAAATTTCCTCTAGCCGTTCCCGTAAAAGTGGAATGCGCACCCAATAAGAAGACGACAAGCGCTGTTTTACAGTTTTGTCCACCAATTCGAGGTCTTAATCACTCACCAGACTTCAGTGTGGAAGATTAGAACTAAAATTGGCCTTAGGCGAGACAGCGGCGTGCTTTCACGGCAGGTATGCGTTTGACAAAGTTATTATATATTGGAAATCCTAAGCGAATATATATCATTTTTACATCGAATGGGACATATTTCAAGTCAAATTGGACTCTTTTCTGAGCTAGCCTAAGAGCTTTGAAAACAGCGAACTCTTCCAGAATAAAGTGAGCTTCTGCTACATCTCCAAAATGGTCAAAATAATTTTTTGCTCAAGAAAATGTTAGTATAACTTTCTTTGTAGTTTTAATTCATCTACCCAATAAACGGACACATTGCTTAAAATTTCGTAAAATGTTTCGCTTTTGAGGAAAAATAATTGCTTAAGGCTTGGTCAAAGAAGCAGGAAGGCTGCCAGTTTTTTAGCGCCAACAAAGGGATTGCATCCTGCCCCTTCCAAGACGTGATTTTTATTCGACAGGTAGCAGGATTTTTTTGCATGGAGCTTGACAACTGTTAACTATGCATAAAAAAACGACTGCAAGGAACACAAACCTCCCCCCCCCCCCTTCGATGGTTCACGTAAGTGGCATTTACACTACATATCAATCAAATAAATGTTGCGGCGAACTTCCGTAGTGTATGTCGCGATCTGATCTTTTAATGCGCTATATGCTCGCTCTTTGCTATGTTTGCTGTGCTTTAAGTCAAATTTTAATTTATTATTTTTCTCTAGAAGCAAAAATTTTATAAAGTTATTATACCTATTGGGGCAATTAAACTAAAAAATTTCAAGGAATGTTATACCAAATTTTTATCACAAAAAATTATTCTGACCATCTTATTGAGCCTGTAGTTTAACCCGCCCAACGTCATTTCGATTTAGAAGAGTTCGCTTTGATTTCAGAAGTCATAACTAGCTTAGAAGAGCGTCCAATTCCTTTTGATGGTGTCTAATTCGACGCGGAAAAGGTATATTTCGAATGAAAAGGTCTAGCAAACATGCCTTGGTAGCCTAACGAATAACACCTTTGTTCAGGAAGCAAATGATGCAGGTTCGATTCCCATCTACATCGAGTTTACACGACAGCCGGCAAGTCTCAGGATATTCAAAGCCGAGAAAAGAAACAAGTCCTCTCAAAGGTTAGTATATAAAGTATCGGACAGTAATCATCTTTTGGAAGACAAGCCATGTGTTCAATATATAGGTGATTGTAGCTCCTGTGTTCCTCAAATAGTTGCCGAAGTGGAATCGAGTGTACACATAACTATCGCTTTCTTACAACAGCCGCCAGAATTAGGTACAGTTTAATAGAGAGCATAAATATTTGACAAAGAGTGCTATACACAAGTTTAAAGGAGATCAGCTCCTGTTGAGGAAATGATTTCTTCAAAAATTGTTAACATATTTGCAGCAAAAAAAAAATATTAACAAAACTTCGAAAAATCTACACAAAAATGGAATTTTTTAAAGAAAAACCTCCCAAGCGTGAAAGAGTAAACATAATGAGTAAAAAATAGAGCAAAACATTCAAAGAAGTAAAAGGCTAAAAACGAACATCGCCCAAAGTTCTGTATGATAATGGATGCTGTGCAAAGATCCGTTGGTCGACTCACCGCACTTTGGAGCGCCACAAGTGAACTCTTCCCGATTAGGGACAGGTAGAGCGTCATCAGATAGCAGACGATCGAGTGCGAGTCCAAGTGCTCGCTGTGTAAATCTGAAAAACGTCGACATCGACATCCCTTTTTCGGTGCTTCTTTCAAACTCCTTCCTGCCATGCTTATATAAGGAGCTCAAAAACCGGTCGACATTCAAAGGCAGTCAGAAAAAGCGGAGATAGCGATGAAGAGTCCTTGAATGAAGAAAAGCGGCGAACGGCTCATTCTTCAGAATAGGTGGAATGACTTGAAGAAGAAGACGATATTACGTATTTGGTAAAAAGTACCTTGCTTGTGTTAATCAGTGGTGATTCGGCCTAGGGATCACTACAATCCGAGGACGCCTACTATTTCCGCGCATAAGCAGCTGAACTCCAACACAAACTCGATCGATAGTCGATGAAGAGGTGATCAATGTCTGAACATTCGACAAGTGCACGTGCATGCAAAAACGTGGGCCTATTCAGACGGGGAAGGCTTCGTGGCTCGATCGGAGCGAATCGTTGCAGACACCCAGAAAACCAACTTTTAGCCTCAGGAAAAAGTGCGAACAAAGCGCTTTCAGACATGTCCATACAGCTCAACAAGGGCAGCAAAGAAGCGTTATCCAATAAAAAACGATGAACGAAACGCCGCAAGGATTCTTCGAATTTCAAGGCCGTACAAAGTTTCAAGCTGCAAATAATTCTCTTCAGAAGGCAATATGAAACAAAAATAAAAAGCTGGAGGTCATCGAAAACGCACTCCATGGTACTTTACAATATATCCCGTAGGCTGAACGTGTCCTAAGCCTATTCTATCTGGAATCAATCTTGCGGATCGGCTCAATAAGCTTGAGCGTTTTTCAATTTAAGCGAGAATTCGATGCCAGTGCCGTCTGTGAAACGATATTAAGGCAGGACGGGCTGCAGAACATTAGTGGACTCCAGCTCGACTGACGAAGCCACGAGTACTTCACTTCATAACAGGCAGGATATCACATAGTAAGAATGTCAAGCCTGGATTACAGGTACACAGACGGCACTGACTCCATCAAAGAATAGACGACGCGATGACGTCGTCAAAATCAACAACAAACAGTAAAAACAAATCCCACCACAAGTAGAAGCACGAAGCAAACTTCAGATGAAATAAATTCAAGTAATTTCCAGCCTATGTGTGGACTACACCGTCCCTTCGCTCCTTTATTGCCGACTCATCAGCTACATAAAATTCTTCCCACAACCCGCTATTTTTTGAAGCAATTGAGACAAACAAAAATAGGATCTGTCCCAGTAGTGGGGCACTTGACCATGTCCGTTTGGCAACGGCGGAAAAAATTGGAGAAACTACTTTTAAAGGGGCAACACACTAAACGACCCTACGAGAGAACCTTTCTATGCAGTTTCCTAGTCATAAGAGGCTTCTTTTTGTTTCGCCTCTCTAACTGCACCCCCTCCGACTAGGATAGACTAGAAAAATATTCAGCTGAACGAAAAAATGTATTTTTGTTGACGTTGCGCTCCATCATCGAACAGCGCCGGCGATGTAATGGCGTAGCATATTGCCTGGTATACAAGGGATGGGAGCTCGAGTCCCGCCCGGCACTAGACTTTTGACCGCAGCAAAACGTCGCTATGCCAGCAACAGTAACAGCCATTTCAAAGAAAACGACCTGAGCTGTAGATTTGAAGACTAGAGGATGAGGCATGTACAGAACACCTTATGACTACAGATATGAAGCTGCTGGCATTGTCCATTCCGTTAATGCAAAACTGCGCTGAAACTGATTATTTAAAAAAACAGTTGTCTGTAATAACTTGCGTGCAAAAAGTGACTGCTTTCAGAAGAAGAGAGGTGGTCTGGACCACTCCGACATGAGACTACGTTTGAAAAAACAATCAAAAAACTCCGAAATGCTCTCCAGTTTTAGGTATAAAACACAAATAGTGGAAAATTTCCTAGGATAACAGGAAAATAGAACACAGGTAATCAATCAGTCTTAGGCAACCAGTTAACGCTCGCTAATTTGCTGTTCTGTCACTCCGTGGTGGCATGATGCTACGCCAGAGTTGCAGAGCCAATCATCTACATATTTTCCTACACTCCTGTGCATCAAGACTCAAATCGAATTCCCCCTAATGGCACTGAACGGGCGACATCAATTAGAAAGCGCCTGAAAAAAGAGCCGACAAAAAACCACGGCCGCGTGTCGTTTCTCAGAGAAAGGAGAGGACGACGTGCACATTCAGAGCAACGACGTGCACACAGCGGCGATGGACGAACGGCGAAATTTTGAAACCCGGAAAACGAGTAATTTTTACAGGAAAAAACAGCGAAGAAACGACAAGAAAGGATTGATCGTGAATTTGAGCACCCACGAGATGTTTTCAGTGGCCGATCAGGAGCCTTAGCGCTACTAAATATAAAGGCTAAAGGAGGGCGTTAACCAATCGCTCGTGGAATGCGCCACGCATTCTCTTTCTACAGGATATCGTGGAGGCGATCTGAATGGGTATTTTGCTTATACAATGACATGCGGTCGCCAGCTGACCAACTCAGTACTTTGTGCTTCCCTAGCAAGCCTGGCACCAGCTCATCGACCTTGGAAGGATGGTAGGCTTGGCTGGCTTGGGAGAAAAATCCGAACCAGGGAAACATCGAATAGGTTGCACGACACAGCCGGCGCCTCCTACGACCGTGCTAGCACGTGCTTCTGTTATAGTTTTTTTTTATAGAGTACCTTTAAGCCTTTCACCAAAGCGCTGAAAGAGTATTCGATTTGTAACATTGAACAGGTTGCATACGCTGTTTGGAGCCGTGCTGCACAGTGGACAACTGCATCAGTTAATTGCGTGTTCCCTGACCGATTCTGTTCTCAGTTTGTGACCATTTCAATAAAGCATCCATTCCTGGAGCAGTCGTCTGAAGTTGTACGGGATGATCAAAGGTGGCGAAGCACGTAGCCACACAGGTCTAACCTAGATTACCTGTCCAATGACTGGAAGGACTTAACTAACAGCAACCTCTCTCGTACTATCCTCCCTTCGAGCATCCTTTGTTCATCAGACAACAATGGAACTAAATTCCAATGAAAACTCGCAACTTCGAACATGGGTGCGGATGCCCTAGCGTCACAAGCGCGTATTCTCCACGGGCATAAAGCGCCATTAGAGAATTTTCTCTGCGCAATGTACATAGTCAAACTTGGCTGTTAATAGGAGCACTTACCCTTTTCTTCAACGATCTGTACTAAACGTATTGCTCTTTTAATGCGTATTTTTTTAAATTTTTTTTGCGTATTTGTTTAGCGGCGTCGTCACAAGACGCGACTAGTTAACTGAGAGCTGTAATCGACGAGCCCTTCAAAAACGGGGTCAAGATGAGCAGCGGAGAGTAACGTTCTTAGCTAATAGTGCTCTTCGGAAATGCGCCACTACATATTTGTGCGCTTACGCATATTTGAACTATGCGATGAGGAATGAGACACAAATTTTCGCGGCAGCAGCGGCCTTACCGTCACGAGCGCGACACTAAATTCAATACCCATTCAAGTAGTGTAAACATTTTTCTCATTCAAATGAAGAGTATGAAGAAATTCAGGGGAGGAAATGGTTAGGTAGGACACCATGTACCCTCATCACAGTTCCATAGATCCCATTTTTTTATATGCACATTAAACAACACGTCTAAAAAGTCACACTTCTAACGATAAGCACAACTGAAGAGTGTAGTTCCTGTTCTCACAAGAAACTGTCGACTCTCCTTGGTTTTGTTCAGACTCAGAAAAGGTGTATTTGTTAGGCAGGCCGGAAAGTTCTAGCGGCTGGTCCAATTCAAACGATCATCGGAGGTTATTCTCCATACTCACTTCAATCCATGCTCACTGGATTCAATCGAGATAAGCACTATTCGAATAAGTACACGTTTCCAACACTGTACTAGTTGATAAGCTCCATGATTCAGTAGTGAACGAACGAAAAGTTGCACAATAACCACGAGAGCTTTCCGGTTGACCTAGTGGAACATCCGAAAAGTCGCCGCATGATGTGTGGAAAGGTAGCCTCAGAAACCCTACATGATTACAGAAAACTGTTCCAGCCCCGTTGCTTGAAGACAAGAGGCACATCGTTGAGCCATTTTTCTTCTCAACATAATTGCTCAGGCCATTCATAAATAAATCAAACAAAATTGGGTACGGGTGTAAAGGCTGCTACGAGGGGGCGCTCATAAAGCACTAGGACTGCCGTTTTTATCGCCCGCATAGCTGACCCCTACGGGATGAGTCAGCGGAGCCAGCCCGCACTCTTCCAGCCGACATCGCCACAATTTCCTTAGCAGACACGATGATTGATCGAGCTGGCGGAAACGCCTACCAAGGAGGAACGGTACGTCTGCACCAATACTTCGACGTCGAAAGATATGTCCCGAAAAATTCGGTTGCTATGCCCCAGGCAAGGGAACAAGCGACCGCTCCATGTCGCAAACTTTGAATCAGTACTGACGGTGGTGCCACTTAAACGCTTCAAATTTTTGAGGGAGAATTACTAAGGAATTGGAGTTCGAGAAAAACACCGCCGAAGCAGAGGCGACACGCTAACACGGCCGATGGGCATCCTCTCAGAGCTGCTGGAAGTCGTGAAAAAACCCCTTGTGAATGGCCCGTTGTCCTCGCTCGCAATGCGACGAAAGACGAGCAAATGCATTCGGGGCAGCGACGGCTAGAAAGCACGACTCAGCCGCATGACGGAAACGAAAGGCGCTCCCGCAGAACGTACGTCGGACTAGAAGGAGTCGCAACCTACACGCTGACCTCATCCGGATCTCCTGTAATGACAGGAGGGACCTCGCAATGTGATGGTCTTGCGAAAAGAATAGAACGAAAGCCTCGCGCTGATCAGAACTTCGAGAATTGATGCCAAGGTCATTCACAATGGCTACGCCGAACAGCAAGTTGCAAAAAAGGAATTTTTAAGGCAACACAAGCACTTTCTCAAGGCGAAAACTGAAAAGCCTCAAAATCTCATTACGGAGATACATTGCACATACTCTCTCCACCCAATAGAGTAAGAGAATAAAGGACGGCTTCAATCAGTCCCCTTCGAGATGCGCTTTATGCATATGCTTCCACGGAATATCGTGGGCCATACAAGGAAGGACTTGCGGTAGGCGGCCAATGAATAGATCCGTGATTTGTTCTTCCCAGACAAGTCTGGTCCCATCTCACCGGCCCCAGAGGGATGAAAAGCTTAGTTGGCATGTTGGGAACCCGAACCAAGAATCTGAAAACGACTGCCGTGTGCACGCGATACCGGCGCCCGCTCCGACTATGCTACGACGCGCTCATTCATTGCATCGGTTACCGGTTTGTCGCGCTGGAAGCGCTTTACAGCCATTCGAAAGAACTTTTTCCGCTCTGAATGTTGACCTTATTCAGGACTGCTACAAGGATTCCGAAGAGAATGATGTCCTTGCTAAATTCGCGATTGCTTAACGTTGCTCAAAGCCACGGTCTAAAAACGAAAATTCCCTTTCTTTCTGTCTATCACTGCATGTGTTTGCTCTCTAAAGCTCGTCTAGTGCCTCGAAGAGATTGAATTGAGAGGTTTGAGATACTGTAGCAGTAGTTCCTATCACATCACAACGTGTCAATTCCCTACCAGAACAAGGCTATTCTACCGGAATGCCTTACTATCATTGGAGACGAAGTCTTCAGCGAAAAGACGACAGGTGACTTGCGGTGTAACAAACAAAGAGTGAAACGCAATAATTCTCTCACTTAATAGAGTTCCCCCTACTTCCCGGCTCAGCAGAGAATAATGTGAAAGAGCGCCTTGGAACTGACGGCTGAAAGTTCACGCCTACACCATGCTTTGACATTGGATACGCTACATACATTCAGATCCTTTAGAGCTAGCCGTTAAAATTCCCCTTACCTCCTTCTGGGTGAAGATTGGAACCAAACAAGAGGTTGGCAAGGATTGATAGAAGGCTTGCCTCAGAACCTCGATTCAGAGTGCAGCTAAGAATCAGCGTCTCTTCCAACTACGCTAAAAGCGCCTTACAGTATTTAGGCTTCCAAGAACCTATCGAGCAGGAATGAGCGGATTAACCGTTATTCGTTATCCGTTATCCGGTTTCCGGTGGGATTTGGCCTATCCGTTTTGTTGTTCGTTATCCGGGGATTTTTCGCCGGATAACGAACAACAAAATATGACAAGCTTGTGATTATTTAGCTCAATATAAGGACAATTTTTTAAGAAATCGTCCTATGTTTTTTCCACTGGCAGTCGAGATACGCTTGCAATGCCAGGTCGGTGTCTTCTCAGAGTTCTCAATGCTATAATTAGACTAAACTATCTAATTGCTCAAAACGCGTTTTTAAATGCTGAGCACTGCCTTGCTCATTCCCATTTGCGGGGTTTTCAACAAAATTCAATCTAGCACAGTGTACGATCTGGAATAAACCAGTGGATCAGTGGAGAAAAGGACAAACGTCCATACGAATCACATCGTTTTAAGGATGTGTCAGCTACTCCGCATCTACACGACCTTTTAGCGCTCTTTGAAACTATGTTTGGCACTATCAGCAATTTACAATTTCCCCTTTCTAGAGCAACAGAGGGAGTTTTATTGGATCTGAGCAGAATTAGTGTTAAATTTAATTGGAGAGTAAACAAAAAACGACTCTTTTTAACGACAGCCTCACCCAAGCCCAGAAATTCCAGCGGGATCTATCCATAGTGACTTCATTGCAGCCGAAAAACATGAATAAAAGACGACGGTAGTGTCAGATGCGACACGCATTCTACTCTTACGTGATATGATGGAGGCACTTTGAATGCGTATTTGACCAGTACAATGACTTGCGGTTGTCAGCCGATGGACAAGTCAGTGCATTATCCTGCCCGGACAAGCCTGGTACTAATACATCGAGCCCGAAAGGATGGAAGCTTGGTTGACCTGGAGGGGAAATCCGAACCAAGAACATTGAGTTGGAGAGCATATGACAGGGCGCACTTCCGACTGCACTACCACGTGCCTTGAAGAAGAAACACCAAAAAGAATTTTAAAAATGGGTAATTGGATGTATGACATGGACAGTGTCACAATTATCGACCTATCATTGGAGAAAGAATGGTTTAAAAGTAGTTTCATTTTCGTTGCTTGTTCGTTATCCGTCGTTCCGTTATCCGGCCATTTTTGGGCAAAATTATCCGTTACCCGTTATCCGAGTTTCAAAATTTTATTATCCTCTCATCTCTGCTATCGAGTAGTGGTCCATTCTCTTCACGAATCAGAATAGTCCAAAACCCTCGGAGACCTAAAAAAAGCTCTAAAGTAAACATTAGAGTCACTAAAATATTGGGTTGGTCCGGAGGTTTTCCACGAAATTTCTCTCTTTTTCAAACAATGTTGACATTGATGTTGATAGATGTCATTCAATCACTACGATGCACGTCGTATATTTAGCGCTCCATTATGCATTCAATTCCAAAGTCCAGAAGTTTGGAGGCTGCGAGTAGATGAAGCTTGAGACTTCACTTTTCAGTTCAGTATTTCCTACATACATATGTATGTGCAGCTTTAATGCACGAAACAAGTGATAGTCAGGTGGAGATAAGACAGGAAAATGAGCAGAATATGATAGACCGCGAACAAGATGGGCAACTTTCTGGGGAATAGGCCTCACTAGATGAGATAGGGCGCTGTCGTGAAGTGGAGTAACGTGGACAATCTTCCTACGCTCCAGACGAATTCCCTCTGTCAAGCTCTGTAGTTGAGACGGCCACGGTGTGCAGAGGTGGCAGCAGTTCCGAGTAGAGCATTCCTTCGGAAAAAAAACAGCAAAGAAAAATGTCGGGTAGGCACGTTTTGGCTACTTTGGAGGTAATTCGCCACAAGCAAGCCAACTTGGATTTATCCGAATGGGAAGAGGGAGGCTTTTCTCTCACCATCAGTCCTTTTAAATAACAACTGCTGTGAAAGTATTTTTTTTTTAATTTTACAAGGACGACCAACTGATTTGGCTCACGAGAGCTCTTTTCTTCGCAATTTCGCAGACTGAAGAGACCATGCTTTTTGTATTTGTTTTGTATTTCCAGCGGTAGATTTTAGGTTTTTCCAGCTCAAGGACAGGATAGATCTGCCAGCCATTCTGTCGCGTGTGAGGTTAACGCGGAGCACCCGAACTCTCATCGTCAGCAATGAGGTGGCGGAGAAAGTTCAACATGTTCCCATGCACGCAGAAGCAAAGCTTGACGCACAATCACTCTTCTAGCCAGCTGCGAATTTAACTGCCAACTTGACTTTCCCTTACCGAGCTTACATTAGTTATTGGATACCGGCAAATGCGGACGCTTTAGATGCTATGAACCTGGAAGAAGCATCTAGTACACACTACCATGACCCACGCCAAGAATTTCAGTTCAAAGCCTACAAAATTCTGGAACGAAGCATCAGTTTTAGTGCAAGTTTTCCATCCGACCTAGTAGAATAAACGTCGGAGGGATCGATAGAATAAATCAATACCGAGGCAAATTCTAGAGGGAAAATGACGGTGTTCTCTCTGCAACTGCGCGGCTGCGGCTGGACATGGGTGGCGCGGCGAGACGGGTTTGTCCACCGGGTTTTTTTTGCGGTGGGTAACGAGTAGTGTAATAGCACGGAATGCACGATTCGGCCATGACGACAACGACGACAACGACAAGAGCGTCGTCTGCGCAGGATGAGCTGGCAGAATGCGCAATGGTGCTGTACGAACTCGCAGAGCTGATTGGAAGGTGACACGTTCTGTGCAAACACTGTGTCGCGCGAGGTGAATGAGCTAGCGGGAGCGATCCTAGCTCGGGGGAGGGAAAGGAGCAACCGAGATTAAGGCACCTCATTTCTAAGCCTAACAACCCCGTTCCTTCAAACTGCCTAGACACCTTCACTTCAAGAAGCAGAGCAGCCACTAGGCTCCAGAGCGAATTCATGCCAAAAAGACATCTACTCCTCTCCCCTGAAATACGATTGCACGAGCTATCAATTATCAGAGCCAGCTAGATTTGCGGTCGCTGAACTCTTCGATATCAGTTTTCAGATTCAGGACTTAGCACATCCGAGCGGCAGATGGTCCTTTGAGCACTATTCTTCGCGTCGTGCTCAGGGCAAGTCTACAAACCTAACGCTAACATCCCCTGAAGGAAAAACTACAGCAAGAGAGTCATTCCTTATCCGAAGGCGCGCACTACGTACTCGAAAGAAGGCCCTAGATAAGCGACAATGTCTGCTCCAAGGTTCAGACCTAGCGTTCGAGCCACATTCGCCTACAGAGCAGTTTTGGCGCTGAGTGCGCTGTTCGTTTTCCACCATCCGGACTAGACACACAGTTGGCAAGCGCGTCCGGTGGTTGAGCGATCCCCGTTCGGTCTGAGGTGTGACGAGCGAAAGTGGAGCTCGTAAACTGCTGCTAATCCACAGATGGATTAAGTGCCCCGTTGCTGCTTCTTGAGGCTAATTCATCCACATGCCTTTTGGCTGAGCGCTTTCACATCTCGGAAATGAAACACCAGGGGCCAGATTCATCAGCCGCTTACCGGCCGATGACGGTGTATCGGTTATAGAATCTGTATCTCTGTATCTCTTCGTACTACCTCGTAGCCCAGTACGGTGAATCCGCGGTAAGATGACACGAAATCTGAATGAATCTGGCCTCAGAATGAAAAATTTTGCTACTCGGAATAGGCACAGTCGAAGAGTGGAATAGAAAGTATACCCAAATGCTCCTTTATCTTTTTGGAACGAGCTTGGGGAGTATCTAGAAATACCATATAGAACCATCTTTGAGCATTAGAAAACGGTTCTCGAAATCGTTGCTTCACTCGACTAGTCGGAAGCACATAATCTGGTGCTCTACCAGGTTTCGCACAAGCACCTCAAAGTCCACAGTTTCTCGGTTCACTTACAGACAGAGAAACGAAATCGCTGAAAATTTGTCCAACCACTTGGTCTCCAAGTGACGGACAACCAGCCCTGTCCTTTGACTTTCAGATCTTTTTGTTGCTTGGAGGTCGAATGGTGGATTCTAGCGACTTCAACGACAAAAAATAGCACAGCATAGGAGCCTTAATCCAGCTATGTTTCGACCGTCGCCTATGACCTTCAGCAGGCAAGCAACTCCCTAGTAGTAAACTCTGTTAAGCATGGGAATCTCAGGAAAAGTACGAAGAACTGATGCAATTCTCTGAGTGCCTGATAAACATAAAAGTTTCTTCCTTCTGAAACGACAACGTCTAGTCAGACATTTTGAACGTGACTGTGTAAAATTCTGTGCGTGGAAGATCTTTCGGTCGCTGTCGCCGATGTGGGCTGCGTTGGAAAGTGAGAGCGCCCAGTCAATTAGACCCAATGCCGCTCACATTTGCGAATTGTACTTATCTTTTTCTAGCTCGATATGGTCGCTTCAGCAGTGTAATTTGTTGCAAACTTTAGGAAAGTTTCCGAGGCGAAGATCTAGCCATGATCAGAAGGACGCCGAAAGATAGCTTGCGACAACCCTACCAGCTGGCTGCCACAGCTCATTGCATAGATCATACATCAAAGGCCTGTGCGTTATCCCATAGATGTAGAATGTGCGGCGCATTCCAAGAAGGATCGATGAACCCTTGCTGTCGTCTTTCACGTTTCGCCCTAATCCACTGGGGAAGTAGAGGAGACAAAGGAAGTCATACGCTCAAACACCACAACATACAGACCACCTGGTCAGGAGACCCAGGTGGGCCAGCCCACTTGGCGCGGCCCACGAGCCAGGCGCGATTTGCGAACGTGCCCGTTTCTTGTGGCACTCTACCTCAGCTACTCTTCTCACTCTTCTCTAATTTCGAGCGTGAAGTCAGCTCTTCCTCGAGCGTGTGGACTCCTAAATCCTGCTCAACTTCTCCATGGCCCCAACACTAATCGGAGTAAGGCTACTATGTACTCATTATCCTTTATTGAAATCCTCAGAATCTACAGCTGTACCTATGCTACATGAAATGCCGTAGACAAAGCCAGCGGCTTGAAGAACAATGAAGTAATCTTGGCTCACTGCGACTTTCACGTTTTGTGTGAGGGTTATCACATTCCTACCTGACTCGCATGCGGACTGGTGACTCCTGTTCGTTTATAAAACTGATTTACTTCGCTTTTAAAGAGAAGGAAGAAGTTCGCACTGACACCTTGTCGACATATGGGCGAAGATGATCATCATTTATCTCACATTTCTGGCTTAGATTGTGGTCAGCAGGTCAAGAAGTTCGAAAATAGAGAAGGCTAGACAAAGATGCTCGAGAAAGTACCACTTAACCACGTACCTAATCGTAAGTTGCCCAACTTCTTATCGGATTCTGCATCTAATCCATTCATGGGGAAGGATCTCGAGTGCCGCAGAATGAGATTACATGTACAAAAAACCCAGAAAAAAAAGAAAGATTACAAGACGAATTTTAACACTTTAGAGGGTAAATCGATCATTGATCATATCGATTAAAATAACAATCCACGAGTTGAGAGATGGCTGGTCGAAATCAGTGCCTAGCTGCGACTTAACCACGCTGGCACTCCGTGTCTCAGTCGCTGATATCAGCGGCTAGTGACACTCGCAGCAGTTTTTAAGAGAAATTGAATGATCGGAGCGCTTTGCAGAAGACCTTCAGACCAGTCCTTCGTTTGCTGGTTGGTGATTTATCGATTGATTTATTCATACAGTAAGAGAGTCCAGTCCCGAAATATTTACTAATGAATGACAATAGTCGTCTCTTTGATAGATCGAAGTCTGGACACAACTTAATTAATTACTACTAACTACTGGGTCATTTAATCAATGGTCGCGGAACGTGTAGACCGATAAATCAAACTAGTCTTATTGATTTATCGACACACAGTTAAGACCTATGAATCTGACATTCGCGCGAAGAAACCCTGAAGAAAAATTCCACCCAGTGTCAATCTCTTGACCCACGCAATACGTAAAGTTCATGATCAATACCCTAGATTGATAGAGAACACTGCCGCCGAATTTGTCGAAAAACGTCTGTGATTCATGTCTTCTAGATGTGACCTTTGAATTTCTCTGAAATCCTGCTGCCATTGCTCAGCACATCCTCTTCAATGGTCGATATTTCCTAATGAACCGATCAGTAACAAGGGATTTGGTCGATCTTCTACATACGACAAACCCATACAGCACGATAGCATGGGAGCTCTCTGCCTTCGTCAATGCTCTCAAAATGGTACAGTTTCAGAAGGAATTCCATCGAGAAAGTGTTTCAATCGATCAACGGATTGGAGAGTGCAAATGAACGGAGGAAGCCCTGACCGGTCGATAGTCGCAGTTCATTGGAACGCCGTGTGATTCACACGCAAAGGTCAGATTAGGCTGTGTTACGTCATCGCCTGAATCGATCCGGTTTCGATCCCAGTATCGATTGCGCCTTAGCGGTGGAACAAAAATGAAGGCAAAGAGTTGAGAGGAAAAATAAAAAATAAAACAAGAAGAAAGAAAATACACTTGAATTTTGTCTTCCAAAAACTCTTGATAAAGCCCAAGTTTTTTTTCGAAATTTTAATTATGGATCGAGTTCTAGGTGTTTGCTAACAAACTGCCCTGACACAATCAAAAATCACAATGGTAACACAACCAAAAGATAAAATGCGGAGAAGCAACATTTCAGAATTTAAATCACGGCATTTTTAGACTTGTCGAATGACTTGTGTATGATTACCACGTTTTCTATAAAATTACTTATTCGGTCGTAGATTCGATAAAATCTCGTATTTTCCACTCCTTAAAAGCGATGCGAAATCTTCCAAAATTAAATCTTGGCAGAAGAATAAGAATACACATGATAAACAAGCCTAAGGCTTCAAGAACATTAAACTTAGTGGTTCATATCAAATGAGAAATAAAAAACACCAAAAAAATGAAAAAACAGATGGAAGTGAAAAAACAAAGCGTGTAATAAGACAAATGTATCTGCCGTGAAAAAGATGACAGAAAATGTTACGGAAAATGAACCAAAATTGAGGAAGAGAAAGACATTCATCTGCGGTCATGAAGTGTTGAACCGAGTGAGCACTTTGGCACTCTAATAGAAAAATCAGTGAATTCAGGCTTAGGTTGAATGTTTCAACAATAATGAAAATCACCAGAAAAGGTAAAGAGACATGTTGAGACAGAAATAAAACTACAAAAACGCATTAGACATTCTCACAAAGCATTAAACAATTCTCATAAGGAACTGCTGATTCGAATAGAAAATCTCCATGACTAACTGATAGATTGAAACCTTTGAAACTGGCTCAATTAACAGAGCAGAAGAAAACCTTCAAGACTAGACTAACTGTAGATGGAAACCAAAAAAAATCCGCTCAAGTAACAGAGCAAAAGTAAAAATTAGCCGCCGAAGATGTCTTTTAATTGATCTGCAACTTTACTCGTCTTGAAAGCTCGACACTATGTATAAGTCTGTTAGTATGTTAGTCTATGTATCTGTCGTATCTATAATACGTTAGTATATTGTCCTAGTCGAAGCAATATCTTTAAGTGGATCTCAAATTAATCAGTTAAAATCATGTAAAACATTGACGAGTGAGTTCTATAGGCAAAAGTGATCAAGAGGAAATAATCAGTGCAAATTGGTCAGTGCAGAAATCAGATAATGTTAGCAGATAGCCAAGCCTTTCAAGAACGAGTAGCGCTTTCTCTGCGGTTGAAAGGGGGAGGGGTATATTGAACCCTTTTTGTGCCTGCTCGAGGTACAGTCTTGCACACATTTGAAAGGTCCTCTCTCAACACACATTTGAAAGGTCCTCTCTCAACACACATTTGAAAGGTCCTCTCTCAACTAAGAAAGCGTTTCAAGCTGGTAAGGTTAAGCGGATGTACAGACATGTAATCAACATCCTCATTAACACAATTCTGGGGCTTGACTGCCAGTTGCGATAAACCGGCAAAATGAGCTCGATTTCGAGAGTAGAGGGTAATATTTAAATCGGTAAAACCGTGCAAAGTGAATTCGAAAACGAAAAAAGCTAGGAGGATAATCGGAAAGTCGGATAGTCGGATATCGGATAATGTAGACAAAAAAACGTAATTTAAACATATACAGCTACCAAGACTTCATGCCAAAGTCCCTTCAACTGGAACTGAACTAGAAACGGAGATTGAAATTTGGGTGGGGTCTCGAGATCGCTTTCAATGAGCGAGAGTGTGAGGTTCAGGAACGGATGATAGGATATCGCCCGCCGACCACCACGCCGTCAGGACTGTCATTGATCACTGATCCGATCTCATGGAGAGGGGTGTCAGACCGCTCCCGGAAACGACTTCGAGGGTCCGAAACTTCATAAATCGGCGGAAAATCACAGAAGTTGCTTCAGATGAACAGTGTAATCAGATCAGCACCGTATCAGCGCTGCAGCCGTTTGCCCGAGCAACACAGGCGCACACATGCGCTCGTATTAAGGTTACGGGTCATCAGGAGTGGTTACGACATCGTCGATGACCGGGGAGGGACTGTGCGAGCGCTGACGTCGGTGGAGAGGGAGCAGGTGAGAAGTCGGCCGGCGCTCGGGAGCGCCATGACCGAGACGCTAACCGGACCCACATGTCGGCGGCGGGCAGCCCTGACGAGAGCATGCGAAACTGCGAGGAGCTCGAGCTCCGCTCGACGTTGAACGTCAGTAGAACTCCTCATCAGATTGTGCAGCACCTTCAAAGCGAGTGAGCGCTTACATCACTCTAGAGGAGCTTTCCGAAGAATGGATAAATTGCAAAACGACGTTTGGGTGAAATCCCAGATTGCGGAACAAACTATCAGATTGGTCCAAAAATAATGTCGGATTTTGCTGCTTCATCTTCAATTGCCCGTAATATAAAGAATTTTAACCTCCCAAGAGTATGTACCATATTTTTTGAAGGCGCAGGATCGACTCTAACAGACTATCTGAATACAATTGGAAAGCTCTCGAAATTCTCCTAATTTTTGACGCATTTTTACTTAAGGACAAAATGAAGACTTTTTTCTACAATTTCATTGACAGCTTCAAAACTAGTGCTATAGTCGCGAGAACAAATCAGGGAATGTAGATCATATTTGAATATGAAACATCCTATAAATGCGCAGTACTGCTATACAGCGATACAGCAGTACAGCGATTGTTAATATTTCGATAGAGACTGCTTTTTTATTTCTAGTAAAATCGTGCACTGGTAGCACATATATACAAATTCCTTGAGGAGAACTGGACCACTACTGGAACAGATGTAGCGCGGTCGGAGGAGGGGTCGGCTGTCGTGTGCACCCGATACCAGGTTCCTAGTTCGGATTTCCCGCCCAAGCCAATCAAGTCTTCCATCCCTACATGTGAATTGGTATCAGACTTGTCTGGGATGGATAAAGTGCTGACTTGTACACTGTATGGCCAAATACGCATCGAAATCGCCTTCACAGCATCCCTCAATCCCTTTGGAGATGCGTGGCGCATTCCCAAAGGGATTGAGTAACGCCGTCCTTTACCGTTAATCCTTAATGGAATAGAAAACGAAACGGGTTTACAGATAAATGCGCATTCAGTGCATTTGTCCTTGAACAAAAAGAGCGCAAAGCCTAATAAATGTGACCTTCATGACTTACACGGCGAGCTGAGCAGCGCAGTGTAAGAGGAGGAAATCGTTCTCATTTTGCACTGAGCCCAACAATAGCGAACACGCGAGCACTGACGGTGTAGTATAGATTAAAATACCTCCAGTCAGACCGCACTTTACAAATCGAAGAACGAAACTTGACGCGAATCCATTTTGGATGGGAAACGCATTCAATGATTTCCACAACGGATTTTGAAGCGTCGATGCCCCTAATAGTTGCACTTAACGCCAAAAAGTGCCAGCGCTTTCTCAATTCAGCATAATTTTCCCTGTGATGTATGCAACAGTTCTAAGCCTGGGAGAGAAATCGAGCCCGTTGACTCTATTGTGTAGGAAGTGCAACTTGTGTGATCACGCCTCCGAAAATCTGCGGAGACCGAGATCTCAAGGAAATAATGGCGGAATAGAAGAACCCATCGGTGTCGCTGATATCAGAAGTGGATAGAGGCTGAACGAAGAAAATCCATCTCCTAACAACAATTCGTGGTTCGGGTTCCGTCTCCCGAACTTGGCCCTTCTTCACTTATCAGTCTTGTCGTTAATGTTGAGCAGGAGGTTATAGGTCATAGGGGCACGTGATACTCGGGTTGTCGTACGCTATCTTTGGATGTTCCAGAACATGCCTACATGCATTTCAGGGTACACTGCTTAAGAAGCTCGAGCACAAGAAGCTGCGCTTCGACTGTGGGTCATGTCACGCCACCTTCACCTTTCCCTTCGATTCACAGCTGTTTGCAGAGCGCAAAACAGTGAATCACCGTGGAGACCAAACACACCTTGGAGCGGCCATCGCGTTGAAGTAGCAGGCCTAGTGCACCGGGGGGAGATTGAATTACATGCATCGACCTCTGACGGCGATTCTCGGATGCCAGCCGACCTGCGGAACATAGCAGAACAAGATTTTCGATTCAGCTGCCTTGGAAAACCATGAGATCTTCCTGAGTAGAAGCTCTATGAAGACCCTAACTGGCGAGAGTGAGAAATGCATGAATATGCATGCATGTATCTGTTTGGGTTGAGGAGTGGGGTTAAGTATGTCGCAATCCCAAGAAGGGCGGATGTGGCGCATTAGGCAGGGATATTAACCTCGCGTGGCACCACAACTCTATTCACTCTCACTTCACCTCGAGCGCACGCTAATTAAGCCTTCTATTTCTTGCTTCAGCCTCAGTGAATTGGTGTCAGGTCTCTGGAAAGGATAAAACATTGACTTGTCCGTCAGCTGGCCACAACAAATTGTTGTACTCAACCAAGCTGCCTCCACGGCATCCCATAGAAATTGAAAGCGTGGCGCATCCCAATACGGAATTGGCTAATGTCTGTTCGATCGGTTTTTACTCTCTACCCCTTAACCTCAAGTGAAGAAGTCTATATTCGCATTGCAGCAGTGGTGAGTTATAGTGTTGAAAAAGAATAAAGAAGGTCTCCTATTTTATTTATTTATTAATAAATAATAAATAAATAATAATAATAAATAGTAAATAAATAATAAATAATAAATAATAATAAATAGTAAATAAATAATAATACCCCTAGGTGGATTACCTATATGATAAACATGGATTTTGCAAAGGTGCAAAACAAACGCAGTTCTGCAGGATATATTTATATTGAAACTGAAGGTGTAAACTAGCAGAAGATGCTTATTACGATTAAACGAAATCAAGAACAATCACTTTCGTGACCCCTTCAGACACAAATTTTGTTAAAGAACAATTTCGACATCCATTAAAAGGAACATGGAAACTGCTTTCAAAAAGTTCATTGATGAACTTTTGCTAAGTGGATGGGAAATACAACAGTTACGAAACAAAGAGTTGTCAGCAAATTGTTAAACAGAATTGTTCGGCTTTCACCTGCTAGTTTCAACGATTTGAAATTATTTTACAAATTCCTCAGTTTGGGAATGATGGCTTTTCCTTATATTTTCAGGTTCCCGTAGGATATTTCGTCCACCAATGTATGGATGTCTCATCGATACCGTTCGGAAGTGGAAACCGTGACGGAACCCCAGCATACCGACTCAAATTGGCTTGCCTCGAAATGGTAGACACGGAATGTACTTTGAAAAGATCCAGCCACAAGCTCTCATAACGGAGTTTTGTTGCGGGCAGAACTGTACGGCCAGGCGAGACTCGAACCCGCGCCACCTGATAACACGGCAGAAATGCTTTTTGCCGTTACACCATTGCCGACGTTCGCAACATTTGGTTCGGTGGAACGGATGCAGCCAAGGAAAATATAAAGTGTAAATACTCGATCTCACCGTTACTCGACCCCTTTTGGGATGCGTTACTAGATCCCTTTTGGGATGCGCCACGCATTCTACTTCTACGGGATGTCGTGGAGGCGATTTGAATGCGTATTTGGCCATACTACAATGACTTGCGGCGGCCAGCCGATAAACAAGTCAGCGCTTTATCCTTTCCAGGCAAGTCTGGTACCAATCCACAGACCCCGGAGGGATGGAAGGCTTGGTAAACCTGGCCGGAAACCCGAACCAAGAACCTGATATCGAGTGCAGATGACAGCTTGCACCTACTCCGAATGCCTATAGAAGAAGATAGGAGAATGAATTACAACTTATCACCAGATCCATCTAATTAGAGCTGCCAGAGCTGAGACCGCTGGTGGTCATCTCATGGGGTTTTAGCTTTGTCTGGCCTTGTGTTACCGTGTGCTCGACAAGTGTTTCGCGCTTGGATACAGCCCTTGAGGTAACCACTTGTCGATGGTGCACTTCCTCAGAATTTGATGCAGTGTGAAGCACAGGGTCAAATAAACTGTGTTCCGTTTTAAGTCGCTTTATCAAACGAGTTCCGACGTCAGTAATAGAACGCACCAATGGAAGGTGACTAGATTACTAGCTAGATTTAATAGTTCAAGAATTCTGTTTATCCCCCTATTAAAGGATCAAAAAATGAAAACTAGCCTACGGGATCGAAAAGCGAGGGGCACACCGGCTAATTGTGCGTGACAGAGCGCGCGCGGCGGGTTGCGCCGTCCGAGTGACGGCTCGACGGACGGGCAGCGGATGGAAGGACGGGCCTACGGGCGGATGGTTGTGGGACGATGGGAAGTGAGCGACAACCAGAAAACGGCAAACGCTGGGGGAGGGAGTCCGGAGCGAGTGGTGGTCGACGAATCAGCCGGCTGAGTCGGCGACCACGGCGGAGAAGATTTGACGCTGTGGCGTCACTGCGATACTTTCGGCGGATCTCACTGGATTAGCAGGTAAGGAGTGAAACTCTTAGCTAGTCAACCTGAGAGCGCAGCGCCTAGTAATTTCTGATCCTGATTTCCTTTGAAAACGACTTGGTCCTAGATAGCGCTTGGAGGCGCCAGCTACCAGCAGCATTCGCAACAGAGACTCTTGGTTCGGGTCCCGCTCAAGCATTCCTACACTTCACTGTCATGAGTTCCTACCAGGAATATCTGAGAAGGATAATACACTGACTGCTCCATTGCTAGCCATCGAAAGCCATCGTGCTGGTCAAAAACGAAGCCAAGTCTGCTACTGTAGAAGTAGAATACGTGGCGTGCTCCAAACAAGGAATAATCAGTGCCGTCCTTTAATTATTGTGCTTACATACCAACGTTTCCAATAAATAACCTACGGAGTCGACGTGAACTAGTGCTATGAAGTGGCGTGGGCGCAAGAAACGCAATCTGCGAAGTGTCCTTATGCAGCTCTTTTCCACTGCGGAAGTTCTTTGATGAACTCTGAATGCGCGAGCTCTACATCGCCGAAAAGGTGTAGGCATTCTCCAGTTCTCAGAACACTTAGCATGTGTTCACAAAATAAAAGTGCTGGACGAGGAAGACGGCGAAGAGTTCTATGTGATGCGTGAAAGATTTAAAAGGGGAAAAACGACTTCTACAATGTAATTGTTGACGACTTCCATGTATTCAAATATCCGGCACCAATGGTAGCCTATAGAACTTCTCATCGGGACCCACGGCTTGTACGTACACCACAACAACGCGAAAGACTATGCTTATCTTGTCGACCATGACTTTCATATAAACTCTCAGTTCAACGTCTCCCTTTCCTTATGACCTAGTACTCCTTACTAGACCAGTTGCACAACATGATCTAAGCCAGGCTGAACCTGCGGATGCGGCTATGAATATCCGCAACCCCGCCAGGATACCGCCAACTATGTATAAGGCCAAGGTGTCTACTTTCCGTCACATCATTTAGAAGGCAATGCAAGACGCGCTCCACGCTTACTCTAATCCCTTCGGTAGGGTCACCCGCACTATCAGAAGTGTCGCACCTTCAAAAATAGCTACATCGATGACATCAGCAACTAACCATAATAGTAAGAATAGAGGATAAACGACGGCGTTACTCTATCCTTTTTGGGATGCGCTACGCATTGTACTTCTACGGGATGTCGTGGAGGTGATCTGAAAGCGTATTTGGCCATACATGCGGTTGCCAAGCAATGAACAATTCAGCGCTTTCTCCTTCCCGGACAAGTCCGCTACCAATTCATCCACTGACCCGGAGGGGCGGAAGGCTTGATTGGCCTGGGCTGGATATTCGAACCAACAACCTGATATCGGATGCACACCGCAGTCGGCACCTCCTCCGACTGCGCTACACGCGCCCTGACTAATCATAATGCTTGAAAAAACCGCCTGGTTTGATAAATAGTCCTTAAGGAGTTAAAACATTTTGTGTTAGAAAGATATGTAGCAACAGCTACAACTACCAACTACATAGTGACTTCTTTGGGTACAGATAGAGATCATTGTTTCACAGCGATACGATATTTGACCCATGCTGCTAAGCTTTCGGCGCAAGTGGAACTAGGAGGAAGTTATATGGAATTCTATGACTGAGAACGCTTCGGCATCTTTGAAGTCTGAGATCTTGGAGAGGATTCATTTTAAGACAGCAGAGTTGAGAATTTTACACCTCCGCACTTCGCGAGCGAGATGACGTCCTGCTCACATCTACTTTTTTCCAAACATGGGAGGAATTGCGAATACTTTTAGGTTGTAACTGTTCTCTTTAAAACAGCTTCCCTTGCCATAAATATGTTAGAAGAGAGCGAAACAGAAACACACACTGACAAGACATGATACCAATGAGATTACTTGTCAAACTTACACACAATCTAGTTTAGATTTTATAGACATAAACAGTGAGAATATTTATAGAACACTGGAAAAACTTCCGGCAAGTAATTCGACTTCATCTGATAATATCCCTTACATTTTTCTTAAGAAAGCAGCACTGGGTCTTACCCCGGTTCTTACTCTCCTCTTCAATACGTTTCTACTCCACGGAGAGGTACCTTCATTGTGGCGGGTTAGTTTTGTTAAACCTGTGTTAAAACAGGAAATATAACAGATGTGAGGAACTATGGGACGGTATGCCTTACATCTTCAACTAGCAAAGTTTTAGAGCGAATATTATGTAAACAGCTCCACAACTACCTATCATCTAACCAGTTGGTTACAAAGTTTCAATATGGATTTTTGCGAGGAAGATCAACTCTCACAGCTCTTGTCAACACGATACCGATATGACAGAAAGTGCTTGACTCGCATGGATACGTTAGCGTGTGTTATATTGATTATGCCAAAGCATTTGACTCAATTCCTCTTCATCTTTTGAGTAAAAACCTCCAATCATACGGAATAGACGGCTGTCTTTTAAAGTTTCTGCAACCTTTTTTGTGCAAGAGAATCCAAAAAGTTATAGTTAACGGTGCTTTTTCTGAGAGCTACGAATCACCTAGTGGTGTTCCACGAGGAACTTGCCTTGGTCCGCTAATGTTTCTACTTTACATTAATGATATGCCAAACAGTTTACCTGACGGAGTTCATTGTACTATTTATGCTGATGATTCTATACTATATTCCATCAACTATTACTCCAACAGGCGCTAGATTCTATAATGACATGGTCCACAGAATGGCTTCTGGATATCTCATTAAAGAAAACCGCAATTATGCTTATTGGACAACATCATCCTAAAAATTGTGACTTCCACTTAGGTAATTACAAACTTCAAATAACAAACTCTATACGTGACTTAGGTGTTGTGTACTCTAATAAGCTATCGTTTGATGAATATATTAAAAAAATAGTTGCTACTGCTTCTGCTAAATCGAACTGCATACTAAGAGCCTTCTAAACTCGCAACACGGCTACATTACTTAGGCTTTTTTATATCTATGTAAGGCCTCTACTTGAGTATTGTACACCTTTATAGTCACCAACAAAGCAAAGTGCTATTAGTAAGATAGAGAACGTTCAGAAAAGATTAACAAAACAAGTGTTCGTCAGAAATGGATTATTCGATGTTCCGTACAATGAAAGATTGACTAGACTTGGTGCTACATCATTATCGCTCAGACGAATAATTTATGATCAAAACCTTGTTCACAAAATTGTTAACAATCACATCGACATTGATAAAAACGATTTCTTCTCTTTTTCATCATTCAATGGCGTCACTAGGGGACATAGCCTACGTATTCAACCTCAAAAACCGCATTCTAAAGTCTTTCAAGGTTCCTTTATGACCCGAGCTGTCAAAACTTGAAACGAGCTACTCCCAACACTAATTCACTGTCTTCCTAAGACATTTAATTGCAAGTTAGAAACATCGCTGAAACAAAAAGGCCTTTTGTGATAATGACTGCAGCCTTTTCAGGAAATAGTATATCAGAAAAAAAACAGAATTTTGCATTTTAAGTGATTCATTAAAAACAAGTATTAAAGACAAAAAAAAAGTTGAATCAATAGAAGAAAGAAATTCTTATTAACGATCTTATCTACAATAATCAGTCTACTTCATAATGCTCGGTACAAACGTTATACTGCACCACGCTTGGATAGCAAATATTTCGCTTCCTCCTCTGTTTTTTCAGCAAACGAAGTACAAATCCGAATTGGAAAAACCAATTTCCACTTTATGCAAACCAAGGAAGAAGTCACTTTAGCTGATCTTTTAAAAACCAGCGTTTGGTGCAGCCTTTTGTAATAACTATTCTGTGTCACTTTTTGGCTAAGTAGCTTCTGTGTTTTACGTTTGCCAATCTTAAAGAAGCCAAATTTTGCTGAACTCTTTTGTGAATTTATTTTGTGTCTCTTTTGGTTTATTAAATGTCCTGTTCTGTTCTGTATGACATAATGCTCTTAACTACGGACCGCTCAGTTGCCGAAGAGTAACAGTACGAAAAAACGGTCTATGTTGGCTACTACATTGATGTTCTACACAAGAGTTGACGCTTAGATTTAATTCGCAGAACCAACACAGTGGCGTTTGGATTTAACCAAGAAGAATGTTCTAGCTGACAGGCAACGTATGGGAGAAGATTTGCTTTCACTGATTGCAAGAATAGCTGCTTAGCCAGTTCCACTGATGAGAAGTTGCCATGTTCCAGTTTATGACCCATTCTCAGGATAGGCGGAGCTGCAAACGGCATGATAAATGAAGAATAACTAGCCACGAACTCAGACGATTGCAAGGAAACTGGATAAATCCACAACAACCTGCAGCCACGAAAATAACTACAAAAAAGAACTACGAAAAATACTACAAAATATTGCAGCCACAAAAAGTTAAGGACGAGGCGAAATTTCAAATGATCGAAGGGGCTTTGGAAAATTCCCTTCGACAAGGCGCCCCGGCGACTACAGCCGATCGCGATCAAACAGTGGAAACAGCAGTCAGGGCCAAGGCAAACACAGAAGGACAGCGAGGCGATCGTGATCGACGGAAAAACGGCTGTTGAGAACTAAGTGAGGTCGAGCTGTGTGGAATCGGATGGCTGGGAAATTCGAGGGAAACGGTGCGATTCGAAGGTAGCTAGCGAGGGCACCAAATGTGAGACATTCGGAGGAGTAAATGAGTCAGAAAGACTTCCAGACTTCTCGTGACCGCTTCACAGTGACGATCTGATAATTCGCATTCGCCAGTTAAGGGATGTCTAGGTACGAAAGGCAGGAAAAACGCATTAGACTGGACTTCAACTAAATGAATAAAATTATAACTTATTTTGGAAAGCACAATGGACATATAACTAAACCAGAACTGCAAGCTGCTGTAACGTTGTTTCGTTGCGATCGAAAGTCTAACGCCAGGCGGGTCTCGAACACGCACTCCTCTGACCGGGATGGAATGCTCTATGCCGCCACACCACGGCGCTGACCGAACGCCGCGTGGTACCCCTCAGCACTCACTCGTATGACGGGATGCTGGGTTGGATCATAAACAGCTACGATGGTGTGATGGACCACTTACGCCCGGTCAGCAGGAATCGAGTCCTACCCGGCACTAGAGTGTCGATCGCAACAAAACATCGTTACAGTAGATAGCAACCTCGACACCAGCCACTTGAGGCTTAAAGAAACTGACGTAAGCCATAATTTGCCCATGTTTCAAGGAACTGAACTTGGAGGTTAAGAAATTCACAGGCTTACAACTCCCAATTCCATCGTGTGAAAAGCAACGTATTATGGTGAACAGAACAGGACCTCATAACTCGACAGTGTACACGCAAAGTCTCTCAAGAAGAGGAAAACTCTGTAACAATGGATGGCGACCTGACCAAGACAGCGAAAATCGAAAATGGAAATCGTCACTAGTGAACGTTTCTTTTAATTTAGCTCGCAGTTTCTAGCGAGATGGTAGACAGAAACACGTACACAAACCTTATCTAGAAATTTTACAAACACTTTTCACCACCATAGACAAAACAGAACACTACAGAAGTTCGCTAAACAACGTTGTTGCTTGATTGTTTGAATGACGTCGTAGAGGGAGGCCCCTATTGAGTCGAGGAACATGGAGCTAATCCATGTCGATGCTATAGATTTTCTCATAAAAACGCCGTAAATTCTCGTTTCTGAGAGGTAGAAAGCTATAAGAGTGACGGGAGGGGCAGCACAACGCCGGTCCAACCATCGCCTTGTAAATCACAACCCTCTCACACCTCCGCGCAGGGCACTTCGCGACCCTCCCGGATCCCATAATGTGACAAGAACTTCCGAAATAACAACAGTGTAAAGAATAAAGGTATCGCTGAACGTACCTTTCACCTGGAGCAGCCGAGCGACTTTGAACTTCTGCTGAGCGGTCGCGAACGCGTTTTCAATACGTTCCATCGCCGTACTTTGAGCGATTTTGGTCAAATCCACCAGCTTGTCACTGAAACACGACCGAGTTTCGTTTTGTCTCCCAGACGGTTAACTGTGGGGAAGAAACTGACTCGTGTGCATCACTCGGTGAACAGCAAGATTCAAAGGGATGAAAATCTCGTGATCATAAGGTTTGGGACACCCCGAATAATCGTATTCTTTAAATTTCTAGGACGACACACTCGACCTCCAGACATGCCATAATAGAAGACACATGTAGTATTTCACAGAAGATGGAGCCATACAAAAGTGTTAGCATACATATGTAGCTGCGTGTATCTTCCATTAGGTATCAGAGTGTGCGAAAAGTTAGGAGAGAATAGGTTGTTCCTCCTGTACCAAAGAGATCGTTGTATTGGTGGAAATGTTTATTTTAGGTCCAGCGAGCAACAGGCATGAACAACAGCAGCGCCGACAGCTCATAATTCACATCAGTCGTCATGCGTATCTACATATTCAGCTCCTGTCTCGAATGGTCAACTAAAACAAGGATCCCAACTTTCTAAAAGGTGAGGAGCATTATCATGGACCCGATCACCTACTGACCATCAGATTGACCTAGCACCGTCAGATCCCATTTGTTTCGCTCCTTCCAAAACCATTTGAGTGGTAAAACTTTCGAATCAGATCCAAACTGTTAAAATTGAGCTGCATTGCATGCATGCAGTTCTTCGCTTCTGAAAACCAAGGTTTCTTCGAATCTGGAATTTTTCAGCTCACAAAAACACAGCAAAAGGTCATCCATCAAAATGGCAAATGGTCATTGATTAACAGTTGCCGCCAATACAGATAAATTCACTTTGAAAATTATGAATAAACGACGTTAATAAACGACACTTTGCTGAACAACCCAATAGAATAGTTGGGAAAGGAGCACTTTTCGCCTTCTCCATTCCTTTCAGACTTAGAATTGAACTATTCCGCACGCAAGCTAGAACAGCGTACGTTTTCGAGGAGCTCGGACGTTTAGAACGAGAGAATTTCGGAGCAAAGCAGCTCGGAGGGGGTCACCTTGCATTCAGTGGTTATCCACCTTCATAGGAGATACATGAATGCCCAATCACAACAGAAATAGTCTAACTCAGTTCACCATAGGGATAGATCACACCAACCAGTGCTGTGTAAATTTTTTAATTTAGTGCAACAGAAAATATTTAGTTGAGCTGCCGAGGATGTTGACCCCCACCGAGCCGCTTTCCGCTAGAATTTCTTCGTGGAAAATTCACCTCACCAAAGCGTTTGTACTCCAAACAACCGATAGCAAGGGAGGCACTGGTGGTGCCCATCACCTACCATGAACCGCTGGCCTGCATTGGAAAAGGAGATTCCCATAGTCGAGGGTCTGGCATCATTTGTGTAGCTGCAACCCTCGATAGCGGTGTCAAAGAACATGCTCTAAGCAGTTTTATATCTATGGACACTGCGCCTTAACACGTCCTTAGAAGGATGACGCACATTTTTAGCGCTTACACGCTATGCTCTATCAGAAGAAAGCGCACACCTGGTCTTAATCCTTCCTACACACTCTAATAGTTTTGCGCATTTTGAACTGTCACAACTCGCTGGTGCCAGCTTACATACACAACCTATGCGGTGTCTCGAGCCCCAATATGTTGCTGCTCTCCTTATGTGTCGCAGTTAGATCGCTCAAGGATCTTGGAACCTAAACGGGCTTCCAGCAACCTCGATACTATGTATGCAGACTTTGAAGTAGACGGAAGTAACAGAGCTTCGGTGAAGCCCATCTCTTCTTCTTCTTCTCCCGAGCGTTTAGTCCCGCGCAGTCGCAGGGTCCGCTGTTCTTATGATCCGTCGCCACCTCATCCTATCAAAGGCGTCGTCTGGCATGGCGCCGACTTCGGCGAGATCTCTCTTGATGACGTCCTTCCATCTTTTCCTAGGGGCTCCTCTCGGACGCTTTCCGGGTGCCTCGAAATCTAGGGCCAACCTTATGGGGTGATCCTCTGGTCTTCTGAGGACGTGTCCATACCACCTCAGGCGCTGCTCCCTCATCTTCAGCTGGATCGGAGCTGTCTTCATCACTGCCCTAACATCCTCGTTTCGCACCCTGTCCCGACGGGTCCATCCACAAGCCCACCTGAGCATCCTCATTTCCGCCGCGTGCAATTGCCGCTCCTGCGCTTTACCTAGGGCCCAGCACTCACTGCCGTAGAGGAGGGCAGGCCTCACCACTGTTCTATAGAGCTTTCCTTTGAGTGTCCTGGAGCACCTACGGTCGCAGAGGATTCCTGTGGACTCCCTCCATTTGAGCCAGGCTGCGTTTATCCGTCCCCTGACCGCCTGGTCCACACTTCCTTCCTCGGATAGGTCACTTCCGAGGTAGCGGAATTCTTCCACCTTCTCGATCGCCTCCCCTTGGCAGTCTAGGATCGGTCTAGTGCACTGCTCAGAGCTGATAAACTTGGTCTTCTTCACGTTCAGCCGCAGGCCGTTATCCGCGAGGGCTACTTGCCACAGCCTCACCTTCTCCTCCAGCTCCTCCCGGCTGTCGGCTACTAGAGCGATATCGTCCGCGTAGAGGATGGTCCTGAGAGGGCCTTCCTCCAGGAGTTTCACTATGCAGTCAAGCGTCAGCACGAAGAGGAACGGACTCAGAGCCGACCCTTGATGTACACCCACTGTGATGTCCATCTTCTTTGTCATTCCGTGTGGGGTTCGTACCGCCGCTTTCGAGCCTTCGTACATGTCCTTTACGACTGTGATCAGACGTTCCGGGACACCTCTACCTCGGAGCGATTTCCAGAGCACGGCCCGGGGTAGCCTGTCGTAGGCTTTCTCCAAGTCCAGAAAGGCCATGTAGCAGGGCTTTCGTTTCTCCCGATATTTCTCCATTACCTGGCGAGCGATGAAGATGGCGTCTGTGGTGGACCTCTCAGGCATGAAGCCCCACTGCTCCTGGGAGATTGTCACCATCTCCCTCAGCCTCGAGTCGACCAGACGTTCGTAGATCTTCATCGTGTGCGAGATCAGTTTGATCCCTCGGTAGTTGGAGCACTCGGACGCGTCCCCTTTCTGTTTGAAGATGGGGACTATGATGCTGTCCCTCCAGTCATCCGGCATCTTACTGTCTATCATGACTCTGTTGAAGAACTGTGTCAGCCAATTGACTCCACAGTCCCCAAGCACCTTCCAAGCCTCTACTGGCACCCCATCAGGTCCAGCTGCCTTCCCGAGCTTCATCTTTCCTATGGCGTTGCGAACCTCTTCCCGCGTCCAGGATGGGATGGGTCCTTCCGTTGGTTGTTCTTCTTGAACTTCGCGACGAGGCAATTCTTCATTCAGGAGCTCCTTGAAGTACTCCTCCCATCTTTTTCTGACCTCGACTGGCCTCCGTAGTACCCTGCCGTCAGCACCCCTCACTGTCTTGACCACTCGAATGTCGGCGCAAGCTCTATGCCGCGCCTTAGCCAGCCGGATAGCAAACTTCTCTCCCTGTGGCCCGTCTAGCTTCTCATATAGGGCATCCATCTCCGCTCTCTTCGCTTTCGCTACAGCTGCTTTTGCCAGGCTCTTCATCTTCCTATAGACTGTAAGATGCTCGGGTGCGCTTGTCGTTTGCCACTGCTTATAGGCCTCCTTCTTTTTCCTCACCGCAGCCTGCACCTCTTCATTCCAGAACCATGCAGCCTTATCTCCTCTGATCCCTCCCTTTGTTTCACCGAGGGTTTCCTTGGCACATCGTAGAATCGTTTGGGTCACCCTCCTCCAGGTCTCGTTCACGGGACCAGTTGGATCCGGAAGACCTGCATCGAGCACCCTCCTTCGTAGCTCGTTGCGCTCTGAACCCAGCAGTTTCCACCATCGGATTCTGGGTTCTGTTCTTACCTTGGGTTTGCTGGGTATAGGTATGGCCAGGTCAGCTACCAATGGCCTGTGCTGTGGTGCTACATCTTCAGCCGGAAGGACCTTCACATCCCGGACAGTTTTCAAGGCAGGTCTTCGCACTAGCATGTGGTCGACTTCCGTCCTTCTTCCTCCGCTAGCATAGGTCACCTTCTGGCTCTCCCTCTTCGCGAAGAAGGTGCTACAGACCACCAGGTCGTGGGAAATAGCCAGCTCGAGAATTCTTTCTCCATCTGGGTTCATCAAGCCGACCCCTTTACCTCCATGAACCCTTTCTACTCCTCTTCTGCCACTCCCTACGTGGCCATTCATGTCCCCTGCTATGGACAGGTAATCGCCTTCTGGTACGGACCTTATGGCCTCCTCGAGCGTGAAGTAGAAATCATCTTTCTCGTGCTCGGGGCATCCGGTCTGAGGGGCGTAGACGGACATGACAGTCCAGTAACCCTCCTTCGTGTCGAGCCGCAGTGACATGATGCGGTCGTTTATCCTTTGGACAGCAGCTACCGAATCCCTGAGGGACTCTGCGACAGCTATCCCGACACCGTTCCTCTTCGTATCCTCTCCGTTGTAGAACAGCTTGACCCCTTCTCCAATCTCCTTGGCCTTCGCTCCTTTCCATCTCGTTTCCTGCAGACACAGGACTTCTATCTTTCTGCGCTTCATCAAGTCGGCCACCTCTCTGGATCTTCCGGTCAGCGTTCCCACATTCAGAGTCCCCACTCGAACTAGCTTCTTTGGCCGAGGTCGTTCTGCCCTCGGTAGCCCTCGCATACTGACCGCAGAACTCGGGCGGGGGTTCTGCGCGTCACTTCCGGGTGACGTCCTAGCCTTTATACTGATTCCATTGCGACTTTTGATCATGGTTTGTGACAGGTTTCTCCATCAGCCGGCCTGTCAACCTGGGCCTGACGCTGGAACCGTTGCCATTTTTGCAATTTCTGCAGGGCATGGCGTGCCGGACTTCACATGAGGTGACACCACAAGACCAATAACCGTTTGTGGTGTCTACCTCCCTTCTCGCCCCGGGCGGAGCTCGTATCACCCCTTTCTTGCCTTCGGGTGCCCCTTTCGTGCCTTCGGGGCGTGCTGTGATTCAGACTTCGCTAGGCTTCCGAAGAATTGTCGAACTCCTTCTCAGCCTGGGAGACCCTGCCGGAGATTGAAAACCTCCGCTGTACATCGCAGTTCGACACCCATTGCCACCCCCACGCCACGATGAGGCGCTGAACCATGTGGGAGCGGTGAAGCCCATCTCTAACTTCCTCTTTCTTTCTCAGATATCTCTGGACCGAAGTGCTGTAAAATACAACACATAAACTGAAACCAACTCGAAATTATGCAGAAGACAATTGAAGGCGTAGCCGTCTCGCCACGACGAAGTGAAGTCGAAGACAGAGACGGCCTCGTAGTCCTTCGTCACCTCCAAACACCACTGCTTGATTGCTTCGCTAAGCTGAAAAAGCGACACATTTGTGAAGTTCGAGGTCGTAGCTAAGATTTGTATGGACCTTTTCGTCTCGAATCGGTTCAGGGCCGAACTTTTTCCAGAACGCCTGCACTAGACTCCACCATGCCGACAGCACTGCCTTCTGTTGGCCATCGGCCAACTCGATCGGGGACGTTTTCGTGTCTCCGATGCACTGTAGAATCGCCGTGCAGTCATCGAAGCGATTGCCCGAGATGGGCTGGAAATGGAGAGCGTTCATCAACATCCAGCATTCAGGCAATAGATCACTTATAAATAGTAAACGCGGTAAAATGCAGGGGCCCTGCAATGTCCTCCACCTACGGAAGCGATGGTATACGTAACCGGATTAGCAAGCGAAACCTCTGAGCGAACTCCGTGCAGAAAAATATTAAGCTTTTTAAACGAAGCGGTGTTGTCAAGAGGTAGGGGTAAAATCAAGTGCTCTAAGCACGTCAAAAATTCGTGCTTAGTTTCATTTTCTGCCTCATAGCAATGTCAGGGGCCGTCGCGGAATGGTGTACAGCTACGTGCTGTCTTCTTGTAGCGTTCGAAGTTCGTATGCTTTCTCAACAGACCACTGACAACAAGAGGTTCACCACCCGCAGTTTCTCCGTTTGTTCGTCTACTTTTTACCAGCATCGGAATGCATTTTATTGTAGTTTAGAGCACAGATCTAATAGGCTGAACAGAAGATCCATCTACATAGTTAGCGCGCTTCAGAAATTTGCTCGAAACTGTTTTAATACAGATCATAAACGCTCGTGGCATAACAACCTAGTGGATAAGAGATACCATGTATTTCATAGTGCCGGTGTAATTTCGTAGGCATCCAAACGCTACAAGGATGTTTCGTTGCGACTAAAACACCTGCATACATACCATTTTCACATATAATAGAATATGACACTTTTCAAAGTAAAGTGCACACTTTTCAAGCCAAATTGAACATTTTTTGCGTCAAACTGGTCACTCTTCTAAGCTAGCCTAGAAATTTTGAAGTCAAATTGAACGTAGTCCAAATCAAAACGAGGTTTTACAGGTCAAACAACAGGCTCTCCAAGACGGTTACAATAGTTTTTTGTTTAAGGAAAATTTGGTTTAAACTTTTCTAAATTTTTTTTGTTCACCTGCCCGAACGAGTGTAATGATATTATAAAATTGTTATTTTTGGGAAAAATAATAAACTAAATCTTGTTTTGAAGCGCACTCGAAAGGCTCGTCGCGATTTTTGATCGATCGGCGGTGTAAGTGCTGCTACATGAAGCATCAAACTGAGAACATGTGTATTCTTTACTATTGTTTTTGTTGTAACGTTTACAGGTGTACAACTCCATGCAAACAGATATGTTTGCTATCAAACGGAAAAAAGCGTGACGACTTGAATGAGTACATATCGCAATCTTTTCCTTTAGTACTAAAAGTTTGCCGCCTTCGTGCCCTTTGAAACAAACTTCGGAACGCCGTTTTTCCTCCAAAAATAAAAATTTTATGAAATTTCAAACAAAGAATTCCCCATTGGATAGGTGAGTTAAAACTTCAAAGAAATTAAACTAAAGCTTCCTGATACAGAAAGTTATTCTAATCTTTTTGGAGAGTCTCTAGTTCAATGTAGCAGAAGCTCACTCCAATTTGGAAGAGTTCGCTTTGATTTCGGAAGACTTAGGCTAGCTTACAAGAGTGACAAATTTACCAGTTTATATAAAAAACGGTCAATTCGAAATCAAAATGATATATATAATAATATACAAGCGGGAATCGAACCCGCACCCTCTGATTTTCGCACGTGGCTACGCCATTACACCATCGGCGCTGCTTTTCCGATCACTAGAACCACTACATTTATGTATATCCTCGGCTGCAATGTCCTGTCAGCCTTCACCCGGCTGGAATGGGCCGGCCGCTAATATCAGCACGAACTCGATCAAGCTGAATACCTTGCTAGAAACGAAGTTTTGATTAAACCTGCAGCGGCAGTTATATAGGCCATAAGACGAAGAAAGAAGACTATTTTGTTACGATTCAATTGTAGTTCTTCTAGGGGCTTCTACCCTACGCGGAAAGGTGGGGTGGATCGATTCCCTCCTGGCACAAAAGTTTTGAACGCAACGAAACATCCTTGCAGCTTCTTCTAGCCTCTATAACCACTAATTGGGGTTTGAACAAATATAAAGACATCCCTTTGGAAAGTTGGGTAGATGGTTCGAGTCCAGTCTCGATACTTATTCGTCCATCAAAGTTTTGTAAAAAAAAGGTGCGCTTTCAAGACTAAAAATCCCTAAGCAATTTCAGGAACTACTTCAGCTCTTTCTAAAGAATGAAAATTTTGATCTGAAGGGTTTGAAGATAAAGCTAAATTTATGCTGCGCTTTGTTGGGACAAAAAGGAACCCCGCATCTTAAAATTTTGTTGATAAAGTGAGAAAGAAAAGAACTCGTGGAGAGTCGGGCATAACTATTAAAACTTTTCCGCTTTATAGGAGGCATTAGAATGAGCAGCGCACTTGCGTATTGTTTATTTGAGGCCCTTTATACATTGAAGAATGCGTTAAAGTGGGGTCAGAATCTTCAACAATATAGAAGTGTGCCTTTTGCAGCTGTTCGCCTTCCTATATTGACGATGGCTTGCTATAACCAATCCAAAAAACTTCGTCTAGCAGAACAGTGCCGAGGTTTTAAGACGAAAGGCATGGAGATTATATGTCAAAGTAGGTTTCCGGCCGCTATGTTCAGTTTTTAGTCATACCGCCGTTTCGAACTCTCTAAATGAGGCACATGAAGGACCCCTCACCACACTTCACAGACACAGTTGCGAATCCGCCGTAGGTTCCGAGTACATTTTTAGGACAACCCGTCTACCCATTCAGAGAACTAATAGGTATCAGAATGCTGTAAGCGCGGTGAAAGCTAGCAAGTATAGGGCAAGCTTGCAATCCTGTAGTTTGCAGGATACTACGTAGACATTAAGTGCGAGGTTCATCCTGAACAGTGACCGATTTTCGCCGACTGCTATCCATTATTCCTTTGAGGTTGCAGACGGCTAAGAGTGCAGAAATAATTTGTCAAAAGAGGGATGAGCCGCCAATCCTCCGAGTAGAAGCGTCGCCGTTCCTCGACTGTTGGCACTGCATTAAATCTCGGGGAAAACAATGACATCGTTTTCGGCAATTTCTGGAAATGCACGATGTGGGGTGAGTACAACAGCGCGCTCTAATCTAAGCGTCATAGTATGCAAAAAACTGATCAAACATCTGAATAACTTTGGAGAGATTGGTTTGTTCGGTAGAGCATCATGAGTTTGAGCAATGAACAGGAGCACCAAGTTGAGTCACACCTACATAAATACATCGCTTCTTTAGTAAATTCATGGCTGGTCCATCTCAGCCAATGGTTTTTTATCATAATTTTTCCTGTTCCGCCACAGCGTAGAAATTCCAGTGGTTTTCACTTCGTGAAAGCTCTGCTAAGTTTTGTTTTTCAGATCTGCCAGCTAATCAAGGCAGACACCTCTAATATCTAGGTGACCAAACCATTGCTTCGTCACTCCTTGAAATTGTCGAAATTTGATACTGCGCCTTCGAACTACGCAGCTTAAAATAGCTTGGTTCGTCAAAACATTTTCATAGGCCTAATCGATTTTGGGCAAGAGTGTTTTATGCAGATGTTTCGGACCCTTCCAGGCTTCGACAAAAAGGACGTGAAATGTACATAAGCTGAAGTAAAATCCGTTAGCAATGTTGGCCAACAGCTCAACAAGAGCAGGAGCCAGATTCATCAACGATACCACCAGTATCATCTCACCGCGGATTCACCACACCGGCCTATGTAGTAACCGATGCAGAGTTCTACCGCAATTTTACCACACCGCATGTTGATGAATCGCGGCAGCAGTAGGTTTGGCGGTACTTTTCACCGATACCGACCGGTAAGCGATTGATGAATCCAGCCCCTCGATAGTCCTTAAGCAAGCACTTGTGGAAAACTCCTCCACCTTTATTCGGTCCCTGAGTCGACCACCCTTTCCCGGCTGATTCCCGATCGATATCAACCTCTCATAGGAGGCCACGCACTGAATTTGTGTAAAAGCAACGCCGGACGACAGACGTCCGGCCGGCCCAGCCCCTCCCGGATCCATCACTGCCGAATGGTGCGATTTGGTCTGATCGATCGCTACATGTTAATTGATTGTTTCGTACACACCACTTTCACGTCGAATTGGACTTTTTTCAAATCAAAATGGGCACTCTTCTAGCTAGCTTTCAGACTTTTAAAATCAAAACGAACTCTTCCAAATCGAAAAGACCTTCAGGCTGCGGACTAAATACGACGGTTAGAATAAATTTCTGTAGAAGGAAAATTTGGTATAACAATCCTTGGAATTTTTAGTTTACCTGCCGTGTAATAATTCTCTTTTAACACTTTTATTTTTTAGAGAAAAATGATAAATTAGAACATTTCCTAAAGCACAGCAAAGATGTAAGCATAAAGCGCATTAAGAAATCAGAAGAAATTATGCACTCAAACTAAATGGTCTGCGCAACTCTTATTTGATTGATAGTGTAAATGCCACTTACATGAACCATCAAAGTGAGTATATGTGTGCTCTTTACAGTTGCTTTTGTTGTATGGTTAACAGGTGTCAAACCCCATACAACAGATACTCTGTTACAAATCTAATAAAAATCGCGACATCATGGAGGAAAGCACGGCGCAATCTCTTTTTAGACTCAAAAACGGCCGGTTTTTCTGTTTAAAACAAAACCTCAACCATTATTTTTCCTCAAAAAATAAAAATTTTATAACCTTCCAATCAATGTGTTCCCTTAATGGGCAGATGAATTAAAACTTCAACGAAACTTGGACTAAAATTTTCCTTGAGCAAAAAAATATTCTAATCGTTTTATAGAGTCTCTAGTTTAAATTGGAAGAAGCACATTTCCATTTTCAAGAGATGCTCAGAAGAGGGTTCAATTTGATTTGAAAATGGTCTAATTTGTCGTGAAATAGTGTACATGAAGGATACGGGTGACCCTAACCGATGCCTCTGGGATGGGTCACGCCTTATACCTCACCGAATCACGCAGACGTCGCAGACCAAATCACAACTGTCTTACAGCGCCATACATTTGTCAGAATGAGTATCGACCTACCGGAGCAGTGCCAGTTGCGATAGTGGCAATAGAGTTCAGGTATTTCACGTCGCACAGATCTCTGAAGTCCTTCAATGGTTCGTTCGCCAATAATGAATTACCCCATCGTATGTACACGTTTTCCTGGATCTCGTATTTCTCCTCTGAAACAACGAGCAACTGGTAAATGAATAAATCTTTTGGTAAGATATCAAAATCAAGATTTAAAATAAGAATATTTAAACGGAAGTTTTCTGAAAATTTTCTTAGGCCTAGTTTATCCTAAACCTATTGAAAACCTATTGCCTTCAATATATGATGACCCCTTCGCAACAATGTAGGACAATTTTCCCCGTCCTGGTCCCACCTCTAGCTCCCTTCTTCCTGGTCGCTCCCTCGCCCCCCCCCCCTTCCCTCGAAGTCCTCCTTACTTCTTTACCCCAATTAAGTTGCCCTCCTGCGCTCATGGCACGACGACGGCGAGCGAACGTCCATTGCGCGACATCGGTGGCACACCTCCTATTATAAATCCGCACGCTTGGTCTCCCTTACTGGTCCCCTCGCAATGGATCCCCTTGTTGGTCCGCCTTACTGTCTCCCCCCCCCCCCCTTTATTGGCTACTCCCTACCGCCCCCCCCCCCCCACCTCCCCTCATAGCTCCCACCCTGCTTGTTGGAGCCACCTCTTGATCTGCTTCATTGTTCCCCCTATTGACCCCATCCCAATCCCTCCTTCAGATTGCTCCATACTCGTCGCTGTCAGTTCTTCACCCTCGATTCCGCCTTCTACTCTTACCCGTTTAATGGTCTTCTCTTCCTCATGGCACGAAGCCGGCGGAGCCGCTTCAGAATCTAGACGCTCAGAAACGCCCACAGGTGCTGTTGTGTTAAGCAGTAAAAGGCCGTGCTTCCCCTGCTGCAGCAATATCCCAGGTTGAATCGCAAATTTCGCCAGCGCTGTAGATGATGAGGCATACCTCACGTAGGTTAGATCACTCAAACGATCACCACTAACTCAATTCTATTATGTATTAATATAGATTGAGGAGAGGAGAAGAGGATCTCGAGATCCAATGCGTCATCTCATAAATGAAGATCACGAGAGGGAGGAGAGGGGAACAACGCATTCATCCTGTATTGGTCGCATGGGAGCAGATAGCTATGGCTATCGGGGAGATCTGATCGTGAGTAAGTCTTCCATTGCCCCTCACGACTGTTAGTGAGGGCCATCTCTTCTTCGGGCATCCGATGCGTTGAACAGCGGTCATTTAGCATTTTACTTTGGTGAGGTTCGGGAGGGTGTTGCCGATGCTCCAATTCGTCCCAGCAACGGCGGCAAACACTTTCGTCCTTTCTCTCCTTTTATTGCCTTTTTGAAAGCACAGACGCGAGCTACGTTACATTAGCGGTGCTCTCACCGATACGCCAACCAAAAGGTTCAAAAGGAAGATCTTCTGTGGCCTTCAACTAGTTAGAATTTTAACAGAGATTTAGAAAAAATGCGTCCGTTTTCGCTCACTTTCTGTTTAGAGCAGTGCCTTCCAAAATTCCTACGAAAGATGTGCATATATTTGTGGATTCCGGCTGAGGAATGTTCATTTCTCCATTGGACGCCACTCCTGGCGTCTTACCGCGTAGGACTATTGTGGTCAGATGGTGTCTACGTTGCCGAAAAAGTAGGTTTTTCGGCTGAACCATGTTTCTATGTCTTTTTGGTCGTAATGTAACGGTAAAAAAAACCTGAGATCTAGGCGCTACGTCGCGTTTCATAAGGTCTTTATGTGTTAAATTGGCCCGGAGCGCTGCGAATCACTCTGGAAATGTGAATCCAATAGATCCGCCCAGGTTGATTAGTGATTCTCATAGATTCAGGTAAATCCCCGATCATTCGATTTCGTACATATCACACCAATTGCTCGACAGAGCGAGAGGGTAAAGGTAAAAAGGTCTGAGTTGTTCGTAGGATGCGCCAAGCATTCTACTTCGACGGGATGTCGTGAAGGCAGCTTGATTTCCTATTTAGTTTAAACGCCGACCTACACAGGACTTTCCTATCTTTCCCTTCCAAGCAAGTCTGGTACCAATTTTCAGACCCTGGAGGATGGAATGCTTAGTTGGAGTGACCTTAAACTTTTATCTAGGAAGCTCTCAAGAGTCACTTCCCCTCCGACTGCGCTGCCCTAATCCAAAAATTGGTTGAATACCTGGCTAAGTAATAAGCGCAATAAGTAATAAAGTCACTTAAAATTATTGAATATTTCCAACTTCGTATATTCCAACGTTATTGGATACTTCCAACTGTATAATTAGGAGTTACTCTTCCTTGAACTCTGGGTGAGGTTGTTATCAGCGTTTATTAGACTTACCGGTTGTCTGTATAATTAGGTTCGATTTATTTTTTGCCAGAAAGATTATAATAGAATAAATAGTACTTCCCTGCACAAGCAGCCGTCTGCGCAATATACGCCATGCATCCGACTTTCACTCCTAGTGTAAAAATGAAACTGACCGGGCTCACCTCGATCGGACTTCTTTTCCTTACGCTCGTCGCGTTTCGGCTTCGAGGCCGTACCGCCGGTGAAGAGCATAGAGCGTTCGTCGAGCTGCCTTTCTTACTCTACCCACTTACAGCTACATATAACATGGACAGCTCGTTCGGTACCGACCAGGTCCCCACGTGTGTAGGCCCTGAATCCGAACAGTGATAAGTGGCTTATAACGATGTGCACGCTACGACACCGCTCAGACTGCAGATAGGCCTGTGTTATACCTCGGCGACGAGGTTGTCGACAACGTCCGGCGACAGTGTTACGCGGGTGCGTCGCCGACGCGTCGCCGAAGTATAACATAGAGCATAGCACAGCCCTTTTGAGAACTGACGAACAAAAAATTCTCGAGCAAGGCACATCGAAACTAGCTGTAAACATCACTATTTCTCGGTCACCTTTTAACAAGAGAACCCAGCAGGAACTTGAACTATCATGAATACTACTGCTGATTGTTTCAGTTATTTAAATATTTATGCCTTCTGAGGTATTCTTGCGATAATTTCTTGCCCGCGGCTTACGATACGTGGGTAAGATGAACAAGCCAAAAAATTCAGCTTTAAAGGGATTTGAAAAATAAGAAATGCCAGTGTAAGCGTCCATAGATTTTATTCAAAAAGAACAGCCTAAAAAATGAGAAAATAAAATCTTTTAGGAACAACAGGAGAGAACAAAGTTTCTTAATTAGTAGTAGAACAGATGATATCGTTTCCTAAAAGACTACTACTGTTCACCATTTACTACACATTCAGTTACTCGTTCCCATTCACTTAACTACTGAACGACTAACAAGGGGATCGCGAAAATTGCGGGAAGCAGGATTGCTTCCGAACAAAAAAGGAAGAAGCCAGCAGGTTTGTTCCTTTAAGGTGCACCTTATGCATACTGGTTTTTTATCCATTTATTTGTGCACAAAATCGTACATGAAGGTAGAAGGGGAACAATACGAATGCAATTAATTGAACTATTAAAAGCACGAAAATCGGAAAACAAAGCAAAAATAAAAAGGACTAAACTCAGAGAAACACAAGTATACGTATAGGTCTAATAGCGCAAGGAGTCGATCTCATTTCAGACCGACACTATAATTTTTTATTCTCCTAATATTTCCACGTTACTTCCTCCTTCTCGACATCGTAGAGGGATAACAAAAGTGAAAGCGACTTAGACAAGAAATTGCAAGGCCACGGTGCTAGAGATAAGATCAGCATCTTCGAACCTGCAAGTCACCACGGTGGGTTTAGTTAGCAACAGCGAAACCAAGAAGACCCATACTGAATTCAAATTTTGAGGGCGACCGATGACAAGATAAAAGGATATCCAAGAGGTAGGGAAACAGTCCGAACGTCCTGCATTAGCGTGTTAAAAGACAAAAGATGGCGTTATCCAATCCTTTTGTGGCATGCATCACTAACGCTACTTCTGCATGATTTCCTGAAGGCAAATGGAATGCGTATTTGCACTGTTCAATGACCAGAGGTGGTGAGCTAATGAGCAGGCCAGTTCTCTATCCTTTTAAGGCAACTGTGGTTCCGACTGACCGAGCCCGGAGAGGTTTACGGCTTTACTGGCCTCGGTGGAACCCAAATGAGTGCCTCTAGCCCAGGTGCGGGCGACAGCTGGCACCTCCTCCGACAGCGCCACTACGCATCCAGCGCTACATGACTTTGAAAACTGAGACAACAGCACTCTATTGAAACGCTAATTTTGTATTTGAACGAACCGGCTCAAGATCAAAATAGGGAAGCTTGATAATGTTGAGGATGTTTCTGGATCTGTAAAGTAGGATTGCGAGTATTCGAAAGTGAAAATTGATATCCCTTTCTACCAGCGGATGGCCATCTAACATGCGAGCGCTGCTAAGCGCTAACCAATTAGCTGTGAATTTAGAAGTATAAGCAAAACTAAAATGTCTATATGGGTACGGTGCGAAACAGTTTCATCATTTTAAAAATTAGAAAAAGTACTGTGGCGGTACGTCTCGTAGTATTATATAGAATAGTATTATATTAGAATACTATTAGAAAAAGTCTCAAACAGTGAGTAGTATCTCATATAAACAATATAAAAGCAAGACATCAAATCAAGTCGGCACAAAGAAAAAAAATAGAAATAAGAAACCCTCACAGCTCTGCCTTTCCTTCCACTAAACACTTGCAGGCACAGGGAATGAATAAGTGAGTAAAAAATGAACGATAGAGAGGAATGTTCGGATGGCTTTTCAAACAGTGATGTAGACGAGGGTTCGCGCTCCACTTTCTGACAAAAACGAGACTTTTTACAAGCACGATGGCATAAAAAGAGTAGCTGAACAACCGAAAAAACTGTCCTTCACGAGAAGACAATCCGTACAGATTATCGCGGATCATCGCGATCGCAGAAGGAAAGCCTGCACTTTACACCCGCGGCACCTCGGGAATGCTTCGCGCAGTTATCTAGTTCCTCATCCTGTAGCGCTGATACCGGTGTAAAAGCTGAGCTGGCATTCTCGAGCTAAAATTTTCCTTCTTCTCGGTCACGGATTTGCGCTCTGCTCTTCAGGTTACGCTATTTACATCTTGCGCTCACATCTCATCCTAGGCCTTAGGTTTAACTCCCATTCCCATTAGAAGTAGCCCGAATTGCCTTAGGTTCGCTATTCTGTTGTATCATTTGGTTCAGTACTATTTGTTTATTGTTTGTTGTTATTACGGGTGTAATCACCCAAGTTTGAGTTAATTGCGGATAAAAACGTTGTGTGGACGTTCTGTGGTTGTGATCTGTGACGAGAACCGTGCTAACCGGCGAACGTCGAGAGCAATTCGCTGGTTTATGCTGCATCATGCATCGGCCGGCCAAGTACCGTTCACCCTTAATTATGACTAGTGGAAAGGGCTCTCGTATCAATAGGCTTGCGCAAAATGGACGTTACGATTAATCATGTTAAAGAGAAAGACATACTGCAAGCACTCTCCGGAAAAATCATCCATGATATTGCCTCTGCAGATATCACACGCTCCATTCCGCTCAAATAGGAACTCACTGGAACGATTCCCAACAGGAATAGGGTCGATCAGAATTTCTGCTGAGACTTCGTTTACGATACGTGATAACGGAACCATATTCTGTTGAGCGCCGAAATCTAGATTGGAACACAATTCAAGCAAGTCCTTGGAAATGTTTGAGTCAGAAATGGAGTCATCAACCATTAAGTGATCAGCACTCGGCCTTTGCGACGAAGAAATCGTTGCTCGTCAGCAAAACAAAGTTGTAAAGGACCGGTAAACATCCGAGAACAATCTCACGGAACCAGAGGCCTGCTGTTCTCAGCAGCATTCTCATTCTTCATCTTTCCATTTCATAGACTTACCCGTAAGGACGTCCCCTTAAGATGGAGACAGTAATGGTAATGTCCGGTGTTTGCCTAATCGCTGCGAGCAGCGTTCTCAACTAAAAGAGATTGGACTGTAGACGCGAATATGGCGCACAGTGACATTGAAGGGATCTTCGGAAGAATGTGTTTGTGTGCTATTCCAGCTATTTCGTTTCTCCTAAAAACGGAACAAGGATATAAGCAGTTCTACGTCCAGCGTTTTCTAGGAGTTCGAGGATCAAGTTGATCATCTTATACTGATGCCGGGGATAATACCGTGTGTCAGCAGATGAAATATAAGGCAGCGATTAAAGAACATTGGAAAGGCGTCCTGAGCGGTAGCGGTGCATAGTGTAGCAGTCGTTAAGAAAGCATGCTCGTTCAGAACAATTTTACTGCCATTTTTCATCGACCACCTGAGCTTCCATGGATTTTTCCTTTGAACTTTATATCTTTTCAAAAGATTAGCCTGCCCTGTCCGTCTCCTCAGCCTCTGAGGAGGCTTTTCTCTCTTTTGTCACTATCGAACTTTGTTATGGGTTCAACTTTTAGCACAGAAATCATACAAATATGTAAGTCGTTGGAGACCGCGATAAAAGATTGAAGGTTGAAGATAATCAATTCCAGTCTGGGATGCGTCATTCCACTCATATAGGATACAACTAACCACCAGTCCGAACGTGTGTTTGGCCTGTGGCTTGCTGATGGAGAAAGGAATGTTTTTCTCTGGCAGATCTGTTGTTCACGAAGGGATGGAAGGATTACTTGGCCGGGATGGGTAAGGAACTCTGAGTCGAAGCGTGATGCCATGTGAGATTAGTCCTACCAAAGAGGCTGGATGCGAAGTCCAAGAGCATAATTCCTCACTGGCTGGATGTCCAATGCGCTCTAACTTGAGTTGGTTGGTATTGATGTAGGCAAGTAGGCAGGTACCCGAAGAAAGGGTCCTATCGTAATCGGAGGAGGCCAAACGGTGGTATCCGCCTCCATCCCAAGCTTGAGCTTCTACGAGAACTTTAGCTGCTCTCCCTGGTGCGAGGTCTTTCATCAGAATTCAGGAGATGTGGTTATATGGCATTGGACGACCTACGCAATTGGTACCTTACGGTTGCCCCCTCCCAATTAGGATGATCCGAAGAAAGGTTCACTAGAACGGGAGTCGCGTCCTATCCGGGGACGTATAACGTGATCGTGAAGTGTGAGCCGCTTGCCATTATCTTAACAATGTTGTGGTTGGCCGGCGGATCATAAATTTGTTAATTGATTTTGGGCCGTCACCTGCTACAATGGATGGACCTAGTTGATGAAGGGAGGTGAGGTGGCATGGACACGTTCAATATCTACTGGAGATAATCGATATGGCTAAATTGCAATACACCAACCACGAAAATCCTGAATAGCTGATAAAAAGAGATAGCTGACCGACAAGAATAGCAAGGCCACTCGAGAGAATGTGAATGCGTTTGACGATAGTTTGAGTGAGTTCTTACTTTTGTACGGCCCACAATTGGGACAGCTATTTCGTTTTCCTGTGCCTCACTGTCTCCTCGTTTGAAATTAGAAATTCTCAAGTAGAATACAGCACTAGCTAGTGCAAACGAACATTTCATAGCATTTGAGCGGGCACACAATTCGAGAGCCTAGGTAGCTTATTAAGCTTGCGTTGACCTTCAGTCGTAATCAGTGTAATAATAATCTACATAGCTTGTACCAGAGGTAGTAATATCTGATTTAACAAACAGTATTCATCACATTGCCAAGGCAGAAGGACAGCTTTTTTAGCTGATGAGGTGATTAGCGTGTAGCACAAAACTGCTGTTGAACAGGGATCATTTCTGTTTCCGGGTTCCGGTCCAAAATAGTCGGAATATGAAACGGAACGGATTGTCTGTAATGATCGGCAACCGGAATTCGGAACGCGGAAATGGAAATTCCGCACAGAGTTTTGCTCAAAGGGCGATCATAGAAAAAGGCACCGGAAGAGACCCCGGGTCGTGGTTTTTCCAACTGATCCGTCATGCCTTGCCGCTGCGACTTAGACTCAAGTCCACCAATTTATCTATACTATTTTCAGTTGCAATTCAACGTTTTTCAAACCAAATTCAAGGTTTTTCAAATCAACTTCAACGACCTTCGAGTCATATTCTACGTCGTCTTTGCAAGTTGTACGTTTCGATGATTACTTCTTCTAAAAAAATTCCAGCATGTTAAAAAAGGATCACCAACGAAAATTTGAAGTATTTCGCCTTCTCTACTACTAGAACTGCTAGAAAATTAGAACTACTTTTTAATCCAACATACAAAGGAAAGAAATTAAACTGGAGATTCTAGTAAGATTAATCACTAGATTCTAGTAGAATTAATTTTTAAGGAAGAAAATTATAACTGAAGGCTATCCAACGAAAATTAGAACTGTAGGCTATCCAACAGAAAAAGGCTATCCAACGAAAATTAGAGCTATTTGATCTTCTCTACTGTTAGAACTGCTACAAAATCAGAACGTTTTTAAAGGAAGAAAATTAGAACTATTTCGCCTTGTCTTCTACTTCGCCTTCTCAACCAGTTCGCCTTTTCGTTTGTACGAGTTGACAGTGCTTCGTGCAGTGTTCTCATTGACACCAGCAATCTGAACAGCTTCGTGTGTGGTCCTTCCGTCGACGAACAGGTTGACCAAGATCTCCTTCTGACTCCGAGACACTTGACTGTATCGGTCGCGTCGCTGGCTTTGTTGAACGTCTTGTTGATCGTTGCTTATGTTGCCTGCAAACTTGGCAAATCGCCCAATGACAAGAATGAGTGGAGGGATCCGTTTATATGATACGGGAAAGATTCCAGAAGAACGTTGAATTTGATCTGAAAAACGTTGAATTTGGTTTGAAAAAACGTTGAATTCGATTTGAAGAACGTTGAATTTGATTTGAAAAACATTGAATTTGGCTTGAAAAACGTTGCATTTCGTTGAATGAAAAGGGTATATTACGCTTTTCCATGCCACACTACAGCACCGGACAGCGGAAATTATTTCGACAAAAGCGGAGACCGGAATACGGAACAGGAAGACAGAAGTAACAGAAAACTCATTGCGTCACGAAATTTCTCATAAATACATCTGAAATAGTGACAATAACTATAATATATTACTCTTACCGAATTTAGAAAATAAGCGAGAGGGCATGCGTCTCTTCTACAATAACATATAACAATAAAAGATCCTTCTTTTCGTGTCGCTTCCCAAATATTGCTTATGTAACAAATTAAAGTTTACGCAAAATCTATATGTAAGTAATAAGAGGGTGGAATACTGCAATAAATCGAGCGTCTTTTGACGAGCAAGATGCCATATATTTCGCTCCTCATAGCACTTAATCGGTTTTATTAAAGCTCGCGCGCGGAAAGCATTGTTAGCAACATGGGATTGCTTGTAGAACTTGGTAGAATTGGTATTCCAAGCCAGAAGCTAGGATTCTATGGAAAAATAAAGATACGCTTCGGCCAAGGAATTACATACTTGATTCAGGCGTACTTGAAACTTTTTTCGATCATAGACTATTCGGCAGTATCTCGTTTCCAAATGGTCTCCCTTCGAAAGCTAATCTTAACCAACCCTTCCCAGCAAGCTGTACCCATGGCTCAGTTCTGGGATGGCTTGATGCGTGACTTCTTCTGAAAGACTTCCTTCTTGCTAACTATAAGAATGTCCAATTCCAAGGTGGTCCTTGATGCAGTACCTTGTTTTTGTTTCCAAGTTTCATGAGAGTTTTTCCTTAAGTAGGAAGGCAGTTTTACACCATAATTAATCGCTGTATTGGATGAATAGACGGAGCGATTTCGGTCAAAGCACTAGATTCCATTCTGATGGTTTACCATGACGCAGTATGTACGCTTCCTGACCATCGGCTAGCAAAGTCGCCCACATCTTGACGCTGACATCCAGCGTTTCTTTGGGTAGTATTTTGAAGCCTTTCCCGAAAAAGGATCAGACTTGGTTATCCCACTGTTCAGAAATTACGATGCCCCAGCGAGCGGTTTGAAAACAACATAATCGCAGAAAAGGTGATAATTATTTATTTATTAGAAAAGGTAATAAAACAATCAATGAGTGATGATTCATTTTTTCCGTTCCATCTTCCGGCCAAAAAAAATGTAACTGAAGGACTAAACCGGCCGAAAAGCGGAATTCGGAATGCTGAAACGGAAATTGTGCACGTCCCACGTCCCTGGCACCGAGCAACAATTCGGCCAGAAATCCACGAGAACAATAGACAAACAAACAAACAACTAGCTGACAACTATTGAAATGGAGATTTCTCGAGTATTGAAATGGAGGAGTAGGTCAAGAGGTCAACATGCGCCGATTATCATCTCTGGTCAATAGACCAAATCTTTGTTGCTATCGAGTCGGACCGGAAACAACAGGCAGTTCCAAATGTCCGTTGAACAGAGAAGTATTGATGTAAGCCACTTTTCGACTGCAGAATTCCGACCATTACACAAAGAAACCAGCAAAAGCGAAATTCATATGGCGTTCTGCCAATTTAGTACGGAACTTTGGCATCAATTATAGTAATAACTCTGATAGGAAGTTATCATTGTATCTCTACAGTATTCAAACCTAGTGGGATTAATAACATCTCCAGAATTGAGAAGATTTAAAATAATTCCACTAATCGTAAGGACTTTTTTATTCGCATGGGAGGCTTCTTATACTACAGGGTGCGCCATAAATATGGTCACTCAATAAAAAGCGAATTACTCACAGGGAATTTGTCAGGGAATAGCGAAACTTCCTCAACAATTTATCAACAATCTACTTAACACGCAAAATGGATATCATCCAATATGATCTTCCTTGGCACGAATGACAACCTTCAGACGCTTAGGGTAGGACTCAATGGCGGCACGCAAGGTTGCTTGCGGAATTTCCTTCCATGCTTTTTCCCGTGAAGATTTCAATCCTCGAGTCGTAGTGCGCCTTTTAGCGCAGGCTTCACCCTCTAGAATGAACCAACGCAGTAATCCATAACACTCAAATCTTACGAGTTTTTCGGCCATTCAGAAACAGGGATGAAGTTGGGAAGATTCCTTGCGCACCACTCCTGAGTCTTCTTGGACTTATGAGCGAGTGCGCCGTTCTCTTGAAAAGTCCATGTTGTATTTCCAGAGTGTTCTTGAGCCTAGGGAAGCAATTCCTTCATCACAATGTCGTTCACGTAGACATTGGTGTTGACCCTTGCTCCTTTTTCAACGAAAACCAATCGTATCCATCTTGTGGCGCAAACTCCGGCCCAAACCATAAGGGAAGCTGCATGAGAGTTTCTGTTAACGGTGTCTGCATCCTCACCACTTACAGCCAATAACCGCGAGTTTCGGCGGTCAAAATGCTGCTCAATTGAGAAAAGTTTCTTATCAGTGAAGAGCGTCGTGCAGAGGTCGTGCCGCTCGAGGAGTCTTGGACGTTTTTTTCTTCTTCCTTCCACCTGTGCAGGCGTTTGTCCGTGCACTTGACGAAACTTGTAGGGGTATAGTCCAAGTTCATTCCTAACAACTCGCTTCATCGTCGTAGCCGATACGTTGAGCTCGGCTGCCACCTTTCTCATGCTGCGGCCTGGATCCCACTTGAATTGTTCTTTCACGATTTTTCGAAGACTGTTCGTAGCTACGGATACCGGGCAGCCAGGTCGGGAACGATCATCGAGAGAGTTACGTTCCACACAGCGATAGACTGTCATCTTGTGCAGCTTCAGCAGACGAGCGCTGTTGGGAACAGAAAGTCCTGCCCTTCTCGGATCCAAGATTGCGTCTCTTTGACAACAAGGCTTTACCATTTCTGATAGAAGTAGTGTGGAGATGCAAAAAACACTATATACGGTCAAGATGACACGTAGAATCCGAAGAAACAATGGAAACAAAAACGTTCACAAACAAATGCAAAAAATGACGCGCGAAAAAGTGACCATATTTATGGCGCACCCTGTAGTAAATAAATATTAACGTAACACCGTCTGTTAGAAAAAAGGGATAGTTCAGTTAGTCAGTAGTCTAGCTCTCAAACATCCGGGAAGGTTCTACACATCTCTGAATGGGCCTTTCTTGGTGCTCAGTGCTGCACTGGCACGCGGTTCCTAACAACAACCACTTTCAAGCTACATATTTCATTGCAGTGAGCGTGAGGAAGATAATTTAGAAACAAAATGTGGGAATCTTAAAGCAAATATGTGGATCATGCCCTAACCCTTAAAACTTCCTTACAACAGCAAATAACACACAAAGAATTTGTCGCAAAAATTAAAAGATTTTGTTTCCAAAGTACTACCCCGTTCTCCATCAAATTTAATTTGTTGCTTGTTTACTGCTTTTTGGGCGCGTGTAGCGCAGTCGGGGAAGGCGCGACTGTCGCGTGCACCCAATACCAGGTTTCTGGTTCGGATTTCCCGCCCAGGCCAACCAAGCCTTCCATCCCTCCGGGGTCGGTGAATTGGTACCAGACTTGTCTGGGAAGGATAGAGCGCTGACTTGTTTATCGGCTGGCCACTGCAAGTCATTGTATGGCCAAATACGCATTCAAGTCGCTTTAACGACATCCCGTAGAAGTAGAATGCGCTGGCGCATCCCAGAAGGGATTGATTAACGCCGTACTTTATCCTTTATTTATCCGAATACTGCTTTTTGGAGTTTTTGAGGAAGCTCACGGACCAGAAATCGCGTCCAACAAGAGGTAACGTGCGGCTTCCGACAGCTCTATTCTGTTTTCTACTCATGAACAACACAAGTGTTCATGGTTAAGTAATTATATTTTGCAAAGCCGTTAATGTAAATTTTTACTGTTAATAAATAGATTTATAAAGAAAAGGTACGATTATTTAGATTTATAAGCGCGATGGGGGTTTGTCTGATCTGATTTTTTTTTGCGCAAATCACGGACATGAAGAATACGGGAAATTCGCCGATGTTTCCTATAACAATATATTGGGAATGCGCAAAGGCTCATTTGTATTCTTCGTGGACGGCTATTACAATTCTGCTGTTGCCAAGACACAGTAGCTTTATTTGTAGCTTTTGAAAAATATGCCTCCAAAACACGTTTTTGTTGTTGCTACGGTATCTAAATAGTAAAGCCATGTTGGAAGTCAAAATTTCCTCGGCTCTACCTTTCTGTTCCCTTACTTTTAAATGGACAGAAGTTTTTTAAAGGAAGCATAGGAAGGGCAAATCGAGTGAGTGTTTTATGCACGACAGTTGGGTGCAATTCCAAGAAACTGTTCATCATTCCAGGCAAGTGATATTCTGATAATGAGTGGTGTCGGACGTGCAATGGTGTTTTAGTGGATGGATAGGTTAGTACAGAAAGTGAAGGGATAGCAAAACTGGAGTTTGCCAAACTTTAAATAATGGCTCAAATCCTAATAATCCTTTATAATCCTAACAATCCTTGAGATACACCGTTGTTGTACAAGAAATGTAGCAGTAAGCTAGAATAATAGTGGAGATCATAAAGTGGTTATAAGTAATGAAGTCGAAAGCAGAAAAATAAAGCATGAGATAATCTCTGGAAATAGGAGAATTTAGAGCTCCTAATTGGATAGGACTAGTCGGCGGCACCGTCTAAAGAAGCTGATTCTGCCAAGATCTCAGCCAACTCAAGCACAATCACAGGTTGTTGTGAACGGATTGCGAACGTGCAATAATATCCGGAAATATTTTGAGGATAAGGATGAGGCCAAAGTATTCTTTTAAGAACAGCTTCGAAAATTAGGCGATCGATAGCCGAGTACGATGAGAGGGTGCCGGTAGTTTCCAGGGGTTGTTGCAATTGTGCTCGGGTGGAGGGGGCACGAGCGAGATAAATGTGAGGCGCGTCCGGCCGTCCAGATATCAGCTGTTCATAGACGTCGGAATTTCAATCGCCGACGGCCCGACCTCGACTCTTACGACTTGTCCGACTCGCCACCGGCTATCATCATCAGCAGCAGCAGGAGCAGACGCCTGCAGTATACCAGTCGGCATTGCTCGAGGTCCAGATCGCGGTGCGCCAAACTGCAAGCATAACGCCGCATGACCTCGAAATCTGACAACTCTCTGCATCATCTACTTTTTCAAAAACGGTTTACTATAGATTAAAGCTCTTCAAATATCTCAATATTCAGGGTGAACCGTATCTCCTGGAACATAATTAAGCGACCTTATTTGGAGTCTTTTTCCAATTGCATAGAATTCATACCAATTACTATGTAGCATATCCTTAGTGCTGTACACCTTACAAGTATCATGGTTGTAGCTTTTTTTTTATTAGAAAGCAGTGCGCTCTCACTTAAAACTACCGAAAAACTTCCTCCGGCCCGCGATGAACCGCTCCATTCCGATGTGGCTAAATTTCTGAAAATTGGTGGTGAAACATTCGTTATTATTGTTTCGTATAGCTCAGCTTATAGCTTTCTTAAAAGTGCACATTAAATAAATGGAAGTAAACTACAGCAGAAGAACGCTATCAATTTGCTGATCACACACGATACAGCAACGAGTTGGAACAAATGCAATATTCAACCGTGTGCGTAATCTATTATTAAGCAATATGTAGTTTTAGAAGACTACAGGGAAAGCTCTACAAGCTCACAAGTGAGGCGAAGACTCGGCTATGAGGAGCAGGCACTGGAAAGAGAAATTTGTAAGCGCAGTTGGAGCGCGTCGCTCAGGCTGCGTCATCCACCGCTTCATTTGATCAAAAATCCCTAACGCTGAGCGATCCCGGAAAGGTTAAAATAGTAGCCTAATGCTACCTCTGGAAAAGACGAAAAAATGCAAACAATGGCTACGCATGCCAGTTGTTAGTCTTAAACGATTTTCCAAACGTCTTCCCTAATACCCTGGGTTTCAATGCAAAAAGAGTGAAAATCAATAAAAATATCTGTTCGATGAGCACAAAAATATAACTTCTTCTTATTCAGCGTTTGTCCCGCTTAGGGGTGGGGTCCACTCTTCTGTTGTGGTGACGCCACTTCGCACGGTCAAATGCTTGATCAAAATGGATACCAGCTTCCTTTAAGTCCATGTATCAAGGCAGCGTTACTTAGCCCGTCCTTTGGGCTGTTTTGCGGGCACATTTATGTTGAGATCAGTCTTCCGCCCGGTGTCGCCATTCGCACAAAGAACATGGCCACACCACCGTATGCGAGCTTTACGTAGCTTAGCGGCAATTGGAGCGACGCCAACCCTTGACCTGTGGAGACATTGCGAACATGATCCAAACTCGTGACTCCAGCCGTCCAACGCAGCATTTTCGTTTCCATTACGCTAAGGCCGCTCTCAACCTCCTTCGTGGCAGGCCAGCACTCAGCGCGGTGCGTCGCTACTGGTCCGTCGACGGTTCTGTAGATCTTTGATTTAAATCGCTTTGGTATCTTCCTTTCGCACAGAACGCCTGTCATTGAGTGCCACTTGGACCACGCTGCGCTCACGCAGACGCAATTGTAGATCCAAGGAACTTGAAATGTGTCGGTCGTACGAGCGCAGTGCCATTGATCTCAATGAACCCAGTCTCGTTTACGTCTGTTGCCAAGTACTCATACTTTTTGACGTTCATCTTGCGCCGGAACTCCGCCAAGCGGTCACACCAAGCTTGCACTTGTCACTCAAGTTCGTCATTGTCTTCACTGGCAAGCACTACGTCATCTTCATATAGCAGCATCCAAGGAGTAGGCTTCTAAAGGTCTCGCGAAATGATATCCATTACGACAATAAAAAGAAGTGGGGAAAGCGCGGAGCGCGTGGTACACGATTGAATACTTTCTCCAAGTCGAGAAGAGCAATGTGCAGCGGTTATTGTTTCTCGCGATGTCTTTCTACAAGAAGACGAACAGCATGAATGGCATCGATGGTGCCACAGCCGGCTACGAAGCCACATTGGTTGGTGGAGAGCCAGATGATCTCTCGAAGACGTCCATCCACAATTCGCTCGAAGATTTTCATACTGTGCGAGAGCAATCGGATTGGACGGCAACTTGTGCAGTCCGCGGGACTGCGTTCTTCTTCAAGATCGGGATCGTGTGCTTTGCTGCCAACTTCCAACTACCTTCTTCCCGCAAAAATCTAGTTGAAAAACTTCACCAGGCTTTCAGTGGGGTGCCAGCACTTCGATTGCCACAGATTTGCCGCTAAGTCGCCTGGATCTGTTGCTTTACTTAGCTTCATCTTCTTCAAAGCCGCTTCCGTTTCCTTCACAGTGATCTTCTGCACAAGATCGTGCGCTGGAGGAATGCAAGGGATAGACGGATGAGCAAACTCTACTGTTGAAATTCTCTCGAAGTAGTCATGCCAACGTTCCATAGCCCTTCTGCGGTTCATCAGTAGATAACCATTCTCATCGTTGATATCAAACAGACGGCAGACATAACTCCAACGCCGCGCGAACCACCGAACGAAATTGGACGAGTTGTCGCGGTCCGGGGGGCAGTCGTTCGGTACACCATGTTGCCCCCGCTCTCTTCCCGCTCTGCCCGCGCCGCCCTATTTGGACAAGTTTGCTGCGCGCGAAACCGTCGTTAATTGGCGTGACGTCGTCCAAAAACCTAACAGCTGATTGGAGGCGATTGGGAAGCTCATCTCGGGGAACTCTGAGGTCATTTTCCAGTCGGTTCAATTATGGAGGCAGTTGAGTAAAGGAGAACGTCGCTCTTCTCTCTAGATTTTTCAATTTTCACCACAGTCCTTTAAATTTTCACCTCAACTAGAGACTATGGATGATTCCGGTCAAGAGTTCTACATTGAAGGCTTATCCATAATTGTGCGCAAAACCGACTCACCGTCCTCTCCTTCCAAGGACCAGACAATTCTCCTTGTGTTAAAGAACTTTGTAGTGGATGGTGGAGTTGTTGTCTGGCATATCTCACTAAGATGTTGCTGTACTTCTCGGAAAATGCGGGCGACGCCTTATTTCTGAGCAATGTTGTGGAACCTGAAGAAAGCCTTGGCGCTGCAGTTATTTATTTATTTATTTATTCAAGGCATAGACAACTGTCTAGCAAACAAATTGTGAGGAAACACAATAAACACAAAAAAGGAGACATGAAACGGGGTGAATGTAACCATCAGCCATGTAAGAACTATTACAAGCAAAGAATCTAGCAGCACACCGTAGTATTTAACATAGGATAAATCTTCTACAGGCCTGGGCGGAGAGTCTGTCTAAATCTTCGTATTTGCCCAGCAGCAAGTTGAATTCTTTGAGGGTTCGATAGGTTAAGAAGTCTGACTTCAGTCGCGATTTGGCCACTGAGACTCGAAGTTTCAACTAACCTCTCATGGTTTTTGTCAGGATACTATCAAAGAACTTTTTCGGGCCAACGGATACCTTATTTGCGAGAATTTTATACATCATGATAAGGTCAGCGATTTTTCTTCTTTTTCTCAAGGAAAAAAGGCGAAAGAGCGTGGTCCGTTGAGCACCATTAGGAATGGAGCTATAATCCACTGAGAAGCACATCATCAAGCTTCCTTGTGAAGCTGTTTTGAACGCTTTCTAAAAGATCTATATCTTTCTTCTTCGTTGGATTGAACACCGATGTCCCACTTTCTACAATTGGTCGCAAATAGGTTTTGAATCCACGTATGTAGACCTCAGGAACACTGGATTTCAAAGCCCTAAACAGATTACAAACACGGTAGTTGGCTTTTTTTACTATCGTACTACAGTTTCTGGAGAAACACAGGTCGCTCCTCGTTATGTATCGAAGATCTCTCACTTCATCGACTCTGCATAAAACCTGGCCGTTAATGCGGTATTCCGGAATCTGTGGACGGTTTTAGGTCCGATCATCAGAAAGTGAGTTTTCTCAGTTGCAAGGGGCAATTCCCATATTTCTGCCCAGCGACTAATGAAATCGATGACCAGCTGGAGGGACTTTGAGTCTTCGTCATTATCAATCCTTTTTTAGATCTTTACATCATCAGCATACATTTTACATGTTACTCCCAAATCAGTTATACGGCCCGGAAGTTCGTACGTATACAACAGAAATAATATTGGGGACAGTACTCCGCCTTGCGGAACCCCGTTAAATGTGGGAAAGACCTTGGAGTACTGGCCTTCAATCCTAACCTGGTAGGTTCTTTTGGACAGAATTTCCCTAGTCCAGTTGATGATCATGGGATGTAGTCCTACCGCCTCCATCTTTAATATCAGCTTGTCTGTCGGAACTTTATCAAACGTTTTTGAAAAATCAAAGTGCACAATATCTCTGTGTCTTCTGTCTTCGAAACTCTTAGACCAGTCATTCAGGGAGGTAAGGGCGGCGGTTTCCACGGACCTGCTCTTTAGAAATCCGAACTCGTTTTCCGGGATAATTTTGTACAGTTCGAGATGAAGTAAAACACGTTTCTTAAGAATCTTTTCAAATGCTCTTGCAAAAATTGAGGTAATGCAAACAGGCCTGTAGTTCCTAGGATCGTTAAGTGGAGTCTTCTTGGAGATGGGAGTCACAAATGCATGCTTCCATCTCGTAGGAACGTCCGCTCTGGTATAGTTAAGATTGAATATCTTTCCAATGGATAAGCTATGTAGTGAACAACGTTTTTTATAAAATCAAGAGGAATAAAATCCGGAGAAACAGAATAGGATTTAGACCACCTAGACAGCATCTCAATGGATCTCTTCTCTGTGAAACCAAACAGTAGGATCCATTTGCTGGAAACGTGGTAACGTCTCAGCTCTATTTATGACACACCTATCCTCACTTAGCTGCCCCTTATTGTATGTTTGTTGAAAAGCTTCACCTAACAAATCCGCTTTGCCGTTTGATGTATAAATCAGTTCACCGCCATCGCCTTTCAAAACAGGGATTGTGTTACCACTTCCAGTTCGCGATCTGATCAACCTGTATGGAGCTCGCGTTCCCCAATCCACCGCTAATCCTGCGCTGTTCCCTCCTGCGCATTCTCTCCTCCCATGATAAAGACGGGCGTAAACACACCCCCTTGTGAAGAGAAGCGCAGGCGTGGAGCGCGCCTTATCGCTAGTCGCTGGAACCTGCTGGCTGGGAGTACGACTTTAAAGAGTCCCGGCCGGCCTTGTTGAAGCCTACCCATCCGGTAGACCGAAATGGGGGTACACTCAACTTCAAATAATTGAGAAGCTCTACAACGTAACTGAAATCATGAGTTGACCTCTCCGACGGCTTGGATGAGGAGGATTCAGGGACATGCGAAATCACAATAGATCCATCAATCTCGAAGTCTACTTTAGGAGGAACATCGTTGGGCTTAGGCTCAGAAGAGAGATCAGCAACGGTTACCCTAGAGGCTTCAAAACTAGCTAGTTTCGCTTTCAAAGAAAGATTTTCCTCCCTGAGTAACCGAGGTTCTTCGAGGAGCTCCGCGTTCCTTGTGGCAACTTCCTTCATTTCTTGCCGTGTCTGTATCATCAATTCGATCATCTGCTTGATATAGGCCGGCGTCTTTCCTCTAGCTATACGACCGCAACGGGCTGATTTGATCCGACGTGTCGTTCGTGCCCGATGTTCCCGATGACTCTGCAATGGAAGAACGGCGAGCAGCGGAGGTTGTCCATCGAGCAGCGGCGTTTTTGGCCATAGCAAACCGTGTCAACTCAATATCAGTACCTTTCGAGGTGGCAAGTTTCGTGAATTAACAAAGTTCTTTGCCTCCTTGCCACCAAAGACGACGTCAGGAAATAGATGTTCACCGCAGAATAATAGAGGAGACAGCGGATTATCGGAGCGAGTACAGGTACTCCGAGCACAGACAAACGCAGCCGCAGACAAGCGACGTGGGAGCAAAATGAATCTGAAAACTCTTTTCCTACAAATATGATGAACAATATTCTTACTCTTGTGTCAAGAACGAAATCAGTTCAGCGTAGAGCTGCTGGGCCAAGGAAAGTGATTAAGAATGCGATGCCTCCATGTGAAGGCAGGGACCCCCGGACATCTTGATCTCAGTGCGCTCCTCGTCCCGCCCCTTTCTGAGGGCGGTGTATCCAACGACTCTTTACCACTGCTTTCGACAGGGACGACAAGTGGCTCGCACTAGAGTGCGAAAGTGCGCGCTGGGGACGTTACCGCGCAGAAGAAGGAAAGATACATGAGATGAGGATGAGACAAATCTGATGTCTCCTGGTAGGGAGGTGGGAGTGATTGTTAACAAAGTGCGGGCGGAATCGGACTCAAAATGTGTGATGAGAAATGGTCAAGGATCTGGTGAGCGAAATTCGAAACAAAAACAGGGGCGGGGTTGCTAACTAGAAGTTTCGTAAGCAAATGTTTGTAAGTTTCTATTTGGGGGGGGGGGGCAATAATCCATAGCTTTTCCTTTAATTCTAACTTTACGCTATACTTGACCGTCACCAACTCACTTGTCATGTTCACGTGTAATACCGTTGGCAGCATCCCCTTAGCAAACGCTAAGGACCTCCTTATTTCTCCAACCTTCAAGCAGAGGCACTTTTCTGCTTCCTTTTTCTACCAAGCGCCTCCCGAGAGAGTTCCTTCTCCATTTCATTTGGGGTTCCCTGTGGTAAAAAAAACTAGTCGAGGAGCTTAAACACTCAAAATTTCGTGCTCCGTGACTATCCACGCGTCACCGAACGCACGTCCGCGCTTCAGCGCCGCGACGTCGCGTTGAAGTTATGTCCTGGAGCCTATCAAAGAATTTCTCAATATCCTCGCTCTGGTGATGTTGTGCTTTGGCAAGTTGTCGCTCACCATCGTTCGTCTCAAGTTTCTCGTTGACATAATCATAATGAGAGGCTTTTGCAACAGCGAGGCTTCTTATCCACCCTCTTCGCTTTTTATTAAATACGCCAATTGTCAGCTGTCTTGTCGCTGAAAAAATCGTGATGTAGCCTTTTATTCTCCTTGACTTTTTCCTTGACGAGTTGCAGCATGTAGTATCGAATCGGCTGCACGTTTCCATCTCTCCACAACAGTGGTAACCGTCGGCAACCAAGTACGAGCAATAACACCTGCGTCCTTCTCTTTCATCCGCCACCACTTGATCCTTGCTGGACCGCATCGCTTGACCTGCCTTAGCCTCGGAGGGGCGATCTTAGTTGTGTTCGCATTTGTGTGCAGCCTTCGATCGCGATGATAAGGATGAACTCAATCTACGTCTTGGTATTCCCGCTATAGAAAGACACGAAATGAGAGTCACACTTTCGCAACATTGTGTTCGCGATGGTGAGATTATGCGAGTCCGCATACTCAAGAACTCGATCACCATCAGCTTTACGCGTCCCATAACCCAAACCGCCATGACACCTATGGCCATCTCTCGCAGTCCCAACGTGGCCATTGACCTTTATGTAAATTAAGGTTATATTTATCATACTCTATAATAACGCGCTAAGCGATGAGTCATCCTATCAATCGGCGGTGCCGCAGAAATTAGTGGGGGGAAAATCGGGGGGGGGGAACCGGGGGGGGGAATAAGGGGGAAAATGGGGGAGGGAAATTACGACACGAAAATAGAGAAAAATACCTGGACGTCTTCTCCCTGCCTGAGAACTTCAGCCCTGTGGCAATCGAGGTCGCTGAACACGAATCTGAAGTTTGTTTTTGAAGTATCGATCGCCATTAATCGATATTGATGAAACTACCGATTTTGATTTTAATCTGAAGTTCGATTTTAAAGTTTCGATTACCATCTATCGATACTGATCAAATTACGGGGCAGAAAAATAGCAGAAAATACCCAGACGTCTTCTACGTGCCAGGGGATTCAGAAGACGACGGAGTACGTCGCATGACGTGCCTGGGACTCAAAGAACGTGCCAAAGACTTCGCTCAATGTGTTTGGGGATCAGGTAGACGTGCCGAGGACGTCGTCCAATGTGCCTGGGGATTCAGGTGTGCCGAGGACGTCGTCCGCTAAGGGTCAATCACAGAGGGAGACTGGTACCACTAATTGGGACCTTTCACTAAGGGATTACCAGTAGTGAGGAACCAATAGATCGCCCTATCGTACTATATACTGTACGTGCTGCGAGCCTTTTGACTCCAAGGTAGGGGCAAAAAGTACAAGTAGAGCAGCTAGTTTGATGTGATTGTCCTTAGCTTAGTGATGCTGCAACATCGCGCGAAGCGCGCAAATGGGAGGCACGCCGATAGGCGTGACGGAGCGCTTGTATATTATAAATTTGTTTCCATCAATGCACTTAGATAGAGAACAGTCGAAATCTTTAAGGGTATATCCATAGCCTATTAATATTGAGTAAAGCATGCTTAACTTAGTTGTGAAGTCTTGTAAAGACTGCATGTCCGTGCTATTCGTAGCATTTCTGTATAAATTGTTGCTTGTTTAGTTCTGTAACTAATATATGAACTTGAATTAGGAAACTTGAGAACCTTAAAATTATAGTCAAACATGTATATTTTTTGTCATTTTGAACCCATATGTTTATATCTAGATAACAACATTGTATATCATTTCTATGCGTTATTTCCAGTGAGTGTGTTTTTATAAACCCTACTCAACATATCAGCAATGAGTTTTCCTTACTGAGGAGACCCCGGACTGACACAGGCTTGCTTAGAAACTGTCCAATTTGACGTGAAAGTGTCCAATATGATTTTAAAAGTACCCATTCGACATGAAGATGGTATAAATCTCGTTTTCGAAGTTCTATTCATGGGCATCCTAGTGAAGGTCTGCTAAACCTTTCGGTATTATTTTGTGGTCTTTTGTTTCCGTAGGGTTTTATTCTAGATGAGGGAGCACGTAAGCTCCGTAGGGCCTGCCTCCTCCTCCCCAAAAAATGTTTCATCGTTTGAATAAATATTTCTAAGAAGAGAACAGACCACTAATGCCTTTACGAACGATGCGGTATATGTGTAGGTAAAAATTTAAAGGAGTCGCTTATGCAAACACCTGTAGCCGTATTCATGAAGGTAGGTTCCCGGGATCTTCCCGGCTTCCCGCGAAAAGCGATCGAGGCGAGAGAGCGAGGCAGAAGAGAGAGGCGAGAGATGATATCGCTATGATATCGCTTATCTTTCGCTCCCGCCGCTTCATGAATACGGCTTCTGGTCTTCCTCCTTATCACTGTTTTCCATAGGCGTGCCCAAGTGCTTACGCTGCATATCCTGATTTTGCCTCATGTACCGACACCTCGAATGTCAAGTTTATTCTCCCTTTCGTGTACACGATACACCAATACAAGGAAGTCTGCAAAAAGTACACTTTTACAAGATAGAAATGATTCAAATCAGTTTCTTTAAGCCTCAGTTGGCTGGCACCGAGGATGTAAGCTGTTACAACGATGTTTTGTTGCGATCAAAACTTCTAGCGCCAGGCGGGACTCGAACCCGCACCTCCCTCTGACCGGGCGGGAATGCTCTACGCCATTACACCACCGGCGCTGTTTGATCGAACGCAACTTCCACACCTCGTCCTCGGTACCAGTCAATTGAGGCTTAAAGAAACTGATTTGAATCATTTCTATCTAGACCTACAGCTTAGCTGGTTCCATGCTGATGTCAGCAGCCGGCTCATATGGGTGAGTGCTGATGGGTCCCACGAAGTGTGGATGTTCATCAACTCTGATGTGTCCCAATCTGTGAATGTTTTAGGAACAGTTTGTGCTATTCTGTCCAAAGGAGTGGATTAAGATTCCTTTAAGGCTTGCGATACTTAATTTCTTCTTTGTGGTCGAAGATGATCTTCTCCGGTCGGTGCCGTGGCAGATTGCTGAAAGAAACTGAGGCATTCTTGTGTTGCCAGCGGAAACGACAACTACGAGTGCTTCTGGCTTGTTGTAATGGCAGCCAAGAGATTACCGCCACCGCCCTACAAAGCAAAGATCTTTATTCACTATTTTTACGTCGAATATACTCATACTGCCCACCTGATGCTATTCTCCAGTTTTCTTTCGTAGTGCGCATGGAACTCCTTAACGTGGATGTTATCGAAGCACACTTTTTGCAGATTGCGCCAGGAGAATCAGAAGGAAGATTTGCCTTTTGTTTCAAAAGATTTAGAGTGTGGTTCGCGTATTCTGATAGCCGACCACATCGAAATCTGAAGGCAGCAAAGGTTTTGAAACGCTCAAACATGTCAAATCAACACCTTCATAGGTCATCCACTGATGTGTAACTGAGAAAAATCTTCTACCACTTAACGGAGGCGAATCATTGATTTAGAGCAAAGTAGTCTGCACGAGCAAATTATTAAAGGCGAGGGTGGAAGCGTCATAGAGGACACAGATCAAAAAACAACTAAATTTAAGAATTATGTGGTCAGATGTATGAGATTGAGAAATGCGAAATGAAATTCGTAACAGTTTGTGTTGAGCAATCATAGAAACCTAATCAAGGACGGACACTCTCACGACGAATAGCCCGCTTTGTAACAAATTGCAATTACTAAAAGTTGCAGTTAAATGGAAATTTCCGAGGGCGATAAATTCACAGGACGCCTTGCTTTAGGCAAAGATTTATCACGTCAAGCGGAAACCCGATGAAATGTGATCATTTATGCTCAACGAGTGAGAGATTAGTTGCTGACGCTTTTACGGAAAGCAATCCTATCGCTGTCGAAGAAATAATGGGTGAAACATTTCTACGCGGCCTTTCGACGAATCTACTAACTGCGGTAGTGAAAAATAGGCAATCATCACACTTTCAAACATCTGTAACAAATTGCAAGAACTAAAGTCATCTTCCTGAAGTTGTTATGCGTGAGAGGAATTGCGTGAGGGAATAACTTAACGCCCTTGTAAATGCAATCACGGAAACCGTTCGAAACGCAAACATTGGTGTAAGCTGTACAAATCGAGATTGTCAAAACCGAGGGAACTACCAGCGTCAGCAGTGAGATCAATCGGCAGGTTCCGCTACCAGTTCATTGCAAAATTTTTCTCGCTGCTTCAACAATGTACAGAATGTCACGAACACAATCCTCAATCCTACAACAATAACGCAATATAGGAGGTATACTGCAATATAGGAGGAATTGAAACTGTCAGCATAGATATCGCGGACGCAGCTCCCACATCCGTAGAAGTAACGCTTCTTACAATTACGTGAGAAGTTATGATCAATGTGATAATTATCGACATCGGGATCATCCTTATGAATTTTGGCACAACTGAGAAGTCACTCTGATGACATATAAATCTTTTGCATTAAAGGTGATAACGCACTAAATAACAACGAAAGGAAAAATATCCGATTAGTTAAGGCACAGTCCAGCAAAAACATATTTCGAGCTACATTTAAACAACAGAAGCCGGAAAATAGCGATTTGAAAGATAACGATTTCTCATAAACTAAATTCATAACGTTATCTAATCCATATTTGAAGGAGCCATGTGGAGATACCAGTGCTGGTATCTTGGAAAAGGAAGTGCTAGAGCTCCGACAAGCACTCATGACTTGCCAGGAGCAGGTGGAAGGTGGATGCGATGGCACAAATGGCTACCAAGGACATAAATCTGGTCGCCAATGTCGGACACGCCGATAAGACGTGCGATAGAGATGTGATGGCCGCGAGTAATGTCGGTGGCTGTATGGGGATAGCGATTCGAACAATGCATTGAAGGCACATGATTCGGAGGCTCTAGGACCTGATCAGGTTGTGCCACTTCTGTGATCAGCCGTGATACTGTGATAACTGTAGGAATGTAGAGCGTTAATTTTAGTAAACAAGCCTCACATATTAATAACCCTTCTCTAGGTTCATCGGTAATTGCATGTCAGCAGAAAGCTGAGAAAACCCATCATTGTTAACGTTAGGTTATCATTGGCGAGAGTGTTTGTTGTTGTTTTTTGTTTTTTTAATTGATCATATGTACATTTTTGTCGAGGCCAACAAATTCAAAAGGGCGGGCGTGTCACGGTATAGTGACCACCGCCTCTGTTAGCCACGCCCCTACTCCGGTTGGAAGGTTGGCAGTCTCCCTAAATGAATTCTTTGGGTGTGGTTGTTGTATATAATATAGACAATTAATAATGGTTTGTAAAACCTCACTCCCATCTCAGGCAGGAGCATTACAAACTTACGGCAAATCTGTGAATCACGGATAAGCATTCCATGAACATCTTGCATCCAACACATCGCATCCTCAAAACTTTGATACGATAATAACGACAGCACTCTTGAAAAAGAACAATTTTTACAAATTACAACAGAAACAGAAAGAAACAATATAGGAAAAAGCTTCAGAAACAAATGTAGTATCATCAGCTGTCGAGGTAGCGCCCTCTCTCTGCAGTTCAGTGTCTTCCGCTTCATTGGAGACATCCGCGTATACATATATCGCTGTAGACGAAGAACAAGAAACTGTGCTCTCGGATCAATTCGTTCACAATCTAAGAAAGAATACATTTCAAGAACATATTTCGATTGCCTAAACAACAACTATTTAAGTAACAAATGTACATGTTCTTTCTGCGCCCCAGATAGTTCGCACGAAGCCTTCCAGCTCTGCATCAAAGATATCCATATTGGCCATCAGTTCCTCGTGTACTTTGCCTCCTCTTTTCGCAAAGCTATACAGCTCCAATTCTATGTCGGCTCTTTGATGCTACGTCGCATTAAGTACGCGTTGCCGATCCACACAATTCGGGCAAACCTGGAAAACACAAGATAAATACGTTGTAACAGGATGTTGAATCAAAACAATCAATTCAATCAATCAAAACTCTTGCGCAAGGCGGGACTCGAACCCGCATCTTCTGCTTTCCGGGCAGCGATGTTCGCCTTACACCACCGGCGTTGTTTGACCGCACGTAACATCCGCGATACCCTCCAGGGGCCGGATTCATCAACAGCTTACGTACCTTTAGCAGAGAATTGTAAGCTTATCAACCGGTATGGTGAGCGATAAGCCGCGTTAAAAGCTCAGATAACGCGGCTTAGGCAACGTTCGATCTACGATCTTTCTAGAACATTCCATGGGGGCATATAAGGCATCCAGTGTGGCCTGACAGTCTCAACACTTCTGCTCAATCGCCAGCGCAGCTGGACCACGAGTAGACGACCAGCCAAGGGACAGCAACCGCCCGACGCCGCACAACGACCGCGACGAGGCTCCAATAAGGTCAACCGCGTAGTGCAAGTCGCACCCGACAGGAGGCACAAGCGAGGAGCCAACACCCAGGAGATTCTGGTATAAGGTAATAAAACTTTCGCCGGTCGATACACCATGGGGCGCCGAACCCTCGATGCAGTTAACAAGAACAGCGCGCGTCCGCGTTCGCGTGCGCGTATGTATCAACAGGCGCACTCATTCGTATAAGTGAGAGGCCTTCGCGAGCAATGTGCTGTTTGCGCATGCGAAATATGAAGGCTCAGCCTTTCCAATCTACTCCCCGCCACCGACTACACTCGTCGCGTTGTTGGGCCAGACGTGTTTGGAGCATCTTTGATTTTCTGTGGATGAATAAGTCAGGTTGCAAGCTGTTCCACATGGGAGTTCTTCGAACGAGGAAGGAATTTGCGTAGCTAGCAGTATTGGATTTATCTGGTCTTATACGGAAATAGGTCTACCATCATTCGGAGAAAGCTCAAAGAGATCTGAAATGCGAATACTAATTACGCCTGGGGTCAAGTTGTACATCAACCCAAGATCCGCAATCTTTCGACGAAGCTCAAGCGTATCTGCATTTAGCCTACAGAGCCGCTGTTCGTAAGAGAGATCCAAAAGGCCGCATAGGCGAAAACAGTGATGCGTGAAACTATTTTGAACCTTTTCGATCTCGCTGATCAACGCGTTTTTTGAGGTGACCATATACCATATAAACAGTACTCTAAAAGCGGTCTTACGCACAAGATGAAAAATCTAAAAAGCATAACTGGATCCCGCACTTTAAACGATCTGAGAACGAAGATTGAACCCTTGAGCGCTCTCACTACACTTTCGTGGATGTACTTTTCGAAATTGAGGGTTTCATCGTAATTAATACCAAGGTCACGTATCATATCAACGCTGCTTAACACCACTTCTGCCAAAGTAAACGATACGTTGGGATGGTTGTGTCCTAGTGTGATAACAGCAGCTTTTGAGCAGAATTATCCAATGCTCAAGCCCAGGACCAATCCTAAGTGGAATTTATGGCACTTTGAAGCTTCTCACAATCGTTAACCGTAGAAATCTTGTTGTCGTCAGCATAAATGCTACAGAAGCATCCAGGAAAAGTACGGGCGGTAAATCGTTGATGTAATTTGGGAACAAAAGCGGGCCCAAGCAGTTCCTTGAGATCCTCCGCTTGGTGGGGTATAAAAAGGCGAAAAACCGTGATTCACTACTACAGACTGAAGACGTTCGGTAAGAAAGGAGCGCGAAAATTTTAAAAGCTCTCTTTTATATCCTATGAAGAAAGCTTTCTAATTAGCAGTGGTATTGAAATCGAATCGAACGCTTTTGCATAGTCCAAGTAGCAGACAGATACGTATTTGCCTTGATCTAGTTCTCTTTGCCATAAAGGGGTAGCGAAAACAAGAGCGGTCATAGTGATTTCTGCCCAAGAAACCCATGCTGTTCCTCTCGGAGTAGGTTGTTATCTTTGACATAGCTTGTGATTTTTTTACACAGTATGCGCTCCATGACCTTGCTTAGAGAACTCGTCAGACAAATGGGTCTGTAGTTAGCCACATCGGATTTAGGTCCCTTTTTGAGCACAGGTCGTAAATATCCAACTTTCCATAATTTTGGAACATCGCCATGAAGCAAAAATTTGTTGAATAGGAGGGTTTGAGGAGAAGAAAGTCCAAGTGCTGCCTTCCTCAAGAAAATGTAAGGTAAATTGTCCGGTGAAGTGGAAATTCTGTTTGGCAGATTACGCAACACACCGTAGACACATTCACCCGTGATATCTATCCAGTTCAGGACATTATCAGTCAGTGAAGGCAACTTAGCTCCCGTATCGCGTGGCTGCTTGTAGACTAATTTAAAATAATCCGCAAATAGACTAGACTTACATGCATTGTTGCACTTATATGCATTATTCACGGCGCACTCCAAAGGCAAGCTGGACATTCTTAGAACAATTCCTGAGTAGGGCGGCCGGAAATTTCCGATAAAACTCCCCAAACGCTCTCTTTACAAGCTGTCGCTCACATTACAAGCTGTCGCGCTCACTCGATTGATTATGTCAGGTCTATATGCATTGTTCAACTCTATTGATTTACATGTCAAAAGGTAGAGCTCGAGCTGCTGAGTTCAAATATATGCTTCATTTCACAAGAGCTGGATTTTAAAGAAACCTATTCGAAAAAGCCGCTTTGGAACGCTCCAAAGCGTTCTTTTCGGGAATTGACCAAAAGATATGCGCCGTACTGTATTGTCGTCATTTCGTGCGCAAGTTCCGTCTGATATAAGATCTGGGATGCATTCCGTCAGCTTTATTTTCTTCCTACAATAGCTGAAGAAAGGTTCTGGAGTCCCACAGCGCACAATTTTCTTCTCTTTCATTATTTGATGCCTAGCTAAGGCTCGCTTGAGCATTAGAGACAACCTACGTAGTAAGGTACTCTAGAACATAAGGAATGCAAACGACCAACCTTTGTCTTAAGGAAAACTAAGTTTCATGGATATTTTCCGTCTTCATGGTTTTCTGTGTGAGAGAACCACACTTCGTTCCAATTCAGCCATGCGGTTAAGAATAAGTCTCTGACCTTCCTGAATATCGGACATCACATTCAATATGCTATCAAAAGAGCGTGTAAGCAATCTTTCAAGAGTCGTAGAAAAGCTGTCAAACCTCTCAATAACTTTAGCCGTTCATATCGGAAACTCGGCGAGATCGGCATTGTCGACGTGATCCTTCCTTGTTGATCGTTTTGCCGCGCCGCTGAGGCACACAGCAACCGTACGAGGTGACCGAAGGCAGGACGAATTGATTGAAGAATATCAGCTGCATTCTCTTCGAGAGAGCCAGTCGCCGTAATTACATGTCCTGCAAATCCGTAGATATTGGAGGAGAATGCTTCATTTGCTTCACCACCCGATTTGGCAAAATGTATGCTTTTTCCTACACGAAGGAGCGTGTATATAAAACATTTATCCTTCATTCGATGTTCCAAAAAAATTAGTCCCATGTAATGATTGGTCCGGTTGTACCGCCTTCGTACCCTGCACGGCGAGGCCCATTTACAGGTAGCGACGCCCTACTGCAAGATAGCGCCACCGACAGTCACGTCCACGTCGTCCACACCGGAAGATCGTGTGGTCCCGTGAGAGGGCAGGCCAGCCCTCTCACCTCAGCTCTCCTCCCCTTTGACCACGCCGAGACACGCCGAGATGCCACATAATTTTTAAATAATTTTCTAATATTTCCTCAACATTCTTGGCCGCGCTTCCAAGACACGCCGATACACGCCGAGACGTCGAGAATTTAAATCTATTTTATTTTACTAGATTTATATGTATATATATAAAGGAGACGCTCGCCATTAGTCTACATTAACCATGAAGCCAAAAGCCTCTGATAAACAAAAAAGGGTAGACAGTGCTATCCCACTAAGCTACGACCTGCAAGCAGTCCACAGGCCGCGCTTCCTAAGATAGCGCCGCGCCGACGACTATGGCAGGCATACATGACCCGTTCGCTATCCACCTGCGGAAGAACAAGCGAGCTTCATGGCACACAAGAAGAGCCCGCGCAGATAACAAGGAATCATAGAGCGACTATCTTTATTTACGACATTTATGAGAGGGACCAGGGTCGGAGGACCCATGGTTCTGTACAAAGAGCGACGTACTACTCCTAAACACAGCGGCCTCCCTGGCGATCCGCATCGACACCGCTTGTAGGAGGGTGCTGCTTCCTATATAGATCATGGAACGCGTTCCGCATGGCAGTCGTTACGAGAGTGCACTGCTGAAAAACAAGCAAATCAGCTGCGAGACAATATAGATGCAAAAATACCACATTTTAGTCATACCGCGGACGCAGTCCGAGCGTACTTTCTCACTCGTTTCAGGCGTGGATTCGCTAATTGGTAGGACTCCTCCGTATGATGTTCGATCCTCTTGAGTCGAGCTTCATCGCGATCCACTTTCAGCCATACCGAGGCACGTCTTTCGATGCAATGACTCCGTGCACTCATCGAAATCGTCACATCGGGTTCTCTAAAAAATTCTCATATTTTTTCTTTCTCGAAAGAAACTCATTGGGAACCTATGATGAGTGACAGCGACGCACCTAGCGTCCGTACAAATTTTACAATCGAAGCTAAACATTCTGGAAACTTGAATTAGAGCAAATTCTCATACAAGACCCATTAGCATTTTTTCTTCCAAAACAAAACAAAATCACTTGATTTCGGACTAGTTTTTTAGACATAATACAAAAAACTATTTATTCCTTCATAAATTTCCTGATATCGTCACCCTATTCATCCAATTCATCCTCATCGTCGCCCGAACTGTCTTTGTCGTATTCCGATTATCTCATTCATTCATGCTCATCGAATGCCGTCCGGTAAATTAATCGCTGATCACAACTTCACATGTTCCTCCTACAGTCAATAACTCACCTTATAATTTAAGCCATAGCGTAACTACTATGGTTGCTCCGAAACGTTAGCCGGATAAATATTATATCAATCTTGGTCTCGAGGTCAAGGTAATTCTACGATTCCTGTTTAAAATTATGCCAAGATTCAGCGACAGTCGGACATGGAACATACTATGAGTTCCTATATACTTCTATTGTATATGATGAAGCTTTCAAGCTCGAGGATGAATTTCTGTAGGAATGGAGATGTCTGGTTGTACCCAATCCGTACCCTGGACCTTCTACAGATTGTGATGCCCTGCTGCAAGATAGCGGCACCTGGTTATGCCACCGACAGTCACGTCTATGTCGTTCACACCGGAGGGTCGCCTGCTACCGAAGATTCCAGTGAGAGGGCAGAGCAGCCCCTTCAAGTAAGGGGTAATTAACCTGTAACTTGATAGGTTTGTATTTCGAAACACCTAGAGCGTCTCCCTCATATAGATAAAATGTCTTCACGACCAAGTAAAATACGAGCAGCAGCAGGAGTATGAGATATTGTTGCAAGGCTCCTGGTGATAGTAATTTTGAAATTTGTTAAAGTGCAAATACGCTCGAAAAAAATCGAAAATGTGTTTTGTAAGCTCTTCCATTTTAAGAAACTGCATTTTAGTGTTTAATTCGGCATATCTTTGATCCTGTCTTCGCTATGAGATAAGGACATATCGTTTTTTAGAGAAGCAAAATCAGGGTCTGTTTGTACAGCAATGTTGTGAGCTATCTCACCAGATTTACCAGCATATAATTTGCGATAGAGAGGATCGCCAGTTTTATACAGAATGAATTCGAGAGCTCAAAGATTACTCTTACTGTCCTGATTAATGTATCGTTTTCTTGAAGCAAAGCTTTATTCATAGGCACATGATTCTGAGCATGGAAAAGTTGAAACATAGTTTCCATAAAATCGAGACCTTCATCATCGAGTGGGAGTTTAGTTTCTAAAACTTCCACCGCGTGCACTGGAGCTGTAGAATGATGGATAAAAAGATTTTATTAGATGGAGAAGACGAGAATTGTTATAATGTTCTTGAAAAACTCCATTATCCAGCAATTGCACTGAAATCTAGACACCAAAAATTTAATTGAGCTATTGTACATGTAATATTTTTATAAGTAAATCCAGATTGAACGTTATCCGAAACAATGTGAGCAGGAGTTACATACTCTGTCCCTTCTGTTGCCGTAACATATCTACATGCTTTCCCCGCATCTGGCGTATTTCCCCATACCGTTGTCATTGGTCATTGCATATATAGTTATCAGTGATCTTTACTAACGCGCATCAGAGTAGACGGACACATCAGTTGCATATAAGGTATAGCATGGGACCAAAGAATATATGTCGGATAAGAATTGCATCTCTATTTGTCAGTCTCGGTCACTGGTGCTTATCTGCGGGTTTTCAACCCACATAGCAGCTTAAATGCTCAAGCTTCCGTGCCTTTGTGCTAATGTAAGCGTCACAATGGCGTTAGTGTCCAGTGGCCATCTGAAATAAACTAGCATGAGACGCACATAACTCCCTCATTAAGTCCGACTTTGGATATCGTAATACATCTTTTTTCATTTCCCGGGAATTAATTTCAAAAAACGCGCGATCCAGTCCTTTGAATTTTGTTCTATCCGATACATTTAATTGGAAGCGTCTCACACCTTGCACTAAACAGTGTGCGAAAAAAAATCCTTCCAACCCAGTAGGGGAATGGGTGAAGTTCAGCTGTTATCCGGCTATGTGCACTAGTTATAGAGCTTCTACACCTCCCTCTGAACAATGCGTTTACGATACGTTCGAAACCGAGTGAAAGGACAATATTCACTTACCTAAAACAACCTCTGTCGGCACTTATAGTGAAACGAAGAAAAGGCTTTCCTTATAATCAGATGAACAAATCACGACGCGATTTTTTCAGCCGGAGATGAAATACTTTGGACGACAGACGAGACGGTATTTGTTTTATTAGCTTCGTTGACAAAAAAAGACAAAATAGAAAAAGAACTTTCTTTAGTTTCAAAAATTTAAGTTTAAATTAAATTATATTAAAGTTAATTGAAGATCTTAACATCTTGATCATGACTGTGAAGGTCTTATCAATCATTTATCATTATTCACATAAAAGAGAGCATCAAATAATGCATCATAATACAGACAGACAGCCGGCCTGGTGTCCGGAACGTCAGCTTCGGGCAGACCCGACGGGCCAGCTTATCAGGCACCAGTGGCACCAATCACCACCACAGCACAAGCGCATCATAATACTACCTATAGAACTATCTGTCTATTAAAAGTACGTACATTATAAATCATTCGAAATCATGGATATTTCCACTGTCATTGTACGAAGTCTCAGAGCTCCTCTGAAGAAAACTGAAGGATAGAGATCTTGTGTTTCCTCCTTATTGCGGTTTCTTTCTGCGGTTGTTTTTATTTCTGCAGACTCTGGAGTTGAGACAGTTACGAACTCCAGGTAGTCCTTTCAGCCTCCTCTGGTACTGCGTGGAATTTCGTAACTCACTGAAAAAGTAAGAAACACTAATATGTATACGTAAATAGGCAACCTGCGTACTTCTCTTATGAATTCAACTCTATCGGTGAAATCGGGTCTTTCGTCTATCTTCAAAAAAGCTGGGAAGGACAGTCGGCGCAAACCTCTTTGACGTTCTAACGCAAACTTTCTCATATCATCTCCACGAAGCGTGCAGAAGCTCGCCACTTCCTGTTTTGACAGCAAGCAGTTTTGGGCCCTAAAATTAAATTTATACATAAGGTCAGTGGAATAGGCAAGTGTTTCTTCATGAACTTGATTTAAACCCCTTTCTCAGCGGCTTCTTCAGGAAGCCTTCTCCAGGAAGCAGCAGACCGATAAGGTGTAAAATTTTTGCTACTTCCTTGTCGTTTCTTTTTGAGACTTCCTCACGTCTCTTACGGAGGCCTTTGTTGCAACGTTGAGTCCCAAAAGCCTCGATCTCTCCATGACCTCCATAGCAAGCCCTGCACTGATAACAGCATGAAAAACTAAAAATGAAATTGCTGGAAACGAACTGGAAGAACAGCGCAACAGGGATGTTCACTATATTGTGCTGACTAAGTGTACCTAGCCTAAGATATTCTGGGGTAATCACCTTACGGCGCCCCTCTATGTCAAACACAGTCGGTGAGAAGTCGAGATTTACTGACAGTCTTGCACGTTTCTTTCACGCACTCTTTTCGGTCCAACAAAGGCTTTCTGAACCATCAAAATATTAGTTATGTTATAGAAATATAGCTTTATTATTCACAACGTTTAGAAATACACTGAAAGTTACCTTAGCAGAATATGTCGTCGTGCCAGGTGACCCTGCGTTTTTCTCCAACAGCACAATCTCAGTGAATAGACGATAGTGGCAGGATATCGGCGTCCTTCACACGTAGAAAGTACACAATTGCGAAACGCCCAGACATGGTGCAGGCAGTGCGGACAGATGGGAACAGATGAACAGAATTAGCAGTATGTTACGCTCGGGCAGACTAATACCCTAAGGTCACGGCACCGATTCCTATATTCAGCACCTTAGTTTGTTTTTCGACCTCATCTTAGCAAGGGAGAGTTCCCGCATTCTATGCTGGCGTGAAGATCATTGCGCATTATCCGTCTATAAGCAAACACAATCGGCTCTAGGAATTCTGACCAGAGGTCTTTGGCTTCTAAGCAATATGAAGTTAGGGAGTCATGAACAACCCTAACTATTCGCTCCACCTGACCGTTAGCTTTATGCTTACAGCTTATGGTAAACTTGTTCAAGATACCGAGGGTGATGTTGATTTTTGCAAAGATTTCACTGGCATAATTTGAGCCCTGATCCAAAACTAATACGTTCGGAATGCCGCGTTTGGATATAACATCATTTATTATAGCCTTAACGATTAGTGCCGTCTTTTGATTGACGAGAGGAATACAAATTATAAACTTGGTGAAAGCACGTACTGATATAGATATAAACCTATTTCCGTTTATACACTGTAGAAGGGGTCCGATTATGTCCCAAAAGGTCTTTGGGGGATTGAAAAACTTCCCAACTCTTCGCGCATGATGTTTCCCGAAGGGATTTTGACTTTTTGGCAAAATAGACATGTATTTACATATGTTGTGATATCTAAACACAAAGTTGGCCAATAATACTTGGCCTTTACCGCTGCACAGGTTTTTTGTATTCCCGAGTGAGATCCCATTAAAGGATTGTCGTGGTGCGCGGAGATCACGACATTTTGCATACGTGGGTTAGGAATCAGCAGTGCAGTCGCACTATACGTTGCATAGTACAGATATTTATCTATAATTTTCTGAAATTCTTTAGGCGGTTTATCAACCTTTCTCTGAAAAATCTTAATAAACCGCCATATTCAGAATCTTCCTGAGCTTTTCCAATGTCTTCCAAAGTGGGTAGAAGGCATTGAAGAATGGCGACAACTTTGCTAATGGGGTAGCGGCTAAGGAAATCACACAAAGTATTGTGTTTCCCTGCTCGATATTCTATAGTTATATCAAATGTTTGTATTAAAATCTGCTATTTGGCCAGGCGGCCTACCAAACCTGACGTGTGCATCAAAGATTTAAGAGGTGCGTGGTCAGTTACTAGAGTGATTTTCGTGCTTGCTACATACGGGTAAAACAGCTTGAGAGAAAGACTATTGTTAGTGCCTCCAGTTCGATGACTGCATAGTTTTTTCATGAGTATTCACTGAGCGACTGCAGTACTTAACTGGGTGTTCGGCATCGGTTTGCCTATTTTTCTGAAGTAGACATGCATCTAATCACGTGATGGATGCATCGCTGTGGATTACATAAGGGCGACCAAAAGATGACACCAGAGCTGAAGCTTGAACAAGTTCCTGTTTTAGGTCTGAAAACGAAGCTTGGTGATCTTTGGTCCACACAAAGGGGATGTTCTTACGTAGAAAAGGTTTAGTAGTTCCGCGATGATTGCAAAGCAGGGTATAAACCGGCCAAAATACGAAGCAGCGCCTAGGAAGGATTTAACAGCTTTCGTATTCGTGGGTTGGGGAATCTGTGCGACACTCGATACCTTTTCTGGGTTTGGTCTAGATCCAGACTTACTTATTAGAACTCCCACATATTGGATTTGAGTTTCGAAAAAAGAGCATTTGCCCGGTGTCAGCTTCATACGAAAGTCTTGAATACGTTGAAAATCTTCTTTCAAATCGCGCAAATGATCGTCAATGGATAAGCTAGCTATAATAACATCGGCTATGTACGCAAAACGACAGGATTTTAATTCCCGTATTAAATTGTTAGCTACCTGCTGAAAGGTAGCAGGCGCTTCCTTTAATCCTTGTGCCATAAGAGTGATTTGATAAAGCCCCAAAAAGAATGAAAATGCAGTCCTTTCTTTATTTACGGTTTAATGGAATTTGAAAAAATCCGCTTTTGAAGTCGAGTTTGTAATAAATTTCGTAATCACTTATAAAATCTATTATGTGCTGTATATGTGGCATGCAATAAGGTCAGCTTTTCTGTAATTGCATTTACTTTTTTATAGTCCATTGTAAAACGCCATTGCTCTTTCTTAGAATCTTTCTTCATTAAAACAATTGGGGAGGCAAACATACTTGTACTGGATTCCATAAGGCGTGTTTTAAGCACTTCCTTGGTCTGTCGCAAAATTCCGTTGCGTTTTTCTAAGGGGACGCGATAAGGTTTACGATTATGCACTTTTGAGTGTGGAACGAATTTGATTTTGTAAGTGATTGGACCGTTGTACCTACCTAAATTTCCATCTTTACCTACGAAGCATGAGGTGAGTTGGTCGAGCAGATTTACGAATTATTAAATTTGTGCTGAATAGTATGTATTGATTAATCCGTACTTGCTCGCTTAGCGGAGGAACCTTGTCATGCATTGGAAAACATGGAAGGTTTGCTGTGATGTCCGCTTTTGGTGGCACATATTCACTCGCTTCTGGTACTAAGTTAGCCGCAGCTATGGGCGTTTTACTTTTAAGAGAGGTTGTAAAAGGATTGGAGTTAAAAATCGAAGCAGAATGATACCTTCTATCCCTGAGCAACACAGAGTTTCTCCCTCGCATATGCCTTCTGGAAGCAAAAGGTGTAGGTTATCGCTAACGAAAAATTCCCGAGATGGCGGAACGTTCCGCTTTATAGTCCCAGAACGATATTATCATAATTTCGTTGCAGTTTTACAGATTTTTGTAGAAGCACTGGTACTGAAGAAAAGTGGGATTCTGGCTGGAATGGGTCAATCATGTTACCCGCGTTTCGTAGGAAAAGTTTTGCCTTGTTGAGTAATCAATCGAAATTTTATGGAAGTAGGATTAATTAATCATTGCCTAAAATGACATTCGATGAGCTTAGGGAAGAACCTGAAATTTATGTCTAATTTGCTTTTGTGAAAGCTAGGTGGCACTGAAAGATGTTTTATTTGATAGGGTTCGCAGGTAGGGAACTTTTCTCAGATTATTGAAATTTTCGAAGAACACTAGAACCTCTTAGCCGTTTCTCATAAGGATTATTTGAAAGAAGAGAGATGAGCTTAGGTTTTATAGCCACTAGGTCCTAGAGCGGCAAGAGATTTTTGACAATAATGAATTGTGGTCCCCGCTTGTCTCACTGTACTCCGAGGAGGACGACTGTGATTCTAGTTCAGTGGCCACGCTGTTACAACTACTCAAAGACTACGTTCTCAGCTGAAGTGCGACCTAGGAGGAGAAGAGAAAAAAATTAGAAATAAATGAAGAGATTTTTCAAAAATTTAATATTTTCCTTAATTTAAAAAATCTTAAGCTTCTAAGTATCCTATTGTGTATATATACATATATAGAGAGACAGAGAGAGAGCACGAGGAAATGGCTCCTAGAACTGACGCAGAACGACAAAAGCGATAGAGGAGACGAGAGAAGAAAAAATCCTATCTTTAATTCAAACCCTTTCTAGAAGCAATGTAGCTAGCCGAATGCCAAAGAATGGAACTCATGCCAACTGGGGTCTTCGATGGAGAAGTCGTTGATCGTTGAAATCCTCAACGAGTGGGGCTGCACGCTGATGCAGCCTCTAGAGCGGGTCGACCAGTCCAGCACGTCGACTGCGGGTTGAATGAATGACGATAAAAGGTTGGGTCCTTGTAAAGATTTCTGTAGCAAGCTTGCTATCTCCGAGGGAGGCTTGCTATATGTAACGGTCGTCTCTGGTGCTTAGAACTGCTCCTGTATGCTGCTGAGGTCACTGATTGTATGGGCTGTGTTTGCCAAGCTGCTGCGGCTGGGTTCGGCACTGCTTGCTTCCTTCAATTATTCAGATAAGATACTGAGGTGACCCTATAAAAATTTAAAGCCTAAACTATTCGTGGGACGGATGTAAAAATTTATGTCTTAGCCGGGACTCGAACTTACTAGTCGATTTTGGTACCGAGGCCCACTGCGCCATAGGACAATTTTTTTCAAGTGCCCAGATGGTAATTGGGACTGAGCAAAAAAGATTCGGAGAAGATTGGAACACCCAGCCGCTCCTCAGTTGCTCCTCTTCCCTCTGCGCCATGAAGATTGCACTATTAGTCTGGGGCCGTTTTCTGACAAAATGTAGTATTTTTTCAAATAAACAGTCATTTAATTGATGGACTTAGCCAGATTTCTCTCTAGACTTTCCCTGGTGGTTCTGCTCCATTCTACTCTCTTCACAGGGCTACTTGGGACCCTAGAAGCTGAAAATCCTAAGTTATCAGAATAGCTCTTCAAAGAGTTAACTTTGGGACAAAAGAAGTCATTTTTGTTTGAAATGTTCAAAAAAGCTATTTGTGTGCTGGGATGAAGAGAAAACCTTGGAATTTGGCTGGAGAAACCGATAGTGTCGTGTCTGCGGTGAGAAGGCGCCCAGATATTGAATTTCCCAACGGTTGGTACTTTAGCGCCCTATGATTCATTGTGAGGAGAAGCGTCTTACCTCAGTCGGTTTTTGTCTGTCTCACAGCCGATCGAGTTCGGATCCCCTGTGAGACAGAAATTTTGCCTTACTTTCTATGCCTTACATCAAACACTAGAAGCTAAACTTGGAACTCTTGAGTGGAGCAAATTGATTAGCGCAAGAAATCGCCACATGGAAGTGGGATCCAATAAAACTCTTGGTGGCGTTGGAAGGAAAATCCCAGTAGTTTTACAATTTGTCGGGCAGAAGATTGCTTTGTGGCCTTATATTTTAAAAACCTATATCCTTATCCTAATGCTCTATCGGAGATCCTTGTGAATCCCTTAAGGAGACTTACATATGAAGCGGTGGAGAAAACTCTGTGATATGTGGTTAATTTACCGGACGGTAACAACTCTTGGATTTGAGGTTAACATCATAAGGGAGTACCCCACGGAAGAAGAACTGAACTATCCGTGGGCTATCTGTGGTCGTGACTCTGCAGAACCCGCACTTCTACGAGAAACCTGACACCATTTCTTCCCTTTAGTGCTTATACTCCTCTGCTATTATCCGACATTTCTTTTTCTCGGATATTTATCGATTCTCAACATAAACATGAGGTTCTCAAGCTCCAGGATGAGCTTACTGGAGGAATGGAGATGTCGGGTTGTACCCAATCCGCACCCTCTGCGTTGCTCCTCTCGTCCCCTTACTTTATGTCTAATACAGTATAACATCTAAAACATATATACCAAAACATCAAAATCTATACCAAAACATAGAAACTGATACTCCTTAGGATTCAGCAGGTAAGGACTGATCACCTATAATTTGATAAATCCCAATAGAGAGTCACCTTATACATATATTTAAGTAGTAGTTGATAATGGAAACACACGTAACACAGTGTACAACTGAAGGCAGCCACTAAACTCTTGAGCAAGCCCAGGGGGCTGAGAGTGGATACGCCAAGAGAACGAGGAGTAGAACGCAGGTTCCGTTACAATGTGGACACCCCTCATTGGGGTTGCATCAGAATGTGTTTCTAGGCGGAGATCTAAAGAACCTTTCATCAATGTGTTTCTTGATGGAGATCTGAAGAGCTCTTCAAGAATGTGTTTCTGGGTGGATGCCTAAATAGGAAAACCGAGAGATCAGCGTACGTCCAAATTCATGAAAGGTCAAGGGTTCGGTGTTTGTAATGAAGATGTGAGATGTAAGATGGAATCAGAGATCGTTGATGGTGATCAAAGAACACGACGTAGCCATAGTCAGCAATTCTTTGAGGAAAAAGGCTACACCTTGCTACATTCTCAAACGTTGAGCGACAGGCGCAAATAGGGTACTGCTCGTAGTAGTGCTCGTAACAGGAGTGGAATGGAGGAGGGATTTCATCGAACAGATACGCATATGTATAGCAGCACGATTACTTGATAGGGGAAAGCAACGGCGACTTTTCGTCAAACAGGAAATCTGGTAATGGAGAGCGAGTAGCTAGAGAGAAGAAGACAGCGCTCAAAAAGTGGAAGCAGCCCAAAGAGGAAGTCGGCTTGATACGCTGCAGAAGGTTGCAAATCATCGTGAAGAGTTCGGTCGCTGCAGCAAAGTCATCGTGCTACGACCACCCCTACAATGGATTGACCTGAGGAAGAACTGATTCCTTATTGTTTCGCCAGATCACGACGCGGGGCTGCACAAGATTTTGATCAGGTGAAGAGTATCAAAATGTCAAACATCGAGTAATATTTACCAGGCAAAACTCTATGGGCTGGAGAGATTGCTTCCCACCATCGCTAACAATCCTGGGTCCGGTGCCTCAAATCTCATTGTGTGAACTAACAGTGACAATTAACCATGTGAAAGGTGGAAAAGAGCCCGACCCAGAGGAACTGCCAGTAGAGGTGCGGAAGCTGCTTTGGAAGAGAGCAGCGACTGTCCCAGCCGGGGTCTACGCTCAGTTTGTCAAGGAATGAACACCCCCCAGATTGAACAACAAGTGTCACTGTTCCAATCTAGAGAGGCTAAGGCAGTGCCGCTCAGTGTTCCAATTATTGATACGATACTGCTGTTCCGCTGCTGGATGAAGAGTTTTTAAAGCCGTGCTGCGTGAGATCGTCTCTCCAAATCCAATCAGCGTACATCTACGAAAGGTTGAGGGACCACTGATGCCATCATGCAGTATGACGTCTATAGAACGACATAGAAGCAGACGGGGAGACATAGAAAGAAAAGAACACAGCGGTGCACACCGCTTCCTTACACCTGGAAAAGGCTTCCAACAGGGAGTCCCGTGAACTGTGTGGCGCACTCTCAGATCACAGTCTTAACCCGCTTTTTGGGCCGTCACTATACGGTATTGGAATAATGCCACTATAAATGCCGAACAGTAGTTCACGTCATAAAATGTCAGGAATATTTGAATCTGGTGGAAGTTAAAGTTCTTCCCAGCTTCATTAATGTTGAACGTCTGGAAACACCCAGTCAGAAAAACAAACCGTGTATGAAAGCTGATGAATGTTCGGAAAACAACCTAGAAACTCGCTACCTGAAAACTGCCTTATATCAGCTTCGGCATCAGTAGACTAAACTTTTACTGCACTTAGCAACTATCTCTCAACAATTTCCCAACTGCAATCCACACTAAAGCAACAAAGAGCGTAGCACGGCGCAAAGATAACGAAATTTCCGCAAAACATTGTAGTGCCTCCAAACCATTTGACGTTGAACAAAAAATTGATTGACAGGCCGCTAAGCCGAACGCTTCGAGTGCGTTACAACTTTAGAAACAGCAATCAAATGCTGCCTGGTACCATTCCCATACCTTTACCTAGTGGAGCCCGAAGCATATCTAGTCTCCAAAGAAGAGGAGCCATTTTTTACTTAGGAATATAGGGGCGAAATATTAGAAAGCGACAGAGAATCATATGGAAATTGGAAAAAAGATTCCATCCGGTGGGCAAACTGTCCCTCTGAAGACTAAGTAATTAGTAAATAGGTTGTAATATTGTGGATTGATGTGGCCATAAATGATAGTGTACTCTCACATCCACTCCTTTGGTGATCAAGATCTAGAAGGCGGCCGCTCTTATGCGACCTATGTCATGGGGCCAAAGGGTTTGCCTATAGGATTAGCGGTCATACTCTTTGCTGACCTTCATTTTATCCATAGGTAATGGTTAATTAAAATGGATCAAGATCAATGAAGACCAATGGTATAGCCTTTTCCAGGTGCGAAATGTGGAATCTGTGTTTCCGATCACATATTCCCGTTTCGCATCCTTCCTCTGTGATACTAGGCAGCAATACAGTGCTTTGCTAAAGTTCATCGCTAATCTAGGTCTCTAGCAAGAAGGACAGATAAATTAAGAAAGGTTAAGGACAGATAAATTAAGAAAGCAGCGCTCAGAAATAACTTCCCACGGCGCGTTCTGGTATGCAAAATGCTCGCATGCTCGCTTCCATTTGTGGATTTTCAACGAAAAGATCTGAGATTTCCCCATTGGTACGAACTGACGAACTAATCGATGGAAGGATATATAAATCATAAAGATCGGTGTGAATCGTTCCTTTTATAGTTTATGCATTCAACTTCATGATAGGTTCCAACTCATTGGCAGTAGTAGTAGTACTCGCCAAGCTGTGGAACCAGGACTGCAATACAGACATCGCTAAGCTTACACTTCGGAGCAGGCGCCTTCCTGCAGATAGAGCACATCGCGCCGCACCAGGATCTGAGGGTATTCTTATTTGGTAGGAACTGATGCTCCGACATCACGTCGTCTCCAAAGGCCAGTTGGAGATACCGCGAGGCATGACGTTCGCTCGAGTTAGATGACCAGTAGAGGCGAGAGATCCAGACCAAAACCTCGTGTGGCACAATTTACACTAACTAGCAAATGGAATGGTTGGAATTGATTTATATTTAGACGGTCACTCAATTTGCCTCTAATTATGGGCAACACCATCGCCTTCGAAGACTCCAACGCCGATGGCATCATGCTGCACTGCCGTGATGATCTCTTGTTTGTATCAAATACGTTGTATTTGACGGCCCGCGATCGGTTTTTCCCTTGGCTGGCCGGAATATCATAGACGACGGCGGTCTTAACGCCTACTTCTTCGCTGGACATTCTTTGTCTTTATAAATATGCACGATAGTTCTTCGACGCTCTTGAGGAGTCCTCAAGTTGCTCACTTCCTCCAGCCTAGCTTCGGGACTAGATCATTCTCCGTGACGACCTGGTGACCTAGGTACACGCTTGAGCATTCGGAGATATGTCTCAATGGATGTGAACAGGGCATCAGAAAGACTTTCGTTTCTCATGACGTACACTTGGTATAACATAGACAGATGGAGGAAGACGAGATTCTATGATCAGCTGGTTTGTTACGGATACAATCTTCTCAGCATTCTCATTCCTCGACCGGTTTCATCTTCCAGTTGGAGGCACGGCAACCAGGGGTGTGCGTAATTACGATTTACGATTTACGATTTTACGATTTAGGCGATTTTTGGCAAATTTTTTACGATTTACGATTTACGACATTTTAGGTCGTAAATCGTAAATTTTCGTACATATGATATTCGGTCCATGGATGACAAACGTTCACATAACGTGATACAATTCGGGTTATGACTATGTACCCACTTTTAAGGACCGCCCTCATAGCCCATTGCTATTTCCTATTTACTTTTTTATGTTCTGCTGTGGCGCTGTGATAGAAAAAAACGCAGCTCTAATTAATTCCTGGCAATGGAACTGGGCTAGGCTTTTTCCTGATCACATTACAATTGCCTGATAGTATTTCGTTGCAGTTTACAGAAAGACAAATTTTCCTTGCACTGGAATGAAGATGATCACTGTTGAACCATATTCTATGCTGCAACCACCGCCTAGTCAACTTGCAACTTTTTCACCACTTGTTCACCACATAGACGACTCTTTCCATTGCACACGAGTAGAAATCATGCAAAGCCGTCAAAGAACATTGAACTTGATTGGATTCTGTGGAATAACGGCTAAACTGTTAGAAAGAGTAAAACAATCATGTCTCAATCTGATTATACTTCACGTCATGGCGGGTAGTCTATTTACGCATGAGGTGCGCCTTAAGCAAAACGTCTGACATTTTCATGATAAAAGTGAAAAAGTTTGACAATTTTGGTCTCGTCTACAGTGGATTGATTAGGACTGTTGCGTTCCGCCTATGCGATCCGTTCAGAATGCTGAAGAATGGGCAAAAGATACGATAGCGTTATTACAAAGGTAGTGAAGAACAGGACTGGCGAATGCAAGCAGTCATTAATTAGGAATGCAATATTTTGGAGTTTGCGAAATCTAATAACTGCAAGCAAACTTGCGGGCGAAGAAAATGCCGAACATAATTGGCTGGTATCGTCGAACGAAGTTCTTTCATTCCAGAAGTTGTGGTTGCCTTCAAAAATGATAAAGGGTAAATCACAGCGTTAATCAGTCCCTGTTTGAGATTCGCCATCCATTCTTTCTACCTCAATGAGATATCGTAGGTCATTTGAGTGTGAGTTTGCACTATAAAATGAATTGCGGTGGCCAGTCGATATAGAGTTCAGTGTTTTAACCTTCCCAGGGAAATCAGCTACCAATTCACAACCCTGTATTTGTGAAAGACTTGATAGCTGAGGGTAGGATACGAATCAAGAACTATTCCGGAGCACGCGATAGCCGTCCTCCTCTGACTCCTCTACCATGGGTTTCCCCTATATGCTTCAAATGCACATTGAACGAATCAGTTAAACCACTTTTAATTCAAACTGGACCTTACTTCTCTACTCTACTTTTAAAAAATCCCACACAAAGTACCTTTCTTTATATTTTTAAGATGAAAACCCGACTGTGATCAGTGTCCAAAAATGTGATCATACTCTTTCAATCGTCACACAATTTCTTTCCGTCTGCTACAAAAATGCTGTTGGGTACACCTCAAAATGTGAGAAGGCTTAGAACTTTAGATGCGTCATATCATAGAAATGTACCAAGAGCTCACTCAACAAGAGATGATTGCTGGATTAATTGTGCAAATACTGTTTTCGCCGAGTTGGTCAGCGATCAATTTTTTGTTTGTTATGGTTGGAATGGTTTTTGTTGGTTTACTCGGGGTTGCTGCGGTTGTTTCTACAAAGTCATTGCTTTATATGCAAGCCAATGGCTAATAGAATGACGCAGTGTAAGCTTTTTATTTTGGCTCCGTATATAGACGCCTTTTAAGATAGCGTTTTTGAACAAGCAGTTTATTCTGATTGTCCTAAAACATGTCCAGGTTGATTTGAAAGGTGCTAGTTGATTTTAATGGCTTCCATCTTAATTAGAAAAGTGTCCAGCATCATCTGAACGCGTCTCATTAAAACATATGGAGCTTCGATTAGCTTTAATACAATAGAAGAAAATCAAGGAATTTGGGTGCGCTATAAGTCAGGCACCTCTTACGATTTACGACGATTTTTTTCATAATCACGATCTACGATTTACGAAATTTCGGATTTCATTTACGCACACCCCTGATGGCAACGCCAGGGTAATGGTGTGCTTCCTTCAAAACAATTGATTAAGCGCCTGTAGTGCGCTTTCAGATTCGAAATTCATGTCAGGCGCCAAACTACCAATGAAGCCGACCATGAGAGGAGGGAAAGGCTTCATTGGTCTGAGTACTGGAAGAACCTAGAACCAGAGCTTAGACTCAAATAGATCTTGTTGTAGTGACTCCACGGACTTCCAAAGACTCACTAGTGAAGGAGTAGATGATGCCTAAATGCAACATACCGGGATTCCTTCCATGTTGCTGAAAATAAAGCCACTCAATCGTACTTAGCCCTTGTTCTTACTCAAATACCCAGTCATTTAAGGACAAAATCATCCGTTTGATGTCGAGATTCTGCTCATCACGAAGTGGTCACAGACCGGTCCTTAAGGAGTTGGACCGAATTACATCGATGTGCACTCAAGGATTTCTACTTCAACTAACTTCATCGAATAAACTTGTACTGCAATACAGAGTAAAAAGTTGTTCAAGTCTATGCGCAACTACCCAAACATCTGTGCACCGATGAAATTTGTTAAACATGGAAAAGTCTTCGATGAAAGAGGGGTGACAATCAACGTACGTTATACATTCGACGAAATTCTAACTGACAAAGTACAATAGAAGCGTATCAATGTTAACACAATGCGCTGGAAAGAAACAGGAAATGAGGTCTCATTCAGGGGTATAGAACGCTCGTACACACACCGACTAACAGAACGCTATAAACTCGACCGGCGCAGTTCAGTCCAGGTGAGTGTTGACTTCCTGAGCGACGTTCCTCATCGCTGAAACAAACAGCTAATGTTGCTGACCAGATGAGACAGAAAGAAGAAGCAATACTACATATGGTCGGATTCTTTCAGAGGGAAACTAATGGTAGTTATATATCATGCTTATACTGTTTCATGATATGCTTGTAACAGCCAATAACCACGAGAGATAAGTAAGATGTGTAAGTCTGGCCACAAAATGAGCTCTAAATATGTCAAGCAAAAGGTTTAGGGTTTGCTCTGCCGTAAAGTAGCACATTACGTTTTATATACCGCAAAAATTTATAGCAAATATAACGATTCCATCCACAAAGCTTCTATCCCAGGTTGGAGCCGAACCCTTCGACTTTCCTTACGCTGTTACCTGTCACGAACCCAGGAACAAAGGAGCATTGCCCGCATTAATCAACGGCAAATTTGAAGAATCATCCCCAGTAGCGCATAGGTATCTTGACCTCGAAATCGAACTGATCGCGTACGGATCAGGGCCAAATTCATAACGATCAGACCCGCGCAGGTATGCGAGGCATAAGGGTAGAGATAACCACAATGAAGCATTCCTCTCCACTCCTCATCTCTACCATGGGATGAGGTATGCTGATCAAAGCCACTGTTCATACTACAGTACAGTCAGTCAGTAAAGGCGGCTAAGGAATGAAATTTGCCTAAGGCGCCGCCATTGTCTCCATCATAGCGGTCTTGGGGTATAACGCATAATGCCTTCAGCCAAAAACCGTTCCTAAGCCTCGAAATCAGTTCACGATTAGTATACTCAAAGGCGTTCTTCCAATACTTTAATGAAAAATGAATCGGAAATTACACTAAAAAGTACTAAATAATTTATTGAAATTAATTAATTTATTAAACTTAATTTTCTGAAATAGCTAACACTACAACTATCAAATAGTCTTCTGCACTTGCACTTGGAACACATTTTAAATTTAAGAAGCAACTGACTCTTTGAACAGATGTTTCGATGATCTCTCCTCTTCACATTCTGCACAACATTGCGCTTCATTGTTCTTCGGAATACATGCATGACACCTTCCGAGAACTTCACCCCCCCCCCCCTTGGAAACAAACATAGGGTACGTGGTCGCCTTGCCTTCTATCCTATACACAGTTCTAATAGATGTCAGTTACCCACGTCGTTCATAAAACCCAGTTACTTGAAACTGCTTTCTCATCTCCCAATGAAAGACGACACCACTGACAAGTCGTGTGTCGATTCGCTAAAGAGACATTACCTACAGTCTGCTGCAACTGCTCCTAAGGTTCACTACTGACTAATCATTGTCAGAAACTCGTCCATAGTGTTTCCTTTATAACCCATAATGGCATAGAACATGTTCGAGATATATAGTCCAATAATACGACCACTTGAGCAGGGACTGGGAGTGAAGCTCATTATTTTCCAATTCCGTGCGGAATGTCGTCTTCTCAACAAAACGATGAACGGTTACACAGGAATGGTGTCTGACAAGTAACATCAACCATCAACCCAAATAGCAATGCAGTAGGAAGTATTTCGAAACAGAATGACGCCTCCCAAAGCTGAGCTACCCTACAATTTTGGAAGTGGGACAACATCACCACCTCTAGCTGACCATTGCTTTCCTTATTAGTCAAAGTATTAGGGAAAGACATATTTGTAGATTTTGAAGATAGATATCTGACAATGTGAAACATCCGCATTGTCAGAAACAAACAACAGTATAAGAAGCTAGCAGAAAGACACTTCTCGCTTAACCTGTAGAATGCAATGTTGAACTAGATTTTCCCAATCTGCAAAATCTGAAAGCAATTCGAAGTGGATTATGCCTTCAATCTAATTTATGGCTTCCAAGTTGACCACGGATATGACTTTATATGACACTTGTGGAGGCTGGGGACCTAACTTTTAAACTCTAAAAAACCGATGACCATTACATTTCAGGCGTAGAGAAAAATCTACAGTTCAGAACGTTAAAAATAAAGGTGGTCCAGTCCCACTCACCATCTTTTGCTTTGTCAGCGATGTTTCCGATGCGTTGATCGATTGTTGTGTGATGCTTCACAAAGATTGGCTTGATGGCCCTTAAACAAAGTGAATCGAAATCAACGATTCATCGCTACGGCGACGTGAATCAAATAAACACCCACTTGTGATAAATCTTTGTCGCTCCTGTTGTGGACGGGAGATAGAGCCAGAGAAGGAAGAGTGACTTGAACAACCAGTAGACCGGAAAAATTGCGACGATTTGCTGTGAAAAGAACTCGACCACGGAAAGCACTGCGAACACAACCCTGAAATACTGAACTTAAACACTTCAATGGGACAACAGTAGACTTTCTGCTTCATTAAACTCCTACTGCCCAAATAAGGCAAATGTGCGTTTAGGGGTAAGCCAATCCGCCGTCTCGAAGGTACGAAAGGATTTATCTTGAACAGGACAAGGACCTGAGCCAACTCGAGAGCACGTGAAACCTCCACCTTCTGTGAAAATACCTTCTGTGATCCACCCTGGGCCTAACAAGAGTGAGCGAGCAAATGTTGGTGCTCACCGCCCTGCCCTGCATACGCCACGCATTGTACACCTTCGGAAGTGGACACAACCCTTGTTGCCCAGTTCTCTAGAGCCCAGTCAAACGAATAAACGTTCTCTACACTGGACACAGTTTGAAGGATCATTTCACCTACACAGAGACTTGATGCGGCCAGTCTAGTCAAGACGTTAGAGTTCTCTCATTTCCTGACATGTCTAATACCAACGCATTGACCACGGGACAATTCTAATAGCAACGCATTGACCTCGGAAGGGTTAAAGGTGACGAAAAAATGAAAGATGTGAAAGATAAAGAGGGGAAGGAGTGAATCTGCAGTCAACTCTATGCTGCTGGTGAATCCTACAGAAACGATTACAAGCTTCCTCAAAGGGAATAAATGCTGATTTAAAGGAGCCACCTTGGAAATGTGTCATTTTGCGCTAACACGTACAAAACCGTCCCTTTTCGGCAGTCTTTTTCATCCGCCGTAATTTTACAGAGGTTCACCCATAAGGTAAATCTCTGTATGACAAGACCTACCGGAGTATTGAGGGCTGTTTGCTACACACATGGAATGACATTTTTGCGTAGTATGTGCTACTACATAGCTTATGCTACGACTTATGACGCCAATTGACAACACTACTTTGCGCACTTTCCTTCCAAAACAAAGCCGATGGCTTTTCAAAGTCTGCTTGCTATTAATAAAAAGTTTGTATCAGAGTACTGCTTCGCTTCGGCATGGCTGAATATACATCTTCAGTTTTTCGTACCACGGCTACCTCCAGGTCTTCATGTATATAGGAGATTTCTCTAGAAAAGAGAAATGTGAAGACTATGACAAGGACTTTGGGGTAAAGAATGCTAAAGTTTGCTAAACTTTACGAATACGTCAGAAAACCAATAGATATCCTGCCCTCCCGATAGCGTTCTCTTTCAGTTTTTTCAGATCACTAACGCGCAGGGGGGGGGGGGGGAGGGAGGGGCGTAGTGATACACTGATAAAAAATGAATTGAAATTGATTCGCCTGTGTGCAAGGGGAATCTGTTGTCGCTAGGCTGCACGTCGTTAGCAGTAAAAAAGATCGCATTGGCAAGAACTACCCAAATGTGCAACCATGTTCAGAAATATTTAGATGCACTAAGGTCGGACGATATATCACAGTGCGGAGCACTAGTCTGAAACAGAGACGTCAGCACTCGCAAAGCGACTAGAACGCATGTAGAATGATCATCTCCGTGCAGCTTACTTTGTCTTTTCCTATGGTTATCGAACAGACATGGGGCTGCTACTGACCACCTCCTCGGACTAGGCAGAGCTCGTATATAAGTTGCAATTTACCATTCTCGGGTCAAGGGCCATATAAAAATATCTCTGTTGCGCCACGATTTAAAAAATTGGAAAACAAGTGAAAAAAGCCCACCAGTACGTCAGCCACTGAGTGTCATCGTCTTTTGTTGCAGTTTCGATAGCCTTTACACTGAAATTGGTATACATTTTAGTGCAGAGTGCTGAAAACTGCCTAGGCGCAATACTGTGTGAAGCAGGTGCTACCCTCACCTCACGTATGCTGGATAAATGAATCCCATAAAATTGCATACAAGCTGCGCGAAGTGACCGAATACGAGGTAGAGTGCCTGCAGTCCAGCAACGGCTGAAATAAGAGAAGCGGAATGGGAGGCTGGAAGCAAAGGGTCGATGCTTGGGTTGCTCCGTGTATACGCGTCTTACTTCTTAGACTCAGCACCCGAATAGAAAAGCCCTATCATCATAAGCCAGCAGCAGTTACAACAGCAAGGAAAACTTAAAAGTATCCTGCCCCACTGATACGTAAACTACTTTTTTTATTTTAACGACCATAAGGACGGATTTAGCGGTTTTGAACAAGGGCCCCGCCAACGTCGACAAAGCTTTGCGGAGTCTGTGAATTAGCACTAGCCTTGTTCTGGGAGAACAGTTGCTTTAGACACTGCAGATTCTCAGCGAAAAAAGCCAACTACTGCACATAAAACCTCTTCAAGGTTTCGAAATCTAAGCACCCTTTTCAACCCAGCACCTTCTGGAACTAGAGGAGCAAATATTAAGCTGAAGGTTCCACCTGAGGGACCTAATGGTCACAGGTTCGTCACGAAAGCTTTCCCATAAGAGTGTTTCCGTCATATGTGTCACGTGTGCCCTATTGTGGAAACAGGTACAACTGTGTTTAATTTTACGAAGAAAAGAGATAGCGCCCTTCTAGAAAGTGTACAAAGCAGCTTCACCGAGAAGTTTATGATGAGGTAGTCTTGCATTACAGGTGAATTCCACGCGGACCTCAGAGAACTCTAAACGTCTCTCCTCTTTCGAAAGTAGGCAACGTTTCGGATTTCATCATGTTGTGTAGAATTGTCGCTAGCAGACTATCTATTAATCCAACAGACCTCTTCGATGACGTATGACAAGATCCATAAGAAAGCTGAAACCCTGGATTTCGGCTGCCAAATCGCTGAATAGATCGGACTTCCGAAACTATAGGTTTCTGAAGTTCAACCCCCTACTTGGTGAGAACTAAGACTTAACGATATTCTATGCGCAAGCATGTAAGTTATTTATAGTGTTAGGCAAAAGGATGTATGATCTACTTCGATTCGTTGATGAATGCTATACCGCACTGTTGTATGCTAAAGGTTGTGCGTGTCTTAAAAAGATTAGTGGAACGCTGCCTTGTCCATCGACTGGGCTCTGCAAGTCATTACGTTCTTACTTATCCCTACTATCCCCTTTTACTTAAGCAGTTGATGCGTTACATTTTTGGATTAAGGTCTGAACGGGTGAGAGCGTCTTACCTTATCATTATAGGACAAAGTTAGGTAGCCGTCCTGTGATATCGTAGGAGGGAGGCTCTTATCTGCGTTAGCGGAAATGAACACAGAAACCGTGTTGTGTGAATATTCTAAAAGCATATTTGCAAACTCGATGCAGGCACAGGCCCGCTAACTAGTCGAATTTTTATATCTCACGAGGATGGGGTAGTAGTAAGCTTTGACACCAACACTCAAATCAATATGCTTAATCAGCGCGCATATGAACATAGACGGAATTCGACGATATCGACATTAAGCCGGCTCAGCTGACAGCATTCCTAAACAGGGATAGCAATCGGCGATAAACAATTACTTCGTGGCAAGCGCATTCTACTTCCACAGAACATCGTAGGGATATTCTAGCATGTATTGGCCTACACAATCCCTTTGCGAGGGTCATGAACCAGCCATTACTATATTTTTAAGACACGTCTGGTGTCGACTAAGCCCAGAAGGACAGAAGGCTTAATTGGAGTAGATGGTCCCGATCCTCGAGTGGGACTACTGAATGAGCGAAAATCCGCGCCTCCCCCGACTGCGCTATGCGCTGCCTAAGTCATTGCCATCCCTGGATACCAAAGTCTGTCAGGATTTAAACCAGGACGGTTTTCCAAAGGAGATGGGTGTTAACGCTGCCATCACGGCAGCTCTCCCGAGGCAGAGTTCATCGAATTAAAGGGCAAAGGTTAATAAATACTTGTGGGTGTGCGGAGATACCAACGAGGATCAGCGAATACCACTTCATCTGGTCATTTACCAGCCAATGGGTAGGCTAGGTGTACGTCAAGTCATGAGTATGTTTCTTCCTCAAACCCTGCATACACCCGGGTTCAATAAGTGATGAATCATCCGCTGGTGCTGGAGATTCACCCACAATTCGAGACGCTAGGAATGTGTAAGAGCAGCGTTGCAAAAGAAGCACCGTTGTTTTGTGAGAAATAATCTTCATCAGCATCTTTAGAAGGAGCTCACCAAGGACGATGTGCAGCCTTCGGACGCCGGTCTTCTGCTCGATCGTGGCTAGAACATTATTCACTGGGCCATCACCATGAAGCTGTTTGTCGACATCGTCGAGGACTTTCTGAATTTGAGGAGGAACCGACATCCTGCTGAAAATCAAGACTTTCATTTCGAGTGCTTGAAGACACATCAGCATCGAACGTTAATATCTCGCACTGAGGAAGAGGAGGAAAAATGGAAAACAAATACAACCGGACAGCAACTAACGGAAAACGCCGACGTGACAGCTGTCCGGCGCCCCGAAAAAACCAAGCGAATGTCGGCGTTCGAAAGCGCTAATGGTCGGCGAAAAGAAGTGTCCCTTCGAGAAAACGGCTCGTCATAAAAAGGCGCGTGATGCGAGAAGAACCGTCTAGCCGGCCCGAACCTTCGGGCATGACCTTCAAACTCGGGCGCCCAGGAGTGTTTCGGCCACGAAGGCCGACAGCGAATCGATACGAGTCAGATGGGCTTAAGAAAAATCCAGAATAAACCACTAGATCGAAGTGATAATGATTGGTCCTACGACGAAGACCCCTGGCGTTATTGTACTTTCACGACTCCAGAGGTCGAGCAGAAGTCGAAAAAAAATCGCTCAAACTTCATCCAAGGGGTTATCATTGGTGGTGATCAGTTTTTTTTTCGCGGATTTGAATTTTTAAAAATTTTAAAAGCAGAATTTTCAAAAACAAATGTCAGATTCGTGATCAGCACCCCAAGTTGACCCTGGTCGAAGTTTGGACGAAAAAATACTTCGACCTCTGGAGCCATGAATGTACAATTGGGTAGTAGTGTACTTTGTGTACCGCACTTAATCTTGCTCAAAATAGGTCTGCTAGGGGTAATCTTCCATGGGAAGAACGAATATCATAGTCGTTTTTTTTAGGCGGAAATGCCTTATAGATAAGTTAGGTACTATCAAACCGCGAAAACTCGTTAAAGCAACGTTATTACCTTAATTAATTAGTGGATAGCGGTTTGCGATTTCTTTCCAAAGCAAATAGAGATTTTGATCACAAGCGTGCTGCCGTGCGTAGTGCCCCCACCCCCCCCCCCTGCACCGTGCATAGTCCTATAATGAAATTTTTTAAATGTTTCAGCGTAAGCCCTAGTTTATACTTGCGCCGCTGCGCGGCGCGGTACGATGGTTGGGATAGATATTGACCGGGCGGCGCGAAAAATCAATATCTATGGCGATCGTGATGCCGCGCCGCCTGGCGGCACAAGTATAAATGTCCGGGCTAACGCTCGGACATTTCCAAGGGAGGGGATCTGGTAAGTTAAGGTATGTTGTATTGCATTTCGTATGTATTGATGCGTAGCTTCCATTAACAACTCATAATGGACTTACCCCTAATAGACCTAATTTGAGCAAGATTAAGTGCGGCACACTAAGTACAGTAGCGCATACAATAGTGCCAAAATCTACCGACTTTCTTCGGTTGCCTTCATCACTTGCTCAATGTATCAGAAAAATTCAAACACACGTCCAACCAAGGGCCTGTTCACACTTCGCGACAGCAGCGACAAGAGCGACGAGCGCGCAGCGAAGTGATCAACTGAATTATAGAACTCAACCAGAATTTCCTACAACCGTAATCTGGCGCGCGATTCGGGCGCGCCCCGTCCTTTAAGCTGTCGACTGCGCTGCCGCGCGACCCGACCGCACCGCCAGCAGTGGACCCTCGCCAGACTTCCAATGCTTTTCGATACTCACGACGACCTACATTTGATTCCCACACAATATACGCTGTTGAGGGGTCTTATGTACCTTTATTGGAAGAAGGAGCGGCGAATATTATTATGCCTGAACACTGTTTCCAACTAACATCTCTTATCAACAGACATGTCGAACACGAATTTAGGGGGCTAGCACTTCCATTTGTGGTAGTGCTGGAAATTTGAGGAAGTCAGGACGGGGATACTGCCAGCAACACAATCTCTTCCAGACGTCCTGAGACCATGTTTGTTCAATCATAACTGTACATGGAGAAAGAAGTTGTTCGGAAAAACGTCTGACCCGAATGCAAGAAGGACAAGGGAATGGACATCTATAGAAATAAAGGATAAAGGATAAAGGACGGCGTTAGTCAATCCCTTCTGGGATGCGCCAGCGCATTCTACTTCTACGGGATGTCGTGGAGGTGATATGAATGCGCATTTGACCATACAATGACTTGCGGTGGCCACCGATGAACAAGTCAGCGCTCTATCCTTCCCAGACACGTCTGGTACCAATGCACCGACCCCGGAGGGATGGAAGGCTTGGTTGGCCTGGGCGGAAAATCCGAACCAGGAACCTGGTATCGGGTGCACGCGACAGTCGCGCCTCCTCCGACTGCGCTACACGCGCCCATTTATAGAAATATGCTCTCAAAATATCGGAAGGACGACATCCCATACTGTTCAGTCTGCTTTCGCTTACAATCGGATGAAAAGATGTTTCCAATAACGTTGACCGGATCCATGTGAAAACTAGACGCACGCTGCGTGCATGCATGGTTCTAAGTGTTGCCCCATGACGAAACGTCGTTATAATTGATCTAATGTCATCTTTATAAGCAAATGTGTGCCGTTATGAAAGTTCATAAAATACTCATCGAAATGATACTAAAGTCCGGCGAGGGCGAGTCCGGAGTCCTTTAGACTGCTGCGGGCCGCTCGGTCTGGTCGCGCGGCAGTCTAAAGGACGGGGCGTGCCCGAATCGCGCGCCGGATTACGGTGGCAGGGAAATCCGGTTGATTTCTATAATTCAGTAAGAGAACGACGACAGCGCCCGGAAAGTATGAACAGGCGAAGCAGCGACAAGAGCGACTGGGCGACGGACGTAGTGTGGTTGGTGTAAGTAATTGCACCATGAGGCCTCGTGCATACTTCCTGTCGCCGCGATGCAATCGCAGTGATGAGTTTTGCGCAGCGACGCGAAAGGAGGTGGAGTTCCTAGCACTCGTCGCATCGCTCATCGCTCTGCAAGGGAGCACAACGGCGATCCGCCCAGCAGCGCTAAACACCGCGCGCGGCGCGGAAAAGTACGCCATGCCTGCGACGGGCGCGGAAAGCCGTCGCGCATGCTGACCGCCGCGGAGTTTCTTTCGACTATTCGATCGGGGCGGCGGAAGGGTGGGTAGGGAAGTGAGCGCCGCGATGGCATTGCGGCGATGGAAGTATGTCCCCGGCCTAACACCTATTTCTTCGCCAAGTCAGTCAATAAATCAACACAAACACTAACAAACAGTACAGTGTTCTACATCTCTCACACTGGTCTAATCTCCCCTTTGCCACCTACCTTGAAGGGTGGAAGGCTTCGGTTGCTTGGGGAACACGAATCGAGGACCGAAATCTCGTCCGAGGGCGCGTGGTAGCGCCTTTGGACGTGAGCTCGCGACTAAGTTTCCAAAATTGCTGACGAGCTGTCCGTCAAACTGGAAAGTTTTACAGACAACCCGGGTATTTTTTGCTGGATCACGAACTCTGCCTACTCACTTGTATGGTTGAATGAAATTGATGACCAGTCCGTCATTTTCCTGCTTCGAATAGGCGACCCCTTATGATAAACTCCTCTATTTTGAGAATTCGTCACTACCCTTGAAAGATTGACCGCAAATAAAACACGAGCTCCAGAAAAGCGCTGAATGTTTTCATGCTATTTATGGACGAGCAGTTTCTTCAGCCAAGATTGCTGCAAGTCCTCGATGCGGCTTACGTTTCGGCGTTCTCCCTTTCTTCAGAGCCTGGAGAGTCGAAGTCATCTGAGAAAATGCCCTCCCAAATGTCATTTCCTTCTGCAGGAACCCATCCAAAGGCTAAGAGACCACGAAAGCGACGAAAAAAAAACCATTCTCGTGCCAAACAGGGCACCTCTAAACAAAACTTGATACCTCCGAAATCAAAGTGAACGACTTTCAAATCGAAACGAACTTCGTGCAAGTTGAACTACAGACTCTCCAAGATGATTGGAACGGCTTTTGTCCAAAGGAAATTTGGTATAAATTTCTTTGAAAGTTTTTAATTCAGCTGACCAAATAAGAGTAATATTTTAATTTTAAATTTTTTTAGAAAAAATAACAAATTAAAAATTGTTTCAAAGCGTAACACGGCAGCAATCATATAGTGTATTGAAAAGAGATTGAGACATGTGCTCGACTCGCTCGTTGCGATTTTTATCTGATTGGTAGTGTAAATGATTATATGAAGCATCAAAGTAAGGATATGTGTTGTTTACAAATGTCTTTGTTGTATCGTCTACACGTGTGAAAGTTTCTATAAACAGACGTTCTGCATACCATTCGAGTAAAAATTGCGACGTCTTGAAAGAGGGCATGGCGCCATCTATCTTAGGACGAAAAAATGGTTGCCTTCCTGCCCTTTAAAACAAGCTTCAAATCGTTATTTCCTCCAAAAATGTTAATTTTATGAAACTTCAAGCAATGTGCTCATTTTTTTGAGCAGGTAAATTAAAACTTCGAAGAAAGTTATACTAAAAAATTTATTGAACAAAAAATTGTTCTAAATACTAAAAAATTTATTGAACAAAAAATTGTTCTAACCGTGTTGGAAACAGTCTTTAGTTTAATGTGGAAGGAGCTCGTTCCGATTTAAAAAATGTCCAGTTTGATTTGAGAAGCTTCCATTTTCACGAGAAAATTGTATATACAGTTGTTCCTGCCTGTTCTAGTCTAGTAGCAACCGACATGTATTCCTTCTGCACACTAAAAAATAACGTTGCGCTTTAAACATACAAAGTTTACAAGACAGGCCTACAACTTTTTTAAAACTATGTTTAGTCTCCATCCGTGGGACGAAGCTGTGGGTAGATTGTCAATATGACAGCGTGCTACAGTGCAATTAAACTACAGTAGGAAGGCATGAAGTATGGTTAGGAAAGATACCGTCCAACTCTGACTTCAGATAAACCTGCAACAAGCTGGCCATGGCGCGGTGGTTGGCTCCGTTTGACGCCGCTGGAAATAAGCAGTGGTGTGGAAAATCCATTGAATAACGGTTTGATGACAGCAGCTGTGAAAGTGCAGTCTCGGAATTATGGGCCTGTACACTGTCACTGTCCCCTTATTTGTGTGCGTTGCCTCTAAAACACCGTCAGTTTCTGAAATAACAGAGGCCATCGTGCTTTCGCCATTTAAGCTGCTGCGGTTGGTCACCTTACAGCGCGTTTTTCTTAGCTTTGATGAGATCCCTCAGACAGCCATGTGTAATTTAACAGCTCTCCTTCACAAATTAGGGTCTTCTCTTGATTCAACATCACGTTGCGAAGCAAGCAAAAAACGAGGATCCGACGGATCAGCAACATCATAACGGCTAAAGTGACGCCTGATCTTCCCGTAGGAAGAAGTGTGATTTGTAGTGTACCGAAATGAAGTGCCAGAGTTGAGGTGACCTCGCGGGATGTGCCAGAAGAAGCGGTGCAAGAAATGGACGACCACTATAGTGTTGCACTGAGGTCCGCCTGGAAACGACAGTTGTTCGCCGATTGGAGGTCGTTCCGCTCTGCTACAACGAGACAGCGCTCGGAGGTGACAAGGCGAACACTTGCAGAGGACTGTGCACTTCCCGGCCGCCTCCCTCGCCACTCTAATCCTCATTGCCTCTGCGGTACTGGGCAACAAAATCTCCACGCTATGGTGGTGCGCCATGAATATGCCTTTGGAATGCGATTCACGGGTAAGGTCGGGGCTTCTGTCTTCAACTCGTTTTTTAAAGAGTCCAAAAAATTGCGCTGGTAACCAGTGCTAGTGCTCTTAACTATCCTAGTGGGGAGCGTACCTCACTCCTGCTCAGCAGCAGTGGTAAAATCGAAAATAGGCGACATTGTGCAACGATAATGCATTAAAATAGCCCACAATAGATCATTGCTGTGCCAATTCCATTGTCGGAGATGTCACCAACATCTGAGTGCTCGATTGCCTTCCTAACGGTTCACCCTTCCTCCCCACCATTACCATGGATCTCATCCAAGCGCAAAGTGGCATTTCTCTGCCAGCTAGGGAAAGGAGCTGCGCCGCAGAGGTCAAGTTCGAACCTGTAGCACGTGCTCCCAATATACATTGGATTCGATCGAAAATCCTCGGATAACTGGATGATTCGGATAACGCTATTTTCGCGGACCCCGAATTTTTAGATGATTCGGATCGGGTTACCCGAATCGGATATCCGAAAATGATTCCTTTAGTACACTGAATTCGACCGAATCTTCGGGTAGTTGGATTATTCGGATAACTCTATTTTGCAGGACCCTGGATCATTGGATGGTTCGGATAACGACGATTTCGGGGACCCCGGATTTCTGAATGATTCAGATACCGGCAATTTCGTAGATCTCGGATTTTTGGATGATTCGGATCGGGTTATCCGAATCGGATACCCGAAAGTGACTCATTCGGATCCAATGTATAGCTCCCAACTACTCAGCTTCCAGGAACTGACATTCCAGTAAAGCTCCATTGAAATGGTGGGATAATTTGATCAGCAAAACGGATTTCGCAACAAAGCAGCAGATAAAACAGCGGATCGTAGTTGCTAGGCATCTGCTCACGCGATTTCAGTTCCTCGGCCTGAACGCCCGATCGCTGGAAGCCTTTTATAGCATAAACCTATTGTTACCGATTACGTTACTGGAAACCCCTGTTAGTCAGAGCTTTGAACGGCCCTTTTAAGCTCAACCAATTCGTCAAAGCTCAAAAAAAAGTTTTTAAAATTCTAGTGAAAAGGGATGGACTTCCTTGTAAAAACGGTAAACGGAACAGAAGGCGTGAACGGCGAACACGAAGAAAAACGCTCTGCAACAGCTGGAGGTCTGCACTTGGCGGAGGACTAATTGTAAGTTTTACAATCGGCCACCGATTGCAAATCGGTGGCAGCTGGCTGGTTGGTGCACTCTTCGTCAGGAAGATGCTCAGACGAGACCATTCGACTAAAAAGCGGAGACATCAGACCAGCCCTTCCTGCTGGATAGAGCTCGAGAGAAGCACCTTTTGGGAAAGATTGACTTCCGAATACGCCACGTATGTAGACAGCGACGGCTAACGAAGAAAACATTAGTCAAGGAAATCTCTATGGGCTGCCCCAAAAAACGTCACTGTTTGAACGGCTTTAAGGTTCTTATCAGTTTGGTTACAGCAGAACTCTGCAGTTTGTCGCGTAAAGCAGGAGAGATAAATGTGGTTGGTTGGTCGTTGAGAGCATGCCATGAACACGCTTCATGTGCCGCCATATCCGCCTAATGGACAGCATAGATGTCATTAACGTGAAGCTTTCCGCTTCAAAATGAGTTTTGATGCTCAGGTTTGCAGAGGCGTTATTTCGCGCAACAAGTTGGACTACCATGAATTAGACACAAACTAATAATCTTAAAACACAAAGCTAATAGCTAAGTGGCACGTAATTTTCCACGCAAGAAGAATGTAAGCTGATCTAGACATGAACTGAAAATTCTTGTTATTGAAAGAATCCACGACATGCCAAAAATTTATTTATTTTCCATAACAAATTATATCGGGCCTCGAAGATACAAGATGGGCGGAAGAGGTCAAAAGAATGGTTAATGGAGGATGCACGGAATGCCTCACGGTCGCGGCACAATTCACGATTCTCTGCTGTATCTTGACTATTGATACTGCGGCAGTCAAGCAGTTTCTTTTACTTCACGGTCGCAGTGGTCACCGATGTTCACCTCATGATCGGCGCGTGCACTATTTCTGGCTCAAGATTTTGCAAGCGTGATCAGGTCAGGAAAGCTGTTCCTTGGAACGGAGGATTAAAAGAGCAACGAGTGTAATGAGTACGAAAGTGAAGTTCTATTGCAAGGCTTATGTAGGTGTCAGTTATATGTATCAATCAAGTAAACAATGTGGCATAGTGTAAAAGCTCGCAATCTCAACACCAAACTCTTTATTTGTTCTTTAAAGATGTCCTTCTTTGTGACATGCGGAGTACACAACGGGATTTCACAGTAGTTAAGAGGAAGGGATTTTTTATGAAGTTGTCTGACCCTACAAACGAAGGTAAAAAAGTTTTGGACACGTTGAGCCACCAATTGATGGTGAGATTATCAGGCTGTAAATATACACACTGTTTCACCGACAATACAATTTTCATGCTTTCAACTGCAGCGTAGTATAATAGCTTGCTATGAAAGGGAAAAAGTGGAAATACATCACCTCATATTGGGGTTGCGCTGGTGCTCGCACAGCTTTTTATGGGTGCACTTGATGCATAAGGCAAATGAGACTCTCTCGAAGTTCTTCAAAAATGAGCACGCAGTTTTGTATGTACAAGTTCGCTTGAATACTAGCTTTACCCCTTGTTTTGATAGCTCGAGGATATCTAGCAGACTATGAGACAGAGAGCACTTTAATCTGAACCAAAAATTGGGTGCTGAAATGGTGCTCGCATATCGTCCTATACTAACTAACTCCCGAAGAACCGTCGGCCATAGCCTGAGCTAGTGTGGGGGAAGCGATGGAGGGCGTGGGGTTCCAATAGAAGTCCTGAACCTCGATCAAGAGTGCAGTCCCCTAGAACCAACCCGTCCGATCTAGAGCTCCATCAGCATTGTCGCTTCGCTGATGTGACAGTGGCAGGAGTTCCTCTGAACAGCGGAGATCCACTCTACACGACCAGGCACTGACCAGCTCTACAGCTACAGAAGAGACTGACTGCAGAGACGAAGGACTCAGGGAAGAGGCTCTCTACCAAAAGTGACGAATAAGGTTCGACCTTTCAGAGACGCTTTGTTTTTCAACCCTTCTGCTGGGTGGTGGCCAATCGAAGGTTTTACGGAAAATATTTGCCGTATCCCTAAATGGCTGCTAGTACAAATAAATACAGAGCCAGTGGGAAGATAATAACAGGTTGTTTATTCATGACCGCCCGAATGTGGAGGACGAATTCTGGAATTGGAATAATGGACAGTGAGCGCGCGCGGCGCCAGAATACCAATTACCTCCGAGCGGGCAACGAAACAGGAGTAGTGCCACAGCAACAGCCAGGAAGCAAAAGCGGAGCGAGTCGGCCGTCGAACCGCTCGCTCTGAGACGGCAACAGCAGGAAGTGGGGAAAATCGAAATCGAGCAGAAAACAGCACACGGAGACACAACAAGACGCCGGCCAACTGCACACTGCACACGAGGGATTCCGTTGTGCGCTATGGCGATCACAGGTGAAGACCTACTGAGTGCCTTACTGGCACCTGTCGATCTTCTGAGGACGCCAACATTTGAGCACGTTCATGAACTACGACTGGATTCAAAACAGGACCTCAAGGAAGTTTCACCATTCTGAAGATTCACCCTCCAGGATCGTGACTTGCAACGAAAAATGGATACTTTATGTTAACCGTCGTCGCTCTGCACAATGGCTGGAGAAGAACGCAGGCCCAAGGAGATGCCGAAACCTATGTAGTCTCCATCCAAAGAAGACCTGGTGACCGTATGGTGCACAATGGCTGGTATAGTCCATTACAATTCTTGAGGGCTGGTGAGACTATCACAGCTGAGAAGTACTGTGCCGAAGTTGAAGTGATGCACCAGAAGTTGATTGAAAAACAGCCGGCTTTGGTCAATCGAAGAGGCCCAATCCTCTTGTCCATAGCAATGCGCGGCCGCACGTTTCAAAAATTGTGGTTCAAAAACTGCATGAATTGGGATCCGAAACCATGCCACATCAGCATACTCAACAGATCTGTCCCCTACCGATTATCAAGATCCGTCGGAAGGATGAGAAGCCAACCAACGTTTCCATTCACTGACGTTGGGCAAACGACTTAATACCGCACTTGTCCGAGATTTTCATGAGAAACCAAGACGCTTATCGAGTAATGGCGCAAGTTATTTCACTGCTGAGACGCTCTCAAATACTATCCTTATTATCATGAAGACACAGAATAAGGCGCTATCCTTTTCATTTCACATCTAAGACAAAGGTACTATTTGTGGCTCGGGGTATCAACCCACTTCTCTTCAAAGCCTCTTCACCTCTTTGCTTTTGAAAATACTCTGTTTCATTGCTACATAGACGATCCAACTTTAAGTAGCTAAACATATGCTGGACATAGCATAGAGCATATCTGTGAGTTCCCATTAAGCTCTGAAGCCAAGACGTTGAGCATACTTTATCCTGACGTTTCTGTGCAACCTCCTCCTTCACTGACTGGAAAAGCCAAGAGAACCTGGAGAAATTACTTGCATTTTCGAAGAATCTCTTTATGTTAGAACAGTTTCAAAACCTAATGGAAGAATGAGGAGAAGAACAAAGGGGCGTAAGACAACGAAAATAACCTCATGCAAAGGCTGACCGGTCACTCTCGTATGAAGGCAGAAGTGGCTGGGCGAAACTCTCATTTCAGATCACAAGACAAACAGTCGAAAAAGACAGATGATGTGGGAATATGCAGCGCCGTCATCAACATATCACATCACATAAGTGCTTGCTCCGCTCGTTGTCAGTATGCGTCCTTTTAGTGCGGTATTATAGCGCCGCTTTTTTCGATCGAAAGCTTGACCGGGATAGACATCGCCTATCATCAAGCCCATACACAACATATACATATTATCAAGACAACGTAGCTTCGGACACGTTCTGGATCGTTTCCCAAGGACCTCGAATTTGAACCCAGAAGGACGCTGTCACTGGCGCGAAGAACATGGACATAACACTTTAAATTAATTATTTATATATCTATTTATTCATCATCAACTAAATGTGTTTCTCAACATGTTTAGAATTCAGGCCGCTTTTCGCGAGAGTAAAGCAACGACTGTCGTGCGACGCAGCTTCATGCCCTAATCCTGGAAGCAGTGTGTCAAATGTGCCTTATGACGGAATTGCTTAACCAGCAGTTGTAAGAAAGCAAAAATGAAAACATGACACGAGGTGGTATGGATTTTCTGAACTTGAAAGTGATGGGAGACCTTGAGAAAACAGATGATCGCACCAAAGAACAGATAACGGAAGCAACAGCCCAAATGACCTTCCATTAATTTAGCACGAGGAATGAGGGAACAAAGGGTACTTGAACCACTTCCGTGTATTAGAAAAAGGGAGAACCCCAACACTATGATGTGACGTCTCGTCAGATCACGATGTCTGTAACTCTGCGGTTTCTTCATTCAGTGAAGAAAGAACAAACCTTTTCAGGAGAGCAACAGTTCGTTACAAATCGCTGATCGGAAGGTTTCGGGAAAATTGGAAAAGAATTTTCCTCCTCAAACGTTCTAGACTCATGTCTAACTTTTCAAAGGACTATTAATGACCCTTGACGATCTGTTGCGACTCACAACTTCAACTAGGAAACATGTTACTCGATAGAGTAGAGCAATAGAGCCTAAGAATCAGAACGTGAGAACATTATACGAAAATTTATGGCAAATGTGTACTGCTCCCGTAAATAGAGAGGTTCCTGTCAGCTAAAATTTCAAAAGAATGGAGCTACTAATGGGAAATCCACCAAACAAAGGGCAAACCATATTTGTCTGATGAACAGGCAGTGGTGTGGCCGAGGTGTGTTGTTCAAATCGAGGTTATACAGAGCGGCGTAAAGTGCACAGACGATTTGAAGCAGCGACAGGCGAAGCGACAAACTTCGACAGCAGCCGAAAAGCGACGCTTTTGAACGAGCGAGCGGGCCGTGTCAACCATGGGACGATGTCGGAGAGACGGAGTGACGATTGATTCGAGAATTTCCCCGGGGACCCTTCTGCGAATTAAGAAGCTTAACGGCCAACTGGCAGAAGAAGTGGGTGAGAAAGCAATGTAAAACACTGCAAAAGGGTCCACATACAGGTCTACATTACTCACTAACATTGAGCCATACCCTGAGCTTTGAGGAGATATCGCGGAAGTACTTCTACAGCACCTTTTAATAGCAGAAAAGCTTGCAAGGGCTACATAAGTAAGTGCACTACTTGTCCCCCGCTCGTCTGTTGCCAGTTCTCTAACTCCCTATGCACTAGACATGGGATCCGAATCATGCATTTTCGGATATCCGGCCGAATTTATCCGGTTTCGGATTATCCGAAATCCGGCTCGACCGAAAATGGCGATATCTGAATCATCCGAAGATCCGGAGTTTCTAAAATTGCCCCCATCTGAATCATCCGAAGATCCGGGGTTTTCAAAATTGCCCTCATCTGAATCATCCGAAGATCCGGGGTTCTGAAAAACGCAATGATTCGGATAAAATCGGATAAAAATCGGATAATAGGAAGTTAGCGCTGCCTAATCTGCGTCATTAATAACCTTAATTTTTCGGGCAGATCTTGCAATCATTTGGCGGGAATTCTCTCACAAGGGAAGGGTCTGAAGCGTATGTCTGAATGGGGAGAGCGAGTCATCCTATTAAATAGGATTAATCCCCACCCCTCAATTAGTATAAAAATATGTTTCATTTTTGCCAAGTCGTTAAACCCAAAGAGTAGGGGATCCTTGAAGTTACAGTGGAATCGGTGCCTCACGAGTTCGAGGGTCTTGTACGCCCACGATGCCTCTGAGAGCAAGCAGTTCAGAGCACAATGGGTAGTGACGGTGCTTCATGGGAGGAAGGTCAGGGTTCGATCCTCATGCGCTGCATTCCTGCTTTTCAACTGATTGGTTGAGATTTGAGGGATTCTGACGTCTATACTGTTTTCATACGTTTTCTTCCCATTTCCCAGCTGCATGCTGTGGTACTCAACATGATGATGCATAAATATTCTACCTAGTGATACACAGCTACAAAGTGCATGAAGCAGAACTGGGCACAATACGGGCAGCGTATAAAGGCTACAGGCCCCTCACAGTTTGTTTCCCTACAGCGGCCAAGGATCTCGGGTAAAACCACCTTGCTCGGATTTTCAAAGGAGACCAGGATGAGGCGTCACATGTAGTTAAAAGGAGAAAGTCTGTGGAACCCGCAAAATAACCTAAACGGCATCGATACACTTTTTCCCTTTTCTTTGTCTGTCACCAGCAAATCAGAGGTTGGAGGTTCTCTAAAACCTAAAATCAACAATGCCGCCGATGCTCGAGTGGTGATCCAACCGCTCACGCTGAAGCGTGGTCCACCTTTAGACAAGGGGCCTTCGAGGGAAGAAATCAAGCTGGCCGAATGGATGGCTAGCATACTCAAGGATTTCGAAGCACGTCAATTTGAATTTGACGAAGACGTACAGCCGGAAGTGGTGGAAAAACAACAAGAATGTTGGGGTACGCAAGATGAACTGATAGACGTGGAAAGGCTAACAAGCAGTGGGCATATGGCATCGTTTTCGGGTGGAGCTCTTGTTTCGGAGGAAAGGGTACGTCTTCAATTTGCTTTCGTCTATGGAGCCGATCTCATTGGTCCATGTATGGGAGCAAACTGTGAGGAGGCTGCAGCCTTTATACGCTGTCCGTATTTTCACCACCGCTTCTGTTTCACGCACTTTGTGTCTGTGTACCACTGATGTTAAACTTTTATATATCATTACCAGACGTTCAACGGCCTAACGGCCGCCAAACGTCTGGTTGGGGGCTTCGCCCCCAAACCCTGAAACCCTGAAAAACTTCTTTACACAGACGCATACCGTGTTGATTCGGTTTGCTCATGTCCGAAACCTTCTGCGATTGTGATACAGCTGTTTCATATAACTGCTCTCTTGAAATGAAGTTCCCAATAAAGTCATCACTGTTAGAAGATGGAAAGAATCACACAGATATCATCCATTGTGGAGATAACCTCTCTCCTATGTTTTAGAAAAATGTTTTCCTCAAAACTGTCAATAATAAGAGATACTAAACGGATAAGCGAACGCGCCTGCCTCTGTACGTCGGTGACACGTCTTGCAATCCCAAGCGGCCTTTGACCGACATCGGAGACACGTCTTCTGAACGCGGAAGCCCGTTGCCCCACAACACTGACACATCTTTTGAATCCGGACGCCACCCCCCCCCCCCCCCCCCCCCCTCCCCACCCCACCTTACTGGTTCTCTCGAACATGTCATCCTTTAGTGGTCCCCTCTTGCCCGCTTCAGCTGCTGGACCCCTTCTTTTTGATTGCCCTTATTGGTAACCATCCTTAATTAACTCCTCCTTTCTTGTTCCCTTATTGGTAACCGTCTACTGAACACCATTATTGGTTTCCCCATTCCCTTGGTCCCGTCTACTGACCCCATTTTAGAGATCCCGTATTACTGGTTCCCCGTCTCCGTGTCACCTCCAGCCCCCTCCCCCTTCCAGGTCACTTTCACGAATTTCAAGAATTTCACTTTTCAAGATATTCCCCCCCCCAAACTTGTCCTCCCACGCTCACGGCGTGACATCGGTGACATGCCTGAACCCGGACATCGTTTAATCGACATCGTTGACTCGTCTTCTAAAGCCGGACGTCTTTTGAAGGACATCGCTGACATGTCTTCTGTACCTGCCTCCCTCCCCCCCTTCCCCCTTTGCGCGACTTCGGCGACAGCTCTTCCGAACCCGTTCGCCTGTTGCACGACGTCGGTGGCACCTCTTATGAACCCGGACGTCTGTTGAACGACGTCGGTGACACCTTTTCTGAATTCGGACGCCTGTAGAACGACGTCGGTGGACATGTCTTCTGATGGTGAGTACGAAAGCCCTTTGCGCGACATCGGTGACACGCCTTCTGACCCTCTCGACCTGACATGGGTGACACATGGTCTGAACCCGGACGCCTGTTACTCGACGTCTAGGATAGGAAAGGCCAGACGGACGGACAGACGGACGGACAACCGCTTACTCTTTTCTATATAGTAGGATATTGAAGAGCTTTCTCATTGCCTTTTGGTTAAAAAACCGGCCAGTAATAAACATAGTAATAAGGTGACAGCAAAGTTGCTCTCCATGGAATACATCTGGAAAAACTGCGCAGCAAACATCTAAAGTGGTATAGTTGTCAGAATCTCTCAAATCAATCAATCAGTTGAAATGCAAAAATGCAGCAGCGCAAAAAGTCGAACACCCGACCTCCCTCTCATGGAGCAACGTCGCTATCTACCGCGCTACGAGCCGCTTCCCGCCAGCAGCATCGCGGGTGTACAAGAGCCCCGAACTCGTGAGGCGCCGATTCACTGTAACTTCAAGGATCCCCTACTCCTCGGGTTTATCTACTTGGCATAAAAGAAACACATTTTTATACTAATTGAGGAGTGGGAATTATTCCTATACGACTCGCTCTCTCCGTTCAGACACGCTAAGCCCTTCCCTTTCAAAGCACGAGAAATTTCTTACAGCACGTTTCGTAATCGTTTCACTATTGTCCTTTACAAGATTTCGCTGTAAATTGCCACTCGCTATTGAGTATTGGCTCTTTGGGGTCTTCATGCTGTTTTTTGTTTGTTCTGGAAGCGCAAAGTAGCTCTGGGGAGGGCTCTCCTCGTAAAGTAGCCAAGTACGACATCTTTTACGTAGCACTGGTGTATTCACTCCATTGGTGAACTGAGCTGGGTCAGTTATGATGTAACTGGGCATTCGTGTGCCTTGCTACCAGGGCATATAATCACCATTATTCAAGGCGAGGTCAATGAAATAAACGCGGAGTTACTGAGATGTTCCGTTTTTAAGAGGTTGTGTGCCCCTATATCACTTATATCACTTATCCGGTTGTATCCGAATCGGATATCCGAAATCCGGTTCGACCGAAGAACGCGTTATCTGAATCATCCGAAGATCCGGGGTTTCTAAAATTGCCCTCATCTGAATCATCTGAAGATCCGGGCGTTTTAAAAATGGCCTATCCGAATCATCCGATTATCCGGAGAATCGGTGTCGGATCCAATGTCTACTATGCACGTAGTTGAGCAATGAACGGCCAAAGAACACTACGAACCAGTTACTCGATTACAGGCAAAAGACGCATCCTGACGCTGTCCAGCAAGCACCAATAATTGAATGTGTGTGTGGGAAACCCGGTATGCCGATGACTTTCCCTTTTCACACCTCGTTTCTATACGCGCGCATCAGTGAAAGCATAGTAACTGACAATTTCTCATATCTTATGCCATCCAACAGTCCTTGCAAGAGCACCCGTTGAATACATATACATATATACATCAATAATGAGTGTTCAGTGAACCTACTACCTCTACAGGACACCACACGGAATGGCGGAAATTAAAATAATGAATAAGCAAAAATATAGGGTTGAAGCTATGTCCCCGCCGTTCCATAACATCTTATTCTGATTTTTTTTAACGTTCAACGTTTCCTACATAATGTTATATACCGTTCGAAAGAGAATGATCTGGTCTATCAGAGTCTATGTTTCGCTTTGTTTATCTTTCAGTTATTGTCAATTTTTAGGTCATTAAAGTGAAAACTCAAAAAAAGAAGAAAAATAACCTTCGCCGACAGCTTAGACTTCTCTCTGCTTACACATGAGTTTTTTGGCACAAAGAGTAGGAGCTGTTAGTAAAAATAATTTTATGTCTTTCGGACACTCCACGTTAGTTTCTAGAAAATTAACGAAAATGAAAGCGACATATTTATAACGTTGTGCAAAAACACTAAAACTTTAAGTAGAGAGAAGGAGGTGTCCGCGAGGGTTGTTTTTCTTCTCTTTTAACGTTCCACTTTAAAGACATAAAAGCTGACGAAAATGGAACGGAAGAAAGCGAAACATACTTTCTCATAGATCAAATCGTTCTCTTTGGAATGGAACACATTATGCAAAAAAAATTCAGCGAAATTCAGAACAAGATGTTTGAAAGACGGCGGGGACTTAGCTTCCAACCTGATAACTTCAAGGAACTCTAGTGAAATATAGTGGTATCACCTTGAGGAATGAAAAGAACCCAAATTTATGTACCAGGCTTATACTAAGCTACAGCAGATTATAGCGACGATCAGAAGATGGTAGCAGCCTGTAATTATGCAACGAACTGATTGTGGCGCAGACATCAGGAGAAGTCGATCCTGTGCAGAGTTCGAACTGACTTCATGTTCGGATCGAACACCACTCATCCAACGCTTTTTCCCTGCTGCATCGGTGATATAGCGCTCCTGACTTGACGTTCAGATACGCCGGGCCGCCTGTTGGCTAACACCCTAAGATTGTTGCGAGCACCAAACATGCACTGCTATCCACATGAAGGTTGATAAACGTCGACATTAGTTAATCTCCTCCTGGAATGCGCAACATATTCCGTTTCTACGAGATCTTATGCAGACAATTTGAACGCACATATGGTCTGTTCAATGGCTTGCCGAACTCAACCAGGCAAGCTAGTGTTTCGACTTCCTATCCAGGTCTTGTGACAACTCACTGCACGCGGAGGGATGGGAGCCTTGGTTGGGTCGGCATAGGGGCACCCAAACCTTAAATCAGTCCGAAGTGCAGGCGAAAGCCGGCACCTCCGACAGTACCACGAGCGCCCTGCCCTCCTATATCAAGCAGAGCAAAATGTAAAGCGCATGTCACTAAAACAGATTCTACGAACGCTCATCCTTTTACTGAAGAAGTTTACTGTGCAGAGGTACAGAATGACGACATCGTGTTCGACTCCAAACCCAGGTATCACTGAATTAAGGAGCCGTTGGGGTTTATCAGGTTCACGGTTCATATAGGAGTAGAAGTCCAAACATTGCTGTCGTGCTGCTGAACGTGATGTACTGGAACCCATCTAGTTCTCGCCCAACACATCTAGTTTCCCTAGAAGCGCACTCATGGCCCAATCGAAAGAAAATGGATCTCCTACTGTTAGCTAGACTTCGGTGTCTGATACTTTTCCGACGCGTTCCACTCATAGATACATGGGTAATCACATTTAACACAGTAGACAGGACATGCTCTGACATAAGGATAAGGATAAAGGACGGCGTTACTCAATCCCTTCTGGGATGCGCCAGCGCATTCTACTTCTACGGGATGTCGTGGAGGCGACATGAATGCGTATTTGGCCATACAATGACTTGCGGTGGCCAGCCGATGAACAAGTCAGCGCTTTATCCTTCCCAGACAAGTCTGGTACCAATTCACCGACACCGGAGGGATGGAAGGCTTGGTTGGCCTGGGCGGGAGATCCGAACCAGGAACCTGGTATCGGGTGCACGGACAGTCGCACCTCCTCCGACTGCGCTACACGCGCCCTTACGCTCTGACATACAATAATTAATTTTAAAAAAGGCTAAAAAGTGAAGAAGCGAAAGGAGGCCCACGAGAGTGTGTAGGTCAATGAGATCTATGGTGGGCTGATGCTCGTAGATGAGTTTCATGTGTTTCGGGATGATCTTTCCACTTCTGTGCTAAATATGTAACCGGAGCACAGTTCCGAAAAACAAAATGCGTGGCGTATTCCAAAATAGGCCAACGGGCCTTCCTGCATTGTATGGAGCATCTAATCTCATATAAATAGAAGAATGTGACCTTAATTTTCTGATTTAATTGTTTATAGTATGTAATCTTTTTGAACGTGTTCACTTTCTAGCCGACGAGGAAACCTGGTGGACGTCGCGACGTCTTTCTAAGTCAGAGCATGAGGAAACAGATGAGGCGCTCTGGGGATGAAAAGTGATTTCCCGCGGAATGTCAGGAGGAAATGGAGCCTTCCAAACACAGCCAGTCTGGCAGGCGGGTTCAACAGCGACGGTCGGTGACGACGAGGACACAGGGCTGCCCCGGCCATCCCCGGTGTTTGTGGAGGGGCTTCGACGAAAACACCTCGTCGCTCGAATCGATACAACCCGGCCAACAAACACCATCAGCCCGTGCCTCGTCCTCGTTCAACGACTTCTGCTTACATAACGAGGAGAAGACTGATCTCGAGTGCTGGGACGACGACGGTGTCCGACTGAAGGACGCGGCGGCTTTGGCTTCTCTTAGTATATTTGCAGAGAGTAACGAGGGCGCTCAGGGAAGGCGGAAGACCATTGAGTAGGAATCTTTGGAAATTGTTTTGAAGAAAACGGAAGAGAGGCAGAGGGGAGGTCCTTAGAAACGGCCGGGTAACGGAGTACGAAACTAGGAAATAGAATTTATACGAAGCCGTTCCCGGTCTTCAGAAACCACTTTACCGCTGCTGTTTTACTTGGACACGTGGTGGAAACTGCCTCAGTGATTGATAATCATTCCCAGCCAGGTACAACGTGAAAAAACGCCTTCGTACTGCTAATGAGTTATGCGTTCATTTAGAACCACTTAACAATGTAAAATGTAGGCAAGCTTTTCCACTACAGCAGCGTATGCTTCTCATTCTTCCAAAGAAGCTCTATCTGTATACAGACTTGTTACCCAATCTCCTTTGTTCGAATCATTTCCACAGCGTAGAGTCTCGGCAATAAATATGATGCATTATTGATTACAACATTCCTACCACTTTAGTTACATAAAACCTCCCAGTCATGTTGCGAAGCACAAGGTAGTTAATCTGTAATGATGTATATGTATCTGTATATGTATCTGTACAGGTTGCGCCATGCTCCTGTTCGTTATAGATTTAGTTGTTTTTGTTTTAATCTTCGGCTTGGACAGCACCTTCAGTTGACCAAAAAATATTTAAAAAGCCTTGTAAAACCAAACGGTATTTCAACGCGCATTTGAGCTTTGACTTTTGCCGTTTTGTAATCTGGACAGAAGTCTCTTGGCTCAAAAGGCGTCAACATTTTTAAAGGTCCTTAAAATCATGGATTACGTCGTGATCGAATAGACATTCAAATTCAAATATCAACGATAAAAAATCATTCAGAATTCAATGAATAAGAATGATCTCAAAAAACTTGGTTTCTTATACGGAATAGACATTGGGTTAGTCCGGAAACATAATGTCCATTTCTGATATTCTGTCTTATTCATCAATTACGCACCGCATTAACGTTTTAAATCTTTCTTGAAGCATCTGTCATTTTGGAGGCACAAGAGGGATCCAAATACACTGATGATAATCATTCAAAGTTATTGGAAAGTTGTTTAATTTTTGGAGCGTTTCTCTGACACATTAGGTATGGACTCGGGATGTTTTCATCATTCACAAGTTTAAAACGGATAACAAAGGTGCGAAAATAAACCAGAGGATCAACTCTGCACTCGGGCATAACGCCGTTGCTGAAAGAAATGGGGAAACAGGGTTTCAAACGCTTTCATATCATTCCAGCGTGCTTCTCTGAGCTGTTCACCAAGATTGTTAAACAGGCTTTACTTCGGCTGATGTTTCGGCGTCTTCGCCTTCTTCGCAGCCTGGAATATTAGTGAAACTATTCCCCCAAACGCCAATTCATCCTACAGAATAGTGTTCTCAAGACAGCTAGGGTAAAAGACCGATGTACCAGGTGCAGCGTATCAACTAACCTTCCAGGTGAGTGCCGATGAGCACCACCAGTCACCCGTGGATGGAGATAGACGTGGGTGAGTGAGTTTAGCCCCGGATACCACCCGACTTAAATACCCTGCAGGTCAGATCAGATTGATCAAAACCCACAGAGCTCGACAAAGGGTGCCAGTTCCTGGGTTATCGCTATGCACTCGTCTTTGCGGTTGACCTGTGGATTTCTGGCCGCTTTCATATCAATGCATTTTGTGGTAATGGAGAGAAGAAGAGACCTAATGTCTGTAAGCTTTATGATTTAGGCAACGGAAAGAGCGCCACTGATGGTAAGTAGAGGAGGAACTCGACCCTATTTTGCACAAGTGTAGAAGTTCGGTTTTGTTCAACCAAAATCGATTCGAAGAAAAATATTAGGTTGTAACGAAATAAATGGCACTGAACCACTGTAAATTTAAACAGTTAATATCTCGGCTTGTGGGCAAGTTTATTAATTGAAATAAAAGCCTTCTGATTCTACACATTTTTGCCAACGTGTCACAAGCTTTTTTATCCCAGTAGCATAAAAATCAGAAGTTCTGGAATTGACGAAATCTTCGAAGGCACTTTCGGCATCCTGCTGGTATTTGAATATTTTCCCTACCAAGAAGTCGCCAAGATGCTTGAAGAAATGGTAGTCTGTTGGGGAGAGGTCGGGAGAAAACGGAGGATGTGGTAGAGTTTCAATGCTCAGCTCATTCAATTTCTGCAACGTCATTCGTGCTACATGGGGGCGAGCATTGTCGTGCAGGAGGAGAACTCGCCTTCGGTTTACCAAGGCCGGCCGGATATCCTTCAACTTTTTCATCATTTCTTCAATTTCAATGCAGTACTTCTCTGCCGTGATGGATTCACCGGGAGGGAGGAAGCTGTGGTGAATAATTCCCAACGAACGCCACCATACTGTCACCATTACTTTCTTTTGGTGCAATTCCGGCTTCGCAAAAACCTTGGGGCTCTCATCGCTGTCCACCTACTGTGCCGATCGTCGCCTGTTGTCGTACATTATCCATTTCTCGTCACAGGTTACGATGCGATCAAGGAATGGGTCCGTTTCGTTCCGTAGAAGCAGTGCGGACGAGATCTCATATCGTCGGTTTCTTTGCTCCTCAGACAGCTCGTGAGGCACCCATCTTTCCAGCTTTTTGGTCTTTCCAATTTCCTTCAGATGCCGGGCAGCTGTGCTGTGACTGACGCCAAGAACCTTCGCTATATCCCTGGTACCTTTGTGTGGATCCTCCTCTACCACATCTTGTCCTCATCAACATCACTATGCCTCCCACGACCTTCATGTTCTTCCAAGCTCTCATCTCCATTCCGGAACTTCTGATACCAACGATACGCCGTCCGAATTGTGGAACATCCTTGACTGAATGCGGCGTTGATCTTCTCGTCCGCCTCCTTAGCTGTAGTGCCCAGCTTGAATTCATACAAGTAAATGCCTCGGATTACCCTTTTGTCCATCTGCAAAAAAGGCAATAAAACTCTAAAGTTCTCCCACTTTTACATAGAAAATTTGGTACTCGCCGGTAGAGCAAAGTTTGCGCTTCTAAATGATATGCCACATGTTACGGGTTGTTCTTGATCAAACGCGTAAAGACGCGCCAAAAAATGGCGCGAGCCAGTGCCATTTAATTCGTTACAACCTAATATATCTGTACCTTCAAAAAATCTCTGTACGGAGTAAAAACTGTAATTTTGTTTAAAAAAGCAATTAACTTATCATTAGCAATTAGCATTGATCATTCATAAAGCACAATTTTTAAATGGAGATGTTGCTCACACAGGAAGAAAAATGTGTCCTGCCATCGCATTCTGGTGAAATCGGCAGAAATTGAATCCGATCTGACTGATCAAAACCTGCCGAAGAAGATCTTTATTTTTAACAATAAAAAGACCAGTAGACTATTGCTCTTTTTAGCATGTCTTCGTCAGTGAATAAAGTTTCGACGATGTCGAAGCCACACCTGGAAGGGACAACTTCTTAGTACATAGATACAAAAATCAACTAAAATGCTTTGAAGAAAATCAAAACGGAAACAAGACAAAGCTGTATCGCAAAAGGGGTTGCATCAAATCTGCTGTGGAAGGACTGTTCGTAATTTTTTTTAGATCGAATACCGCGCTTGGCTCTGGTCAGAACCTCGCACTAAGATTGTGAGGTACGAGAGAGAGATATAGAGGAGGACGGGAGGAGAAAGAGGCTTAAGATATAGTCACTAGTTATAACAGAAAACTTTTAGTTAGCAATCGATTTATTTCGGAAGAGCCTTCCTCAACCGCACGTCCCAACCAGGTCTACAAATCTGCCCACACACGGCGCCCACCCAGTGCCTTCATAAGGGGCGGGCTGGGGCCTCGTCGTCGCCGACGATAGATTGTTTCAGCCTAACATTGTCTACATAGAGGTGAGGACGCTAGTCCTCACCTCTATGTAGGCTTGGGGCTCACAGGTATTACAGCACTCAGGTGGAAGCACGCTATATAGAGAGAGACGAGGAAAAGGAGACAACGGCAATGAATCTCAACATCCGCCCATCGGTAGCACCCTTTGATCACAAAAGAAATGATGAACTAAAGGAAGGAGCAACCCAAGTGCAGAACTCTGCAGCCCTCTTGGCGCATCTCATTTGAGACGGATAAGTACTCCCCCTCAGCGATCTGGTCCCGCATGTTTGCGAATCTACTTGGTTTTTTAAGAGCCCACTTTCTGTTAGCTTCATGTACTTGACCAAATAGCTTTTTCGTGCGAGGCAAGCGGAGGGGACGAACGTTCTCTGTAGCTTCAACATAGTGTTTACCGACAGCAGGCAGTCAAAAGCTGGGGAATGTAGCACCTCTTTGCTATGAAGTTTCGGCTCAAAAGTCTGCCGAAATAGATCTAATGACTACGGCTTTATGCCATTACTCGATTTCTGATAATGTGTAGTGTTTTGAGTTCTAAATAGGTTTTGAGACGAGTTTTATTCAGGGACTGAAGCCCTAATGTGGTTGTGTTCAGGGGCCTGCAAACTTCAAGCCGTACTCTATGAGTAACGAGGTAGAGTCTGACAAAAGCTCATAGTCTCACACTTCAAGATCTTCTGCTGGGTGGCGATGTTTGGTCAAAATTAGGTGCGTCCGTTCGTCACCCACAAAACTGTAGAGTCCTTATTTCTAAGGAAAGCAGTCGCGCGCGGGTGCAAGGAATACTTCCGTTGGGTTCTTTCTAACCGCTGATGCAGAGGAGAGCAGAAAGTGACTAGGGGAAGCGAGGATGTGGCCTATTTTGTAGCAGATGTGGTAGATGAGCCAGATGCAGGAGTTTGTTGTACGCGCAAAGGCTCGCTTCCCTATGGTCAAGGTTCTAGCACCTAATTCATTGCTGAAGTGCTAGTCGTCTGACTGGCAACCAGGATTTTGTTAAGCACCGGCACTACTCTTCAAGGAAATAATTTAGCTCTGACCGGTTTCTTAGACGGCACAGCTCTGACTTTAATACTAGACTTGCTAGTCTTGGAATTAAAAGTCACTTCAAGAAGAGACGCTTGGAATTCAAAGTCACTTCAAGAAGAGACGAACTGAGCTTCTGTCAGTAAGAATTTAGAAGGCCATGACCTTGTCACTTCGTTTTCTTCTGAAAAGTACACTGGACAAGACATATGTACATACGTTCTGAATCATGTGGCTCCCGCACAAACGCTTGACCAGCTTTCGCGTGAAATTGTTTTGAGACCATTCTAAGAAACCAATGTCCTTCCTCTTAGCAGAACAGAATACAGTGCTACCTGTTTCTACAAGGGTTTTGTAAGTTTCTTAACATTCGGCACCTTGTAGGTTTTCATCTCGAATCTCGAAAGAAAAGTTTCGTAAGCCTTTGAAAGTGGTTTACAATCACATGTTCGCACTTCTTTAAACAGAACAGAAATGCTGTGAAAAGCTTTACATAGTGCATCCATGTAGTGTTTTTCATTGAACAACGAGTCTTTCACTAAATATGAATAAATCAGAAAATTTATTCTAATGCATCTATGAAGAGGATGAGGAGCTATGATAAAATCAAACAACCTAGTTTCGCTCCATTGCTTTGCGGCTTATGGCGTTATCCGCTGTACTATACTTGGCCGCATTTGTTCAATTTTGCTCCAAGACAAGACCCTCAGCCTGACTGTTCACCGCGCACCCACTGCTTAAGGGTAGACGCAGTTGATCTTTGACGCTTCTCATCAAGAACAGCAGTCGTTGGTTCCACGACATCTGCTCTTCAATTTTTGTGAGTGGTGTATCCAGCATGACTGAAGGGGAAGCAGGCTGGTTAAAACCAAAACAACCCCAATTTGGGGCCGCGACGCGCCATGCAATGCATTCACTGCTCACGAACAACAATGCTGAAGGTTAACAGTTTTAGAAAGAGCGCCTGGGAGCGCAGTCTGAGGAGTCGTGGCTCTCGCTTGAATGCCGAACCGATCGATTCACACCCTCAATCAGAACTTCCATCCCTAGGTAGGCCGGTGATTTCGCTCCATGCCTGTTCTGATGGAATACAGTACTGTTTTTTTTCATTACATGTATGCGCCAATCACATATGAAAGTTGCCTCCACGAGATCTCGCAGAAAAAAAACGCGCAACACATCTCAAGCAGGAATCTATTAACGCCTTTCTTTATTCCTTATTTTTATAGACTAAGGTGGGCGGCAAAATGCAACGATAAACAGCCGATAAAAATTCATTTTATCCTTCCCAGAGAAGTCACGTGCCAATTCGTCGAACCCGGAGGGATGGAAGGCTTGACTGGCACGAGAGATCTAGAGCTAAACTACGCAACTCGACATACCGTGCAATTTATGGAGCAAAATTCAGAGAACGGTAGTTGGCGCGAGTTTTGAGCAAGTCTTCGTTCGTTGAAAATGGACATTTGTCGCATCTAAGAGAAATGGATGAAACTACATCAGATTTTTCTGTTTCCCATACGACTCTTGGCTTGTAGAGCGTAACGGCCCTCTTTTGAATAGGATGAGCACCCCTTGTTGTGAATGGGAGCTGAGAGCGCGACCCTGATTTAGTTTTCTCTGTAATTCATGTATATGTGATCTTCAACAAGTAGTACAAAAGATAGAAAAATGTAGTCGATTGGCGTAAGGAACGCTACCCCACGGAATGTGTAGCTGAACTCTGGAGCTATGCGCACCGAACCTGTGTGCATCAGGACCGTCGCGAGACTTTACACCATGCGCTTTTTCGCCTTCCTGTAGCACCCCAAACAGTTTTCGGCAAATATCCTTATGGATAAAATTAAGCCAACTATATCACCTATTAATCAGTCAATGTATAGTAACGGAAACTCAAACTGTTCCAGGAAAATTTTGACATTCTTGTCTAGCGCTGCCCGAAGTTATCCGGCGTGGCAAATAAGCGTCGGACAGCATTGTCCGACACTGTCGCGAAGGGGTTGAAGGGGTTAAGGCGTTAAGAGGTCCAGGGCGGACGGATGGTCACGTTGTACTGAGAGGTTATCAGCCTTATTAAGGCGGCACATAAATCCCCAATAACGTCAGATGTGATGTGTAGCCCAATTAACCGCAGTGATTGAACGCACCAGAGCTGTGCAAAAATTTTAATTCTGTACAACACAAAGCATAGGGCGCATTGACTAGCGAAATGTTACCCTAATACAGTGATATTTAGGCACTGATACCCTATACATTCTGCTATAAATCAAGGAAATAGCATAAATCACCGCCTTTTTCTAATGTGCCAGGTACTCTACTTCTGATTCAAATCAGTTTCTTTAAGCGTCAATTGGCTGGTACCGAGGATGTAAGCTGTTACAACGATGTTTTGTTGCGATCAAAACTTCTAGCGCCAGGCGGGACTCGAACCCGAACTCCCTCTGACCGGGCGGGAATGCTCTACGCCATTACACCACTGGCGCTGTTTGATCGAACGCAACATCCACACCTCGTGGGACCCATCAGCACTCACCCGTATATCGGGATGAGCTGGCCGCTGATATCAGCATGGAACCAGTTAAGCTGTAGATCTAGATAGAAATGATTCAAGTCAGTTTGTTTAAGCCTCAATTGGCCTCAATTGGATGTTGCGTTCGATCAAACAGCGCCAGTGGTGTAATGGCGTAGAGCATTCCCGCCCGGCCAGAGGGAGTTCGGGTTCGAGTCCCGCCTGGCGCTAGAAGTTCTGATCGCAACAAAACATCGTTGTAACAGCTTACTCTAGTTCTGTTGGATATCGAGGGAGTACTTCGTATGTACATTTGGTCCAATAGCCTTATATCTTTCCTGGATCAGCAGATTGGTAGCAGACTGCCAGCTGACCAATACTCGACCCAGATTAGGCACACTTCTAATAAACAATCATTAATCCATGCCTACACAGCTCCATGAGTGGCTCTCTGCTGACTATTCTTCATCCTGCCTTCGCTCGGACTACCTGGATGCACCCCTCAACGTTGAAATGGCCGTGCAGATTTCCCTACATCTACTCTACGATTCTTCAAAGATCCACGATAAAGATGTTGTCCAAATTCTATTGCAATGTTAATGTTCGTGAAACCAATATTATTTCCTTTTCGTTGTAGAACACTGCTCGGCGAAAAATGCACAGACTATTTTGAAGGTTAATACATCAGTACAGCGATAGGACCAACATTTTTGCGGGTGCGAGGCCTCCATCTTGAGATGGTCTCAGGAATCTCGGAACCAGAAGGGTTGCAACTGTACACTGCGTATTGCACGACTCGAGTGGAAACGATGCGCAAGTGCTACGCCTCACACCACATTAGATAATCAGAACAGAAACGTTCCATGCCACAGAATCACTTCTCTAATCGACGTATGCTGAGCAGATTGAACCTCACTGTAATGTTTTGTCTACCATAACCCACAGCCGCAATCAGCACAGACGGAAAACCGCTGACTACTGCAACCCCGAATCAGGTCCATGTTCAAGCCCGGCCAAAACAAGTCCTGTATCGCTCAGATTTCGTCAAGTGGGTAATGGAAAAGGTAGACCACTGACTTGAACAACGAATTTGAGTCTCTTATCGTTGCATAGACGTGTACTCAGGACAATTTGCATTTGAAACCGTGAACCAACCGGTTTGAAACCCGTTGGTTAGCAACCGACTATGAAAGGGTTTGAGGCTGTCCATGAAAGGGTTTGGAATCGAGCACGAAAGGGCGGCCACGCCCCTCGATGCGCAATAGCAACTAACTGCTAACTAACGGTTACTAACCAACGGGTTTCAAACCGATTGGTGCACGATTTCAAGCGCAAATTTATCTGAGTACGCATTTAGACCCATACCGTCTCATCACACAACTTTTTAGGAAATCTCGTGCGGCTTTAGCGGCTCTCACCTAGATTTGCCAATGAGTACACTTCCAAGTCATTTGGTGTGAAGTGTTTAATCGCCGATAGAACGTAGCAAAAGACAAACACATAAATCGCTGGAGATCAGCAAAACATAACAGCAACACAGATCGGCACGGTAGCATCTCAGGAGATGCGTTCTTTCGGCTCCATGATCACGACGGAATTGCCACGAATCACCACCATTCCAAGCGACACCGGATCGCCGTTCTTCGGATATTCTATGGCATCCTGAACAACTCAGTAGTTCCAACTGGTATACATTCTCTATAGTATTGCAGATATACGTGTACAGCCTAAGGAAGACGAAAGGAAAACATTCAAAGAGAGTCAAAATGAGACGGATTCACAGTGAATCTCAAGGGAATCCAGATATCTCGGATGAACTGACACAGCAACCATGTAAAGCTAAATACGCTCGGACTACATCGCAAACCACAGCTCCTTGCGTTCAATTCAAATCCCTACCCCCTAGTCTCCTCCTACATGTCTGCTGAACCAACAAACACTCGCCTCATTTAATGCAGTTCCTAGCATAGATCCCTATTAAAACTCAGCAATCGATTGAGCGCTTACAGTTTGCAAAACAGCGTAGTTTCATGCTGCAGATGACACGTTCAGATAACGATGCAGAGCAATGTCGGAGCGTAGACAAAGAAGCACGAGAGTCGCACGTTGTCGTAAGGGAGCTACGGGCCTCGAAATGCTTCAGTATGGGAAGTATGTAGTTCTGCTAGCCGCCCCTTCCTCAAATCTAAACGCCGCAACTACCAACGGATTAAACTCCTGCGAATACGATAGTCTGTCTACAATCTGCTGGACGATCCAGAGTATCACCCAACGGAGAGTTACACAGTTCGATTGAACCACGATGCGTCCTTAGTAAGACGTATAAGGATGTGTGTAAGAGATCTCGCCGAAATCCACGGCACAGCGGACAACGCTTCGAAGAACTATGTGGCAACGGATATCAAGCACAGCGGACAATGGGAAACTAGATGACGAGGGCAAAAGGAAGGGTTGACATAACACGATCCCATGTGTATGCAGTCCCATCTGATACATGTCGAAGGTGAGAACTAGTCAACGGAGACGTCCGCCTGTTATCTCCCTGATGGAGACATTTGAAGCAAGTTCTACTGAGGTGATAGGCACAACACTGCCACTTCTGCTTTGACATAGACACAAAAGAAAACACACCTCAATGACCATATTCATGAAGGGATCAAATCCTCGCAGCACTCCGGAGACTCGTCGATTACCGTTGAGCTTCAGCTCCATCTCTTTGTCCATATATTTCTTCAACTCTGGAGGATGTGTTTTACTCATTTTCTGAAATACGGTGCGTTTGTTAAAGTAGTATGAACGTACCATTCCACAACCTTCAAAACGAGGCACAGATTTCATCGCAAAAATTGATCAGATCTTTCGGGATTTCTCCCACACATAGGGCTGCAACTATAGAAAAGCAAACAACCACAAACAATGTGGCCTTTCCTGAGGAAACGGTACTTAGCTGGATCGTGCCCGCTCTAAGATACACATTGTCGTGGAACACTAGCAATAACGCGGTTTCTGTGCTCTGCTCCGCCTCGGCGGCAAGGGAAGGAACTCCGGGTTCTGGCTTATCTAACCTTCCCGTTTTAGGATGTCCTGCCGGTGTGCAGCGAGCACCAGCCCGCTTAGTACCCCACTGTACTTCCATCGCTCAGTTCATGGTCATTCAACCGCAGTGGTCGAATAGTCAAAGGAAACTTCGCCGCGGCCGCCGCAACAATGGCGGAGGGAATTAGGGGTGCACAATTAACGGCACTTTTCGGTAAGATCTGGCTTAACACTTAACGGAAATTTTTAGGAATTTAACGGAATTTTTAACGGACTTTTTCTCAGTGAGTTTATCACATTTACCTTAGTATTCTCTAATGTTCCAGGTCTCTTCCTCCCGATTAGAACTGTTCATGGAAAACTAGTGAAATCAGCAAGAATATTTTGATGTTTTATCAATTCAATTCGTTTTGAATTTTTAGAAATAATACATTTTGGGGACACGTGTATCGCAGTCGGAGGAGGTTTTGGCAGTCCCGCGCACCCTATACCAGGTTGCTGGTCCTTCTTCGGGATTTCCCGCCCAGGCCAACCTAACCTTCGATCCCTCTGGGGTCGGTGAATTGGTACCGAACTTGCCTGGGAAGGACAGAGCGCTGATTTCTTCATCGACTGACCACCGCAAGCCTTTGTCTCCAGTGTATCCCGCAGAAGTAGAATGAGCGGCGTATCCCAGAAGGGATTGAGTATCGCAATCCTTTACACTTATCCTTTAATGTACTTTGGAGCTAGAAATTTCTTCGCCGAGTCCCCAATCAGGTCAACGAATTCACAAAGATACTGGTCTAACCTCGTAAGATATGCCTATTCTAACCTGGCGCTGCTCATCTCAAAATACTTTTGCCCACCTGGAGCAGTCGAGACGGAGCGAATGTTTTCGGCCGCTGGACGTATTTTAGCTATTTTACAAAAACGCTAATAACAAAAACTTGGAAAGCTACCTTTCCTGGATGTTAACACGACGACGGCGTGTCACACCCTCTCGGCGGTGTGGGACCGCGTGACACGATGTCGTATCACTGTCCCGACGTTGCAAAATTATGATTGGTCCCACGCACCAGTCACTCGAAAATTGTGCGTTCGCCAACGTGTTAACATTCCACTGAAGGCGTTTTTACTGCATTCTTATTAATTCTTTCTGTACTTAATGGGCTGGTGCCTGCACGGAGATTGCACACGTTCGCAGAACAGTCTAACAAAAGAGCTAGGAAAGGGTGGAACTCCGGGTACACGCCTGATCGCACATTTCAGGATGCCTTACCGATGATCATCTTGCCTTGAATGGTAAATCCATAGTTGTTCTTATTCTATACTCTGTATATAATTTGTTGCTGAAGGCTTGTTTATTTTTCTGTGTTTGTTGATGATTTGTTTATTTTACATTGCAGTGTCACACTCCATTCCTTGAACATTTGCTGTTGACCTCCTGAAGTCGAAACGTATAAGGTTTTCCTTTTTTTTCAGTTGAAACAATGGTTTACAGCTAAATGTATTTTTTAACGTAAATTTAACGATTTACTGGAAATTTAACGAAAAATTTCCACTAAAAATTTCGTTAAGAAAATTTAACGCCTAGAATTTCGTGTGCACCCCTGGTCGGAATGCGCGATGGCTTCCCCCGCCCATCGCGGGCATGGCATACTTTTTCGCGCCGCGCACGGTGTTTAGCGTTGGTCCTGGACGGATCGCTGTCGCGCTCTCCTAGGGTCGTATGCTACTCTCGCCCGACTCGGGGACGGGGACGACGCGAAAAATCGATGGCGCATGATGTGCATACCGGGGATGTGGGCGGAGACCGCCTCATACCCGGCCGGGGACGGTTGGGGAGAGAATAGCATACGGCCCCTGCAGAGCGATAGGCGATGCGATGAGCACTGAGAAGTTCAAATTCTTTCGCGTCGCTCTGCAGAACTCGTCGCCGCGATTCCATCGCGGAGACGGGAAGTATGCACGAGGCCTAAAACAAAGAGAGAAAAGTAGCTCCATTATGACGGATACAATTGTTGTAGCTGTTACTGGATAATATGGCTCATACGCCAAGGCAACGCATGATGTGAAAATAGCACTGAATTCCCAAAAGATCACAGTAGGTCTTTCTAGACAATTCACAAGAAGCAGAAGCCGCAGGGACCAGTGGACATCGCAGAAGCTCTCAAAATAACACTCCAGAAGGAAAATTAGTGGATTAAAATTCGACTCACTGATGCAACTCCACGGAAAATTACCCTGCATCGGGCGCTGAAGGGTGTGAAAAGGAAATGTGTTATTTCGTCTCTCACTCCACCATGACCCAACCTTAGCCTGATATGCGTGCCCTTCTTTGAATCGCTCCACCCCTTCATAGCCAAATAGCAAAACATTCTTAAGAGCAGTCAATAAATTATATAATTGTATACATACAGAAATAGTCGCACCATATGAAATCGTCACAAGCAGAAACAAAATAAAACAAGAACAATGTGACATGACACATGGTGTTTTCTCTCTATTTCACCTTATCCCGGCCTCTGACTATGCCATGTGGCAGTGACCTTGTCAAATGTATTCTTTGCACGGTTTCGGTCACACTAAGAGCGCCCACACCATCACACAGCCTTCTTTCTCACTTTTATTCACTGCTCTCATTTCAGATGTATTCCTTCAGTGTAATATAGATGCATAAACTTCATACTGAACACATACACGAAGGCGAAAATTTACGAGACCCATTCCTGACGCGTTCTCTTTGGAGTTCGTGTAGACTGACAACCGCTGCTGTTTAAAATTTTTGATTTCTTACAACACAAAACGTTGAATTGGCATTTACTTCATGGTGACGCCCTACTCGAAGCCCATTTGCGACCAGTTGGTCTCGGTCGACGAATATCCTCCGAAGCATGTCACGTAGCAATTTTTAAGGTTGCGTGGCCCCGTACACGCATGATGAGCTTAGAAGTAGCAAACCGGCTCGATTTAATGGAACCATACCTAAAAGATCCTAGTCTGAAGAGGGGATACCGCCTTTTGTCTTTTCGATGGACGAGTGGTAGCGCAGTTGGAGAAAGCGCCGGCTGTCGCATGCAACCGATTCCAGGTTGACGGTACAGGTTTTCCGTTCAGACCAACCAAGCCTTCCACCTCAGGAGTTCGTGAATTGGTACTAGCGTATCAGTCAATAGGCCAAATAGTAGAATACCCCGCACTTTGTCATTACCCTTTGTCTCATCGACGATGATGGCAAAGGTGGAAATGAGCAATTGCGCGTGTACAGTAAGAATCACGACAAAGAACCGCGCTAATCAACCTGTTCTCGAGATGCGCCATGCATTCTACTTGCACGGAGTTATCGTGGAGAAGATTCGAATGCGTATCCGGCCTATATAGAGCTTTGATGACCAGTGGATGTGTTTTGTTTTATCCTTACCAGACAAGTCCGGTATCAGTTCTCTGATCTCGTAGGAACAGAAGGCTTCGTTGGCCTGGGCGCGGCTCGAACCGAGAGTCTTGAATCGGAGCACACTGCAGCCAGAAACTCCACCGACTACGCTGCTCCCACGCGGACATCAAACTCAGCCAGTCTACGAGACAATGTGTTGCATTCCCTACCAATGAACGAGCGAACATTTTTAGTTTCGCTGACCCAACTCTTGAGACAACTTATCGGCGCAATGCGGACGCAGCCGGCCAACTACCGGGAAGGGTTTGATAAAGTTTATAGTCCTCTGCGGATAGTCCTGCAGTTTTGTATGCCTACAGAAAAGGTACCGATGCAAAGGTTCCTTCCGAGGAATGTGAGCTAAAATGTTCTGACCTGCCTCTCGAGCACAGTTTTTTCTATCTTCTCGCTAAAATATGCGCGATTTTATGCAAAATAAGTCGTGAAAGCAAAAACAACAGCTTTGCAGCGTTACTAAACCCAATCAATCCGGATAGCTACGTAGCATGACGAGAACATTGACTTGTTGAATAGGAGAAAACCAACTAAAGAAAGATACCCAAGAGTTTGAAGCGACAACTAGTGCTCGAGTACACAGTTTTAGAGGTGCTAGACAGACACAGGAATAGCACTCAGACGGGAAGCGAACCTCACGCAAATTCGAAAACGAGAATGCGGAGCGATGGCGCCACGACAACTCGTACACGAAGAACCTCACACAGGGTCATCGCGCAACTCGCCCCCGTGACGCTATTCCTGCTATGGTAGGGGATTTCGCCCTATCACCCCTCTCTTGCTTCTGGCCGGGGGACCACGTTCCACATCATATTTCAGCTTGTATTTCCTCGCCACAAGCTTGATAAGTAGGTAGAGTTGAGGACGGGCGGGGACGAGTTGTCCTGTTACGGGGCATGGGTCAACCATGATTCATTGTTCTACCCGATGGAGGTGGGGGTCGAGCGTTCTACCCTCTCGTCCCCCTGGCCCGCCCACCCCCCAACCCCTGGGCTTGCTCGAGAGTTCAGTGGCTGCCTTACGAGATAGTGGAGACGCAGAAATTTGCCACGCCTCTGTTTAAAGGGCGGGGGGTAGAACGCCACTCCGCCCGCAAGAATGTCGAAAGGGCTACAAATGCTGATGTGTTTCCTTTCACGGTTCGGCTCCAAGCCCACTTCCACATTGGGACTGAGAAATGTGCTTTCAGGGGGTGGAGAGAACGTCCTATGATGGGACGTTGGTTTCGGAAGTTTCGGGCGAGTGAGCATGTTCCCATAGCAGACGGCGGACACGGTTCACTCAGCCGGTCAGTCTCTCGTCCGGCAAATGCTGATGTGTTTCCTTTCACGGTTCGGCTCCAAGCTCACTTCCACATTGGGACTGAGAAATGTGCTTTCAGGGGGTGGAGAGAACGTCCTATGATGGGACGTTGGTTTCGGAAGTTTCGGGCGAGTGAGCATGTTCCCATAGCAGACGGCGGACACGGTTCACTCAGCCGGTCAGTCTCTCGTCCGCCAGCCCTCGGCGGGAGTGCCTCCTTCTCTGTGCTCTCCCCTCGGGCGCGGATGCTTGCTGGTTGACCGCTGCCCGTAGGCGACTTCAAAGGGACGTCTCACACAATTGCGTCTACAGTAACCCCTTAAGCGCTTTCCTTATTCTTCTCTCCTCCCGAGCTTCTTGCGTTCATTGTTGAAGAGTACATGTAAGGGTGGGATCTTAGCTGGAGGGGACCGCCTCATAACGATGTCGCCACGAAGAGAATGCGATAACTGAGCAGTATCACATTGCGATCAGCACACCACTCCAGCCTTGCTGGGCAGCTAGAGCACTTTTCGAATTCCTGGTTGGGGAAAACCGCCTAGATATCCTTTTCATCCGGACGAGTTTGCGAAGTAGAAACAATGTGTACTGGGTAGTGTGTAAACAGCATTTACAAGAGAGTGGACTTTTTAGCATGTAAACAAGTGAAGGTAAATCAAAACTGAAATTTGCGCCAAGGCCTGAAATCAGTTAGCTTTTTGAGTATGATATGAGATTTCTAAGGTGATCTCACTAATGCAGTTTTTTCTGTGGAGCGAGTGTGTTCGATATGAATGCCATCACTGTTTATCATGTAAGATTTAAGCTAGTAGACCATCTTTTTTCTTTCGAGCTTAGTGTTACACTCGGGTCGTTCTATTAGTTGGGAGCTTAGCTCTTACCAATTTAATGTATAGGAGGTGGAGTTCTGGATTCTTTCCACTATAGGTTTTCGCTAGCTACACGCTGCATCAGTTTGACCACACTGTGCAGGCGTAAATCTACTTGGTTTTAAAAACTTAAAGAATAAACGAACAATATAAGATCATTTCGGCCAAGATCCTCAGCTTGACAGGTTGTATGCTGATATCAGCGCCCGGCGTATGTCGAGATTCGGGTGAGTTCGAACGGGTCCCAAGTGTGGATGTTGCGACGGCTCCTGAGGTGTGATAGCGTAGAGCATTTCCCGCCCGGTCAGCAGAGGTGCGGGTTCGAATCCCGCCTGGCGCTAGAGTTTTGATTGCAACCAAACATCGTTGCAACAGCTTACAAGCTCGATACCAGCCACGAGGCTTAAAGAAACTGGCTTGAAACAATATAAGCAGTCTATAGTGCTTATGCGGAGTCCAGTTTGAATGTGATACTTGTGCACCAATAATTTAGTACTTATTCTTCGCGGTTGACTTTACACTCAGTGGAGGATGTTTGTAAGAGACACAACGTTTTGAAGGGGCGATCTTGCCCCTTTCAAAATAAGCACACTGTACCAGGAAGGCATTGTGATCGAGCGCTACCTGAGAAGTTTGCCATACCCCGTGCTGCTTCTATTGCAGTGCTAGAGTAGAATAAAATGGAATAATTAGAATGTAGGATTTGACGTAGATGAAGGAATTCGCTATAAGCATCTCTGTCAAGCCCTCTTTCGGAGAAATTATTAGGAGGAATCGTTGCCAGCGTGCGATCTCGACACATCCTTCCAGAATTTTTTAGAACATAAGAAGGGTGCTATAACGAGCGGCCGAAGTGACATCTATTTCGGTTGCTGTACTGTACGAGAGTATTCAGTGGAGTGCGACTCCAAATACATGCAATGTTCGTCCTTCTCATCATATGCCGCACTGCTACATCCACTGAATTCGCATTAGAGTCTTCGTTCCGTGTGGCAGCTGCTGAAGTTCTCGGACAAGACTAAGGGAGGGAAAAGAGAGAAAAGAAAGAAGCAAAACATTATGTTACCTTCCCCTCCCCTTAGTCTCTCACTGGGACACATCCGTAAGGCAAAATGCTAGCAAGGCAAAAGCTGGGGGGGGGGGGGTATCATCGCAAGAGTGGACTATGTCCAGACTTCAATACGCCATCTTTGTAGATCGACGTTGCAACCTCATCTTTACTGCGTTGAAAATGAGGATTTGTTATAACTGAATACTGGAGACCCTTTCAGATAACAATCGTCCTTGTTGGATGCGAAGAGGCGTGATCAATAGTCAACATGTCTTCAGTCGACCTGTTACTGACGATGGTCGATAGTCAGATTACGAAAGAAACGCCAGCTACAGACGAGACTGAGAGCTCCGTTGACTGTCCTAAGCTGGTACCAAATATTGTGCCACTAGAGGAGGTCGAGCATTATGTGTGAGTTCCTTGTGTTTTTTACAAGCGTTGTAAATTCTGATATCATTTTCCTGGCTGTGTAGAATATCTTAGGCGAATATAGCCAAGTATAGTTATGCTTACTACTATAATATCATAGGGAGACTATGAATTATCGTTCATTAAAACACGTAAACAACTGTAGGTATGTTCCATGAACTGTCAAATTACTTGCATCCGTTACCTTCGCGTGTCACAATTGCCAATGTGGTCCTTCCGATTGGAAATGCGAAGATTGTCACGTCTTCCGGCGCAAATTGGTTCGAACAGGTGGAGGAGGAGGGGCTACTCTGTCGAAGGAATAGCTACAGAGGTGGGAAGAGAATTGAATGTTCCTCAGACAACTGTAAACGGCGGATATCCGGACCGGCTCACCGTAATCACAGTGCGGGTCGCGCCGAGGCTTGCTGTCTACGCCCTCCACATTAGAAATCGCGTCAGCGTTCGCGTTGAGATTCGATCGAGCTTTATGTAAGCCCGCGATGGCTCCCTCGACAAGCTGGTCGTGGTGCAGTGGGTTGCTGGGTTGCTCCATGTGAGAGGTGGTGGTTCGGTACTCCTGCGTCGTGGCGTTCTTGCCTTTCACCTGACTATCGGAGATCTGAAAGCTTTCGACGTCTATACATCACGGCGCGTTTTTTGCGCATTGTTTCAGCCGTATGCGCTTCGCTGCTCGAACAGCGCAGAACCCAGCCGCGGACTCACCCCGAACAACCCAAGCAGCTTCAATACGAGCAGCTTGTATGGCACACACCCAGGAGTCTCTTCCCAAACCTGGTTCTGCGCTCAAAGAGCGGAGGATCCAGCCACGGACTCCCCTGAGCGACGAAAGCAGTTTCCATACGAGCAGCTTGTATGGCACACACCCTGGAGTCGCATGCTGAAAATGCTCGCTGCGCTACCCCAATCGCCTGTTCGTTTTAGTTATATAGGTATTGGTTCCAAAATCGTATCTGACGAATATTTCAGGGATTACCTGATTAGAATGTCAAAATCTCGGTAGAGAATCCGTTGCAGATTTCCTTAGACATACCTATATACAGATCAGGGGTGTGCGTAAAATTTTTTGGGTAAATTTTTAACGACTGTTTTTTAACGAAAAATTTTTGCGTTAAAATCGGTAAATTCGGTAATTTCGTTAAATAAAATTTGCGTTAGCTGCAGTTAGTTGGTTGTATTTTACTATGTAGTAATCCAAACCTTTTTGTGTAGTCATTTTTTAGACTCTATCTACATAGCAGTTATATGACGTTATGTCTTCATTTTCATAACAAATAACATCATTCCACCTATCACCAACAAAAAAGCGAGAGAGATCAATAGAGTTCTAAAACTAAACGGTAACAATAAGACTTCTAAAATAACAATTTTTTTACTAAGTCTAGCGCTACACCATAGCACGGCTTAACGTTTTTGAGCATTCTTGCTTGTATGGCAATACTCTACAGTAAATGTGTTCGTCGAGTAAATTTTTTCAACCCAACATTTCTCTACAGTGCCATACTGTGTTGGAAAGCTGTAGATTGTTTGAATGAAGAATTCCTATAAGGCATTGACCACAGCGAATTTTTTTGAAGCAGTTCGTCCTTCGGAATATATTTACAAAGTCCTTAGACCTACCTGTTTCACGTAATGGTCACTATTGTCCCACAATGTTGTGTAGAATGTCGTTAATGCTACTTAACAGAAATTTTCGTCATTAAATTTCGTTAAAAATTTTTAACGAAAAATGCCGGTAAATCCGGTAAATCGTTAATCGTTAAACGCACACCCCTGATACAGATGTCCTATAAGGCATTGACCACAGCGAAGTATTTACGAAGTCCTTAGACTTACCTGTTTCACGTAATGGTCACTATTGTCCCACAATGTTGTGTAGAATGTCGTTAATGCGACTTAACAGAAATTTTCGTCATTAAATTTCGTTAAAAATTTTTAACGAAAAATGCCGGTAAATCCGGTAAATCGTTAATCGTTAAACGCACACCCCTGATACAGATGTCCGGTTAATCCAGGCCGGCACTGATCACTTGTCTCCACGGAATCGTACCTCTGGCTCAGATGAATTGGCCGAGCTGAATCTTGTGTTCCTTCTGCTTCACACCCCCTTAGGCGCTCTGCTTCTGTTTAAAGTTTATTACAATGAGCTTTGTCAAAATCATAGTTGTGGCTTTCAGTTGTGCTCAAGGAAAAACCTGTGAACGTTTATTACCCGTTTCGTTGGTTCCATGGCAAGGAATTGTCGGTGCAGGTCTGCAAAGGAATGATACACTCTGGTTTCCCTCCACAAAGTACGAGGATTTCATCCGAAAACCTGCGAAGAAAGTAACACTAGGCTCGGATAAATACGAATGTAGCTGCAGTATGAAATGCAGATCTGTTCTAAATGGTGTAAAGCACGGGTGTGCGGAATTTCCGTTTCCGTGTTCCGAATTCCGGTTTCCGGCTACTTTGGGCACTTCCGTTCCGCTTCGTGTTCTGCCTGTTTTTGGACCCGAAGGCGGAAACGGAAATGGGCACTGTTCAACACTAGTTTTCTGTTGAACAAAATCAGCTTATCAAATAAAAGAGTTGTCCTTCATAAATTGTGAGAGAAATACGGTTTGACAACTATGTTATTAATATTCTTGAAATTGGTTAGACTACCAAAAGAAAGTATTCAAAAATGGCAACGTCTGAGTGAAGAGCAAAATTAATGTGCCAGCAGATGCAATGTATGCATTGTATGCTAAGAAAATGCCCTCAAAATTTGAATGATCATAACATTCTTGATCCATTAGTTACAAATAACCACAAAAACTTTCTAAGCATATAGCACAGTATGAAGCAAAGGGTTCGATGAATGTTATGTCATGCGCCTGTCTGCTTCAAGATTACCTGAACGAAAGTGTAAATTTCTATTTTTAATTTGATTAGGTGCGATATTCATCCATATAAAAAACACATAAATAAATAAATAAATAAATAAATATAGAGTTATGCAATCCAGTTTTTAATGAAGCATCACGAATATCTACCATGAGCTGTTATTTTGGTTGACTAGGATAACTTATTGAGTTCTGATACAAATCTATTCCTTCGAAAACCATCTAGGAACTGTCCAACTGTGTCACCTTTATATCAGTGAGCTTCTAGGCTGGCAGAGACTGAATATTCCTACGAAGGTGTGGACTTAACACGACTAATCTGTCATCGAATTATCATCTTAGATCCCAGAATCAGTTCTGAGTATAGTTTTGGTGATTAGAATGTAACTGCTAATCTTGAGTATGCAAATATCTGTGCAGTCATGGAAACATCGGAGAGACTGCATGCTGAAACAGTGAGAAATTGTGAGATAGGACCCTGAATTTGTTTTCGTTTATTGCCATAGTTCAAAGGTTATCATAAGAGTATTATGAATTCATGATTTGTTATGTTATCTTATGATGACGATAAGCATTAATCTGTGGAAGATTCTACTGCTCGCCAAGTTCTAAGCAAGAAAAAGCGCGATAGAAGCCGCCTCTGACGCAGTTTCAGATGCTCTTTTGAAAAAAAATGGCGAATATGTGTCATTTCCGTTTCCGCCGTTCCGGCCATTTTTGAGCGTTTCCGTTCCGCCTTTCGTCTTCTGCCTTTCCAGAAAAATTTCCGCACATCCCTGGTGGAAAGCTGCCGGGTTTGGAAGAAATACACACTTGACCGCCTTGTCCAGTCCTTCACTGAATTATCTTTTCTTATGGATCACCACGTGGTCATAATCCTCTTCCGGCTGGCTCTTCCACGCTTCCTTTCCTTTCGATCTAAGCCGATTACCCCACTGATACTTCTCCACTGTTATCGTGAACATTTCAAGCCCTCACTATTTTAATTAGTACTCGCTTTACAAATTAACTTAGATACTGGTAGTGGAGGGTATTCGATGGTATTTAGTTCGGAAATTTTCGCACAAAGTGACGCATAGTAGTACTAGTAGTAAAGGTCTGGTTATGTACAGTTCGTGACTAAGTAGTAGTATATTTTGGATGGAGAAAAGTAACTATTCCTCTTATTACTGCTCACGTTCACATATTCCAGCGGAGAGGATCTTGATGTCGAAGTAGCAAGTGACGACATTGTCAGCGGTTTATTAACCATCGAAAAAATGCTGCGTGAGCAAACTAAGGCTGTCGAGTTGGTGAGTACTTCTCTTCATGGGGCTTCAGGAGTACCTTTATTTAGGTCTAAGCCGGTCCTTAGTATGTTGTGCTCGCACGCCAGGGAAGTGTTTTAATTTAATCCAGCACTTTAATAGGAGGCATATGCCGTTCGATAGAAACTTGAATGCCATCAGCTGCTTACAAGCTATAGTTGCCGAGTAAGAGAGACAGGAGTAACCGTGCGTCAAAGTTCAGGTCATTCAAGCCTGTGAGATACCTGCCCTGCGGCTGTAAGTACGTTTAGGCTAGTGGTGCAGGTGGCCATCAGGACGATGAGATAGATCTTCGGCTTCGCCCTGTACGTAATCTCGCATTTTTGCCAATGTTAACCTGGTAGAATTTTTTGTGTTTGCTTTCGTTTGCAAGTTTCCCCTACTCAGCGCGACAGTCACTCTTAATTGTGGGGAGTTATTTTCATATCTTTACCCATTTCTAAACTCTGTGTGATCCGCAAATGACTGAATAGTTTTGAATTTTCTAAGGATTGTGAGAGACAAACAGGCTCATGCCACCGAGTAGTATACGCGCTCCGATTCTTCGCAAGCTACTTCAAAAGAAGGTCCACAGTGAAGTTGACCGCATTACATAGTCTGTCTCAATGTCAGTGAAGGCAGGCACGGCATACGCTCTCGTTTTCATTCACATTCCGGCCTGAACCTACAGCTTCGTCGACGGCTCATTTCTCACCTCATTCTGCCCTAAAGTTTGACTTGTCATTTTGTGCTATGGCACAACACTTCTCGAAAATTTTCCACGCTACCTGTGTAGAGAGGACCCGAAGCCCACCATAACCATGAATATATCCTTCACAGGAGCAAAGTACGTGAGGTACTGGTGACGAGAGCCTACCCGTCTGTTCGAAAAACCCACCATAAGCATGAATATATCCTTCACAGGAGCAAAGAACGTGAGGTACTGGTGACGAGAGCCTACCCGTCTGTTCTACACAGTCAAATTTTCATGATCTAACCCATGTAATCCAAATAGAGGTTGACTGCATTTGAAATTGACCAGAATTGATGTTTTCCACATGTATCCAGAATTTTTACAGAACTATTGAACAATATTTATATTGCCATTTACGGATCACAGAGAATTTCGAAAACAGGTGAAGTGCACTCGATAAACTTCACTAGCAACAGCGAAAAGTGCCTGCGGCATCGCTTTAGGGTAAAAGTAGTTAGCATGCTTGAAAAATTGCAGGTAGCCGTCGAACACTTTGTCAGGCTAACACTGGAAACATTGCAAAAGTTTAGACACGGCGGATGTTGACCACCCGTTGCCGCCCGTTTTCAAAGTCTGCTACCTCTAATTCACTAGTCCAATCGTACACGCAGCTGTATTTCGTAGCCCATAAGTGAACGACCTGAAACTTTGACATCCTGTTACTGCTGTTCCTATTGAGCCTGGCAGCTGTTGTCTGTACTCAGCGTACGGTATTCAAAGAGCATTAGAATGGCGTAGTCTCGCTTCAAAGTACTGGGTTAAATTATACACCTTCCTTGCTAGTTTCTCCATTTGCTGCCTATTTTTGAGCTTGGCTTGCCGTATTCAGTACTTTCTGGCTTCGTCTTCTCTCTGCTTTAAACTCAACTCCCATCGTTGCTGTGCACAATTACATCTTCAGATGCGTATGCGCATTGGAAGGGAAAAGCGCACTGACCGCCGAGGTCGTAACTGGCGTACTGCTTCTTCTGCTCTCATGAGAAGGAATGTTGAAGCCGTTCAGACTGTAGATAGAGCCCATGGCAAGATCGATACTTTGTGCTCAACTATAGTAAGACGGTGGAAGGCAGCCGGATTTGACCAACCCGACCGTTACAAGTCAGTTCTGCTGCTTTGAATTTCTTGCTTAATCTCGTCTTAAGTGAATTAGAAGTTATCTCAACACTGCTAGGTGAATACACTGTAGGGTTCTCGGTTATCGTGGTCCTTGATGTTAACTAATCTAACAATGAAGCGATGAAAACCTTCAGTGTCAGCTCCACTCGTGCAGAGTGTCCAGTTCTCCAAAGTCAGCTGAATGCCGAGGACATCATTTCCCTGGATAGCGAATGTTACGCTGTGGATGTGCCTAATGACTCCAGTTACGACGACAATAAGATGGAAGTTCTCGAAGTTTACGGAGGAGCTGGTCGCTTTGTCAGTTTTTTGTTCAATCTAAATGATTTACCGGTCTCGTCTTCTAGAGATCACTAGAGATCACTTTCTAGAAAGTTTCTAGTTTGCACTGACCACTTTCGTTTAAGGAAACGGCATCTCGCGGCAACAATGGTCAGACAACAATTGCCAGTCTACTCGGTGATATTGACTCCATCAAGAAAAGTGTTCTGAACAGAGAGGTTTGAGCAAGCTTTATCGTTTTATGTCTAGCTAAGGTATACCACCATATCCTCTTCTGAGCAGGTTACTGAAGCTGAAGTTTCAGTCTAGTCTTAGTGTCTGCTTTTTAGGCTAAGTGCGTAATGTCTCTTCAAGTCTCACTTTCATTCCGTTGTATAGAAGTTTTAAGATGGATACCTCCTTTGTGCTTTAAATGCAAATCATTCGAAAGCGTGTTCCCTCTTATATTCCTTCTGTAGTTGTGTAAATAAATAGTTTACCAATGACCATCTTCTAAGACTTTGTGCTGCATGAGTCACATCTGTGGAAACGGTACCTTATGATCGTATTCTGATGACACATGATCACTGATCATCAGGGATGTGCGAATGTTTCCGTTTCCTTGTTCCGCACTCTTTTGGGCCGAGAGATGGAACGGATGCATCCTGATGTCGAAACAGTGCGATAACCAAATTGGATTCTTTTTCCTTTTCTTGAAACGATTACTACCGAATAGTATAAGGCCACAGAAGGTTTCATGAGTGTTTGAATCAAAAATCAAATTAATTATACGAAGCATGCTTAGGTTTTGTCTAATAATCTTAGGTCTGGCTTGAAACACCAACTCCAAGTCAGATTTCTATAAGCACTCCTAGGTTGCTAACCTTGCTTTCCATAGAGGACATAGGATCTATCCTAGTCGGAGGAGGCCATGTGGTATCTTGCCTCTCAACTCCATCCTTCGAGTTTGTCCCAGAACATCAGCTACTCCAAATGGTACATTGGCACCAATGCGAATACAGAGAGTGAGTGAGCGTCATATCGTAGGATGCCGAGCGTAATTGTAACCTTAACGCTGCCCCTTCCAATTAGGATAGATCCGGGACTTTCAATAAGACCGGTTAAGAGTGGAGTGGCGAAATCTCTGGCATTTTACTCGTCGGCTGGTTTCATCGCGTATAAAATATTTTCCCTGTTTACACAGAACTTTGCACAAACTTTGATTTGTTCCACTAGTAAAAAAATGAATGTAAAAATGAAAAAAAAATGTTTGAAAATTCATCTTAGTAATAATACGAGTCCAAGGATTTTTTCATTTTTATGTTGCTTTTGAAGAGTCGCAAGCTGCCTTGCCCGTTTCCTAAATTCGTTAATGGCAACTTAGTTATTACTACCATTATGGGCACATAATTATGAAAAATTAAGTGAGTTTTGAGTTATTTCCGTTTCCGTGCTTCGTATTCAGCGTTCCGCCCATTTTGAGCCCTTCCGTTCCGTATTCCGTTTTCCCTTTTCTCAAAAGAATTTCCGCACATCCCTGCTGATCATGTGTTGTTGCTAGGCAGATCACTATTGGCACCAAAGTTTCTTAAATGAGAGGACTAGGAAATCCGAAACCAATTGAACAGAGACAAGTTTTAGCACAGAATTTTGGTTTTCCTGGAAGTAGCGTTTGCGCGAAGGAACATGTACATGTTGGCAACAAGAGAAAGTCGCTGGGTCGTGTTAGTCAGAGGCTTTGAATTACGCAGAGCGAAGGAAGCTACCCGTTTTTAAAGCAACTCGAAAATGGCCTTCAGAGACGCTACGAACTTAGCCGAATGAGACGTCGTGCTTGTTAATCATATTTTCGCTGATTGTCGTGTCGCATTTGAAGGGTGGGCTGTGGACATCCATTAATCAATGCATACAGGAGATAATGCAGTATAAGTTCTTAGTAGAAGTGCAGTAAGAAATGGTATAACTTTATGAAGTAAAATTGCGCCTCAAAAGACGTTTCGTAAGCCGGACCTAGTGGTAACTAGAGTGAAGCCATAATTTCGAGTAGTCTATAATATATCCTCGCGAAACACCGTTTGTTTGTTGCCCTTCTGGTTAGTGCTTTTGGCGTACCAAAGACGTTGGTTTTCTGGCTTGATTGAGCGTTTCATTTGTTGTCTCGCGCTTTTAGTGCACGAAAGACTAGCAAAAAGTGTGGTGCTGAGTTTGCAAAGCTCTAATTTTGTGGTTGTCAAAAGGTCTTCTCCATGTAATTCTGGCGCTCGTGCCCAGTTAATGGATTGAGCCTTGGCAATGAGCTGCCTACCTTCTGCTGGAGCCAGAGGTTTCTTTCCCTAACGGAGCGGTAGATTGGCTTGCTAGACCAGTGAATTAGGACAGAGTACGCGTAGGAAGCTGCGAAAGATCGTTCCCTTTGCGCTAGCGACAAGTCTGATGGTTCGGTTTCGGCATAAACATAGGTACATAGGAAGGATAGAGATTTATTGAGGGAACAGAATATGGGAGGGAATCGATGGTAGGAAGGCATGCTTATCTGCCTTGATAGACGACCTCGGGAGTCAGATGTACGCTGCGTTTTTTTCTTCTTTTTTTCTGAGGGCATTGTGATGGCCAATGGTAGTTTGTTATTCAAATAGGGCTCTCGTCTATCTGCTATGGATGTAGCAGTTGGCAGTAACCAGCCATGACACTTTCGCTATGCTTTGTCATATTGCATTTTGGTAACGAGCGCAATCGTCACCGTCATGTAAGGCTGTGAAGACTGGTCGTTTTCTCCAATACAACATAACATTCGACTCCAAAATCATAGGGGTCGAAAAATTCAATATCACCTTCTCCGAATAATCAGTGAGGTCTAAATGTGAGCCCGCAATGGTAGAAAAATAACAGTCGTTGCACAAACACTTCCACGATTCTTGCCTTGTAAATTCAGATCTGTGAGAATCGATACAGACCGTCGTTGTATTCCCCTTTGCAGGTGGCCGCGAGGCCCTCCTCCTCGAAAATGAGTGTGTCCAGTGGCCTTAGTGGAAGTGTCGAGGTATTGTCGGTCAACAACAATGACGAGGAGACTCAGAATGAAGACTGCGATATGGAGGAGGAGAGCACCTTGCCAACTGAGCGAGCGCGATCGATCGACGAGGTCACTTCACAGATCCCTGCCGGAGACGACGTCGATGCGGCTGATGTGGTCTGTGAAGCAGAAGTCTGTCCACAGTTGTCAATGCATGTAAGTTTTCTTGACGACTTCTTCTATGTCGTATGAAATTCGTTTAGTGTGATCAGAACGATAGACAGGGCGATCAGTTTTCAGGCCTAATCTGGGGAAGTAGGGTGGTTGTCCCATCACTCGCGCCCCTGAATTTGCTCGATGTCCTAGGCTCTTCGTGAGATGGGTGGTGGGGCATTTAAAAGGATAGCAGTTGCCCACGTAGGGTTAATCACCCAGATAACGACTACAACGCTTTTAATTTCGACGCATATGCAGTGAAGCCTGCCAAGCGGCCGGAAGTCGGATATGATCTGCTCTTTCATTTTGTAGAGTTTTTTCTTATTAGCGCCTTAATTGCCACCGCTGTCGTACCAGTGAATCAGAGAAAGCATCGAATCGATTGCACCACAGTTCGTTTCCCGAATGCACACGCCCCAGAAGTGATGTATCAGCGTTTTGGCGAAAAAGTTTCTGCACCATGTGGCGATTGCTATGTTCCCTCCTCTTTGGCTATTTTTTGTTAAGAAGGATGTTGGTTGTATCTGGACAGACTCTGTACCTTGAATCGATATGGGTACATGCAGGGCAGGCGACTCCTGCAACTGTGCTGCACAATGGCAATAAAAAGTGAATAGAATAGTTCCAAGCTTTTCTCATCTTGACACCTAGACATGGTAAGTCAATTATTTCTGTTCATGTTTCTCAGTATGTTGTGCCACTCGAGATAAAAACCTACTGAGAAACATGAACAGAAATAATTGACTTCTGTGCTGTTCGTTATCACATTAGAGCGCAGAAATCCGCCAACGCGTTGCAAGGGAGGAATTCTAGCTCACGATGTGGTCAATTTTTACGCAGGGGCGTTATATGGACCATACCACGGAGTTCCATATGCGCGTACAGGTCCTTCACTTCAATTTCAGAATTTATTGTTTTCTTGCTTATCTTCCACAACACGAGAGATATCGAGTTCTTCAAGTAATCAGACAGTTCTTGGTTCCTCCTAGATTTGAGCCTGATGTCAGCCGATGTTTTTGGTTTCTGATGTCTTTTTCGTTTTCAATTTTGAGTGAAGTGAACGTGTTAAGTGATGAGCAACAATAGGATGTATTACTGAAACCAATGAAGCGTGCTAGCACCGTTCTTTATTGGCAAAATGAACGTCTTTTATGAGATTTTTAAAACGCAACTGTAAATTTAGCTTTAAACAGCTTATGACTTCCCCACAAGGGGTGCTTTCCGTTTGTGAAGCGGTGTACATTTGGGTTCGGAATTGTGGCGTATTCTAGAAATAAGAGATACTTTGTGTAATTATTTGTGAATTAATGTAAATGAATAGATGTGACAAAAATGTAAATTAATTTAAGAAATACTGCGTGATTGTAAATTGGCTACACTATTAATAGTGAGAAGCAAAAATATGAGGTATCTTACTAGCCTTCACTTTTGCCTGAGGTTGTTTCTTTTGATGTTCTTACAGGTAATAGGCGGTATAGTTTGAACTGGACTTCGCACGAGGGCAGATTCGAAGAGCACCAAGTTTTCAGTTCCGTTATTCTCTGATCTTTTTCTGTTAACAACAAGTTGGTTTATTCACCGAAGGCTACCAGCACGCTTACTCATCCGCATTCCCAGCAAATATGTGCACAACAGTGGTTCAAACATATAAATAGGTCTAGCTGAATGCGAGCATCTTAAGCAGGCTGCGGTGTAGTTTCTGTGCCAGAGCATGAGGATAATCTTGCCCACACTCTAGTGGTCGCTATGGCGTCGCAGTCGATAGGAACGGCCATGTGCAGAGTCGTTCGCCTATGATTCGATTTGGCTTTCAGGACAACAAAGTCTTCCACTTTCCAGACCCGCTGAGTCGGTAACAGAGCTATGTCTCGGGAGGCTGCAATTGATTCTATCGCATGCGAAGATTTCGTTTTTCGCAAATTACGAATGCTGGAATTTACTATAGGGCGCCGGTGGCAGTACTAGCAGAGGGACTAATGTCACGCTGCACCTCGCATTGACTACATTGTTTTGCGGGCAGGTCAAGCAGCCCTTCCGTATCTCATGGGTGGGTTGGAACACCACCCCTTTCATGGATATCAGGCCAAGCACACTCTTTTCCAAAGGGTAACATTTGAGAACCGAGATTCATCCATGTGATCACGATATTCATCCATGGCAGCATGCCGCAAAACTCTGTTTCCGGCCTAAGCCTTATCCAGTCATGCTGGGGCTCCCGCAATGTCGGCGACGGATTGTGGGTGACGTGTCGCTGCGTCGCCGATGGGGCGACGAAGTATAGCATATGCCTAGTACCCAGGTGAATGCGTGTGACGCAGTCCAGTGAGAGTCCTTCTAGCGCCGTTGCTCCATCGGTCGCGACGTCGCCACGTACACTCCAGGTTGGATTGGGATTTAGTTCCCGCTGACGCCAACTAAGCCTTCAATCTCTGGGATCGGTAATAGGTGCGAGACATGTCCTGGAAAGGCAGAGTGATGATTTTCCCATCGGCTAGTTGCCACAATTCATAGCATAGGCCAAGTATTCGTTCAGATTGCCAATGACATTCTTCTTCTAACCGTAAGGGATCTCGTAGAAGTAGAATCCCATAAGCAACTGGAACGCGTGTTTGGCCTAGGAATGCTCAGTGCGTTCCTCAATGAGTGAGTTAACTATCACCTTTACCCTGCATTACTTTTAAGGCTTAGGTAGTAGTACAACTTTCATGTGTTTCCTTTTCTAAAAAGTAAGGCATTTAGTAAAAGAATGTTAAGAGAGAATCCTCTCAGTTTGGGTTCCTAATTTCAAGAACTTAAGGTTGTGTGAGTGGAGCTTACTCTTGGTGTGAGTTTCGTTCATCCGTTCTCATCAGCAATAGTGCTATGCGAGGGCACTGACGCTTCTTATCAAAACACTGGTCTTAAGCCGGTTCCACCTCCACGAATGATCATCAGAGCACTTTTAGATGCGTTCGAGCTTAAAAGGTCTCCGCAGGCTAAATTAGGCGTCGCTTCGGAGACAGCGCGTGAGAGGTGGTCGTGCTGGACTTTTTGAGTGAAGAGCCGCTGCTGCTGCAGCAGTCAGCATCAGCGGGAGCAGCAGCACCGTCGTCGCTGTGTCTCTGTCCGGTGCGAGGATTCCGTCGCGTAGCACGCACTCCTTGCCCGGCGTTCACTCTCGGCCAGCGTCTGCAGTGTCTGATTCGAATCCTTTTGGCGCGCAGCCCCGGAATTACTTGACCTGCCCGTAGCACTGTGCTGCTCTCTGGGTCACGCATTGCCGCCGCTTTTCATCGCAACATCCCTTCCGGGTTGCGCTGGACCGACCGTCATCTTCAAGTTGCACAGTTCTATACCGAATTGCTTCTGTTTCAGGGTACACCTCAGTCGGAGGGCTCTCCCGTGCCTGCCCTGTCTCGTCACAGTTCCTCGTCCTCGTTGTCGAGCGACGCCCTGATCAGCAACACTGCCTCCTTCCGTCCAGTTCCGGTCTGTCCCTCAGGCCTTTCTGCTTACTCGCTTCGGAAAGGAAACTCTTCCATTCCAGATCGAAGTCATAAGCGTTGATGAGACAGACGTACGTATTCTCAATACGGGTGAAATCGTTTTCTGTGGAGAAATTCTTTCCGATAAGGGCGCACCCATAAAACGAGGTAAAAAAGAGCAGAAGAAGTCGAAGATGGCAGTCGCTGAAAAGAAAACTGCGAAAAAGGATGTGGACAAATCCGAGTGAGGCTCTCCATTTTCACGTCTTTTCGAAGTCTATGAAGATCATCTTGTTTAGTATCGAGGTTATTGATGTCGTGAGTGACGAAGATCTTGAGATGCAAGAGCTTATAAAGGAGGAGAAACGAAGGCGATCCGGAAAGCCTCCGAAGAAAGACAAGCAGGTGAGGTGATCTCGAAGGCAAGAGTCTTTGTTAGATGTTGCTTAAATTCGATCTGGCCGAGGCTTATCTTGGTATTTTCCTTTTTCAATGATGAAGTTCAGCTCATACAGAAGCTTGAAAAACCTTGTCCAATACCACGAAATGTATCCAGATTTAGTTGCGTGGAAGAGCACAGTGGTTAGGCTATAATAGATGCCATTTGTTAAAGAAGATCAAGCTTTGCGTGAATTAAATGGGATTAGCTTTGTACAGCCAAGCATTCGCTTCTAAGATCTGTTTTTAAACAATTTTCAAACGATGTGAAATGTTAAAATTTATGAAATTTTTATTCGTTTATGACTTGTGGATTTATGTTTATATTGACTTGAGAATGTGTATTGTAAAACTTAAATTAAGCGTTTTTTAGAATAGAAGGTTTCATTTCAGATCTTAAAATGTGCGAAGGTCGTTCTTTAAGCTCATCTATCTTGAAGGGGTTCATTCATTTCAACATTATCATTGTTTTACGTGACAGGTTTGCTTGGAATGCGAATTTCCATATTGTTCGAAACGGTAATTCATCAACACTTTAAATGGATTTAATTTGAAATAATGAGAGATCTTGCCAACAGATGATACGTCATTTTTATACTGTTCGCTTCAACTATAAGACTCTTTTAAAAGAGAGACGTTTTATACTTTTATGAGTAAGAAACACGTATTACAAGAACTGGGCTAAAGATGAATAAGAGGTGATGAACATTTCAAAATTGAAACTTACTCGAGTGCTCATAAAGTGGCAGAAACAATTTCTGGACATTCTTTTGATGTTTCGTTGTTTACCTACCAACAACATTTTAGGTGGTGTATTCTGTTTAACGTTTTGATCGTCGATTCAAAGTTCTAGGAATTTCTTGATCTATTAGATTTTAACCCGATTTTACGTAAATAGTTGACTGCAGCTGAGTAAGGAACGTACTGCCTGGGTCTGAACAAATGTGTAACCTATGTTATTTAGAAGCCCACAACTTAATCCAAGCAAAAGGGACGGCAACGACCCCCTAAACTCGCTTAGATCTGAAGAGAGTATTCTTCTCAGAGAGGTCTCCAACCCACACGCCATATGTTTCGTTACCACTTAAGTTTATGCTCTACCTGCAACCGTCGACCTCAACTAGCATATATGCCAGTGACATCCAGTTCATCCGCTCCTAACATCCACTATATTGTTGATTAACCATGAGATTCGAAACCATTGAATTTGAATTCAGTTTCCATTTTAGCTGCTGGACTGCTATGAGAGTTTTAACAATACTTCAACATCAAGCATACAAGGGGTCGTGCATAATAGCAGCCTAAATGAGCTAAAGTAGTGAGCGGTGGTTTCTGGTGGCTGAAATTCATCAATTTTTGCGGCTAACTAGGATTATCCTTACTCCATGATCTTGTATGTAATTTCCATAGGAGCAGGATAATTTATAGCAAGGTTAATTCCTGGTATTAAAAGAGAAACGAGGAAGGAAAGAAGAAAAACCAAGAAGATGACGTAGCGAGTCAACCCGTTCGAGGCAAGATATGGTTGAGAGTGATTCCATAGGCAACGAGATATGACGTTTGCTGTTTATTTACACTACAAGTATTGTACGACGCCGTTCAAGGGCTAAATTCCTGCATATCAAATTTTATTGTTGAGCTTAACATCATCTTTTAGAAGCGATCGTCAAAGAAGAGCAAGACCAAGCATGAGAGTGAGGACAGCGATGAAGATCCAGACCGACTTCTCCGAATGGCCGACACAGCGCTCAACGGCGAAGTACCGGACGAAGTGGATGAAGAAGACGAAGTAGAAAGCGAAGACTCTGATGCAGAGCCGAACATGGTGAGCTTTTGCTGAGGTTAGAGAATCCTACGTCGAAGAAAAATGGTTACTTGTTTTAGAACGGTCATGCTGCCAAGAAGACCAGAAGCCAGACAAAAAGCTTGGCATCGAGTAAGCCGAATGGTAGCGCATTTCTAAAAAGACTGAGAGGAAAGGAGGTCACGAACGCCAATGGCGCAAGCAAGGAGAGGTTTGTGTCAAATCGTTTTTCAGTGAGGATTTTCATTGGTCGTTGGTCATTTCGTCATTCTAGATGCTTGAAATACCACAACGCAGAGTAGACCAGAAATGTTTCGCAGTTCTTATCCCCTTTGTGGCAACGCTTTTTCGCCTCCCAGTTGCACCCGGGGTTGTTGGTAAATACCCTTGTGAACGAAGTTAAACAATGAAATCACACCACCTATTGTTTAGCCAATGCGTCATGATGGAAACTCGTGAAGATGTTCCAGAAGAAGATCACGTTTTTGTCTAGTACCGTACGGTTGTCCTGTGCGACGAATAGGCGTCGAACAGCGTTGTCGCGAAGGGGAAGCAAACGAGTTCGATTTGTTAGTGTTATATGCGGCGCGGATCCGAGATAGCAACATTTATTGACGGATGGTTCGGGGAGTTTGCCGCCTTTAGGTTATGCGCAATTCAGGCGTATTTTCGCCATGAGTCTTGCGACATTTAAAAGATCTTTTGGGTGATAATAAAAGAAAGCACATATTAGGACAGAATAATGACGCAAGGTGTAATCACGGAAATTACATAGACACTTTACTACGTTCGATTTAGCTTTAAAAAAGCACTTAGTAATTTCACTGTTCCGCCAGTATAATAAATTTGTTTAGTTCGAAGAGTAAGACGAAACCTTCTAAAGTGGAAAGTGACGTGTCATCCGATGAAGGAGTCAGTGTTTCGAAGAAAAAGTTGTCGAAGAAGGAGGTAACGTTCTATTTGTGAGGTGATAGCTTTTCAGCTTTTAGTGATGGTTATCAATTATGATTATCAATTATCGGTAGTTATCAATATTCACCATCGCTTGGTATACCTGTCGTAAACATATGCGAATACAGGTGACAAAGCGAGGAAAGATTTGTGATGCTTTCTTCATGGACAAAAGAGCTGTGGGAAGCTAAGGAAGAATAATTGATTTCGTAGCTTCTATGCTCTGTAGCTCTTTAACTTGTGAACGCTTTGCCTTATATATTTTCTAAGCCGAGGGAGTGAGCCAGTGGTCATTGCACCCAAAAAGGTTGAATTTTTTCTGCAGTGGTGCCTAAGACCTTGTGAAACAACGGAAATGTATCGTTCCTCGTGGAGCATGTTCTACCTATTAAAAAGTTTTGTTTGAGGTGACTTGTGGACTTTTGAGGTTACACATCAAAATCGGAACTCATTTTTCACAACCTAATGCGAGACACCCCTCATAGTCTTCTCCGGAGTATTGTCATTGTATAATAGCTTACCTACAACCCTGTTGTAGAACGGACGTAGTTAGACGTTACCACCCTCTTAGGATAGATCCGGTTATTGTAATGAGGGTTAACGGTGCAAAAGACCCATTCTACATCGGCGTGGTTCCAGAAGGAGCTTGCCAACTTGGTATCGTCTGCGCAGAAGCTTTTGGACTCATCCAGTGACGAAGAAGATAAGTCCTCTACAAGTAGTGAAGTTCCAGTGAAGAAGACGAAACCGGCACAGAGGAAGAGGTTTGTAGTTTTGTTGAATTTAAAGCGTTCGCTAACCAAACTACTCATGAACTGCATGGCCAATTTCAAGTTCGTTTTATTTTCGCGTGTGTTGGTCGAGCCGGACACCCCCCCCCCCTTCCCGCCGTCATTTCCACGACTTCGACATTCTTGAAAACTCACCGCGCCACTCGTTTCTTTCTGTGCTGCTCAGACACCGTGTCCTTGGTACTGACTTCGCGACCCAGATAGATATAGCTGGAGCATTCGGAGATGTTGGTGTTTGTTCTTTTGAGCGAGAATATGCATCGAAAACTTGTCCGTTCCAAAATCGTCTTCGTAAGATTCAGCTGCAGTACGACGTTCCCACATACTCGATTGAAGTCGGCCATCATGCGCTCCCCTGGCTGATGCTCGGTGTTATGAGCACGATGTCGTCAGCGAAGCGAAGATGGTGCAGCTGCTGGCCGTCGACCGTCGCTGCCATGTCTTCCCATTCTAGTTCGTGTTTACGAGGGTGGCGCTGAAGAGCTTCGGGGATATGGTATTTCATTGCCGACTCCTCCCTTCACATCGGCGAAGGCTTCGTTGTAGAATAGTGAATCTGGGTCGTGACACTGTACAGCTCTCGAAGTACTCCGATATTCTGAGTAGGAACACCCAGATGGCCAGGGCTTTGATGACAGTTTCAGTTTCCAAAGAGTCGAATGCCTTCTAGAACGATTAACATCAGAAGGCCTGGGGGCATGTGGGTTCAAGTCTGATGGCAGTTTTTTTTATTAGACCACGCTTGTCATAGCTAAAATGTAATAATAACGTATGTTCCATTTGATTATATGCACTTCATGGTAGGCGTCGAGTTGTGGCCTCTGATTCCGACGCCAGCGTCGAAGAAAACTCTGAGTCCGACTCCGAGGATGGAGAAGAGAAGTCGGAGGTGGACGATGGGGAGGAGGAAATAATAATTGCGAAGCCCAAATCGAAGAAGAAGAGGGTAAGTCGGTCGTAGCTCTTTTTGCTAGAATCAATATTTGCCCAAAAAAATGCTGAAGATGTGGGAATCGAGTAGCTAATTTTGTCTAATTCATCTGCTCTTTATTTGCTAGAGTAATTGCAACAGAGTTTTTCCATTTTCAAGTCAGCCGATTCTTGACAGCACTACCGTTAATTTCTAGCCGTTATCAAAAAATTAAAATGTCTGAGATTCATATTCATTCATGACTGGCCTTTGCCCATTTTCAATGATAAATTAGTAGACATATCTCTACCATTACAGGAAGCGGAATGCGAATCGGATGATAGTACCGGCGGAAAAAAGGGGAAGAGTGGTAAAGGAAGCAGAGCACCGAAGAACATCATGGGCAAGGACAAGCTTCAGCAAGAGACAATAGACGCCGAAAAGGCGGAGAGGGTAGGTATAGGTGCGCCTGGCAGGATTCCTTTGGCTTCTTGTGTACAGTTGCTGCATGTTCGTTTTTAGGAGCGCAGGAAACGTTTGGAGCAGAAACAGAAGGAGTTCAATGGCATCGAGCTTATGGAAGGTGTCGATATCGCTTCAGTATTGGTTGGCGGTACTAACACAGTGCAGAAGCTGAAGGTGAGTACTTTTGGAGTTTATTTTTTAGAGAGGCTGTAGTAGTGCTTTTTATGGACCATTAGAAATTGTGTCCTATTCTTTCAAATGGGAATTGATCACCCTACAGAAAAGCTTCAAATGAACATGACTTAGGTTTCCCACAAGGAGTATCTGGGTTAGCGCTTAAGTTCCTCTCGTAGGTATGGCTCTCTCAAGAGTGACTATGATATAGCTAATCTGTCCAGATGATATCCTTAAAAATTAATTTCAGTCTGTTGTTGTGGATCCCGACAAGAATGGAGATCCACCGCATCCGGTATCTGTGCATCCTTCTTTAGTAAGTTAACGATGCGAAACTTGTCTCATACGAAGCAGTCTAGATAACCCGCAATGTAAATATTTTCAGGTACGAGTTCTTAAGCCTCATCAAGCGCAGGGTATTCAATTCATGTACGATAGTGCCTTCGAGTCCGTCGATAGACTAGACGAAGATGGAGGTGGTGGCATTCTGGCGCATTGTATGGGTCTAGGGAAGACGTTGCAGGTGTGTTAAGTAGTACATTCCCAGCTTACAACCACAGTACCAGCCATTTGGGGCTTGAAGAAAGTGAACTAATTAAGTAGTACTTTTTAAAAATGTTTTTTGGCGCAAGGAGGTTAATAGGTGCACTGCGTTGGCTAAACGCTTAGGTCCATAGTTTGGTGCATGTAATGTATCACTTTGTTCTCACTCATGACACAATTCTACAGTCGACATCCTTACCATCTCCGTTTCAAATTCTTTGGAATTCTGAAATTTTGGTTTAAAGATTGGCGGGGAAGTGCTTCCTGTTATCGAGAGCCGCACTTGTAAATTTTATGAGAGCGTCTGCTGTTTGCTCTCTAGAAAGTGTCACACGAATCGAAGTGAGAAGGCGTACTTCAAAGGGTACCGTTCGGTCTATAGTGTAAAATCTCGACTTATGGTTAGAATGGAGAGCTGCTGGTTACAAGGGTGCTCAAAGGGCTTTGGATATATCCTAGTCGGCGAGTCACGTCATATAGAAAGTGCTGGGGCGAACAAACACCCACTTCTATTATCAGTAGATCACCATCGAGTTTCGTGTAGGTTGCAATGCATTTTCGTTCTCGTTGTTTTCTTCTAGTTTTGTTTTCTCGCTTCTATACTACCTATTTTAGGATGGCATCCCCGACTAGGATAGGTCCTAGTTTAGCTTACAAATCATCCGTCTTATGCTCAAATGCTAGTGGTTTAATAATAAGTAGTTTAAAGCAGGCTTATTCCTTTAAACAATTCATGACATGGTCTGACACAGCAAACAACACACATTTTTATCTATACAATACGGTGTTAAACTACTTCTTTTGGAAAAATTAGGAATAAGCTTAATAGTTCGAGGTACATGATTTAGATGCGCTAGTTAGGTTCCATTGGTACCTCATTTCTCCATTAGATGTTGCAACTATGCCGCGCCATTTTGTGCCTAAAAGGAGTTCGTCGCTTTCCTAATGCGAAACTCACCCGGACAAGGAGTGCTCATTGTCAAGTAGTTTAAGGCTCTAATTTTTTGCACAAGCAATTTGTAGCTTCGGAACGGTTTAAGCGCAATAAAATTAAAATTAAATATTGATGAACCTGGCTACCGCGCTTGTTCTGGTGTGGAGGCTAAATATTCCCAGATAAAAATTTGGATGGGATCTTTTCCCATGCCGGTTTCTGATCTAAAAAGCCTTCTATACGCTCATGACATCTGGAGACCTTTGGCGGAACTTTTAGCAACTGTTATGAGCCGTAGTTCAGTAGTACAGCTGTCGACGTCCTGGCATCTTCTGATTGAAGAACACTAATGTATCATTCCACAGGTCATCACCTTCCTACACACCGTAATGCTGCACCCGAAAATCAAGGATTACGTGAAGAGGGTGCTGATTGTTGTGCCGAAGAATGTGGTGCTGAACTGGTTCAAAGAGTTCCAAAAGTGGCTCGATGATAATGATCCCGAACTCGCTTCCATAGAGGTGAATCATTGCCAGCAGTTTTTTCCACTTAGCATCATCATGCGTTGGTTGGTTCAGGTGATGGAGCTGGACTCGTTTAAGACTTACAATGATCGAAGAGCGGCTCTTGATAACTGGTATAATTGTGAAGGTGAGTATCGAAGTTTTCTAAGCTGATCAGAACGCTACAAGGCAGACCCTTTTCAGTACCGTCTGTGATGATAATAGGTTATGATATGTTTCGTATACTAACACATGATGATGAGGAGAATAAGAAGAAAAGAGGAGTGCAGAAAAAGCCTCCAACGAAACGGAATAAGCGTCTGTTAAAGTTGCAGCAGGACTTCCGACAGTTCCTGCAAGATCCTGGTGAGTAAAGCTGTCTAGATCTACGAGCTTTTTAGTGCTAAAACTCACATTTTAGGGCCGGATTTGGTTGTTTGTGATGAGGCTCATAAGCTGAAAAACGATGAGTCAGCTCTGTCAAAAACGATGGTGAAGATTCGCACAAGACGGCGAATTTGCCTCACTGGCACGCCGCTTCAGAACAATCTGATGGAGTGTAAGTATTCCTGCAGATCGCACGCTGTTCGAAATTGGATTTCTCAGTCTGCCATCAGCAGTTTATTCAAAAGCTGTCGTGCCTTTAGATCACTGTATGGTGAACTTTGTGAAACCTGGACTGCTTGGTACGAAGACAGAGTTTGCCAACCGCTTTGCGAACATCATTATGCGGTGAGTGGGTCATGTTGAAGTGTCTATACAAAACCTGTAGCCGTTGACTAAACCCTCTTATCTTCTTCGTCTTTCACTGGAAGACACATGCACTAGGGTTCAGTACAAATGGTTCCTTCCTTCATCGAGGCGTGTGCACCGTAGGCAGTGGAGGCGCCAGCTTTCATTACATCTAATATCTGCAACCCTTAATCTCTCAAGGTCAGCAGATTACAAGACGGAAAACTCTGGAAATAGTAAAAAGTGCTGACTTGTTCATGTGCACGCCAAGCAGAGATCCAAGCGCCGTCCACTGCATTCCGTTAAAGGATGCCTAGAAATCCCAAAAAAGGGCTTGATTAACGCCAGCCATCATCCCTCCTTGTGATCAAATGAATCGTCATGTACTGCATAGGAGTTGCTTAGTTGAATGGTTCGCTCGGATTGGACGGGATTAGCTACGTTGTTCGCCAAATTTGAACGTACATAGCTTTTCGTATTATGTGTGGTGCAAATAGGTAGCGGCCTGTATTACACGTTTCTATATTACGAGGGCAACGGGGCCACTGATATGGAATCCTGGCGTGTAATATTAGCGTTAGAAGTGCAAAAATTCTAAAGGATTCTTGAAATATTTTTGAATTTCAGCGGCCGAGTTAAAGACGCAACCCCGCTTGAAGTGAAATTCATGAAGAGACGTTGTCACGTTCTTTTCGAACACTTGAAGAAATGCGTTGACGTGAGTAGTCAGAGGCGTCTTATAAGCTTTTGCCTGTGGTCAAGTCACTGGGCGCTTTTGTCAGCGCTTTCATTTAGTTTTTTATCAGACTAGTTGTTTTCTGTAAATATTTCAATAAATTTCGGCCATTTTCAGCGCAAGGACTATCGGGTGTTGATGGAGGCGATTCCACCGAAGCAGGAGTACGTCATTAATGTTCGACTTACTCCGCGACAGTGTGAATTGTATAGGTGAGTATAGCCGACCTTGGAATGTTACTGGAATGTGGTTTCCTACTTTTCGTTGATCATGATTTTTCACTCGCATATCATACAACATCACCTTCGCTATGCGGCAGGTGGGAAATTGCAATTATTGGGCCTATGGCCGCCAGGCCTTGATGGGTTCTTGGGCGCAATATTTAGAAGGCAGGCCAATTGTATTCCGCTTGTAGACCTAAATTATAGCTTAGTTTCAGCTATACTGTCCTCATAAGTGATAACACGGAAGGGTTATCATAGACATTTGTGACACGAAACGGCCATTTTATCTTTCAGAGCACATCTGTGGTGCTGCATAAGCCTACATATTGCCTTTTTTAAACCGGTCTTAGTTTTTTTTTCAAACATGAGAGTCCTGTTGTTGAAAACTGTTGGAAGCTATTTGAAAACATTATTCCTGTTTATATGATTCCTCTTTCAAAACCATCTATTTATGACTTATTGTTGAAGGTTTTTAAACACGAATATTGCTTGTAAATAGATATTTGGAAGACATATTGATAGCATCTTTTCAGGGCGTTTTTGGATGGGGTAGCTAGCGACGGTGCTCGTCTGTCGAAGAGGCTCCTGCCCGACTATCATGTTCTGGCACGAGTATGGACTCACCCATACATGCTTGTTCTCCATGAGCAGAAACAGGAGAAGGAGGTGAGTATAGCTTATGTTTGTTCTCAGCCATTAGTCCACAGTTTGAAGCAGTTTACATGTTGGGGTGGGTGCCCATCTGGCTGTTATAAATGTCTTGATTTCCTCGACATATGATGGAATGGAAGTGCGTGGAAGTTTTGGTCAGCGGGAGCCGAAATCCTCTCTTCCTTGATGGTGTTTTTGTTGGAGCCGTGACCGTGTGCTCACCAGTTAACTCACGTGGCACCGGCCCAATGCCAACTCATCAACTTCACAGTATATAAACCGGTTCATTTCGTTCATAAGTGCTTCGTCTGTTATCCCGTGTTCCCGAATAAAGACTTCTACTCCGACTGCCTCTCCACAGTCTACAACACTGGCGATCAGGCAACTTCGACTACCGCGACTGCCGAACATATCCCATAATCCTTTGTATGGCTTCGTCTTCAGCGCTTTCATCTGCTATTATTTGGAATGTAATAGGTAGACTGGCAGTGATCGCTTGACAGTTTGCTTCAACGTCCTGGACAGCTTCAGCAATTACGATGTCTTCCGTCGTAGTCTCCTTTTCTGCTATCAGCCGTGAGAGCGCATCGACTTGTCCAAATTCCGTGGTCTTGCGATACTCAATTTTGAAGTCGTACGCACGAAGTATAAGTGACCATCGAAGAAGTCGATTTGCACTGTAGGTGGGAATTCCATTTTTATTCCCGAAAATGGCGACAAGTGGCTTATGGTCGGTAAGGAGGGTGAATTGTCTCCCAAGAAGATATCGGTGGAACTTGCGTACCGCATAGACGAGTGCCAATCCTTCCTTTTCGATTTGTCCATACTTCCTTTCTGCATTCGTGAGGCTACGGCTGGCATGGCTTATTGCCTTTTCGGTTCCATCAGGAAAAAGATGCAAAATTACTGCTCCTAGTCCATAGTCGCAGGCATCAGCTGCGACGATGAGTTCCAATTTTGGATCATAGTGGGTGAGCAGTAGTGGTGACTTTAGAATGTCCTTTGCTTTCTCGAAAGCTTTCTGACATTCCGTAGACCATTGGAATGGGACATCCTTCTTTAGCAAAGCGTCAAGTGGTGCTCGGATTAGACGTATATCTTCGACAAATGCTCCGTAGTAATTGATCAATCCGAGCAGAGAGCGCAACTGAGTAAGGTCCTTTGGTGGAGGCATTTCAACGATAGCTCGGATTTTCTCAGGATCCGGTCGTCGGCCGTTCTTGTCGATTATGTTGCCGAGGTACTTGATTTCAGGCATCATGAAGTGGCATTTTTCGATCCTGACTCGGAAACCGTAGCTGGAGATCCTTTCGAATAATGCTTCCAAATTGTGGCGGTGTTCGTCGGTAGTACTGCCGGTAACAATGACATCGTCCAAGTAAGCAGCGACTCCAGGAAGACCGGCAATCATGGTATCAATGATTTGCTGGAAAATTCCTGGGGCAGATTTTACTCCAAACGGCAGTCGATTATAACGGAATAAACCGCGATGGGTGTTGATCGTTAGCAGTTCCTTTGATTTATCATCCACTTCGATTTGCAGGTAGGCGTCTGCTAGATCCACTTGCGAAAAGAATTGTCCGCCATTGAGATTCGTGAAGACGTCTTCAATCGTAGGTAGTGGATGTGGATGCGACATAAGGGCGTCGTTAAGCCCTGTTGAGAAATCCGCACAGATCCGAATAGTACCGTTGCTTTTCTTCACTACGACAATTGGTGCGGCCCAATTTGAGTGGTCGACGGCTGTTAGCACTTTCTCGCTAATCAGGCGGTCGATCTCGGCGTTCACTGCAGTCTGTCTATTACACTCCAAATAATAGCAGATGAAAGCGCTGAAGAGAAGCCATACAAAGGATTATGGGATATGTTCGTCAGGACAAATGGCCACACAAGCCTTCCAGCGACGTCACACGTTTTTATGCAGTCCGTCACTCGCTTTCGCTACAGCACGACTGTCTTTTTTTTGGGCCACGCGTCGTCATTCCGTCAAATCTTCGTTCTCAAGTGCTGCGCCTCTTACACGACGGACATCCAGGAGATACGCGAATGAAAATGCTGGCTCGATCCTATGTTTACTGGATCAACATCAAAAAGGACATTGAAGACTATGTGCGAAATTGCCAAGACTGCCAGGAAACAGCAAACACACCTGTCAAGTCGAAGCTTTTTTCCTGGACGATCGAGGAACGGCCATGGCACCGGATTCACATTGATTACGCTGGACCACTCTTCGGAAAGATATTCCTCGTGGTCGTCGATGCATATTCCAAATGGCCGGAAATCATCGAGATGTCTTCTACCTCCAGCAAGGCCACTATTCGTGAACTCACCAGACTATTCGCACAGTTTGGCAACCCAGAAATCGTCGTGTCAGACAACGGCAGCCAATTTACATCGCAAGAGTTCTCTAACTTCTGCAGGTCCAATGGAATTGAACACGTCCGGTCGCCTCCATACCACACTCAGTCCAATGGACAAGCCGAGCGATTCGTAGACACATTCAAGAAGGCAATGCAGAAGCTTAAGGACTCTGAGACGACATCGGGCGCACTACAGAAATTCCTATTCACTTATCGTCGTACACCTTGTCTGTCTTCTCCTCAAGGACGGTCTCCGGCAGAAAACTTTCTTGGCCGACAGTTACGTTCAGAGCTATCGCTGCTGTCCGCCCCTCCGAACAATCGCAAGAGTCGAAACGAAAAGATGGAAAAGCAGTCCAATCGCCACAATGGAGCTCGCATCAGAGAGTTCAAACCAAACGACATGGTTTGGGTGCGAGACTTTCGACCAGGTCGACGATGGACCACTGGAAAAATATTAAGCCGTCAGGGTAACGTGCTCTATGAAGTGCTACTAGACGGATGTGTGCACCATCGTCATGTTAACCAGATACGACCATATGGAAAGGCATCTGTCACCACGACGGCGTTTGATCTCTTCGACATACCGAGTGACATTCTGGACCGCACACTGTCGTCGACCCAAGCCGACACGCCCGATTCCACAACGACTTCCACGATGGCACACCAGGATGCTACAACCTGTACTACACTGTTGCCCGACGTATCAACGACGCAGATGGAACCACGTCCACAGCGGAATCGTCAGCAGCCAGTTCGCCTACGAATGGATCCATCGCTGAAGTCATATGTGTAGATTATTGAAAGAACTAGCTCGATTGTTCTTTTCAGATGAAAGTAGGCCTGATTGAATGATTTGTTCGTATTTTTTTTTTCAAACCTACTGTTCATCTTGAGAAGGGAGGTGTTGGAGCCGTGACCGTGTGCTCACCAGTTAACTCACGTGGCACCGGCCCAATGCCAACTCATCAACTTCACAGTATATAAACCGGTTCATTTCGTTCATAAGTGCTTCGTCTGTTATCCCGTGTTCCCGAATAAAGACTTCTACTCCGACTGCCTCTCCACAGTCTACAACAGTTTTTCATGAATTAACCAATCTCTTTCAGCGAATGCTTCGCGACGAAGGAATGGAAGATGAGCAGTTTATTGATGATGGCTCAGGAAGTACGTCAGACTCGGATGACTACGATGACGACGTTGTCGTGAAGCCATCGAAAAAGAACAAGAAGGATAAGACGACGGGAGATGACAGCGACAGCGATGTGATCCTGCTGTAAGTGGATTTGTGAGCTCAGCAATTGTGCTATTTTTGGTAGGTGTTACTATGTTGGAGTCTTTTACTGCTAGGCTAAAAGAGGAGTGCGCTATCTGTATGGGGACTTCTATTCTTTGGGGTCGTCCTGTGAATTGGTTCCAGGCTTGTGGTGGTCTGTTTTCTGGGCAACTGATCATCACAATTCATTGTGCAGGCTAAGCACTCAGGCAATACCACTCTGTTCTCACTCTGTAGGGCGAAGGATGGAGTTCCTAACCAGTTGTTTAACGACTTCTTTCACCTTTGTTCATGTACGGCTGCAAACAGTCATGTGATCTAAAATGTGAGTAGTAGACAATGTTTCGGGTTTCGGTGTTTCACCTATGAGCCGGACCGTGTTTATCCTTCGCAGCCCTATCTGCGCTACGCTACAAATTCGCCCACTCTAGAGCATTGGACAGCTTGATTAGCATTTTTAGAATGCACTTACTTTTGAAGTGGAGAGTTCCATCTTTGCAGAGATGACGAGGAGGATGGCCCTCAAGGTGGCAACGAAGCGAATCATAGGAAGTCAAGACGTCTAGGAGGGGAAGACCCGGAGATGGAAGGTCGCGATGTTGAAACGCCGCCAGAGTACTGTGGATGGTTAGTCGGTTCTCTGGAGTTCTTCGGAAATATGCTCGAAATTCCCTTTTTAACAATGTTTTAAAAATTCTTCGCTATTAGGTTTTCGCAGTTGGGTCTCGTGTCGCCGAGTGACCGAGATGACTACACGCTAAGTAATAAGCTGGTGTTACTTGTCCAAATTTTGAAGAAGTGCGAAGAGATCGGTGACAAGTTGTGAGTTCTCCTTCGAGTTTAGCGGTTCCTATTGTTTGTAAGGCATTCCGAAAATTATTCTTTAGGCTGGTGTTCTCTCAGTCACTAGAGTCCCTGAATCTAATCAAGAGAACGTTGGAGTTTCTCGACCAGACTGGGCAGTGGTTTTCCGATAATCACGAGGCTATCAAAGCAGCGGGCGAGGTCAGTGGATCTGCAGTTGCAGGAGAAGACACTTCATAGTGCATCTATTAAATTGGTCGATTATTTCAGAAGTGGGGCTGGAAAGAAGGCAAGGACTACATGGTCATCGATGGTTCTGTCCAGTCTGGCAAAAGGGACGCCGTACAAACAAAGTTCAATAATCCTCTGAATCTTCGCGCTCGGTAAGTTGAGGAGTTGATATTTATTTATCCTCTACATGGATAACCATGCAAAAGAAAAACAAAGCAAGTCATTGTAAACAGAAAAAAAAAACAAGACAAGCAGCAAAGATAAACCTAGTAAAGTTGAAAAATACTAAGCTTCATCCTGAAGATAAAGATTAATCAAGAAGTTTTTATATTTCCTTAAGGAATTTGGTATGATAATTAACAATTTGGTGTGATATGTAGCGGTTCGTTTCGCTTGAATCGCTTGAATTCCTCTAACACGAATAAAGTTACGGCAACAAGAGGTGAGTGGGGCGAAATTGGAACACGTGGATAAAGACTAACTGCGTGACCAGCAAATATAATCACGATATTCAAGTCTAGTTGTGATTGGTCTTCGAACAAAATGTTCAGTTACTCCTCTTGAACCGCATTGCTTGCGACACCATACAGTTCGATGTCACCAGTTTTTATTCGATTTGATGATGCGCCACCGGTAGATCGGCCTCACCTTGCACTAACGTGTTTCCTGCTGCTACTTCTTGTAGATTACTAAGTTCGACATCTGCTGAAGGCCCGTTCATCTTCCACGAAAGCTGATTTCAGGCTGATGTTGATTTCTACTCGTGCGGGCTCGCTTGGCACGAACATGGTTGCGGCGAATCGTGTCATTATATTTGACGCGTGCTGGAATCCCTCCCATGACACGCAGTCGCTTTTCCGTGTGTATCGATTTGGTCAGACGAAACCGGTGTACATATACAGATTCATAGCACAAGTGAGTTTAGTTTAGTGCAGTAGCTTTTAGAAAAGTGCAGTTAATGTACAGCTTGCGGATTGCTGAGCGAATTAGAATTTGAAATGATTTGAACGCTATTAATTTTAAATTGGCTTCAAAAAGCTGTTATTACCCTAACGAAGCTGAGTTTCTGGCGGTTTCCATTGCTTAGACGTGTAGAACTCGTCTTAGCTGATCGTTCGCGCTACGACGTTCCATTCGTTTCCTTGTTTCGCCATCGTCATCGAAGATTTGGTGGCGGTTCGAACTTGGTGATGTTAACAAGAAGCTCGTTCCCAACTGAAACGCCAATTGGGTCAGCCGTGCGACGAACGTATCCGTGGGCACAGTCAGACTACGTCGAAGCTGGTCCTTGATTAGTCGGTGGCTGCGCCACGCTGCACGGTATCCCCATCGCTCCATCCTGCAGGTGCGCAGTCCTGTTCTGGGTATGAAAAAAGGTATTTACCTCGCTATGATCTCTCCCAGACCTTCCTTGACAGCTCAGCGGCCAAGACAGTGCTTGAAGGACCTTGGACAATTTCAGTGAAGCTCTGTGCGGTATAAAGAGAATCAATGAGTCCAATTGAGGCTGAGGCTTTCCAATAGGGTTGTGCCGCTTCTTGCCATAAATGCCGAAGTGACAGAAGAAAGCAGTAGTCAAAGCACCTCGAACTTAAGTGTGAATCTAATCAAGACCAACAGAATTGAGTGCCGACTGGGTGATTGATGTCCATGTTGCTTTAACCTAACCAATTATTATTATTGCTCAGTAAACAAGTATAATATGTTCTCTCCCAGTCCGTCTATGGCTTTATCGTTCCGGAAGCATGACGTGCAGCAGTGTGCTCACACATATAAATTATGTTCAGCCTCAATGTGGTTGCAGAGGTTTTTCTTCCGTGTTGATACCATATGTACTATTTTATTTATTTTATTTATTTATTTATTCACAGCATGGTGGTACCCACGCAGATAATAAAGAAACAAAAAAAGCAACACAAACATTAATAACTCAAACTTGAGGACTAAGTAGGCACCAATAAATGAGAACGGAAACAGTTATAACAATGCAACGCTGGACAACAATCAAGCGAGCGAATGCTCAGATAATCCTAAGAGATTCTCGTTTTGGGCTAGTAATAAGTTGAACTCCCGCAAGCTTCTATAGGTCAAGAATGTTGATCTGACTGTGGTCCTCACTACCGACGCATATAGCTGAAGTTTACCTCTCCTTGTTCTAGACAGATGGCCTCGGAAAAATATGCACGGGTTTATGTGCACCTTTTGGGTGAGAATCTTCAAAAGCATCTTGAGATTTTACATTGAATTGAACATTTTTCAAATCAAATTGGGCACTTTACGTCAAATTAAACACTTCTAAACTGGCCTAAGACCTTTGGAATCAAAATGAACGTCTTCCAAACCGAATGTGAGCAAGCTCTTTCCACATCAAACTAGCTGCTATAAAAATGACATCTATAAAAAGGCTAGAAAAATTTTTTGTTGAAGGAAAATTTGGTATAATTTTCTTTGAAGTTTTCTAGTTCGACCAGCTGCTCGAATGATTGATATTAAATGATTGAATAAAATTCGGAAGCGGAAGCGTAAAAATAAACTTTGCTGGAGCAAACACGTCACAGGACCAGCTTCTAAAACGTTTCGGCGAACTGCGAGTGTTTTCCATCAGAAATTGAAGATTATTAAACCGATAGCTGCCAATCATGATAAAAAAGACTTCTGGCAGACATACGGCTGGATCTTAAGAGAATTTGCACATACTTTCTCCTTCACAGATAAAAATCTACATGAACTGTATAGAGATGTCAACACCTGATTTTTAGGGACACAAGTCAGCTATACTTTTTCTAATGGGTTGTCCAAATAGCGCATTCCATTTCCATGCTCTCTCCCCGTGTCAGGGTAGATCCTGGTCTCTTCCTTTCCCCTTTAGTATCCATATCAACGAAAAGCTCTCGTTCCATCCTTTATGCGCCCTAACCATAAAACGCGTTGTGAGACTCGTCAAACACGTTAGGACTTGGAACTGCGTGCGAGCACTGATCACACGTGGCATAGAGGCGGAGCTATCATGGCGATCATTTGCTCGGTGATCCGGCTCGTCGGATGGTCGGTAGCTTCCGACGGGGTCCGAAGGCGCTCATATAGCTCTCTGCCTCGCACCCAACTCAGTTTTCATGTCGTTCTCCATCATAGTCAGACGTCCTAAGTACACATTGGACGATCAAAGTCTCAGTGAGCTGAGAGTCTTGAAATCGAGTTCCATCTGTCTCGCGAAAGGGTCTTTCATGAGCTGTGTCTTTCTTCGGCTGCTTCACAACCCTAACTTTTCCATTATTTGTGAGGTGCAGCCTCTGCTTCAGTGGTAAAGTTGGAAAGAGTACGATGTCGTCAGCACAGCAGAGAATTGAGAGGAATCTCCCTTGTATATCTCTAGCATCGCTCGTGCCAGCCTACTAATGTCCTCACGTTGGACGAGCCAACTCTTGCTCGATAAGCGCAGACTGGATGGCGTTCGTTTCATCACACGCGAATGCCCGTTGCGTAGACAAAGGTGACGACTAGGGGTAGATGGTATTTCCGGCAAACCTTAATGTCGTTGAGACGGTTTGGAGGCGTTCCAGCTGGATTTCTTGCAGAATTCAACTTGCCCCATACGTTGGACATCTTTCGATGTTCGTTATGATATGCTTGCAAAATTAATCTTCGTGAGCGGCGTGAGGGAATAACCGTAGTTTGGTCTGCAGGCATGTAGAACGGTAGTTCCGAGGGTCTTCCCTTTCTCTTTCGTCCTTTTTGTGGAGGATAGTATGCGAGTTTCTTCGCTGGTCGAGCATTCATCCTTTTTGGACCGTATTTCTCCAGCATTGCGATGTGGAACCTTCTGTCCACGAATGACGAGTGTTCTGTATTTCAACTCGTGTTCATCCCCTCGAGTCTTGATCTCCTGCGTAACGATCATGTGAAACCTACCGTCCTGCCGCTTCCAGAAAGTGTGCGGCGTTTGAAGTGATCGTCTTGCCGCTGTAGGTGCAAAACATGAAGTAGTCTCTCGGTGGATTGCGGCGGTATGCTGACTTATGGTTAGGCAGTAGTAACCTGAATAACCTGAGATTTCTGCGGCTTTCGTCAGTAGTCACATCATTCATCGTCAAAGGGTTCTGAAGTTGTTTTTTGCTGCAATGACAAGAAAAACCTTAGAAGAACAGCGGTGCCAGATCGACTTCGGTGTTGTTCGGACTTGTGAAGAATTGTTGATTGGAAGACCCTGCATATTGGAAGACCCTGCCGAGTATAAACGCCTCAGCTGTACACAATTCAGAAACATTGCCGGTGTTCAATTCAAAAAATGATTCCTTGTCTCGTACCATGTGAGCATGATTTCGTAAGCAAGATATACATTACTAAACAATCTTTCTTTCCTGGCTCACCACTGTTTTTCAAATTTGGTGCACTTTTCAGGGTACGATGGAGGAGCGAATTTACAAGCGTCAGGTTACTAAAGAGTCAACATCTATGCGAGTCGTAGATGAAGCACAAATTCAGCGTCACTATGATGGTCACGATTTGGAGGAGCTCTATCTGTAAGTGCTTGTTCGTTTGCTGTCGTTTCAGAGCAAGGGATTTCTTGATGCCAAGCGGGAAGCTTGACGATTTGCAGTGCCTTTTGTTCAAATAATCTGCTTCCGAGATGGTAGTCGATTTTCACCGCTTGTGGATGTCCATCATGTGGCTTTCAGGATACGTGAATGTCATAGGGAAGGGACAGACGCATATTTTTTTATTTTCTCAAGTTTATTTCGAGGAAGAGGGGGTTAGGTGGATGGTAGTTGAATTCCATTACACTGCACCAATGTCATAACACGGCCCTTGCGCGTAAATTTGCGTGTGGCTGGTGCAGTTGCGTTCATTGTGGGATTTACAATTCACAACTGACATATAGAAGTGACGGATTTTCCTTATTCTTCCGTAAAATTTTTCATTTTCAGATTTGATCCCAAGGAACTGGACGCGGAGAACGCTAATGAGCGCCCTAATTTTGCTCCACCAAAGGTAAGAAGTGTTCCATACTTATTTACACTCCAGTTATTGTCGCTTTGGCATGCAGAGCTTTCCTCAATCTCTCCAATCGGCTGATTTAGGATCGTCTTCTGGCTGATATCCTTCTGACGAAGAGGGATGCAGTTGTGGATTACTTTCAACATGATACACTGTTTGCACATGTGGAGGAGGAGAAGCTTTCCGAGGAAGAGTTGAAGGAGGCGTGGAATGACTATGAGCGAGACAAGGTAGTTAGGAAGAGCGGGCGATTATGTTTTGTACATTTTTTGAAAAATTGCAACTACGTTAGGATCATCATAAAGGTGTTGGAAGTTTAAATAGGATTTTCAGACTATGAACACGTTCGGTCGAGGCAGCGTGTCATTGCTAGGCATGGGTGTCGGTGGTATGGCTCAGAATCAAATCGGACTCGTGCAGCAGGCACAGAATTTGCTTCTGCGGAACCAGGTGAGTGTAGACCCACAGGGGCGCTTCTGAGAGAACGCTGTGAGCGTGGACTGAATTTTAAGCTGTCGAATACTCTTTAAGGCTCTCCAGCAGCTGAATCGTGACGTGGTATATGTCAATTGCTTCAATATTCCACTAATGGACAACGATACGGCAATGAAGGTGAGCTATGGTACTAACCAACGTATTCTTCGTTCCTACCAAATGCTCAAATGTTGCATCTTAGGTGACGTACCTGAAGAAGTGCCTGGAGGATCTGCTGCCAAATATTCCGCACGATATGCGTGGAGGCATCTCCGAGTTCAATTCCTACTTCATCAACTTCATAACTGTGAGCTAGGCGTAGTTTAAACTTTAGAATGTGGAACGCAGCGGCGCGGTACCCATCCAAAATTTGTCTGACCACAATGTGAATTGGGTCGGATCTTAAAAGTACCTCAAACTTGGGTAATTAAACCATGTCGATCTTTCGCGAGCTGCATTTTTATGGTTACAATAGAGCTAAAGCAGCTTACAGCCGTTGAAGCCTGCACCATCGGTGCAGAATAGCGTTGGGTAGCGTAGCTGATGTGTTTGAGATGACTTCTCTGGACCATTACCAGTAGGCAGAGGATTTTAGTCAATCGTTCGTATTTTTGCATGGCATCATAGACTGTGCGTGAATGGTTCACGTGTAACATAGATTTCAACCTTTATATAGCTTGATGAAGCATTCTGCAGCAAAACAGAGTTTGTGAATGCGAATTCGTTCAAAACCGTTTGAGATATAAGCTGTTATAACGGTGTTTTGTGGCGATCAGAACTCTAGCGCGAAACTTTTTGGTTCAACCAAACAATGCTGTTGGTGCAGTGGCGTAGAACATTTCCGCCCGTTTAGCAGGGGGTGCGGGATCGCAACAAAACATTGTCATAACAGCTTTTAACATCGATACGATGCCACTTGAGGCTTAAGGAATACTAGCAACTCGGTTTGTTGCAAATTATGGTCGACATATTTCCTAGCGAGGAGAGCAATCTTTCCGCAAGTCCGTATCAGCTACGCCAATCCTGCGGTAGCGTTCCAGCTTTTTTCCGGCCGCAACTTTGCTGTCGAGGGGTGGAGATACTTGCATTTTGTTAGCTCTGAGAAAAAGCATTTCTCACTTTAACACGGGTGCCTCTGACATACCTCTAAAAAACTTTTTTTTTGATGGATTTTAGCAGAGCTTTTTGCTTTACGTTTGATGTTTGCCGAGAAACAGGTGTATAGACCTAGATGTTTTCTCTTAAGTAACGAGAAGTGGGCTTCATTCTGAAGAGGTGAGACGATGATTGTTTAAGAGCTAGATGACCTAATAGCGGAAGTACAGCGTTATTTATTGGCCATGCCTTGCTCCTCGTAAAAATGGCGCTCTGTAATCGCACTATAAAACCAAACGAGGGAATAATAAGTAAATGGTTTTTTTTTCAGCAAGCTGTTGAGAATCGCCACAACCCGGCGTGGATGCTGAATCGAGCGGTGTCGACGTTCCGAACAGTGGTGAAACTGGTTCAGGACCAGCCGAGCTGCAGACCGGCGCTGCGCCAGATGTACAGTACGACGAGTCAGTTCTTCGATCCCATGGAGCCGCCGCCGTGATACGTGTCATGCATACGGAAGAGTTCCACTAGTAATAAGTCGAGTCTAGTAAGTCAATCCCAATGATGATGGTTTGTATCCTCCGAGCTTTGTCTATTTGATTGTAGTGCAAAATTATAATATTTTCTACCCGTAATGCTGTCAGGATTAATCCACATGTGTACACATTCCGCAGTTCACTGCTGTATATTTAAGAAAGTACTTTGCGTTGTCCATGTTGCGTGTATGAAGCTCCATTCTCTGCTTGACGTCAATAGCGGTGAACCGACAACACGTTCGGAAAATAATCTGTGGTGTTGGGTATTGACTAGATGCTGTTTTACGTCGAAGATCTCTTTTTCGCCCTCATTTCCCCTAGTTAGCAGTGAATGTAACTTATCCGAGCTGATCAAATAAATGTATCAATAGTCACACGTACTGTGTGGCGTGTTGGTGGGTGCATATGATACAGGGGAAAGGAAGGACGTTTGCTGTGGGTTCGTCCAGAGAATCGTCTGATCATTCACTCTCGTCTGAACCATCGGCTACGTGTACCGATATTTATTGGCCCAGTACTGCGGTGTGTAGTAAATATGGATTGGGATCTGGTGCATGTCTACAAGGAGTGCGGTGAGTTCCAGTGACTGCTACGCATGTTGTAGGTTTCGTTGAGATAAGGGACGGAGGAAATTTTGAAAATTCCCCAGAAAACTGAGAATCGAGTTCTGCAGAAACGGAAAAGCCAGAAAATTCTGAAACTGTCGCTTTAGCCATCTGTTGTACCTGAAGATGCATCTTTACCATTAACCAAAAACTGTACAATTTCACGTCAAACTGGACACTTATCGACATAAGCTGGGTAGTTTTGAGATCAAATTAAACACCTCCCAATTAAAGGGAACGATTATGTGATCCTCTTTTTTTTTTGAAATTTTATGATTTATTCACCCCAATAAATTGAGTGCAGTGCTTGAAATTAAAAATTTTGCAGTCAAAATAAAATATTGCAAGGTGCAGCAATTGTTGAGTGTATGAAAAGGAACGATCACGCCGTGTCCTCGTCCAGATTGTCTTGATTCTTCCATGATTGATTGTGGAAATGGTGCTTACTTGGAACTGCAAAGATGATAGGTGTATTTTCTACAATTGTTTTTGTTGAACCGTTCACAAGGGTGTGACTACACGTAAATGAATTTTTTGCTTTCAATCAAGGGAAAATCAAGGTGGTGGACGAGTGCATAGGGTTATCATTCTTTGAACCACGACCATTCTTTTGGAATTACACCGACAATCAAACGAGTCAGACTAATGCAGAGGTATGCGTTACCGTTAAATCGTTAAATTTCGTCTGAAAATTAAAAATAGATGCGTAGTACTGTTTCAATCGAAATGTATCAGTGGGCCGTTTTATATACCATATTCACGACAGACGGGCACTTTCAAATGATACCATTGAAACTTCTTGCACTATTACACTTTTGAAATTAAACTGAACACCTTTCAAATAAAAACGAACGCCCTCCAAATTATTATATCATTAAAGATTATTTTCAGCAGTCTTTTCTGTTCATTGCAATTTTTCTAATATTACATTATACAAAATAGTATGACAATGATCTGAAGGGCTGTTGAAACAATTCTTAATAATTTAACAGATGGTGTTCATTTTTAATTGGAAATTTTAAGGTTTAATTATGAAGGCTATCAAAATTCAAGAAATTTCAAGGATTTCATTTGAAAGTTCCTATCCGCCGTGAAAACTGTATATAAGAAGGTCCCACTTTAATGAAAGCTCTCGCACAAACGGTTTTTTCAAATATGGAATTGCCTTAGAACACTTTTTATTGTATTGACTGCGACTTTGTGATACAAATTAAATTCTTGCGGTAGGATAGCTATGGCAAAATATCTTCTGTGCCCGCTGTTTTCCGTTCCCTGAATAATTTCGGCTATTTTTCCAGAAAACAGGAATTCGCCCACACCTAGTTGGGATGCGAGCACCCACGATCCTCTAAAGGAGATCTAACACACAAGCAGTAATGACCTTACGTACACTTTATTATTTCGAATCTATGAACAATTACATCTACGCCTGCAAAGGTTATCGCAATTTATTGCGAAGAGCATAACGAAGTGCCAACCAAGCCGACGCAACAATTACAGCCGTACCAATAATGATGTAGGGGGAGTTGACGTATATTCCTGAAATATAAGCTATTAGCTAAACCACAAAGGTAGGTGTTAATGAGCCACAGCGTTGTACGCCACGTACTCTATATCTATATAGACCGGAGGAAATATTCACATAACTATGCTTTTTAGGGCATATACTAGGATTTTCAGTGTTCAGCCTCTAGGAAACGGAAAGTTTGACCTTTCTAGGCAAGTCCATTACCAATTCGGGGACTCAGAAAGGGCTAAAGGTTTCATTGGCCTGGGCGCGAGAGCAAGCGCCCTTTCGACGCTGCCCGGGCCCCTTATGTTTTACTCGTTCAATTGAAACTTAGCATGGAGAGAAACGGTGAGGAGAATTGTCACTGTTTCTTTGCGAGCCTTCCAAGGTTGTTATGCTCGATCTTTTGTTGCCAGGGCTTAACGTTTGAACGCGCTCATGTTCTGCATAGGCCTGTATGCGAGTGCAGGTCTAGAGACGGGGATCACCTTAATCTTCCTTCATAAAATCCGTCGATTCTGTTTCAGAAACAAAATTAAAACATTAGGTACGCTTGCGCGTACGCTACGGCTGAAGAAGGACATATAAGCTTCCTTCGGCTGCCAGATGCGATACAAAGTGAACCCTCTCTTTAGACTTGTGCCGAAATGAGATCTACCCCACCAAAAGGCACCCCACTCTAGTGGTTTCGTTTCCATAGCGAAAGCACAACCGAAAGCCCCATTCGAAGAAGGATGAACTCATGTTTGGTTCACCAAGCGGCACTTTCGCAACTCTTTCCTTCTCCGTTAGTACGGCCTGACGAGCGGAATTAACTGCAAGACGGTACAGAATAAACGAAATGATAACGACCTGCACATCGCACTCTCTCATTCTGCGTTGCGGTTTTTGCACAAACGACAGAAAGTCGTGCGCAATCGAAGATGGTCGGGACGTTCTCGACGGTCGCCCATCCTAGAGTTTACTATTTCTTGATAAATCCTGGTAATGGGCGCAGTCAGAGGAGGTGTCGGCTGTCGCGTGCACCCGATACCAGGTTCCTGATTCGGATTTCCCGCCCAGGGCAACCATCCTTTCATTCCTTCAGGGTCGGTGAATTAGTACCTCTCTTGTCTGGGAAGGACAAAGCGCTGACTTGTTCATCGGCTGGCCACCACAAGTCATTGTATGGGCAAACACGCATTCAAATCGCCCCCACGACATCCCGTAGAAGAAGAATGCGTGGAGCCTCCCAAAAGGAATTGAGTAACGCCGTCCTTTACATCCTTTAAAATTTGGTTAATTTCCAATGCTTTCTTGCCGAGATTTTTCCGCCGTTCGTGCTAAACGCGAGATGTAAAGTGAGAAAGGCGTTTTGTAGGTCGCTATCATTTCGCTTATCGAGTTCGGCCCTGCTATGCATTGGATCCGATTGAATCATTTTCGGATATCCGATTCGGACATCCCTATCCGAATCACCCAAAAATAAGGGGTCCGCCAAAATAGCGTTATCTGAATCATCCAATTATCCAAAGATTTTCCATCGGGGATCCAATGTATACTGCTTAGTAAGTCCCATTGGCTCGGTCGTACTAGCTAGCAGATAGAGAGAGAGAGAAAGAGAGAGAGAGAGAGAGAGAGAGAGAGAGAGTTGCGAAAGGACTCCTTAGTGGATCAAACATGACCCTTCTTCGAATGTTGTTTTCGATGAGACTTTCTTCACGCAAACGAAGCCACTAAAGTGAGATGGCGCTTGATGAGGTAGATCGCATCTATAATACTTTCACCACATTTAGGGCACTGAAGAAGACGACCGCGTCGAAGGGCTAGGCCTTCTGATAATAAAAGGTCCATAATAACAACCTCGAAAGGTATACAAGGAAACACTGATAGCAATTACTTTAATGCCGAAGTTTTATGAAAGGAGAAGCTGTAGACTCAACGTTGAGCCTCCCGTACATGTCTAAAAAGGGTGAGCTTCGATGATGTGTGGAATATGAGGAAATGGGTGCATAGTTGGGTTGAATGTTCGCTGGAAAAGACTGCCGAAATAACGAGTTAGAGACCAAACACGATTGCAAGCATTATCACAACACACAAGTTTTAAGGTTGCCTAGGTTATTTTAAATCCATTATACACCTAACATTCCTTTTTCACCTCATAGTGCACTGGGCTTTTTAGTACACTTTCGTCGATCGTCGTCGCCCTAGCGATACTCTGTCATGTTCTACCGAGGCATATGTTCTATACCTCTTCAACCTCGGGGGAGACCTCGCACAACAATGCTGTTCTGACCCACAAAAAAGAATAGCACTATTCCATCGTTTCGTCTGAATCCGGTCTCTGGTCTCCAGAGGATTCAGCTGTCTCGGGGTAGGTGTGAGGAAATCCTCCCGGTATGTGAAAATACCAGCGAATGGGAGGACAAGGTACACATCGTGGTTATGTTCCCCCTTCTAGCCCACATGCCCCGGGTTTAAACGTTGATGAATCCGGCTCGAGATCGTGCTGTAAATACTCACCACGTCCGAGCTGATCGAAGATGATTAGTCGACGAGCTCCGCATGAAGCACAGTATCGATCGAGTGCCCTTAAAGTGCGCAAGTAATTGATTGTGAATTCAGCTCTGATCTTCAGCGAAGAAATGAAACTGACTTAATGGAGGCACGACAGTGTCTACAGGTGAGATTCAACTGGCATCCACAACGTCGACAGAACTGGTCCTAAACGGAAGTATTTCGAACAAGACAGAATTACTCAAGTTTTTGATGAGTACAGATGAGTACGAAAGAGCAGGTGGGTAGGAAACGGTTTAGGGCTTTGACGCTGCCTCTTCCCCGACTACTAGGGTGCGGATAACGGTGATTTCAATACTTGTCGAAACTATTCAAACGTGCACTGGATCAACTATTCTAGACTTCATTGAGGAGTACTAGAGAACTTTCTACTAGAATACCAGAAATAGCACAAATCCTAGCACCGATACGGTTTTATATCGCTTAGCCGAGAACCCTTCAAACCCTCCACCGTCATGTGAAGCGCCCTGTTAAGGAGATTCAACGACATTGTGCTTGGTTACTTTAAGGCAACGACATTGTGCTTGGTTACTGTGGAAAGCGCGAGAAATACCCCAGATTGCTGGGGTTTGGTTGAGAAAATCGACGGAGAAAGCTGATACAGGTGAACGTTGAGGTGATAAGAGAGAGAGCACAAATTACAATTGAAGTTAACCAATCCGATTTCAACACGCTACGCATTTCCTTTCTAATTCGATTATGCACTGGGGTTGAAGAACGAAGCTAACCGATAAACGTTCACACCTTATTTTCAACAATTTAGACACCAACCTATTCACACAGGCAAGGCGACAGCGAATCGAACTGGTCAAGACTGATCCATGCAGTGGGAAAAGCGTTTCCCGGCTGTTGCACCACATGAGAAAAGGTAAAACTGGCCCTATGCATTGCCCTATTTGTAGAAATTAATTTCAACCCTTAAACCTCTTGTAGTCCATGCCAGTCTTGGTCCGAAAGGCACTATAATGTACAGATAGCGCAACTGGGAGCGCATTACGATCCCGATACCGCCATGAATTAATCTTAGGTTTGAAGCGCACTCAAGTCAAGTAATCCTTTCGTCCTATTGTAGTCGATTAAATCTGATAGAACATCACAGGAGGAAAAACAGGCGACGTGTCTACCGTCTACATCACGGGTCATTCAACAGGTCAAGCGCATGCTCAAAGTGCTTCAAAGTGACATCTCTTACCATCAGAAATAGAAAACGTGGCATATCTGGTAAGAGATTCGACCAATGTCGACCTTTATTATTGCCTTACATCTTAAGGAAAGTGTAGACGTGTCGCAGTTGGTTCCACAAGTGATTAAAAGGCTACATGGTGGAGTTCATGTGCGGCTCACTTACTCCATACGTGGAGTTAGGATTTCGTTCACAGGCTAAAATTCCAGGAATTGTCGCCCAACTACGCCATCAGACGACCTTGAAGGAGAACAAAAGAGAAAGCTCACCGTACTAGCGAGTGGTATTGCATTGCAGACAGGACACTGAGTTGACGACCCGACAACAGCTACATCTGTGGCACTGGAGACTTTTCCAGACATTGAACGTTCTTGACAGCTGAAAGCGATTCTTCTTGAGATATTAAGAATTACGAAAAGTGATGAACTAAAAGGATTCTGGGAGGAAAGAGAGGCAACACAAGAGCACAACAGCATAAGGTTCGGGGCAATTTGCGCAGTAGAAGGCGCAACGGAGCAGCGGCAGACGGATGATGAGTGGTGGCGACGGCGGCGAACAATCAATGCCATTCCCTTGAGCTCCACGATTTGCAGTGATGAATGGATTGAAAGAAATGAGTAGAAGCGGGCGACATAGGAGGTATTGTAACCTATATCCACCTTTTGCACTCGAAGGAAGTAAGAAGTAAAACGCTTCAACCAAAAAAGGAGGTCCATTTTTTTATTTGACAGATTTTCTTTTTTTAAATTCATTTGTCCACAGATCCTCGGATTACCATAGTCTCCCGAAGGAACTGCTATCAGCTATCTCCTCTCCAAACTCCCTCATAGATGACTTAATAACGACTAGATTTTCAGTTAGTAATTAGGCTTCTTTTACATATTATGGGAACGTAACTTCACCGGCAGGTAGAGCGAGGTTAGAATACACCTCGTGCTTCAGATCCCGTCCTGCTCAAGCACTTCCATTTCTCCATGTCGATGAATTGGTGTCAGACTTGTGTTGAAGGAATAAAACATTGACTTGTTCATCGACTGCCAACCGCTTCATTGTAAAAAAACAAACAAAAACAAACATTCATTTGATAGACTGTATTTTATTAAATCTAATACTATTATTTTTTAAACCTTTGCACTCTGAATAATCTGCAAAAATAGTTGCTTAATCCAGCTCCGCTTCATAGTGTTATTCAAGTTGCTCACAGCTTTGTTGGTGTTGGTTGTTTAAAGCTGACACGTCATTTGATTGTTAATTTTTTGTTTCTGCTTTTTTTCAAAGCTTCGGGTGTAACGATGAATGAATACACATTTTTAAGGAGGACTTCCTACACCTATCTCTTGGTTCTTCTAAGGCTATGGCCAGTAAAGCTGTGGCAGAGGTGTCCTGATTTCCTTTTGGTTTCTGTTTTATTTAACAAGTAATGATGCTTGCTTGCCAATGTCTTTCCCTGGTTCTCTTATGCTGACGTTTGCTTTTGTTTTGTTGTTTTATAAGTAGTCTCTGAGCTACGTCCAGAATAAAGATAAAGATAAAGATAACCCGTAGAATAGGGCATCCCACAAAGGGATTGATTACCGTCAACCTTTATCCTCTAACCTGGTTGATTCATTGTTATGCATCCAAAAGTGATTTGCTTACAACCAGGTCAAGTTGGACCCAATGATGCTTTGTCACGAAACAGAAGGCAAAATTTCAGCGTTGTGCTATTCACATTGGGATTGCCAAATTGCCTCCGCGACATCTCGTAAAAGTAGAACGCATGGCGCATCCCAAAGAGGGTTGATTAACACCGTGCTTCACCCACTGTCCTTTATCTCTTAATCCTAAAACATTGGAACATAGGGATATGCCACGCATTCTACTTCCAGAAGCTCGTCCATCCAATAAATCGATCCGTAGATGACTGATTTGATATGGGCACACGAGTGGATCCCACCTGTTGCCTCTGTACTCCAATTAGAATCAAAAAGACGTCTGCCTCCAATTAAACGTTAACAGGGAGTTCGTTGCCTTGGAAGTGGTTTAAATCTTCACGTACTGTGAAGCTTCACGGGAGGTGAAGTACATAGAGATCTAATAAGCAGTTTGGGTTCCCGACAGGCACTCCAGCTCTTCATAACACCACCTTTCGGCGAGCATTCAACCTATGCAATACACGAAGGGAAATTGACCTTTGGTAGTTCCTCCATCCTTTCCAGACAAGGAGGGTACGAATTCATGATGTCCAGAGAGATACGGAAGATACCGTTCGTCTGCACGCTTATTCGAACTCAACATCAGTTGACGAACGACGTCTGCTACGTTGTTTTATGGCATAGGGAAGATCACCATGTAGTCGTAATGAGATCACATGTAATTCATCGCTCAACTTCATAGATGCTTCCATAAAACTTTATTGGACGTCATTACATTAAAGCACTAGCTATATATCACCTACTCCTCACATTCGATAGGAAGAACTCTCCTCATCTTTGAGACAACAACGTTAACACAAGACAATACGTTAACCGTTATTAAGACGACGACTTTTACACTTGTACAATTACACTTCTGTATTGTATTCATAGTTGCACCTGTGTGAGAGAACGTACATATGTAGAGGGCATAAAGGCCTATGTGTCGAACCGAGAAATCAGTGCACAATCAATATCAATATAGTTAATCAGTCGCAATAATAAGCTCTGTATAAAAGAGTTCCTATGAGATGATTAGAGACAGTATAATGTGAATGGGCATGCTAGTGGGAGGCGGCAGTCTGCCGCGGACTGTTCCCGCGACAAATCGATATCGATCAATACATCATCACACCGGTGCTTTTCGAGCTGACAAATGTCGAAAATGCGTGTGTTGAAGGAGTGTGAGCGCAGTGAACCCGTTGAGACGTTAGTATAAGATCTCCGTTTTCCACAGCCCGCAGGCCTGCACATCAGAATCGACGCAGTATGATGCCTCGGCCAGAGAATGCGTCGCCCATCGACAGCGACGACGAGAATGTCGACGCCAGCGACCGCAGACCACCGCCCATGGACGACGAGCCGATGTGACGTTGCGGTGACGAGGCTGGCGACAGAAGCTGGAAAACACATAGCTTTAAAGAATTCTTGAAGAGTTAGAGTCCCCTTCGCAAACTTAACTGGATACTTTTGTTTCAAGAGAAAAATTGCTGTGAACGTTGATCTAACAGGATAGAGATTTGATGGCGCCCAAGATACTGGGGTTTCAATTATAAGGTAGGGGTTATACTTCAGCCGGATTGTGGTGTAGCATCACACAAGGGAAATATATAAAAAAATATATATCGAAATATAAAAAAATAAATAAAAATAAATATAAATATAAATAAATATAAATATAAATATATATCGAAATATATATCGAATCTCTGCGTTGTATAGTCGGTACCGTGTGTAGTAAACTGCGACACGGCGAGGTGACTTCAGTAAACATGGGGCTACGCCCTCGTTCAGACTCCCACATCGTCAGCCAGCAGTGATGAACTTTAAAACTTTTAGGCTTATCAATAGAACGGATTTTACTTCAGAAATCGGAAGGACAACGATGAGAATACCGCTACCCTTATTTGGTTCTACATAAAAAGATAATGAAGTAGAAAAAATTGGACGATCGTAAGCACTCACCTCAGCTCTAGACAGCACACCTTTCTGTTCGTTAGGCGCCGTCTTAAGAGATCCTAGCCCGATGGTTGCTGCACCGGAGTACGCGCGAACCATCCTGAACAGAAATTAAAGGTAATGCGAATGAAATAGATTCAGCACCGACTGCGTGATGTATGTAGGTGCGACAATTACCATAACCACCACCGTCTGCTAACACATTCATTCCGCGCTATAAAAAGAAATCACCCAGTTTAGTTGCTGGCCAGCATAGTACGAGTCCTCTTGTTTTCCTCGTTTTTTTGTGACATTTTAAGACTCTAAATCGAAAACAGTGACAAAAGAAGCTCTCCACTAGCCAGGAAAGGGTTTCAGGCGTATGTCTGAACGGGTGAAATAGACAGTACTGCGAGAATCTCCACCCTTCATTTAGTAGAAAAACATGTTTCGCTTTGTTGCGTCCTTGAGCCCAAGGAGCTACGGGCCCTCGAAGTTGGGGCTACAGTATTGCAATGTCAGCGCGTGCCCATGTGCATGCATGCGCGAGCTGATGTATAAGACGTGGCGCAAGGCTATGCGGGAAACGAATCGGTGGCTCAGCAGGGTGCGACGCTACTTCACAGATGCTAGATCAGAGGTTCGACTCCCACGCTACACACTATTTTTGCATTTTTTCATGACCGCTGCCTCCAATTTGCTTCCTGCATATCTACTACGCATTTATCTCATTCTAAATTGTCAAATAAGGGTAATAATAAGATTCGTGCTCAACACGAAGTTTGGGCGAAAACGGTGACCATGACCTTACTATTAATCACCTCTACCTACTGTAACTTAACATACTCCAGCGCAATACGGAAAACGGATGCCAGATTCGTGTTCACCTTCCCATATAACATCCGAGAGAAGTTTGGGCAAATCGGTGATTAGGACCTCAACGACCTAGCCACACTGTACCTACCGTAACCTACCGTAATCGGTCGATATTTGAAAAACGGATGTCAGATTCGTGATCCGCACCCCACACCCCACCTCCGCCTGTTGTAAGATCATTGCTTAAGATTCACTGAAAAACACAAAACATTTTATAATTCAGAAAGCGAGAAAAGTGAGTGAAGCACAGCTCACAGTAAAGCTCACAGTAGGAGATGTCTACGAAATAAGCTTATCTAAACTACCATTAACTGACCGACGCTATTATTACTTTCACGACTCCAGAGGTCGAGGAGACGTCGAATTTGTTTTCCCTTAAACTCCCTCACAGGGGGTTATTTGGGTGCTGGTCACGAATCTGACACCCGTTTCTCAAATTTCGGCCGACCACGGTAGGTTGAGGTAGGTACGGGTGACGGCGCAAGACTGTACCCCCAATTTCGAGGGCCCGTAGCTCTTTGGCTTCAAAGACTCAGCAAAAACGAAATATGTTTTCTACCATATGAAAGGTGAAGATTCTCGCAGTACTATCCATTTCACCCGTTCAAACATACGCCTGAGACCCTTCACTGCTAAGGTAACAACTCCTTTGCACAACCTACGCCTCATCTGGAATTCCAAAAAGAAGGAAAGAAAGAAAACGGTGCAGCTACCAACCTCTGGTGGTCCTGACCGAGAATCACACTGTAGTCGGTCCAATCGTCCTTCGATTTTGAGCGTTTTGGCGCCTAAAAGAACAAACCGTGCTAAATAAAGCACTCTTTAAAGAACAGGGATACAAATCAAATTGTTAATAATAAAGGGAGCGTTAAACTAAAAGCATCTACATTGCTACGAGCATAGGCGAGTTTTAGCAGTGCAGTTTCCATTAAAAAGCTCTAAATGGACACTTTGTTCTCGTTTTCGCGAGGTCTTCTCGTGTTTAGATCAGTAAATCAGCCAAGTTGAAAGGACAATTTTTAGAACTACATCTGATTTTTGAAATCAAAAATTGACAATAAACCTGTATTCGCATCCCTACCGGTGACTGTTCAGGGAAGAACGAGCTTGGCGGTAGGCCTTTTCGATGTAGAAACAAGGCGTAGTCGTGTTCTACCTAAACGACTGCCATATCATATACTGCTCTTTTCCTGCCTAGAGTCAGCTAAAGTGTGTCCTGAGAATTAAGCAGCTTTTGCCGTTAAAAACACTGATAAATTACGCCATGCACCACTGATCACATTCACAATACACCAGCAATCAAGCACGAAACAAGTATGACAACCTCCATGGTGTAGCGGAACGACCACGTTGCAGCTGCTACGAGCGAAGTAAGCCACTGCTCCGAACGTTTCAAAATTAATTTTACTGCGGAATACATAATCCCTGATATGGATAGAACCTATTCGATAAGAAAAAAAAATATGGGACCATGACAGCATCAACGCGACCGCACCGTTTTAGCTTATCCCACGCGGGCTAATTCTGGTCTACGGTGAAATCCTACAAGGGACTATTTCCTACACAGTTTTTAATTTTCAGGGTACGCTGAACTATATGTAGAGAACCTTTTAGCACCTGTTTTTTTTTCAGTCTAGAAAATAAAGAGCTAAGAACGAAATGAAACATAAGAATACATGTCGGTGCCTAATGTTTGGGGTGGCCATAAATTCTATATTCCCAGGATATTGAGGAGGGATGTTTGTACATTGACCTATAGGATGGATTGAGATGGTTGGTCAGACGATGTAAAGGCTATCTTTCTTATTGACGTATGGTAGGAATTAACCGACCCTGTGTGGATGTAGAAGTGGACGGGAAACTAACCGAGACCAGCGCGAGATCAGGGCTGTTCCGCCGGCCGTGCTAACTACACGACTGATAGAGAAAATCGGTACTTAGCGGGCTAGTGCCCTCTCCGAGATTGCACATTGCCGAGGAACACTTACATAAACACGTATTCAGAGTACATAACTAGGTAGGAACTTCGGGGTCTAGCCTGTCTAACTAACGTATCCGTTTTAAGGTACCTTGCCCGCTAAGTACCAGAAAATTAAACCAAACCCCTCAAAACTACAGGATTGCCCAAAAAACCTCGCAGTTTGCGTTCACTACTAAATAAGGAAAACCAGACTCAGGCGCGGGAACGGTGTTGTGGACGAATGTAGTTTAAATGCTCAACGATGCATGAGCAGAACCAAATCGGTGGTGAGATCAACGCTAATGATCCGACGTCCAAAACCGACAGCTGGAGGATGAGAATGAAGGTGATTCCTCGTCAAAGCCGTGCATCCTATGCTCGCCTACGACAGCTTGGACGTGATTTTTGCCAGTTGGTACGGAGAACTCTGCGATGGAGGCGGATTTGAGCTAGACAGTGATCATCACTTAGACTTACTATCAGACATCATCTACTAGGATAAGACTATCTAAGTGTGGTCAAAAATGAATCCATCGAAGTAAATCTACCAACAAATTCAAACTCGCAATAGTTTTATGAAAGGGAGACCTCCTTCCCACTAAAGTTTTAAGATATGAAGTCCGAAGTGGTTATTTCAATTGGTTTTTCGTGCTGGCGATCCTCACGCATTATCTTCACGACGCCCTATCAAGGACGAGGGAGAGACCATTTCGCTCATCGCAAAATATCTAGGGCTCGATAACACATCCTCTATGATAACTATTAATTGCCTGTATTATTCAATAAATGGGGATGTATAGGTTCCAGAGGTCCAAATTGCATGATGTGCATTCAACATAATCCAGATTTTGTCAATTCCCATGAGCACATTCAGACGGTTAGTGCACATGATTTCTGGCCTCGTGACTTCAAGCGTTGGTTGATTTCCCTGGCTTTTTGGCGTTTGCTTTGCCATTCTACCATTCACATGCAACAGTAGGCACGTATTTCACTGAGGATGTATACCAACCACCCTGACTCCCCGTGTTATTGTTATGTGTTTGTTGTTATTGGCGATACATCTGTGGCCTGTTGTTTTCCATCAGTTTTGCGTCGCTGCAACTAATCAGACTGGAATGTCGTCCCAGGCGAACTATGACGTTGAAACAATGGGGCCGATCGAGGCCGATGACATTTTCCTTGGTGAGGTCATGCTGCTAAAAAGGGTGAAAAGTAGCGGAAACCTTTCAAATAACACAAAGGGGCTGAGGAGCCACTGCAAGGCTTTGGTATTCCGCTCTGCAACCTTCGGCTGTAGCAACACGAAAACCACTGATACTGTCCAGCATTAAACGCGCTGCGTAAGGCATGTGTTATACTTCGGTGACGCTGTCGGCGACACAGCGCTGTAGGGGGTGTTATACTTATGCCGGCGACAGCTTGTTGCAGTGTGGAGCACTCGACAATTTGTCGCTGGCCCTCTGGCCCCGGAGAGAGCCCGTCAACGACGCTCTCTTGCGTCGTGCTCGGCGCGAGAGAAACGGAGCGCGCGCACTCTCTACCTCGTCATGCCGAGGCTCCCGCGCTGTCGGCGACGGGCCATGGCGCCGCTGAGGTGTCGCCGAAGTATAACATATGCCTAACCGATAATGGTGGTTCTCGTATTGGCGTGGAGGGCGGCGATCTTGATATAAACCATGCGATAATGTTGAGCGGGTGCTATGCAGTGCGTAGCAACCCGCGCAACACCATCGCGCACGACGTCGCCGACGGACCGCGGAGGTATAAAATATGCCTCAGTTCGACGTACCGCAGCAAGTTCACCCGCAGGCGGCGGAGGGCGCGTATCGGCGGGGCTTTTTCGCCCGTCATGCGGGGCTCGAGTGGTATCGATGAAAGATTGTCGGCGACGGGTCGCGGAAGTATAACATATGTCTAAGATAGCAACTGCTTTCCTATTCCAGTTCCTTTTTAGGAAGTGCTTCCTGATGGGCATCTTGGCTACCGGCTCAAGAAGGCAACGTCGGATTTCAAATAAATATGTCAGGGTTCATTGAACATTGAAGTTGGATACCTTCTGCTAGATTTCACTGTCCTCAACTCCAGGCTTTGTATTACGTCTCCAAAGGAACGAAGAGTTATACCCAGTATACATTGGATACGATCAAAAACCATTAGATAATTGGATGATTCGGATAACGGCAATTTCGAATTTTCGGATCATTCGGATTGGGATATCCGGAAACGATTCATTCAGATCCAATGTATAGTGCCCAGATTAACATATAGGGTTAGTAAATTAGAAGCACATTGGTAGTACCAGCATCTGCCTTCAACTAAAGGACGATTGCAAACGCCCAACATCACCACACTGACAAACGACCCGTTTATACCTCGCAGGCGACGCAACGATGAGTCGTGGCATAGCTTTTATGGTCTTTGATTTTATTTCTCTAACATACGTATAAGGGTAGGAACGAAACGGATCCAGGAACTTCCCTTCTCCTTATTGCTTCATGTAACTTAATTGGTGCAAGTGGGCTGCAGAGCAATAATCTGTCCACTCCAAGCACACCACAACTCATGGTCAGCATTATTAGCGAAGCATGAACGAAACCAGAACTCCACAACGCACCACCACAAAGGAATCAAGTAGAGGAAACAGGAAGAATCTAAGACTACCTTCCGACGTGCTCGCAGCATCCGCAAGGAGACGTTGAGGTCGCGCGTGCCTGGCACCCCCGGCTCGCCCATTTTCGGTGCCACGTAGTCCTCGAGCGAGTCGTCCGATGGACATTTGGGCAGTGTCTGCTGAGGAGGCGCGGTTCGCATTGGTAGCCGGAGAGATCCACGAAAGTGCGGGGAAAAGAACGAGGAGGCCGGTCTTGTCGGAGGTGTCGATGGGGTGCAGCACGTCGAGCGCGGCTCGGACAGCTAAAATGATGTTTCGTGGTTTGCGCCGTGCGTCGAAGATCTGCCGAAAATTTCCCCCTCTACCTGCAGAATGCCCTCCGTGCGTTGCGACGCCGAGGATTTCTCAGGGGTTGAGGTAGCAAGAGGTGATAGCGATGGGCTAAAACGACCGCCTTTATCAATTTTCACAACAAATGATTAATTTTTGACGCAGTCAGTAAAACTCACCCAGCTAGCTCAGAGCAAGAGGTAGCAACATCACAGGTGAGCTTCCTCGCTAGCGCAGACCGTCTGGATATCTCCGGGGTGGCTGACATGGGAGTCCGCGCCGCTTCGCTCTGTGGCGTCTGTGGAGGAGCCGCCGGTTCTATAGAGATCCTCTTGCGAACAACCTCGGCTAGAACGCTAGACGGCACGTCGACTTCCTCCTTGGATGGCGAAGTCACCTCGGTCTGAAGCATTTGGCTTATTTTGAGGGTTATCTTAGCCTTTGGACGACTACACTGACCACTTCCGATGCCCGCTGCAGCTCCAGCCGCAGTGACAGTGCCTGCCCTGCTCGTGCACTGGCAGCCGGTGTGGTGGAAAAGCCACTGTCGCTATTTTCCAGTTCTGAAGCCAGCGAGTCATAGAGCGAATCGACCGACCCGGCCCGCATTGGCGGAGCTGACCGGAATCGGCACAGTTCCTCTTCGGCGTCGCAGAACATACAGCTAAGCTCCGCGTAGCGCTCCTGGAATTGAACGGTCTCGAACAAAAATAACGCAGAAAAAGCTGTTGTTAAGCTCGCGTTGTGCAATCCGGCCAGATCAGGAGGAATATATAGCGAGGTGGAGAGTTGGCCATGAAGTCCAAACAAAGGGCTAACCGATAACTCAAATGTAAGGGGTTCCAACAGCACCAAGATCGATTTATACCGCTGTTAGTTCGGTAGGCTGTAAACATCAACGAAAACAATTCATAGTCCTTGTATCAAAGGCCAAGACAGATGCTAGAGTCTTCTTCTCCCACGGGAACATCCGTTAAGTGGAGTGCACAGCGCATCCCATCAAGACCAAGTGTGTATTTTATGCAGGAGGCAGTATTTAAGGTGAAATAGGTGTAAACAAATAAGAACAAACAGAACAAGAAGGCCACATACCTGGAGCTCTTTCATTTGCATTCCAAGCTCCGTCTGCCTCAGCAACGCCTCATCTACCTGGCGACTCAGATCGGCGTTCTCGGCTGTCAGCTGAAATCTCAGAGCCATTTGGAGGAAAAGTCATTTAAGAGAGTTCGAAGCATGTGATTTTGAGACCGAACTGAAAATGGACGAAAGTTATGGGGGTGTTTAATGCGCTTAGAGCTATAAATTCCAAAGATAGCAGCTTATCTTCTGAAGCTTACAAAACTCTGTTCTAGACCAGTGCTGGAGTGCTGTTCTCCAGTTTTCATTTCGTACAAACGTAAAGCCATTCATGTTTTAAAAAGGACAACTTGACAAGAAATCTAAAGGCTCCCGCACACCTTTGCGGCAAACGGCTGGCAGCGGGCGACAAAACTCGTAAAGCGCGCACTCGAATCCTGCTGGCAGCAAGTGGCGGCGGCAATCGCCAGCGACAAGCGGCAGACGTTATCTGTGCTCTGACCGATCCCTGCCGCAGTCGGGTAGAGCGCGGGCAGACGGAGCGCTGCGGCCGCAAATCAGCAAAAAGATCAGCATCAGGTAGCAATAATGACGTGAATCACTATTGCCGCTGCCGCCATTCGCCGTCGACGGCAAGCTCTGCGTCCCTGCCCTATGGTTAAGGATAAGGCTGCCGCTTTGCCGCAAGTGTGCGGAGGCCTTTATGAGGTGTGCACTGTGGTACCTTTGTGAACAAAACCACAACAAGCGATATGTGGAATAGTAGTTTCCGACCGAGAATTATTGCCTTTACAGGAGAATGAAATGTTATCAGACCACGATGGAATTTAAGGATCGTGTTCTTAACGACACACTATTAGGTATGCAGGGTCGGACGCATTTCTTTTTTACTCTTGAAGAAAAGAACAATGTGGGCATTGTTGAAAAAGCGCCGCAAACGTTCTCCACTATTTAGTTAGATTTGCTTCCGAAAATTCCTACACGGACACAAGGCATACGGATCTCATAAGCCCCCTTAACATACGAAGTTGCAGGCGTTGACCACTAGTTTAATTACGTTCTTAAACGTTGCCCTTTTATGTGTATCCCAATCGCTAGCAATTGTTTACCATGTATTCCACTGTATTATTCCCACCGCGGTCGGAGAAATGGGGGTTTTTACCCATCTAGGAAGGGGGAAACTGATTTACCAATCGACTGGACACCGAAGTTCATTGAAAAGTCTTAGATCTTCCCAAATACTAAAAGGGTAGGCTAACGAAAGGGTTCCCGAGCGACAATGGAGATCTTACCTCGCGTTCACGGTGGCACTTGAGCGAGATTTCACGAAGAAGCTTTTCCACCACTACGGACTGTGCCGCGTAGTCCTCGCCTCGTTCGACGACTTGGGTGTGGAGAGAAACGATCTGAAACAATTGCGGTTTTGACGAAAAATTGCAGATGCTACGAGGTTTGCAATGTGGGGAGCCTATCGACTGGTAAGCGCCTTCTCATAATCCGCAACGGAAGCGACTGGCTGCCCGTGCAATAGATGCAAATCGATTAAAACCGAGCTATCGCCGCGAAAATTTGTCCATAGTCCGTCGCGGAGCGCGAACAGGCGCTAGGGGTAGAACACACCAGTGCTGAATAAAACTTGTGATTTCGATGACGCTGAACGTTGTGTAGGGCTGCCCTGCATGATCCCCTGGGAGCCTATTCGCGCCAAATTTCCTAGTCTTATCCCGCAGACGAGACGGTTTGAAGTAAACCACGCCCCGCAGCGGAGCGGCATTCGTTAGGCCTCTGTTATACTCCCGCGGGAGCATCCGCGGAACGTCCGCGGACCAATGGTGCACGGCGGAGGCGGGCGTGGCGAGGCGCGGCGATTGACCAGGTGAGGAGTCTCGGCGCGATTCCCGCCCTTCCGCGGATGCTCCCGCGGGAGTATAACTCAGGCCTAAGGGGAGACTAAAGGTAGAACCAATGAAGGGACGAGACCAATAAAGGGATGGGCAGTAACGGGGGACCAGTGAAGGGAATCAGTGAAGGGGACCAGTAAAGGGCGGACCAGTGAAAGGGAGCAGTAAGGGCGAAGCAATGAAGAGGGACCAATAAAGGGGGATGGTCAGTAATGGGGGACCAGTGAAGGCGAGACGAGTAATGAGGGACCAGTGAAGGAGGAACAGTGAAAGGGACCAGTAAGGGCGAAGCAATGAAGAGGAGACCAGTAAGGGGAGACCAGTGAAGGGGGACCAATAAAAGGGGATGAGCTGTGATGGGGGACCAAAGAAGGCGAGACCGTTTCGTTTCGTTTTTATACCCCGCCGCCGCAAAACACCACACTTGACGGAATTTTGGGTTACGGTATTCGGCGAATCGCGCCGCTGAGGGGAAGGGCGCGGCGCGGCGCGGCGCGATCAGCCGCGGCAGACTCGATGTAGTGTGGGGGATTTCACCGTTTCGACCAAACTTCTCCTATTGGGAAGGAGAAGGGGGATTTAGGGTGCTGATCACGAGTCTGACATCGTTTTTTGAAGTTACAGACGATTACTAGGTTTGCATGATTAGGGAGTTTGGGCGAAATCGGTGACCATGACCTTAGCCCGTACCTTCTGTAACCTAGGAAGAGAACGGAGATCTGTAGACATTCAGGAAACTTCATATACCACGCCAAAGATATGTTTAGTGCACAGTGACCGCAGAATGGCTATATGAGGAAGAATTTTGAGTGATTCTCGACGATGAGTACCTTCCAGTAGTTTTACTTTTGGACCCGCACATATCACAAAATAAACAGTGGTTTAAAGCCGTTTGCATTGCAGGGGATTCGACTCAATACCACACTCACCAGTTTGAACCGTAGGTTGAGCGAACGACTTCGACTCCAGACTTAAGAGAGGATTCGTCGCTCCCCATAGGAATCCCATGACAAACATTGACAAGATGCATTGCGCTGACCAGCCAGACGAATCCTTTCTGTTTTGCTCCCTCAATGACTCATGGACCGTTTCCGGAGCACGGCCGTAGTGCGCAGAAGCTGGTGGCCGCGCGTCGCTGACGCTCCCCTTTCTAAGGCTCCGTTTATACTTCGTCGGGGCGCGATGCGACGCCATGTATTGTGGCCATATCGATTGTGCGACGCGATCGATCAATTTGGCCTCATTGCGTGGCCATCGCGTCGCGCCGCGACGAAGTATAAACGGGGCCTAACTGCAATCGCGCAGCGGCGCGTCAAATTCGGGGCGCGGCGAGACTGGCCGCGCCGCTCCCCAAATTGACGCGCCGCGCCGCGGCGGGAGTATAAAAGGCGCCTTATGGGAGGCACTCGCGGCACGCAGTGACACGCGAAATGAGACCTCGCGACGACTCGTCCGCGGGCAGCTCTCACCACAGTGGGGCGTGGTTTCCACCACGATAGGAGCAAAACGGGCGAGATCGTGGGGCGGGGCCGCAAAACTGTTTCCGGCCTGACGGTGGTACATGTGCCAAACTCTCGGCAGCAGGGATCAGTTTCGCACGCACTGTGCGACTCCACTTCAGCTGCGACTCTGCATCCAGGTCAACTAAGCCCTTTACCCTCACAAGATCAACCAGCAGTGGCTATAAGCCTGTCTGGAGAGAAAATGGAGAACTGGAAAGTCGTCTATGGGGAAACTGCACGCATTTGCTGCCTTCAATTGGCATTAGAAATGCAGCTCTAGTATATGCAGCGTATACATGGACACTTTTCTAGGATCCAAACAAGACTGCGTCAGTGTGTAAAAAGATGGCACACATTGGCATGAGATACTCTAGAGCAAGGGTACAGTGGCGCAACCGTCAGGTCTGATCTAAGGCCGGGGGCATACTTCCATCGCCGCGATGCCATCGCGGCGCTCAGTTCATGGCCATTCCGCCGCACGCGGCCGAATAGTGAAAGAAAACCTCGCCGCGGCCGCCGCAACAGTGGCGGTCGGCATGCGCGATGGCTTCCCGCGCCCATCGCGGGCATGGCATACTTTTTCGCGCCGCGCGCGGTGTTTAGCGTTGATCCTGGACGGATCGCCGTCGCGCTCCCTTGCAGGGCGATGGGCGATGCGACGAGCACAGAGAAATTCAAATTCTTTCGCGTCGCTCTGCAAAACTCATCGCCGCGATTCAATCGCGGCGACGGGAAGTATGCACGAGGCCTAATGCGACACTTCGAATCGATCACAGGTTCGAGTTCCACCCGAGCCTAGCAAACCTTTCATGCCTCCATAGTCAGTGAGTTGGCCCTATTTATGATTAGGAAGAATGGGGTACGGATATGTGAAGTCGGCTCAGCACCAGAATTCACTGTAGAAGCCGAATACGGATTCAAACTGCCTCCCGACATCCTGTAAGAGCTGAATCAGAACACAATGCAGGCTGACTAATTGTCGGTCTATCACTAGAATTCAAAAAAGTTTTTAAGAACACTGGAGGACGTTTTGGTGAACATAAAGTCTTCAGTAAAATCTCCACTCGAAAAACTGGTTCCTCAAGTTAGCCCTTACCTGCTGCTGTGCGAGTTCGAACTGTCGCGAGACCTCCTCGTAGCGCTTCCGATCGCGTTCGATTTGTGCTTCCATTTCTTTTCTCATTGAGAAAACCTTCAAATAAACGTAGTTTATTGTTTGCACCGAAAAACAATAATCAAAAATCATAATCATCGACAGCATGCTTACATCGTGTTTCAGCTGAATGTTCTCTAGTTTGGTCTTTTCCAAGCGTTTCTTGAGAGAATCATCCGTTGTGTCGCTAAAATCCGGTTCATTAGGATGAAAACGTGCATCAGAATAAGGTTATGTAAAAATTGCCAGGTCGTATAAGAGTATCTTCATCTAAGCCATCTTGACTAAGCGAAAAATTGTGTTATATGAAAGTGGCTTCTTCCTTTTTTATTGCCTTGAAGTGTAGGTAAAGAAAAAAATTTCGCTTAAATTCGCTCAAGGCAGTTATTTGGGGTGCTAATCACGAATCTGACATCTCTTTTGCATTACAATGGAGTACGGTAGGTTACGGTAGGTACGGGTGACAAAGGCTGGTCATAATCAATAGACAGAATTTGAGCGAAGGTTGTGTCAGCACTCCAGATAGCCCTCATAGACGAAATTTGGGCGAAATCGATGATCATGACCAGGTGATCCGTGTCTACCGTACTCCACTGTACTACCGGAAACGGATGTCAGATTCATGATCAGCATCCCAAACAGTCAGTCCCCTTGGGCGAAGGTTAGGTGAAATTTTTTTCGACCTCCGTTCTAGCTTATTGAGTCGTTGAAGCACAAAGCGTCATCGTGAAATCTTGTAGGCCCTTTCGTCTAACCTAAGACTACAACACAAAAGTGTGGCACGTGCGAAATCCTTTTTCACTACATTGCTGCTCAACCCTCTCCATTGCCTGGTTAACCTGGGATGGGTTTCGGACAGAGCTAAGCATGGGGAGTCACACAATTTTCCTATTTGGAAGCAGTTCCTTGGTCCAAAGAATTTTAAGATTTTTGCGAGCGCGAAGAATTCTGAACTGCTTCACGTCCCGTTGGCCCGAATACCCACCCGCCATCAACCAGCCATTTAATTCCTAGACCTGCACTTCCAATTCATTCTAGGATCGAAGCTGGATATGGAGATAACTGACAAGACGTGGCTCTACCCATGGCTTTCATATCTTCTGAAACACATTCAGACTGCTTAATAATAGAAGCAACCTGTTTTTTGAGAAGGAATCGCGCGTGTCAACCCTGCAGCATAGTCCCTACTGATTCCTTAATAGTGACTTCTTCATTTTCTTCCAACTTCCACTCACAAAAAGGGAGCGCGAATGCGGAATGGAAGGCCTATGAACTGCCGGAATTGGAATCGCAGCACGGAAAGGGAATTTCACGCATCTCTAGAGGAATGAATCACAGACACTCGCAGCGGTTTAAGGGCAACTATAGTTCACCAGTAAAATTTCGCCCATAGGTTGACGATGCTCTGTCAGGAGCTCAACTTTGAAAGGTTTTGAAAGTTTGAAAAGGTTAGAACTTGATGAAAAGGCCTTTCAATTTCTCGTCATGGGCATGTCGTTGATTTTGGGGAAATTACTGTTCTACTAGAGGTCAATTTCTTCGGTGATCAATATTTCTCCTTCCTGTTAAGAGCTAGAAGCGTCTGAAATACTGGATTTTTTGCATCAAATATATGACGGACGGTGCAAGCGCGCATAAAATGCTATGATAAACGTGCAGGCACATGGAGGCGAAATATGAGAAAAAATTCATGGGTGGAGGGAAGGTAACAAATGACACCGGTGTGAGAAGAGAATGTGGTCCTACAAAGCAGAGGACGAAAAGGCCGAGTAGGGAAGGAAGAGGTGCATGTAAATGCAATAGAAGTAAACAGACACGTATCCCGGGTAGTGAAACACTTGTAATGAAAAGAGCAAGAAAAACAGTGCGAAGATTTCACCTACGTCACCGTTAGTTTGTTTTGAATGAAAAGTTGAACAAATATCGCAAATAATGTGACCCAATCACAGAAACGGAAAGGAATGGAATCAAAAAATATAAAAAACGTAGATAAGGTGACATATTTTCTGTCGCTACCACACCCTTCGTTAGCTTTTTTTACCGATAGAAATGTTGCTGCAAAAAGGCTGCATCTACAATTCGTCTACTGGAGCTACATTTAGCTCACTTAATAAATAGTTAATTAAAACAAAAATTAACATAAAAATGCTTACCGGGTGAAGCCGTCGTCATCGTAGCGACAGTAAACCCGAAGCAGTTCGGCTTTCCGATCGAGCTCATGCTTCATCTGAACCATTTCGTCGGAGCTCTTCGCTAAACTCTCCTCGAGAAACTCAGTTCTAAAAAGGGTCACGAATAAGGGCTGCTTCAAAAAAGTGAGGATTTCTCCCAAGATAGAAGAAGGAGACGAACCGCTGCTGCAACTCTCTGTTCTGCTCCAGGAGCGACTGGCCGATTTTGGCGGCGATCTCGAGGTCACGGTCCTTCTGCAAAAGCCGCTAAATATGTAAAGATATAGAGATGTGAAAAATTATGCGTAATATTGTGAGGGTAGAGCTACCTCAAAGGTTAGCGAATGAAAATTCCTTTAAAATGCTTCTTTGCAGGAAGAAATACCTGTTTTGAAATCATGACTTAATTCCTGGTCAGGTTAAAAGCCCAGTTTTAAAGCACAGTACTGTCATACATCAAAGTAAATTCCTTTGCTGTTCCGGCGGAGCATGTAGCCGCTTGCTTGCTACGCTGGTGGCCAATTTCTCCTCCTATCATTTCCTATAGTTAATACAGATCATCTGTTAACACAGAGGCTAGCACACTCGTTAGCTTCAGTAAGTGCCAAAAATGGGCCACAAGTGTAAGTAATGATTCCCAGTAAGGGAGGTTTTTAAATTAATCCACCACTTTGAATAGAGCAATTTGCCATTTGAATCATACTTGAATGTTATATACATGCGTGCAAATTATAACTGATGCGAGCAAGAGGTACAGCAGTTGCAGAGGGTGAGAAGGTTCACTTGTAGCCTATGAGGTGCTGCACGCTACAAGGCTGTGGTGTGGTAGAGATGGCATACCCGTGGGTAGGGGGTAGAGGGCTCAACTCCCTGAATGAACTGCACACTTCTATATCTCGCGTATTTTTTTGGGAACTCCTTTGGATCATAAACGTCGGTTTTCGGCTATTTTTGCGCAGTTGGATTCCGGGACCAACCTGCATGATCTGCTCGGCGATCGTGGCGCGGTCGAGCGGGACAGCGTTCGCGGTTGTCGTCGTGGTCGATGTCGTTGTCGCCTTCGCCGTCGCCGCCCCGATGGCTCCGGTTGGCATCCGTGGACGACTCGCTGTCTTCTCTGAAATCGAATCGCCGATTAGCTGCGCATCACGTCACTATCGGAACCATGGTGAGGAACACCTCAGTTTATAGTACGGTAGGAAACGCAGTAAGAAGCATAACTACACGTGTATTTATTTTTAACAATGCAGGCTGTAACCGGAGAGTCCTTGAAGAAATCTTTAGCATGCAAAAATAATTCAAATGCCTATTAATTTTAAAAAGTAAACCTAGTAATCATTATGACCAAACGCCCGTTCAAACAATCACAGGTTGGTTGAATGGGCGGTAGGCATGATAGTAAGCTTCAGGTGAAAATATTGTTGTAGCTCTTCTCTTCTTTTATTACATCCGGAGGATTTATCCAATTTTTTTGAATGGAAATATTAACAAAAATAATATATATAATATTAATAAAATATCAATAAATATAATAATTATAACAATATATTATTAATAAAACTATAGATATTTAGAAACAAAAAAGGAATAAAGAAATACAGAAACACCATGACTGCAGAAGGAGATCTGGGTTTACTGTGACCAGAAAAAGCTACAAGCTAGGGAGGCGATAGAGAATGAGCCGGCTCCCCTAAACTTGCAGCTGATAAAAGGGATAAATAAGACTCCAAAGTTACATGTCTTGGTGAAGAAATGTCGATATTACTGTCCAAATTGATGTACTGCTGCTGTTTGGTTTGGTGTACACATTTTCGCTGTTAATTAATTCTCGACCAATATCGAACCGGTACTGAATATCAAATTATTTCAAAAAGAGAAGCTGTTCCGTTAGTGTGACCCATGAGCTGACGGCAGCTCGATGGACTGGCCCCTAGTCTCACTGCTGACGAGGGCTGCAAATGAGTTTACAGCCCTGGCGAAGGGTCGAGAGATATTGCCACTCGACCTCTAACCCATGCGGACCACAAGTGCTCAGGCTCCCTGGCATGCGCCAGACCTCGTCTGATATTGGAGTGGTTGACCTGTAGCACACTGTCTGTGACTCGTATTGTGCAGTTAGATGGGATCACGCACAGGAAGGAACATCCCGGTTAACTGACATAAATATGGTGCTGCTTGTAGGTGGGGACCCATAGAACTGATCGGATATTACTAGTAATTGGGCGTGAAAAATGCATCAGACCCGGTTTTCCCGGATGAATGGACACGCTACGTTCGTGAGGGCGAATATATTATAAGCCACTCCAACAGCGTGGATAGTAGGTCCTGTAGAAGGTCAGTGGCCAAAAATTATTTTAAAAACCTTCATATATAATGCTGCAGAGAAAGATACTTAGATCCCATTCGTCATAACTGATAGTGCAAGCAATTCAGCGGACTCCTTCACCTATCTTCTTGCTATCCCGCACATTGCAAGCACTCATTTCCTTGAAGTAATCTCCGCATGCCTCGTCATCTATTACACCTACTGCGTATATTACAAAGATGCTCTGCCCTTTCCTAAGCTCCTCTCATAATCAAGCTAAGAGCACTTTTTGCCCCATCTCCTCCCCCGATACTCGAGTACATTCTAATAGTTGTTGCAAAGATAACCAAGAGAAAATACTGGTGCTAAACAAAGCCTGCATCTTATTCTGGATATAAATTTGCGTGCAACAAATGTGGATGAACTAAATTATGAGGGAAGCTAGATAGATCAAGACTTTTTCTTTCATTTTCCTCTTTCTCTTCCACCTAAAACAGACACACGCTGCTTGCCCACCCAGGAGTGGTAGTAGTAGTTCAGGTGTATGTATGCACTTGTGCCCGCTGCAAAACCGAACTGGATTATTTCAGACGCCCACAAACATCACCTCTTGTCGACTACGTCACATGTCATTGAGCAGTGTTAAATGCGTGGGAGGTTACCTTGTGAAAGACCTTTTCAGCTTCAACTTTTGTCTCCAAGGGAAAACCTTTCTACATCGAGCACCTTCAACGTCAGTACTGATGTAGCTTCCTGCTATCTCCGATGGCCTCTTTATGGTGGTTATTTCCCTACGATGGAAAGTAAAATAAGAGCAAGACGACGTTGATATTTCAAAGTACCGCATCAGGAAGACGAAACGAAGTTGGACAGAGTTAAAATTGGATGCAATGTAATTAAACAATTGGGTAAACGATGTAGTAGTGGAAATGAAAAACTGCAGTAACGAGGGTGGTACAGGATTCTTTTTTATTTATTCTTTTTATTGCTAAAGGATTTACTCATATGGCTTCGATTACGTGATCGCTTTTCGTTACAGCTGGTTCCTTAAAGAATTTATCGATATGTAGAAGACACTTGAAAGAAGAAAGAAAATCGAAGAATAAGGACCTTAATGCCGTCCGTTGCAGCTGGTTACCGGCACGGCGGATGGCCAATCGCGAGAGAGGTGGGCGGTAAATTCCCTACTGATTGGGTGCCTGACGCAGGATCTACCCGTTAAGCAATAGTTTAAACCCTTTAGTAAAATATATAATACCACTCGAGGAAAGGATAAATGACCGCATTGATCAATCCCTGATTTGCATTTATCACCCATTTCTACTTCTACTGGATGTCGTAGAGGTAATTTGAATGCGCGTTGGGCCTACACAATCGCGTGCGATAGCCAACCTATAGAGGATTCAGTATGTTATCATTTGCAGCCAACTCAGGTATCAACCAACCTACCCCACAGGGATGGAAGGTTTAGTTAGCACAGGCGAGTCCCGCACAAAAAGCCTCGATCTGAGATACACGCAACAGCCCATGCCTCCTCGGACTGCGCTACCACACGCTCTAAATTGACTCGAGAATGGCACTGTTCTATGTATAGGGACCATGAGCAACGCGTGTCCAATCTATGTAGGTGGTCAGCACATTATCTAAATAACTAACAACAAATTGGGAGATAACGAATGAGTTGACGTAGGCGCTCTGCAGTTTCAAAATGTTCGGCTTCTCGCTAACTAGTGCAGTGAAAAACGTTTAATAGCGCAATTTCGTGGACTCCAGCTGCCATTAGCCTGAAACTAGACGCGTCCGTTGGTCTCCCCAGCCTTGGGCTCATTGATTTGTCGATCCGAAACTGGCCAAAACTGTTGCGATGACGTCTCGTCCGCTGCTCGCCGAAAGACAATGAATCCGCCGGCGAAATAAAGTGACCGTGAACCTGTTGCAGCGACTGCGACCAGAGGGCTGGGGAGCGCATTGACGAGTGAGCGCTAGGAGTCCAGCAGTCGCCCTAGCAACTTAACCGTAGCCCTGGAAATGGACTTCAAACTATTCGATTAGGGTTTTTTGGAAATTGTATTGCTGGGAAATGGTAGTCGCAAAACGTCAAGGAACGAACAGGGGCATGCGAGCAGAAAAGACTGGTGGTGATCGGTTAGTGGAGGATGTTGAAGCCATCTAGAATCCGCCTGCAGCATTGAACAGCGATCGGTCAGAGGCGACCTGTTAAAAGAGTCCGAAAGAAAAAGAGAAGAAATAGAGAGAAAGAGGAATGTCAGCCATCATGGGGCAGTCGACTGACCAGGCTTTCGAATGGCCGTGAAAACTAATGGACACCACATGCGCTCATTAACCAGCACCTCGCCGCCATAGCCTGCCTATGCGCATGCACAGGCCATCCTCGGCAGCGGAAAGAGAAAATATATGGGATACCGCACAGCATTTTTTAGATACGAAAAATCTAAACAGCTGGTAATCAGGCAGGACAGCAGCATTAGCAGTAATGGAGCAGTGCATTGCTAGGATCCGACGGGTTTAAAGTCCATAGTGGTCCACACTCTCCGTCTGATACTTTCATGGTGATGGCTGTTATTCAACATTTCTTTTGTAGCACGAAGTAGGTAGTTATATTGAGGAGATAAAAAATAGACTATCATAGCTAAAAGTTTCAGCTTAAGACTCAGCTACCAATAATGTATGTAGGAAGGATGAAAATTTGAAAGCACACCAGTTGTTAGCTAAGAAAATCGCTGATTTTTGAGTTATTTGCCCTTTGAAAGGTTCCTATAAAGAGTTGCTTTAAAGTTGTTTCAACTTTTATTGTTTTTGATCTGTTTTTCTGTTTAGCCAATCAGCATTGTTTTGCATTATTTTCTTTCTCGACGAGTTTGGAGCGTTTGAACTAAATATCTGGTAATAATGATAACGGCTGGCACTAATCAATTCTGGATTGCGCCACGCATCACGACCTCTACTACACAAAGCACTTTGAATACCTATTTGGTCTTTACAATGGGAAGCCGACAGACCTGTGGCTTAAGTTTTTCCTACTTCCTCATGATACTCACCATCTCCGAATGGAGTGAGAGTCTTTGCTGGCAATTCCCGGGCAAATAAACCGCACTATGCTTGAACACATTTGCTTAAGCCTGGAGCGGCTGTAGAGAGGCTATATGTTGTTAGAGGATATTTTGTTGCGATCAAAACTCCTGCGCCAGGCGGGACTCGAACCCGCATCTTCTGCTTTCCGGGCAGCGATGTTCGCCTTACACCACCGGCGATGTTTGACCGCACGTAACATCCACGATATTCTCGAGGTCTGTCAGTGATACGGGATGGGCTGGCCGCTGATATCAGCATGGAACCGGTTAAGCTGAAGACCTTGCTAGTAACAATGCTTGAACAACCGCACTATGTTTTAAAATTTTCTTGTTCTAGAAAAAATCATTTGGAGCGAGTTCTGCGCAGGGCATCCAAATTCGCGTGGCAACGTATGCTGACTGTAGGCTCCTTTCACGCCAATGCCCCTAAGGCTTCTCACATATCTGAGGACTATGACTGGTTGCATGCGGTGTCCGGGAAGCGAACTCTAGTTGTGGATTCAATCGGGTGTCCCAACCGGCCATGGAACAAAGCCAAATATGCAATCGCTGCCTCTACTGCATTCCGCACTAGCACCCACAATACGTTCCAAATATGCAAGTTTTTTACTGCTCTACTCCTTGTGTTCTGCTCTCTATACAGCATTTAGATAACACGAATATCGGAGTTGCTCCATATCACATTCTGATCGATTAGCATCGAGTGATCAAGCTTTTTGAAGAAGCTGGGAGCAGGCCTAAGGTTTTCATACTCGACTACGTATAGTTTGCAGAAGGTTATCAGTAAATTTATGCTCCCACTAGAACTCGGGACGACAACAAGCAGAGGACTCACCCGAAGTCCTTAGAAGACATTACTTTTGGTTTTTCCACGGACCATATGCTAACAATTGTCGGACCATTGTAAGGGTTGCAGCATTTGGGCAAGTGCGAGTCAAATCGAGCGTCGTGCACTTGTTTGGGAACTAAGAGATGAGAATAATCAAAAATTGGTTAGGCTTGCCACATCAGCGAACTGCTACCGAATTCTTTGATAAGGATTAAACGCTAGATTCCTTTCCGGTGCGTGCAGTCCTAATACGCGATTTAAAAGGTCCGACCATGTCATGTAAGATTAGAGTACATGGCACGTCCCTATGGAGTACCAGCGGCATCCCCTTGCTCTCATTTTAGCTGACAAAGAAAAACTACACGTGGATCGTTTAATTCGCTGCAAGTTCGTCTGTTTACCTTGCGCGCAAAGAACACTCGAGGCGCGCTCAATGATAGCTCGACTTGCAGTAAGTAGATGAGTACAGGTGCTCTTAGAGGACATTTTTGTTGGCAATAAACGTGTTCTTCTTCACCTGACACCAAATGCCGCGACGAACGCCGGGCGAGCACTTGAAGGACTACGAAGGCGGAGTCTTTGGAGATTGAGAGAAGGAGTCCAATTGGCATTGGCACGTTTTACGCTTAAAAACGCGTACATTAGTACGGTACATATGGGGCATAAAACTTGTGGATGAGCGATAGGCGGCAGTGGAACATGAGAGGCAGGAATAACCTCCGTCGTGGCAAGTTGTGCGACTGATGGATGAGGATCAGCGAAAGCCCATGGCGTAAACACCGAGCTCGGCAGGTTCATGGGAATAACGTTTGTGGAGCGGAGGCCTTGGCTGGCAAATGTAGAAACGGTCGAGGAGATACTCCTCTGCAGTTCGCTGTACATAGATGATCGACCATTTGCTTCTTGAGCGGACTAGTTACGGTCCGAATATGACCTCCGCCACCTCAGGGCTGCATAGAGGGCATTGTTTTGGATCGTTTCGGCCGGAAGAAGTGTCATACCCGAGACCTATCCGTTGTAGAGGAGTTAACTCCATACAATGGGGTTGAGTCGGTTAGAGTCCTTTAGAGGGAAACTTCCTTTGACCTTAACCAGGTACAACGTGGCAATAACTGGAATAAGGCAATCCAAGTGGTAAGGCTGCAGACGTAGTTGAAGAGAATTCGCATGGAGAAACCCTAATCCCAACTCCGAACCAACAAGAAAGATGGGCTTGACAGTGGGCAGAGAGGAGAGGTTCGTGGATCCATAGTTCCTCTTGATCCGACACTTCTGAGAGATGGTACACTTAAGATCGAGCTCTACACAGGTGACGGCGCTCCAATCACGCAAAGCGAGAGGGCAAACTGCAGTAGAAAGACACTCAGCTCGGTCGGAAAATAGCCTTTAACAGATTCTGGAGAAGAAGTTATTCCTCAGCTTTAGAAGGCAGCTCTGCCTTCTAAAGCTGAGGAATAACTTCTTCTCCAGAAAGCCTTTCTCGATTGCCAGGGACGAGAAAACGAACGAATTCTGATAACTCGGAAGTAGTCTCTCTGTGATGAGGAAGAAACTGTGGTTTCAGGATTCAGGTAAATGTGCTCATCCTAAAGAATACTCCAGAACTCTCAACTGAGGCTGTACACATAGGGCAGTATTTCAGCCTGCATTCCTTGGCACTGCTGCGCTCTGGGCAGCTTCTTTCAGCTAGAAATGGGATGTTGAATTCATTCGACTGGATGTTACCGGACAAGAAGATCGCAACAGCGACGGAGACAGCTCCAATTCATCTAGAATAATTGAAGCGGTGTTGGTTACAGTGGCGCAGCAACTGTTCAGAGCACATAGAAGCCGACCATGAGAAGTGACAGACAAGAAAAGGAAGAAGCTTTGAGGGGACCTCGCAGAGATCGGTACTACGGAAGAGAGTCCATGCGTCTGGTAGTATGACTGGAATGGTAGGCATTTCGAATATATGCGGCTAACCATAAGCATTCTGGAGAAAAGACAACAATATCCGTAGAAACGAAGGTCTGAAGCAGTAGTAAAGGTGGTGAAGGAGGGGTCGTCTACGTACTACCAGATCAACGAATTTCCAAGATGACAGACCGTAAAGGCTAAAAGAGCGCGAAGTCGAGGAGGGGCCTACACGTAATAGAGTAGGGGACACCGAAGACTGATCGTGGAACATCTGCATACTCCTCTGAACTGAGCTGCTAGGAAGACAAAGGGAAAGTTCATGTAATGCATGTGGCAAGGACCATATTTCATTATTAACCACAACATTTATTAGTGCCATTGGAGCCAACAGCTGTCCCAGAAAGAGCGGAGAGACTAAATATGATCGATTCGAGCGGCTTTAAGACCACTTTAAGGTGGGAGAAAAAGATGGCAGACGATATGGCCTGATAGTCCAATGGCCGTTCTTTGGTTTGAACGAACACTACAATCACTAACAGTAGCTGTATACTTAATCGGGACTGTACTAAAAAGCTACTGATAGAGGTGATAGACAGTTGCGACGGATTACGAAGTAAAGAGCGATTCGCAATCAGAAGACGTCCTGGAATTTATACAGCAGACTAAAAACACCATATCACCTCTTCCAGTGTGAACAGAAGAACAAGCTTGGCCTCTCGCCGAGTAGCGAGGAGCTCGACGGTCAGTGGCCTTCGACCGATAACCGATCACTCAACGAGCACTTCGGAGGACTGTGAGCGTCGGGTGATAAGCCTATCGCCGTGTCGGCTGGAGGAATAGAATGGTGACAGCCGAAGCACGACCAACGACGACCCTACCGCATCAATCAGCTGATGAGAGCAAGGACGAGTTTTTGTGGCAGAGGATGTGTGGACCCGGAACGGTCGCTCGTTGGGGTGCTGCGTCCTTTGCGGCTCTTCGAAGCTTCAGTTCCCAAGAGATAAGCGCCTCAAAATCATGCGAACTACACGGACGCGAGATGGCGTGGACATAGTAGTCCCCTTTTTACTATACCTTCTCTATCTAGCGTTAGCAGTGGAAGGCAGTCCTTACTGAATCGCCTAACGGTGCAAAAAGCCGTCTAGCTCAATGGCCCCTTAATAGTCTAGCGCGGGACGACAATCACGCAGCAGGGAATAGTCAGGGTTCGAAATAGCGTCCATGGCAACCTCATTCCTCACTTTCTGAGGCCTGGGAATTACCAGTAGAAGTGTCTTTCAAGGGAGGTCTGTGGACTTGCCCCCGCCCCTCCCCTCAACAAGACCAATATGGTCTTGTAAGGAATCTAACAAGAAGAACAGCGGTGAAGTTCGCTTTTGCTGCGGGCTATAGCGTGGTCCAAAAATGGCAGGAATTGTCGCCTGTAACTCGTGGGCGGAAGGTCGTTGCTACGTACCCTCTTCCATGCAACTGGTCACACTTTAAACGGAAATAGTGGAAACTTTTCAACTTTCACTCAAAACTGCGATAGAATTTCTACGATAGAAATAGAATTTCACACGGTTAACTCGGTGGTTTCCATTTGTCTTGAGCCCGCTGCAAGTCGAAAGGGCCGCAGCAGAGACGAAGTGGACCCCTTCTCTCTTTGTTTGATGCCCTAGAGGACCATGCAGACCTTGCTGAGAATCGGTATGTAAGTTCAAAGACGTCCTTTGTCAGGAGTAAGTCAGTCAGTGAGTCAGTCAGTGAGACCTTCCCACCGCCTATAGCTCACTGTATAATACATCTATTCCTTGAAATCACTCTAAAAGACATCTATTCATTTTTCTTTTTCGATTCCTCCAGAAGTAGAAATGCGTGGCGCATCTCATGCGGATTAGTGAAAGCAGGCAGATATATACTATTCTGATATCAGTGACGACATATGAAATCTTCTAAGTCTTTCAGCCCCTAAAGGACCCTCTTCAAGACGTCAGTTGTGGGAGTACGCAAGAAAAGAAACACTTCAAGAGTTTGACGATTCTAGTGGACAAACAGAGACATTGAAATATCACGTTCTATAGAAAAACTGTAATTATTTCTGCAATGTGAGGTATTCAGTTGATTACATAAGGTGAGACACGCTGACGAAACAGCTAGTATAGACAGCAGATGGGTAACGTAAGTTGAGTTAGATAACCCCACTAATCCGATTTAGAAGAAGCAGAATACGGAAGATGTGAAGACTGTTGATGTAATCAGACTGAGCCCTTAACCAGGACTTTTCTTTACCTTCTTTCGGCCTATGTTCTGACAAGTTCGAAAGTCGAGCTTAAGCAGATCTGCATGACACATGCGCACGAAGGTTATTAAGCGCATGCTAGGTTGCACATGAGGGTTTCTAGGTTGCCTTAGAGAAATGCCAGAAGATTTCACCCATTCAATTAGATAAGAAAGGTCTATGCCCACAGCATCTCGATTAAGGCGGGAAAGGTATGGAAAAATAGGTTTCGCAGTATAGGAGGATACATGCTAAAACCTTGGCACCTCCTAGATAGAGCCTCAATATGAAAAGAATCTAATTTTCCAAATCATTTAGCATGTAAGTTTGAAAGTAAGAGTAACCTAGACACATCAGAAGCGCATACTATGCAGTCCGCGGAGTAAATAATTCTAGGTTCAAAAAAAAGAAATGATCGGCAAAAATCAAGAGGAATGCAGCAGTTGCAGCGATCACGAATAAAAATTATTTTTCAGAGAAACGCCTCCTTGTTTTCCAGTTCCGACATTGTAATACGATAGCCTAAGACGCCGAAGCTCGTCTAGTAGTCTGAGCTCCTGGCGGATTTCTGGACACTCAACACATTATTGGGAGACACGCTGCTTCTTCTTGGATAACTATGTTCTCGACTGGCGCTCTCCCTTCATTTAGGGTCAACATAGGCTAACTTGAGTTATGCAGTTTCACGGCTTCAGGGGAATTAGAGCGCACCCTAAAAGGAAGGCTGATGCGCGAGGGCATTGGTTTATGAACGTATAAAACAGCTATTAGAAAAATGGAGAGCGATGGTGAAGGAGACGTATCACTAACGGACGTGGTCGGTTGGCTAAGTTGATAGCGATGTCGTCTCTCGGGTGCACTGGGTGGGTTTTATGGTTCGGTCCCCGGTATCGCCAGAGTTTTTGCACACATCGGGTCGTTATTATTATGAGCTTGCATGATCCACAGAAGACAACTTGTACAGGATTATTGCTTTCAGTAAGTAAATATAGCACTTTGGTCCTTCATTTGAAACACCTCTCAATGGATCGTATTTGCACTGCATCATTATATTGGATCGCTAGCGTAAATTTTTCTCGCTGACATGAAGGAACTGGGTTTATTGCTGGAAACGAAAATCAACAACTATGAAAGAGAACTATGAAGCATTCGAAACATGAGCGCTTGTCACACCAGCATCATCTTACAAACGCTAGGGAACAGTGTTCCTCTCCCGGGCAAGGCATCACCACTTCCTCGTTGAAGGCATAGTCGGTGAGCGTAGAGAACGACTCCGGGTGACCACCTACATATCCATCTGCCATCCAAACGTATGCCAGACATATGCGGAATACCGGAGCGTGGAACTGCCGAACTGCCTGTGGGTCTGGCTTATACTCTCTATATTTCATGGCCTATCCCGAGTTGAGTGTATGTGTTTGTGGCATTTACGATATCGTTGCTGGTATGATACAATGCAAAGACGATCCATTGAGAGGTGACTCGAATGAATTCCCAAAAGTCCCATATTTACTTCCTAAAAGCAAAAATCGAGTACAAATTGTTTGCTGTGATCATGCAAATACTAACAATAACGACCCGATGTGTGCAAAACCTTTAGCGACACCGGGGAGCGAACCATGAAACTCACCCCGTGCATCCGGGAGGCGCCATCGCTATCCGCCGCTCCCCCCCGTCCCCCCGACCACGTTCGTTAGTGGAAGCAGAGCGTGATGACCCTCGCGCTCACGTTTTCAGACGCTTTTTTTCGACAAGAAGAGCATTCGGAAGAAATTAATCACGGTTTTGGACATCCCATACGTGACTCTACATCCTGTAAAAATCGCATTGCAGAAGATCACCGCAAATTCGGGGGCTCTCCTTGTTAGTCCACAAACGATTCCAGCCCCAAGCAACTTTGGTGGCAACAGGCGAACGAAGGAAGATGGTAATCTAGATGCAGAACTCGACGTACATAGACAACTTGCAGCTGTTGAAAACTCGTTTAGAGAGAAGGCGGCTGAATAAAACAGATGCGTTGACCCTTGAGCCGGAGTCCTAGTTATCATTCAAGTGGCTGTCGGAGGTATCATAGAATACCGATGTAAGGCGCAGAGCACCAGCTAACCTGGAGAAGAAAGAATGTCGGTACCTCTAGTTCGTCATGGAGACAAATGTTAACGAGCACAAATGCAGCGGCGACTTGAACCTTAAATGCCGGAGTCTAGTGGTCACGCCAGCTCCCAGAGCGCTACATAGTCCTGGAGGCTAGACGACCAAGTGAATGCCCTTTCCTTGGCTACCGCCACGAAACCAGAGACGTTCGCGGACTGCTGTTGAACGCCTACACGTTCTTATAGTGTCAACGAATGAGGGGCAAACATTGACACCGTCCGCTGGGACTCGCGCTACTCGACAGCGACAACAGAAGCGCCGGCGCTAAGCGGCTTCGGTTAGCTGACGGAAGCACGACCTGGATGAACTACCAGCAAGCTATAAGACGTATAATAAGTACGCGAATGTTTGCGTTTTAGCCTTCAGACCTCGAAGGAGTCCTTGCAATAGCCGAGCACCAAACCCGCTCGCTTCTCGGCGTGATCGGTTTCGTCAAAGAACTGGCACGCAATGAACGAGGCAATGCTGTAGTCCATAAACATGAGGAAACTCATCCGAAAAACTGGCAGTGCGAGTGCGTAGACACTCGTCTACAATGAATGGCCATTAGGCGGGCGTAGTCGTGAGAATGGTCGACGGTCGTCCTCTGGAGCAAAGCTCTTCTATGAAGGACGCCGATCGCTGTCTGGAAGTGGTTGGACGAAGATGACGAAGGTCTTCTGGGATGCACCGCGCAGGTCAACCAGATTGATGGAAGTAGAATCACCACCGATTAGTGTTTGGATTAAGCGCCCGTCGTCTACAAAGCCAGTATCACTGCACTAGCCTAGCCTATTAATATGTAATGACTAAAACGAAATGAAAGAGAAGCGAACGGCAGCAAAGCGCATATAAAGGGGGTACGGTGGTCCGGCGAATAGCGTCGTAGCGGATAGCTTAAAGAAAAGACGGCGTTACTTACTCGTGAGTCCTTTTTGGGATGCGCCATGCATCCCTCTTTTACGGGTTGATAAAGCGATTTGAATGCTTGTTTAGCCTGTACAACATGTTGCGGTGGCCAGCCGATGAAGATGTCAGTGATTTGTCCTTGCCAGACAAGTCTGGTACTAATTCACCGACCCAGAAGGGATGAAAGGCTTGGTTGATCTGGGCGGAAAGTTCAAAACAGGAATCTGGCCGGTAGCAGGAAAGCATCTCAAAACCCTTTGTAGGTTTTGCTTACGATTACAAGTACGAGTAACCAAGGAGATTAACACATATGATGGCGGCAAGGTGCTAAATAGGTGTAAATAAGCATTAAGCAGGTGCACATGCCCTATCATATGATGGGCAACGCCTTATGGTTGGTCCGGAGGCTTGCAAGTATGGCAGGTTGAGACTACAGCGTGTTGGGGACAACGCTTTATTCTCAACCTGTCATGCCTGCGAAAGATAGGCGTAAACGGAGCTCAATTAGGAACACAGGCCGTGAATGGACTTTGTCAAGCACAACCAAGACTGCTCAGGTTCCACTTTCCATAAATCTTGGCATGACGTTGTCCAATTGCGATTCCTTTTGATAATGACTTCGAGGCTTGAGTGAACGGTGGCCCTCGACGGCAACCACCTGTCAGGTCAGTCGTCCTCTGCAAACTCCCATCACTGATCCTGTCTCCGTTTTCTCTAAGACTATTACTCTGCAGGATGAAATGATGTTTGGCATAGTCGCGTTGTGAATATTTCCGACTTTTCCAGGCTCCTAAGAAGACATAACTGCCGAGACGTCATCTGAAATAAAGCGTTAACAATCATAGTCTACAGTCTATCAAGAACACACCATAACTGGACGAACAAAACTGTTGATGTACACAAGGACAACAGTTTCAATGGCAAATTACTCGTTCGGAAAAAGAAGCAGGTGCGCGTTCGAGCGAAGTCGAGGGCTTCCTTTTTAATTGTTTTGGTCTCAGCACAAATGTTAGCAAAAAGTGGCAAACGTCCTTTAGAGGAACGGAATGCGCAGAACAATGTTCTCTGGAGTATAACGGACGAGCTCTTCAGCAAACCGCTTGCGTTCAGACGCAGGAGGAATGTCGTTTCTTCGCCACCCAGCGGAATACGTGTGGAACTGGCGCGCAGCTGGGTGAAAAGATGGAAAATGTCCGCAGACAAGAATGACTGACTCCACGGTGACGCCATGCGCACCGTGGAGTCAGTCATAGGAGACCTTCGACAATGTGGGTAGATGTGTTTGTTGCCCGAATAAGCCGACCGGCTTTTCAGTTTGAATCGAATCAAGCGCCTCGCCATTGCGTTGGAATGTCAGCAATGAGGAGATTACGCTTGGAGGGAGAACTGCTCTGTAAGGGAGCATTCTTACTAACCAGGAGCTGCACCCCCAACTTCGAGAGACGGGTTTCGGTTCAAGGACTCGGCAAAAATGAAACATGTTTTTTCTACTATGTGAAGGGGGAGATTCTCGCAGTACTATCCATTTCACCCCATCAGAAATATGCCTGAGATCCTGTCCTGGTAAGTAACCAAGGATATACAAGAAGTCAGTCAGTAAGCAACTTCAACTGCTTCGAGATGGAAGGTCACAGGGTGCTTAGATGGCATGCTTCTTTCACCCTTCCAAATGTAGGCTGGCATCATTTCACCTGCTCTGAGGGTGGGAGGATGAGAAAATGAGGCCTAAAATTTGCTTTGAAGAAACTCGAAGGATCAGTCGGTTTTTTAATGTGCATAGATGGAGTGCAGTGCGAAATCAGTAAAAAGCGTAGAAATTGTACCATAGTAGTGGTAAAGCCAGAAAGTACATAAATGCGCTGAAAACAAAAACAGAAGGAAAGTGCTCGAAATCGCAACCTAACGTAAGGAAGAAAGAAAAATAAATTTGGATGTTAAAATGAACATAACAAAGGACAAAGAATAGATAATTGACGAACATTATTCATTTATTTGTTTATCTAAACATCCCAGAAGACGTAGTCTAGGATATGAAGAAAATGAAAATAAGGATCAAATCATGCACAGAATGGAAAATGAATGAATCGTTTTGAGGGAAGCGCTTCGCATTCTATTTACTTCTGAATGACTTCGTGGGCCCAATTTTATTGCGTATTTGGCTTACGCAGTTGCCTGCTGTAGCCAGTGGCTGGGCAAGTCTGACACCAACTCACAAACCTAGGAGGGATGGAAGGCTTGGTTGCCTTGGCCAGGAAATACGAACCAAGAACATCAATTCGAGATGCTTGCGACAACCTATGCCTTCTTCGACTGCGCCATTACGCGTCCAAAATGAGAGAAGAACATACTACATACAAGAGCAAAATCAACAAAAAACAATTGACGTAGAATTAATAGAACAAATTAAATTATCCCATTATTCCTAGGAAACAGTCAATAAAGGCAACACTGATGATGATAATGAAAAATAAACACTGATAATGGTAATGAAAAACGGAATTAAGCAACATATAAAAATGTCTGCTTCCAAGTTTTGAATCAATCTTCAGTTTCATATCATTACATGAAAAATGTGCCTAATGGTTTTGTATCCGTGTGAGAAATCATAAGAAAATCACGATTCCGCAGAAATGAACTGGATAGAGTTTCATTGCTCTCAGTGCAATTTTTTCTAACAATAACTCAATCCAAAACCATCTATGCCCTGTTGTCGACATCGTCACTTCATCAGCTCGTGTCCGTGTAAAACTTAGCTAGTCGTGTGATTACTAGCCTCTGTTCGCACAACTTCAATTTCCAACTCCAAAAATGGCAGCAATTCCAGCGTTAGCGTTACGCGCCGGTTGGCCATTTTTTCAACCGTAATTTTGGAACGGGAAGAAGCCCGTCACAGAATTATGGTTGAAGGAGGATGGAATTGAAAATAAAATTGAAAAACAGAAATGTAACACGAACAATAGTGATTACACTAAAAAGTAAGTGCAATTGATGAAATAGTTTTTAAAAGGGCAAAAATAATAGAATCGAAAGTAATCCACAACCTTTTCTTCTTGTCACCCAAATACGAAAGAGAACCGGAGGGAAACATAGGAGGAGGGGATCTAGGTGGGGAATAGAAGCGAGCAGCTACAGCTAGCGGTGCCGGTGATGCAGTGCGATTTATCGATCCGATTGAAGTTCCGATAAGCGGCGATGCTCTTCGCTACTGAACCGCCGGCGACTGCATCAGCAGGGTATTCGGGGAACTTGGCCAGCAGCCCGAACGGGATCGGATCGAAGGAAGTGACGGGCGCTAGCGGTTGCGCAAGCACTGATCCGTATCGGCTTACAGACGGCTTACGCAAGAAGCGCTCGACGGAAGCAGACCCACAGACAAGGATGAGGTGGAGAGGCGCTGCAGCAGCTCGATGCCCCGGCTCACTTTTCGTCCGTTCGTTTTTCATCAGATGGCCCCCGCGGTCAGATTATCGAGCTGTGGTGCCCAGCGAAAGAGACGAGGCCCTACGGCAGAATCCAATACGCACACAGCGGGAGACGACAAACCGCTTTGCCGCGAACTAAATTGAGCAGCCAGCGAGTCGGCAGGGATTACGGGGAAGTAGGAGCAGCCCGTATTCGCAGTCAGCACTCGCTCCATTCTTCTAGAACCGATCAATATGCGCGCTTTTTACACAAAACCGGAAGGATGAACCGACGGGACGAAATGAGGCGGCGACGACGACTGCTCGGTGGTGGCTTGATTACGCGACGCCGCTCCCGAGACGTGTAGCTGACAGACGGCCACGCCGTTTTGGGCGAAAGCCGTCAGTGCAATGAGATTAATCACACCGAACGCCGACGACGTCGAGGACGACGACAAACAATTGAGTCCGACGATAGGAACGGCTGCTGCAGCTGGAAGCTGAGTGGCTGCTCCACCGGCGAACTTACAGAGGACGGGGTGGGTTGGGTAGCGGCTTGGTAGCAAATGGTCCTAACTAAGGGATAAACCTCTGCTATATTTGATCGTTTCCTCAAGCCATCGTTTTCTTCTTCTGTCCATTCGTATCAGAAGGAGATGAATGTATGAAAGATAAGATAAAACCCATGGACCAGTGAGCACACGCTGTCGTCCAAAAGGTAAGATGTCAACTCCAACAAAGCGTGGTGGATGGGGATCCTTCCCGTACGGGCGTAGAGCTTAAAAATGAGCACCTTGTCCCTGACCATTTGGAAGAAGATCCTGGTAGAGACACCTCTGTAGGATCTAGAACACATTAAAATACTATTTTCGCATTTTGGACGGTGTCGCCATCAGGGCCTGCACCATTTTCATAGCGTGTGGGGTACCGCAGTCGGAAGAGGCGCCAACTAACGCGTGCAAATTGAGGGACATGCTTCGAGTCTCAGGATTCATTAACGTGCACTCTAGTGTTTTTTGATTCCGACGGATGCTCACCTTCGAGGAATCATTCAAAATAGGAAAAAAAGCGCTCGTTGATTCCTGAAACATTTCCATTTCGCTACAATTAGAGCAGCGCTTTACAATCCTTTCCCCAAGTCATTATTGAAGAAAAGTTGAAATTGTGATGCGCACATGGAGCGGACGACTTGAGGCACTGTTCAGTGCAGAAAAACTGATCGCAGGCTTAATTCAGCACCTAATCCGATTCTGGTCAGCCTATGCAAGAATTCAGAAACAGAATTTTGCAGTATGGTCCAGCCAGTGACCTTCCTGAAGGTTGACTTCACTGAACGGGTAAGATATCCATACATACGACTATCGTAACCCAGAAGACGAAGCTCGAGCCAACTGAGCTGATGAACTCTACTCCGACCCATATGAATTATGTTCTTGACTCCGTCAAGTTCTAAATCTAATTGAAGCCCCCTACTTGATGAAAATTTCCGTTTCAACCGCAAGTTTTAAAGAGAAAGAGAGTCGGCGCTCTGTTGGGTAGAACAACCGTGCGGTTGTCTGACAAGGTGCCGTGAGGTACTGTGCGTTCGGATGGGTTGAGTAGCATCGAGGGCAGTAAGGGTGGTCTTCCACTTATCTCAGGGTTTACTTTGCAGCTGGGATATCACTGCGATTGTATCTAATAGGAAGACGTATAACGCATGCTTGATGCTTAGCGAGCGCCAACCTAGACTACCCTCCCGGCTGTCTAACCGTCCTGTTCCAGATTTCAAAGTTGAGTCGAAATAACCACACGAAATGTCTCAGCAGACAGGAATGAAAGTGACTCGCGTGGCGCAGCCCCAGTGGTGCTTGAAATGTGTGGCCACTTCTGTTTATCAGGAAAAATTCAAAAAAGGGGAAGGATTCTTTTGGAGACACGACAGCGGCGCGATTGGTGGCGAACCGACCTAGGGCGAGCGGTTCGCAGAAGTCCTGGTACGAAACAGGGCGCAGCCCGTCGTAAAGCCTTTAAAGCGTATCGGGGCTGCTCGAATTGCATGACGGGTTCCGCGTCGTGAGATGCGACGCGGATCACCCAGAAAAATGCGAACGTCTTACGGTTATCAAGACCTCCGTGCAGGTCTTCGGAAAATGGTTCACGTCGCCGGCCGGTTTGATAGCGGTTTTCAACGGGTGAAACACTCGCATCCCTCTTTTTAGGGCGTTACTTCCGCGATACGATTATGATTGCCTATGTCGCGCCTACTGCTTGCAGTCGTCCTAGAGAATACCTTAGGGAAAATTTTCTGATCATTTCAGGTCTTAAATATAATTTGCAACAAAAAGTACAAATTTGGACATGTTTTAGCCTTTTTTAGTTTTAGGCTTGCGCGTGTGCAGCGCAGTAGGAGGTGGTGCCTGTTGTCAAGTGCATCCGATTCCAGGCTCTTTGTTTGGATTTCTCATCCAGAACAAAAAAGCCTTCCATCCTTCCGGGGTCGATAAAATGTTATCAGACATCGGAAAGAAAAGACAGTAGCTTGTTCATCGGCTGGCCAGCGCAAGTCATTGTATGGCCAAATACGCATACAATTCTCCTCCACGACATCCTGTTGAGGTACATAGAATGCGTGGCGCATTCCAAAAAGGAATTGAATAACGCCGCCATTCACCCTTCATCCTATTTACCCTTTGTGTGATTAGGATTACACAGCTAGGCAGAGATTAGTGCCCACGGGAACGAATCAAGGAGGCAGAATAGCCTCCTTGATTCGTTCCCATGGGTACTACAACCATGTTTTTCCCAGGTGGTTAGAACGCACCTGAAAAACGGAATTGAATAACGCCATCGAGGCTCATACAAATCGTAGAAGGACGCGTGACGCAGTCGAAAAAACCATTAAATTGGACATATTTCCAATCAAATTAGACCCTCTTCAAAGCAAGCTTGACACTTTTGAAATCAACGTTGTCATCATCCAAATCAAAACACTCTACCTTCCCCTTTAATTTGGAGACTCTGACCATTAGAAGGATAAAACAACTTTTGTGCAATTAAACTCAAAAAAGAGTAAATTGCATAACTTTCTTTGGAAATTTTTGAATCATCTTCCCCGTTTAAAATTTCATAAATTTTTTAAGGGAGAAATAGCGATTTAAACCTTGTGCAGGAAGACAACAATTTTCCTCTACGTAAAAAGTAAGCTACGTTTACATTATCAATTTATCAAATTTGAAATTGCAACGAACCAGACGTGTGCATGTCCCGATTTATTCCTTTAGCAAGCTAGAAATTGCTGCCTTTTGTACTCTAAACTAAATTTTAAACCACAAATTGTCCCTAAAAAACAAAAATTGCTCAACATTTCAATATGTGCGCTTATTGGGACCAATAAGTTTAAAAGTTTCAATGAAGGTCATACTACATTTCCTTTGACAAAAATTATTCTAGCCTTTCCGGGAAGTACATATCTTGAGTAACGTGGAAGAAGCACGTTTTAATTTGGAAAATGACTATTCGATTGAACGAGAAAATGGTACATAATGCGTGGCGCAGTCCATAAAGAAGTTGACCAACGTCGAGGAACGTGTTCATGAAGAAGTTTTTGTGCTTGTCTAGACCAAAAAAAAAAGAAGCATATTTGCACGATAATCAAAATTAAGTCAACAACATCAACAACAACAAAAAGGCAGGTAAAATACGAAGCGTTTGAGCATTTAAAACCGCAATAAAATGCTAAGAACGCTGAAAGAAGAAAATTGCACAAGAAATTCAACATCCACATTGTTACCCAAAAATGTTTACGCTATTCTATCTGCTTTTTAATTACAGTTATAACTAGCCAAACAAATTTATTTGTTACCATGTGCTCATTATCCTTTTAGTTGCCTCATCCAGGAAATTGCGGATGCTCTCTGGAATACTATTTTGCTTGATGATCGCAATTGCATTTGTTTCTCAGAGGTATCATATATAATTTTTTATAGGTGCAGTTAGAACGCATAAAAAATAAGAATGAAATAATGAATGCTCAATATTATTCCAACCAGTCAGCTTCGATGACGTACCCAGGTTCATAAAGCTTGTCAACTCATGGGTGGGAGTAAAACTAGCGTTGATTTGTCCGCCCCAAGCAACCCTGGTGTGGGTCTAAGCATTTTTTAAAATTTAGATCCGTTTTAATACTTATTGTAAGGCATACAAGCAGCAGAATGAGAAGAATGTCATTTGCAAAGGCCACGAAAAATCTGAGTTAGCTAAACTTACCTGGAGAAGAATGAAAAGGGAAAGATAAATAGACTTATCCGATTTATTTATTTTCCATCTATTTATTTACTGCAGCCGATAATTCAGCTACCTTCCGAAGCACACTTTTAGATGGGTTGTGTAGATCTCGTGTGATCATCGTCAACGAGGCTTTTAGGTGGAATTTTTATTCACTGTCCGAAGTTTGAACCCTGTCGTCGTCAAAAGTTCGGTACAGGATTTCGGCTAATTCTAGTTGGTAGAACTATCTCTGGTCGCAAGAGGTGGAGTTGTGCACCTCTCGTAATAACGATAAAAAAAATCGCAACCTCAGATCGTAAAAAATGCTGCTTAGAAACCTCGTTGGTTAAGAGCATACAAAAAGTATAGAACGACAGTGCCGAGGTTTCAAAACGAGAAAACAAGGCCCTTCTTGAAAGAGGAGAAGCTAGTGAGAACTCCAGAAATCGAGAATTGATAGTCATAGAAAGGGCGAAACGCGTCGAAGATTAGTCGCTTATGTTATGCTTCCTCAACTAATAAGAGGTAGAACTTCACCGTTATATAGGCGAGAGAAGGAAGCTGTGCACTTCGCTCATAAGTGCATTTTTTACAGTCGTAATAAAGCAAAAGAACGCAACTGTTGGTTTTAGCACGAAGTAAAATTCATTTGAAACTGTTAAAAACCAGAACGAAACCGAGCCCTTAACGTTGAGCAAAAATCGCGCTTATTTTCGACAGGGGGAAATTATTGGAAAGTGCCTTGTATGCAATAGTCGATGACGTGCCCTAAAAATACCGACGGGACCCTATTCCTTCGAATACGCAGGAGAATTCGAGAACGGGACAAAATTCGGTCAGCTTTTGCATACGTAATGATAGTGGGCGGCGCGGGTTTACGACAACGTCGGCGACGACGACTAGAGCCCCCACATTGATCGAGGGAGGACCGGCGGCCGCCGAACGAAATGAAGCGGGAGCCGGAGCAACTTCACCGCCGAGCCGGAGCAGCTGCCGGAGCGCCGTCGCCACGGTGGCCGCGTCCGAAGGCGCTGCTCCTCCGAGTGAACTCCTGGTAACTCCGACGTCGGCGAGGAGGAGTCCCGTTGGTGTGTCCAGACGAAAACGAGTCCCATTAACAAGGGAACGCGAACGGCTTACTAATCGCTGATGCGCTAATCGGCGTAGTCCCTCTGACGCGGTGCCCTTCTCGGTGACTACGTGACGTTCTTCTTCTAGGAAGAAATCTCCCGAGAAGGCTAGTGGATGAAGAGGCTGCTAAATTGTGATCCACCTGCAGAGCCCATAAAACGTAGAATTCCGCTTCCTAGTTTGAAGGCGCCGCATGAAATCGCATCTCCATTGACCCTTTATCCGTCTACATTGATCCTTTACCAAAGTAAAGGAAATAACACGAAAATGTTCCTAAGACGAAATAATTTGTCACGGCGCTATTGCTAGGGATTGAAAGAATGATAAGTGGTGCATAAAATTTCTTAAATGCTGGATTTTTAGAGGAAGTGTTATACCACATTAGAAAATCTAAAAATACTGAAGCAACAGAAAAATTAAGAACAATTTCAACAACTCTTTTTCATCTCTGTTCTCGACTGATCAAGTGCAACAGAAGAAGCTCAAGCTCATATATATCGCTTCTTCCCTTTCTAAAACACGGTGGATGTCTACCAAATCAGGCTAGGCATAGCGTAAAACTCAAATTAAGATGAACAATTTGCCTTGAAACATCACCTATACAGTATGTCCCAAAAATGAACGCACAGATTGAAAATCATAAAATTCTTGTTACGTTAGGTGTGGTAATATTCTAAATTTTCCAAATAGCTTGCTTGACATACTTTCTCAGTATGTCAAGCAAAAAGGGAGATCGCGCTACCTCTTATGTGGATTGTGCAACATTCTAAAGCATACTCAAGCAGCATGACAACTTTGGGACACCCAGTACAGACAAGTATTATGATAAATTAGAATGGCCCAGAATGCATTCGCAACCCACTCAACTTGGGATGGTTGAAGCAGAAAGTGTCAAAGTTCCTTTTGAAGCTATATTGGTTAACAATGCATTTTCTGTACAATGTTTATTACCTCTAGCTTGTTTGCCTCGTTGTGCCTATGTTTTTCTGTTTATAACAATACTAGAAAAGGAGGAAACAGACTATTATCCGTTTCGCTCCTACTCTTAGACGGACAATAGAAAATAAAAATGTGACGCTTGACCGTAAGTGACGTAGTAAAATTTAGCTATACTCATTCTGACCTTTTTAGAAGATGTACGGCTTGATTTGAAAGCCGTGCAGTTGTATTTGAGAGTTCCTATATGACTATATTGTTATGTTTCGGAATTTGTAAGCCACATTTCATTATGCAAGTATGTTCAGCGATCGTAAATAAGAGCTTCTGAGAATATCCATCAAGAGTTTAAAAAAAACTACGTCCAAGGTCCGCTTTCTGCAGTTCGGTAATCTCGTAAAAAACTCGGTCGTGACCAGTTCTCAAAAAGTCCTATGATTGGTTGGAGGAACAAAAAGGCTTGAACCCGAGTCGGTGTACCACCAAAAGAGCAAAACATCCGTCGGTATACGAGAATTGATTATTATTATTTTTGTTATGACATCATTTATTATTGTTCTCAATTTTTATTAGCACTCAATAGCATTTTCAGCACTCGAAAGCCAACGTTTTATCAGTGCGGGATTTGCGGAAACAATTCTCATTTCGAATCGAGAATACTAAATACGTGGAGAAGTACTTCAGAGGTTCACGTGACACATTGGACATTCGTTATTCAACAGCCATAAACCTGAAATTGTGAACGACGCTCCTTAAGTGTCCCGCACTTTGTACCAAACATCTTCGTGGTTGTTCTTAATACCTTAAAAACAGTTCTATAATGACCAAATTGAAGTCGGAATTCGAAAATACCCACGAATGCAGAACTTCTTCAATTTTGTTTAAATCTGAAGTTTACAATTAACAAATAATTTCCTAAATTTGACGCTTAAAATCTATGCCACAACCGTCAAAGTAACAAGTTGTGACAAACTGAATTGGTCTGAAGGAGATTTCATCACGGAGGATAGAATTTTTGGCCTTAAGACGCCCAATTATGTCCCATTTCTTAGGTATTTCATGAGAAGTGCAGAATACAATGTTGGTGGCTCTCGTAGCTCTCGCTTCGCAGAGGCAATGTAATCAGCAGGGAGCGGCAGAATAAATTGCGCCCACTAATACCTTCAGAATTCGGTTGCCAACAACATAGGCTCTATAGTTGAGCCCGAATGAATACTCGAGCATTCGAATTCGAATATTCGTATTCGAACGTTCGGAGAATTGCGATTTTCGAAGGTATTCGAATTCGAATGCTCGAAAATCGTCGCTATTCGAATATATTCAGTTGTTATTCGAAAATTTTGGGAGAGCACAACTATAATAGGCTCTAAGGAGCCGAAAGCTATCCTCTAGAATCGCGTCCTTACAAACACTCTTATGAACGCATTTGAAGTTGCGGATTCCGTTCAAAGTTGACGTTGTGAAGGTCCGGTCTCACAAATGATTCTCAGGAGCACATAATATCTCTCTACTTGAATTTTAGTAAAGTGGTCGATTTTTTTCCTCGCTTTCTTCAGCAGTCGTCCAATCTGACCCCGACGGACAGTGCAACCGGCGCGACTGATTTATTCGGCTTAATTTAACGCCGTGAAACCGACGTTGATGTGATCTTTGATTGTTGGACGGAACCGATGTGGTAAACGAGGATGCGCTTTGAGTGAAAACTGAGTCTGAGTGGAGGTGATGGTCGACGGGTAGGAGTCGAACGAGTGCCGAGTGACTACAGCGCCTCCTGCTGTTTACCCAAGGCCTTTGAATGGAGCGGCAACGCAAGGTGGCTGGGGCCCGGCCGGCCGACGCGAACTGAAGAAATTTTGACAGCCACGACAATCAGATAAGCGGAATCACTCTTTCACAAGGTCGTCACTGGCCCTATACTCCGGCGAGTCAATCAGCGCTCGTAGTTCACCCGCTGATAACGCCGATAGCACACCAGACCATCTGTCCGACGTGAGGCTAAAATTAGTGCTAATCAGCTTACGGCAGCTCCGGCCGGGACGCGACCTCGTCGTACACTGTACAGCTACGAAAAAAGTAGAAAAGTCCCGGAAAAAATGTATCTGAGCTCAGCATCTGCGATACAAAAAGAACGAGAAGTACGGAAAGGCTCGTACATTTCAAAAGGAGAAAGAAATGCTGAGATACTCCACGATTTGTAGAAACAGTCGTTCAGTTTTTGCGGCAAAAAAGAACGTAAAATACTAAGAGAAGATCCGAGAATGTAAATGGCACGATTATGATCTAGCCGTCCCTCGCAGCAGAAACCTCATACAAAAATAGGAGCAAAACTAGTACACAACGCCCATTTCCAAGTGATGACAGTCAACTTGGCCCTTTTGGGAAAAGCTACCATAGCGGTACTTTGATATAACACATGAGATGTTGAAATTCAAAAAAGTTGAGAAATAAAGAAAGGTGTAAAACTTAAAATTTTTGAATTATAAATGATTAAAACAATGTTTCATAATATAAAAATATAAAAAGTTTAACATAAGCATAATATTTAAGTTAGAAAGTTGATGAAAAATAGTGTGAATGATAATTAAAGGTAAGGTGGAATCATGTTCTTTATTGCGTGACGAATTGCGATTTGATGTTCATAATTGTGAGAACGAAAAAGAAGCAATCAAGTTCAATCAACTGTCCAAGAGGACAAGCTCCTCCTAAAAAGGTTGATGCCCCGCGGAGCAGAGCTTTAGTTGGAATCGATCTCAACATTTGTTTTCTTAAGAGTAAACACATGAAGCCATCCGGATAATAGTTAATCAATGAGCAGCCTGAATTACCGAAGCAATGAATGACCAAAACTGTTTGAATTAACCTTAGAAGCAGCGTGCAAATGAGTGCGAAGCTCTTGATTGTGCAGAGCCTCGCCCATTCTACACAGAAATGACATTGTTTCCTTTGGTTACCGATTAGTAGATGTAATTTTTTATTTTTCAAACGAAAAGAAACTGAAGCATACTAAAAGCACCAGCAGTATAGCTAAGTAGTACAACAGCACTGAGAAGATCAGACTGCTTTTGAAAAATTGCCCAGGCTCATTTATTTGTCGACTGGAGCAAAACGCTTCACCAGCTTTTTTCTGCATCTGATGGTGTTCGTTTCAGAATGAATGAACGTCATAGATACCAGCTGCCTAAATATGTGGCACAGCAAAGGCTGTGCAAACCTGCATCCTTCACCTAAAAACTGGTTCATTAATTGTGAAGCTAAGAGAAGCGATTGTATACATCTGTATTCTAGAAATTAAAAATTCATGACAAATCTAAACTGTTTAGGAAGAATCAGCCGTAAGGAGACGGTTATCGTTGTTCCCCCAATCCCTAGTAGGGGCGGGACAAAGCCCTTTCATACAAGGGCTGCGTGCCACTGACAGAGGGTTCTGTGCCCGAGTACAGAACCAAACTATGTATGGTCTCCGGGGCTAATGCTCTGCACTCCTTCCTTGTCCGTCACCCATTCCATTGCCGCATAGTTTTAATTCCACATCAGCAGCAAGGGCACCCTTCCCTTACTATGTATTAAGAAAATGTATCGATGGAACTAGTTTTTTACAAACCGCCTGATATTCACAAAAACAGAAGTTCATGTAATTCGAAAGGAGTGATCCCTACCATACTTTTTGAACTTGCTGCTCTCAGGGAGCTGAAAAGTAACCACAAATCGGAAATGGTCGCACATTAAATCGCCCTGGCTGCCGAACAACATATCCGAGCAGCATATTCGGATGTGCAGTTCGTCATAGACGTGAGAAAAGGCGTTGTTGAGAAGTTTTCTTCACTTCCGGCTCATCGAACAAATATGCTCATTAAGGAAAGAAGGAAATTCGAAAATGAGTTGCGGCCACACCCTTACTTTTTTAGACGTCGAAAAAAAAAACCGATGACAGCATTCCATTTGAAACGTTCGCTTCTGAAGAATACACCGAAAAAATGCTCATCTAAAAAGTGAAGGTGACACAAGGATTCTACAAGCGTACCACCCAGATTGGTACGCTACCTACATATCTTCGGCTAAGAGTAGCCAACAGACGTCCTTGAATTCCATGTGAAAAGCTCCCAAAAGGAGGTGGCGCCAATGCTCAAGCTAGACTAAGGTCATTGTACCACTCTTAGTGAGCAGCATAAAGAAAGCTTCAGCTAGCAGAAACAAAAATGGCAAAATTTATAAAATTCAAAATTGGACAATGAGGAAGGGGAGGTGTAACTCATGAATAAATCATAACGCAAAAAACCGAGTAGAAAAATAATATATGTGTTTACAAATTCAGTGAAGTTCTGATTTTTCTCTGCGTCGGTTCAATAAATCTATTTCAAGAATACGATTTTATAGTTATTTTATGAATTGATCTCTTCAATAAATTAAGGAGGTGAACATGTTGGCTTCAGAGCCGCATTCCATGTCTATCGGTTTTCTCAACCTGCTCTAAGAGCGTCAAAAGATGTGCAATAGCACGTTTTTGAAAAGTCAGCGATTATCGAAAAAATCTGAGTAAACGCTACCGAAGGCATGAAACCGGTCGATGAGTTCAGCGTCGAAACGCGAGAGCTCGTCCAGCTCGTCGCGTTGAAGAGACGTGCTCGTCGTGCTAGCTGTTCGGCAGTGGAAAGGGAACAAACGTTCGTTCGACTCGGATCGTATCGGTCCGTCTTTCGCTGTCAGACTCAGAGCTGCTCAGCTGACTCTTCTCACATTGTTGTTGGGAATACTGTAAGAAACTCGTGAAGAACTCTCGAATAGCTAGCGATTAGGTCGGCAACGACAGCGAAGAGCACGGAGCTCGAACATACAGAGGGCGCAGTCAGAAGGCCAGGGCAAGCTGGCGGAGAGTCCGTGGGCAGCGGCGGCGGATGGAAGGGGCTTCAAGCAGAGTACGCGGTCGTGTAACCAGGCCGGCAACACTACCGGCATCGCGCCACCCCAGATCCCATCTCTCTCGCATGCAATCTCCCTTCGTAAGCAAACAGAATTCGACGCGGGTGAAGAACACGCGAAAAAACCACCGGGCAAACGGAAAAAATCAGACTTTGCATGGGAGGTGGAGGGTGTCGGGGAATTTTGAGAGAACTCCTGGAAACAGATCTGGTTCTAGGGAACCAGGAGTACTGTAGCTGTACTGGAAGCCATAACGCTAACGAATTCAAGCATGTCTCATGCATCTCACTCTTGGATGATACCACGGATTCGTCTTGAACTCCCACCTTGTTCTCCAGATATTTTTTGGGGCTCTTCCGCAGATAACTGAGTGAGCGCGCTCCATAGCTCAAGACTTACGGTTCATGTCCAGATCAATCAAGCGTTACGAGGTTTTTGATTAGTATCAGATATGTCTGGAAATGAAAAAGCGCGGAAGTGTTCGGCTCGGCTGATCACCGCAGGTCGTCATTGTGCAGACCAAAAACATATTGAGATTGCCAAAACAATAACGAGTAGAAGTAGAACGCTTGGCGCATTCCACAATGCATTAAATAACACAGACCTTATCGCTCATAGATAGATGCGCCAATGTCATTTCGAACTCGTGAAAATATTCTGGCAATGGATCCTCAGATCTGAAGTGACAAGATGGCCTACATAGTTGCGGAGTTGCACCAAGGTCCAAGCGTCTAGCGTCTGCATTCGTACATCCTGCCACTGCGCCACTTCAAGCCGTCAGGTGGTCAGGTAAGAATAGCGCTCGCCGAATGGTGACAAAAATCAAGAAGGCCTTGGTGTGGATATCCTAAGCCCTTTGCTGTGAATATCCTTAATGATTTCTAGAGCAGCATGAATACATTCCGAATGAGGGGGAGCATTCGTGCTCAATAAAAAAGGTCAACGCTGCCTAAATGTTTCAAGGATCACTCGTTCAGAACACAAAGAAAGTTAGTTCAACGATAAAGGTTAAAACTTTGAAGTTCGAAGTATTCAATCAGATGAGCTATGCGCCCATCCTTCGTGTTTTATAATGAAGATTCGGCAATCGCCTGTTCAGCCGTTGGCATTTTCCTCAAAATGAATGAAGAATAAGTGAGCGTTATTATTTATTCCGGTAGCAGTTAATGGACAAGGAACAGGTGAAGAGGTCTGCTAGTCTGAGCACTGCGTCGAATCCATACTAGGTCAGAAGAAAGAAATGTCTTATCCCCTAAACTATGGGCATTCAATTGCAATGCTTAGCTAAAGTACTGAAAGTATTAAATCTGTGGAAAAGCTAATAACTCTCGTGGTTCTCGTACTTCTTCCCTTGCTCTCAATTCTGAGACGCTGTCTCTACCACGTGCAGTAGTAAGCGTGGAGTTTGAGTATGCTTAAAAAAAGTATGCAGAGAGTTAAAAAAAATCGACCGGACCTATCCCGAAAAGCTCTGAAATCTGATAGCAACCAGAAAACTCGAACAAAAAAAAACTCAGAAAAATAATCCGAGTTTTCGCAAGTAGAGGCACGAAAAATCTGTGTCAATATCCAAACCCACAAACCGCCAAAAAAGCATTTTAATTGGTGGAGACATTCAAGTTTTTAAAGAGAAACATGTATGTAATAGACCCTAGTGGAAGGGCTGCATTTTTCATTACAAGGCTTCTCATTAGCAAACTCCTCACCCCTATTTCAGTGTGCTCAGAAAATGCAAACCAGAAGCAGTGGACTAATGACAACAAGTGCTACGACGTGAAAAATAATAGGAGTCTGGGAAACGAAATTATTCTTCGACATTTGGAGCTATGACCGTGAACAAGTAATGTGATAAGGCATAATTCATTGTATTCCCAGGGCAAATCTACCTTCATAGAAACGGTATGAGATAGTAGAGGTATTAGGGTGAATAGCGTTGCTCAATTAACTAATAAAAACGCCTTACGACAAATTTCCATAGAAACGCATGGAAAAGTGGGTCTCGAAACGTACAAGTTTGCAAAGAAATATGAGAGAACTTGGCAGTAACTAGGGTAGAAACTGTAGGAATGGAAGAAGTCATGCCGTGGTAGCTGTGCGTCCCACGTGCTCCTAAATTCACTCATGAAAGCAACACGGTACAACCTATTACTAGGGAGGCCAAGCTTTTCATCGTGAGGGTACATACCAGGAAGAGTGTCGTTCCTCGTGGAGTTCAGATGCTCAATTCAGAGGCACCGCTCCTTACAGAAATATTTTCTGTAAGAAGCTCTTTGACAAGTATGTCCCGAATTCGTATGTTTATGTCCCACAGAGATGGAATAATTCTATTTTACAAAGACAGCAGTAGCTAATTTTAACCTTCATCCCTAATTTTACCATACTATGGACACAACGGCAACACGCCTCACTGGAGGTACACCAAAGCGCGTACCAGCACCGAACGAATAGAAGTCCTGCTACCTAGGTGAGGTGGCAGGTGAGGTTCAAAAGTGATCCTGACGGTGTTTAATCGATACATGCAAATTCCGCTTTCGTGAAGTTGAATAACCGCAGAAAATCGTACAATAACTCTTTACTCCTAGAAAAACCTTTTAGCTTGTCCCATAAGTCCCGCCGTTTTTTCAACGATTCATTGCGGATTCCGCCGGCAGTCTCCTGCATAGTACTATACAGCATTCGAAACAGAATGACCTGCTCTATCAGAATTTGTATTGCATTTCTTTTTATCCTGAATTTTGTCAAATTTTAGGTCGTTAAAGTGAAAAGTGAAAAAGTAGCCATTTGCGCACTTGTTTCCCTCGCTTAGGTTTGGATTTTTTTGCGCAGCTTTTTATAGTATTTGGGAGACAACGTTCTGTACTACAAGAAACAAGAATACGTGTTGGTCCTATTTGCTCATTTGTCCTTTATTGATCTGTAGGCCGTCAAATTGGGACGTCCGACTTCTCCGTCCGAAGTTTCACCGAAACTCCTGCTCTGTGAACTTTTTTTCTCGGTGCTATAGATCGCTCGAAAGAGAATGTCTTGTTCTATAAGAATTCCTGTCGCGTTTATTGCCTCATGCTGACTTCGGTCGAATATCGACAAAACTCCAAAAAGAGAAAAATCATCCTCACCAACCACTCCGCTTTGTTCAGTCTGCATTGCTCAGTTTTATATGACGAGTGATATGATACCCGAAATTGCATGTCTTGCTCTACCAGATATAAAATTTGTTCTTCGGTCATTTAAATTTTTGCTAAATTTCAGGTCATCAAAGTGGAGCAGTGCCAGGTCAACAAGGATGAGCACTTTTGGCACCTTCTTCTCATTGCTTTCAACCAGGGTTCTAGTGCGGCTAAGGCACTAGAACCCTGGTTGAAAGCAAAGAGAAGAAGGTGCCAAAAGTGCTCATCCTTGTTGACCTGACACTGCTCCACTTTGGTGACCTGAAATTTAGCAAAAATTTAAATGGCCGAAGAACAAATCATATAATCTAGTAGAGCAAGGCATTATCTTTCGAACGACATATAACACCGAGCAAAAAAGTCCACAGAGCAGGAGTTTCGGTGAAACTTCGCACGTCCCAATTTGATGACCTAATAGTCAATAAAGGACGAATGAGCAAATAAGACCAACACATATTCTTGTAGTACAGTACATTGTCTTCCAAATGCTGTAAAAAAACTGCGCAAAAAATCCAAACCTAAGTGAGGGAAGCAACTGCGCCAATGGCTACTTTTTCACTTTTTCACTTTTCACTTCAACGAACTAAAAATTGACGGAATTCGGGATGAAAAAAGAAACGCAATAATGTGCTCATAGAGCAAATCATTCTCTTTCGAATGCTGTATAGCGCTATGCAGGAGACCGCCGTTGGAATTCGCAATGAATCGTTGAAGAAAACGGCGGGGAGTTATGGGACAACCTATTAGGTTGTAACGAATTAAATGGCACTGGTTCGCGCCATTTTTTGGTGCGTCTTTACGCGTTTGATCAAAAACAAACCGTAACATGTGGCATATCATTTAGAAGCGCAAACTTTGCTCTACCGGTGAGTAGCAACTTTTCTATGTAAAAGTAATTTTCTATGTAAAAGAAAACTTTAGAGTTTTATTAACTTTTTTGCAGATGGACAAAAGGGTAATCCGAGGCATTTACTTGTATGAATTCAAGCTGGGCAGTACAGCTAAGGAGGCGGACGAGAAGAACGCCGCATTCGGTCAAGGATGTTCCACAATTCGGACGGCGTATCGTTGGTATCAGAAGTTCCGGAATGGAGATGAGAGCTTGGAAGAACATGAAGGTCGTGGGAGGCATAGTGATGTTGATGAGGACAAGCTGAGAGATGTGGTAGAGGAGGATCCACACAAAGGTACCAGGGAGATAGCGAAGGTCCTTGGCGTCAGTCACAACACAGCTGCCCGGCATCTGAAGGAAATTTGAAAGACCAAAAAGCTGGAAAGATGGGTGCCTCACGAGCTGTTTGAGGAGCAAAGAAACCGCCGATATGAGACCTCGTCCGCACTGCTTCTACGGAACGAAACGGACCCATTCCTTGATCGCATCGTAACCTGTGACGAGAAATGGATAATGTACGACAACAGGCGACGATCGGCACAGTGGGTGGACAGCGCTGAGAGCCCCAAGATATTTGCGAAGCCGGAATGGCACCAAAAGAAAGTAATGGTGACAGTATGGTGGTGTTCGCTGGGAATTATTCACCACAGCTTCCTCCCTCCCGGTGAATCCATCACGGCAGAGAAGTACTGCATTGAAATTGAAGAAATGATGAAAAAGTTGAAGGATATCCGGCCGGCCTTGGTAAACCGAAGGCGAGTTCTCCTTCTGCACGACAATGCTCGCCCCCATGTAGCACGAATGACGTTGCAGAAATTGAATGAGCTGAGCATTGAAACTCTACCACATCCTCCGTTTTCTCCCGACCTCTCCCCAACAGACTACCATTTCTTCAAGCATCTTGGCGACTTCTTGGTAGGGAAAATATTCAAATACCAGCAGGATGCCGAAAGTGCCTTCGAAGATTTCGTCAATTCCAGAACTTCTGATTTTCATGCTACTGGGATAAAAAAGCTTGTGTCACGTTGGCATAGTTGTGTAGAATCAGATGGTTTTTATTTCGATTAATAAACTTGCCTATAAGCCGAGATATTAGCTGTTTAAACTTACAGTGGTTCAGTGCCATTTATTTCGTTACAACCTAATCATATATGCATGTGAGTAATTTAAGAAACCCTGGAAGTCGTAAAGTTAGGCTTAGAGTTAAGCTTCTGCCCTACTGTAAACTCCTTATTTCCCAGGCGTATCTCTGACAAATTGTAGCTCTGAGTGAAGTATTAAAGAAGCTAACTTTAAACTGCCGAATCAATCCTTGTGGGGAGGGGCACTTCACGACTGTTTAATCAACAGCGGCGGAGACCTCGAAAGTAAACTAATACAGTAATACAGCACACCGAAAAAGTTTACGATAGAAATAGCGCTTTGCAGTACCCTATCTGGGAACGTGCACTGCTAACCCTTAATCCCAAACGAGTCGACCTCATCCGTCTGATGGCGAAGCGGCTAATGTAATAGTAGATGCGCGCTGAACAACGGCACAAAGATCCGGAAGCCGCAAAAAGTTCGTATTGATCGGGCAACGGATGGCCCTGGAACATCTGGACTAATGACTCAGGGCACAGATCGGCGGCCAGAAGTTGTGTTTTTGAGAAGGTCGAGGCCAAGCCGACCTTTGAGCAGGTAACCAAGCGAATATGCGCGTCACATTACGGCTACTATGGAAGTCGAAACGAATGCGCACCGGTACGGTGGGTAATTGGGTTAGTTGCGAATGAATGGCGTCGGATACGGATCGCTCAGTTTTCTTGGGCTCAAAGTCCGACAGAGGATGATTTATGCGGCAGAAACGGAAGAGTGAGCGGGGCTCAAGCGAAAATGGGCCTCCTTCAAGGAGCTTTTGTGGGGTTGAGGCGCCATTAGGAAGCGGCTAGAACGTAGCGGCTCTCAACGATTGACGTCGGTATAGTACTATGAATGAAGACAGGCGCCAGCTGGCGGCCGGCACCAGCGCGACGTAGGAAATGGGCGATGGAAGCGTTTTAATAAATTCGCTCTGGACTGACTGGCAGGTAGTGCGAGCGGCGGGGTCGTCGTTCGGGGACAGCTGCCCCAGCCCGTAGCGGGGGACGGCGACGAACGCCCAGGAACGTGTACCTCATTCACCGCAGGCGGCTGGTCGTTGAGGGAAAAACTACTGACGGCAATGGTCCAAGTGCCTATCCCTCCACAGGCGTGAAAATAATGGCCGTCGCGGGGGAAAATCCAAGCCTAGATTGCCCTCCAGAAACCGTCGGTTCCACGACTAAGGTTGAAAAGTGGACTCTCTCTCGTCCCATTCTAGTTCTCTTCTGCAGCACGAACAGTTCATCTGCAACCGTTTTCAGTTCCGTTATAAACTAACGACCTCTTTCCAGTCGCGTCGTTATCACTAGGTACTTCTGTTTCATCCGCTTGTCAATTCCTGACGAGCAGGCAAGGAGAAACTCAAGGAAAAACGGAGGAGCTGTCATCGGATGACGACAGCGCCTGGCCAGCTGGTTCGGAGCTAGGTCTTGGCATGATTCAAATAGCAGAAGAACGGACAGATACGCCTCATGAATCGATTCATTATTACTCAAAGTACAGGCTCCTGGACTTGGGAATTTGGGAGAACGGTCGGTGTTCTGACGGCAATACCTTCATGGTCTGATAGAGGGACGACAGTGCACGTCTCAGCGAATATCCAGCAATCCGATGACCTCACCAAGAAGAGTAGGGGACGACTTATGCTCATCAAGCAGAGCACGATGTACCACCGAAACGCACAGGGCAGCTCGCTGAGTCTAATTCTCGCGAACACACACTCAATGGAACGAAAATTGATGCTTGGGACAAAATACTTCTAAAAAATAGGACACCATTAAATTAGAAAATATTTACATGCGAACAGTGTGTGGTGACGACAAGCGACAGTGCGTGACACTGGGCGACACCGAGCGACCATGTCTGAAAGCCCTCTTCCTCTTCTTCTCCTTCTCCTAAGCGTTTAGTCCTGCGCAATCGCAGGGTCCGCTGCTTTTGTGATCCGTCGCCACCTCATTCTATCAAGGGCGTCATCTGGCGCAGCGCCGATTTCGGCGAGATCTCTCTTGATGACGTCCTACCACCTTTTCCTTGGGGCTCCTCTCGGACGCTTTCCGGGTGCCTCGAAATTCAGGGCCAACTTCGTGGAATGGTCCTCTTGTCTTCTGAGGATCTGTCCGTACCACCTAAGGCGCTGCTCCCTCATCTTCAGCTGGATCGGAGCTGTCTTCATCACTGTCCTAACATCCTCATTTCGCACTCTGTCCTGACGGGTCCATCCACATGCCCATCTGAGCATCCTCATTTCCGCGGCGTGCAGTTGCCGCTCTTGTGCCCTATCGAGGACCCAGCACTCACAGCCATAGAGGAGGGCAGACCTCACTACTGTTCTACATAGCTTGCCCTTAAGTGTCCTGGAGCACCTACGGTCGCAGAGGATTCCTGTGGACTCCCTCCATTTAAGCCATGCTGTATTAATCCGTCCCCTGACCGCCTGATCCACGCCTCCTTCCTCGGATAAGTCGCTTCCGAGGTAGCGGAATTCTTCCACCTTTTCGATCATCTCCCCATGTCAGTCTAGGATCGGTTCCGTGCATTGCTCGTAGCTGATGAACTTCGTCTTCCTCACGTTCAGTCGCAGGCCGTTGTCTGCGAGGGCTCCTTGCCACAATTGCACCTTCTCTTCCAACTCCTCACGGCTGTCGGCTACTAGGGCGATATGGTCCGCGTAGAGGATGCTCCTGAGGGACCTTCCTCAAGGTGATTCACTATGCAATCAAGCGTCAGCACGAAGAGAAGCGGGCTCAGAACTGACCCTTGATGCACTCCCACTGTGATATCCATCTTCTTTGTCATTCCGTGTGGAGTTCGTACCGCCACTTTCGAGCCCTCGTACATGTCCATTATGACCGAGATGAGACGCTCCGGAAGACCCCTACCTCGAAGGGATTTTCAGAGAACGGCCTGGGGTAGCCTGTCGTATGCTTTCTCCAAGTCCAGGAATGCCAGGTAGCAGGGCTTTCGTTTTTCCCGATACTTCTCCATGACCTGGCGAGCGATAAAGATCACATCTGTCGTGGACCTCTCAGGAATGAAGCCCCACTGCTCCTGGGATATGGTGACCATCTGCCTCAGCCTCGAGTCGATCAGTCGTTCGTAGACCATCATCGTATGTGAGATCAGTTTGATCCCGCGGTAATTGGAGCACTCGGACACGTCCCCCTTCTGCTTAAAGATGGGGACTATGATGCTGTTCTTCCAGTCATCTGGCATCTTACCCTCTATCGTGACTGTTGAAGAACTGTGTCAGCCAATTGACTCCGCAGTTTCCAAGCACCTTCCAGGCCTCTACTGGCACCCCATCAGGGCCAGCTGCCTTCCCGAGCTTCATCTTCCCTATGGCACTGCGAACCACTGTAATACTGTCGTATGCTAACTGCCAAGTACACTATATAGGCGCAAAAAGCCGCACCCCATTTCAGTATACGCCTCAATTTCCAGCCGTTTTTCATTAAATCGTAAAAGCACTGCCTACGCAGTATCTTCATTAAATCGTAAAAGCACTGCCTACGCAATATGCAAACCGTTAATTTGTTTTATCCTTGAACCAGTTGATAGTACCGCCTTAGTGACTCCATGGAAGCTGTTGTTGGTGAGATAAATTCAAGGCTGTTTCGTGAGACGAGATCAACGCCACAATACGAGGAATGCTAATTAAAGAAGAATTACAAGTGTAAACATGCGAGTCTCCGCGACAGCTCTTTTCTCTGAACGACAATACCTATCAAGGTGGCACCTTGCTAAGAAACTCACTGACTTCACTCACTTCGTGAAGATACTCACTTCGCTGACGATACTTAGTGATCGTTCGAGCAGCAGTCCGACTCAAGATTTCGATTAGTGTTAAACAATAATGTAACGAGGCCAGAATTGTAGAAACCAGGGATGGTTCTCGGAAGCGCGCTTGAAGGACGAATATGAATAAAGCAGAAAGAATCTCCGCTCTTCAAAAAGTAAAAAGTATGTGCCATTTTTGCAAATTCCTTGAACCTACCAAGTTAGGGCTCCTAAAATTTCACCGCGGAACTGCACAGTTGCACAAGGCATCACTTCCCAAAGAAAAATGCCAAAATATTGCATGGTAAGAGATCGAACAGCTGACACCGCGCCTATGGAGGTATTTTGCTTTTCTGCATAATCGAGGTTGGGAAATTGTTGCGTTCATCACTGCGCGATTATACAGCAAGCTTTCAGCCACCTCCCTAACTCGGTAGGTCTAAGGACGTTGCAAAATGGAACACATTTTACTATTTGAAATGGTGGGGATTCTAGCAGCGGTGTCATTTTCCTCGTTCCGAAATACGCCTGTGACCCCTTGCTGGTAAGCTGTGGAACCGTTTATCATCTGCAGGGTAACGTACTAGAATACTCCCATGCTTCTGAATGTCGACTGTAAACTTTCGAGTGCGCAGAGCACCACACTTATAACGTCATTAAGAAGATTCAAACCGAGGTTCGTCGCAGATAATTCATTAAGCTCTAGATCTCAAAGATCGGCGGAGATCGCCTCACTGGAGTTTTTGAGATCCATATGGCACAAGCGCAGCAACAGATCAAATTTGAACAGTGTTGGTGGTGTAGTCGCAATCAACTTAGTCTTAAATCAGGAGCTGCTCATCGGAATCTTGTCACTTGTCCTAGGAGTCTTAGATGCCATACTGGTTAGGAGAAAGCAATTTCCTTACCCTAGACTCCCTGGCACCAAATCCTTGAGACGCACACGCGTAAATAGTAGTACTATAAGCGCCAACCTATTTCATCGAAGAAGCATATCAGATTAGGCCACCAATAAGGTCAACGGAATCCCCATCCACCTTTACTCCTCTAACCCCTACTGCACAAAGTTCTTATCATAACCCACAGAACTCGTATTGATGAATAGTTGAAGTCAATCCAGAAAGTCCATGGACCAGTAGGTTGGTAGCAGCATAGGCGTGTAATGCAATGCCGGCGAATCGACTACGGCAAATGTCGCCAGAACAACGTCCACCTTTTGCTCGACGTGTGCTGAACAACTGAAACATCTAGCTCTAAGGGATTTCTGCCACTAACTCATTACTACTATCTATATAGAGCAGATAGAAAGGTAAAAGTCATTTCCAGGAAAAGACAACCGAAGGTCCTGTGGCGGACTAATGATTGCGCGAAGCGGTGAGGAATCCGAATGAATGAAGACCATTTGGAAGACCACCCAGCAGGTGATGAGCCATGTTGATAAGCACAGATACTAGAACAGGAGGAGAGGAAGGGCCTTCGAGGGAGGGTCGGATGATGCACGCAATCCTCCAGACATCCGACACTGGCATTCATACAGTAGGAAAACAACTAGCGAGCAGATGTGCTTGTATTGCACAATCCCCATCTCAAAGAAAGGAACCTACAGTAACTGATGGGGGGGGGGGGCTTAGGCAAGCCGTATTTGTAAGATACTAATCCGCAAAACAAGCAGATAATCCTGTAGATTCAGAGTTTCTAGATAAATGCCAACACAACCCAACACTTTGGAGTACGCCATGCATCGTTTTCTTCCTTGAGACAGCTTTCTGAAATCAAGTTCCCCTATACAGTGGTGAACTGATTGAACTGTGCGTGAACCGGCAACCGTACAGCAATGTCTCTGTGTTCAGAATGTGTCGATTAGTTGACCATATGCTTCATGATGGAGTGAAGTAGGTATATAAATTGTTCGAAAGGCAGCTGTAAAGTTGAGAAGTAACGAGTGGTGCATCATGTTAGTCTGCAAGGAAGTGCAGTAGCTGCAGCTCGATTCTGATTAGCTTGTGTAATGCGTAAGCCGTTCCAATGTCGAAGAACTGCTTGGTTCCCCCACAAAAGGCTTTCAAGAGGAAATTTGAAAGTAGTCATGAGGTTTTCACAATATTCATTGGTATTCCTCTAATTCTGCAAAAAATAAGAAAATTCTTCGATGCGGGCAACCAAGGGAGGGTTACAAATCTTTAACATCACAAGCACATTCGTCACAATCTGGATGCAATGAAATGAATTGCTTTCCTGTGTCAAAGTCCTCAAACGTAAATGAAAAGATACAGATGCATACAACTAGTGATTGGTGCATCTTATTACTACCAAAACGTCATCACAATAAGAACAGCCTTCACTAATCACTAGGACAGGAGATATTCACAAGGAGAAGGAGGAAAAATCGCGAGAATCCCTTGTCTTGTCGTACAGGTCGTCCGCTGTAAACGACTAGGGAGGACACCTGTTCTCTTTTCGGTTTGGTGATTCGAGCTCACAGAATGTTTTTTTTCTCAATCCAATAGTACTCTGCACTTGTCCCTAACATTTTCGATCTATCTGTAGCTGTCCTGTTTCGCTTATACTTTGCGGTCTCCAACCTCCGACGTTCGCAGCCAAAGGAGGTCTCGACTCTCGCGTGCGCCACAAACCAAGGTTCATGATCCAGGAGCCGCCCATGCTAAGAATTCCAGTGTCGAATCCCATTCAATTTCCTTCCGGTGTCGGTGAATTGGCACCGAACACGTTCAGAAGGGATATCGAAAGGCCATTACTAGCCAAAGGACCCAATACAGGATCCCAGTTGCCTCCACGACATTCCGTAGAAGTTGAGCGCATGGGGCATCCCAAAGAGTAGTTGATGAACGCAGTCCTGTACCCTTTATCTTTTTCTTTCTTGCTTACTTTCATGGCTGAAGTGAGTCTACACAGGCTCCTTGATGAGACTTTGACATGACTGACTGACTTACCAAATATGTGTCTGGAGCGGATCACCGTTATGTTTTGGAGTGTTGGCGGGTTCCTGTTGCTCTTCAACGGGTTTCTATACTCGTATGGTCCCTTACTTCAAGTTCTCCTTATTAGATTTCTTTCACAGAAAGTTCAGTTTTTCTTGGTCTTATCATCCATCCTTGTTGTGGAAAAATGGCTATTTTTTATTTCATTATTAAGCCGATTTATTTCAGCTTCAGCTCTTACTGCACGTTTTCCGAGCTTAGTTATGTCGTGGTCTTTCGTAATAATGATTTTACACGGTCAGTAATATCAAGTTATGTAATTCGATAAAATGAAATTGAACAGAAATGAGAAGGAAAGGGAAACGAAAATTTGAAAAGGCTGGCGACGTAGTTGTTTTACGTCGGTAGCACGAGGTATTGTTCTCCTTATACCGTCGACTTTCACAATGGGCAAATTCAGTCTGAAGAGACCGTAGAACTGTACGATTACAGCAGTACTGCATCATATAAGCATATGTACACTGTACGCTGAATCCTTTCAAAACCAGCTAAAGTGTTTTGGGAGCTCATTAATAGCGCTAGAACAGTGCTGCCTCTAACCGTCTAGAGTACTCAAAGACAGGTTTTGAAAGCTTTCAGGGTGTGCTTCCTAAATCTGCTTTTGAAGACTCTGAGGGTTGAGCAAACGTCAAGATTCAGCACTTCAGGAAAGAAATCAGATGCTGAGACGAGTGCACATCGTCCTTATTTTACATTCTAACCAAGAGCCTCACACAATAGAAGGTCGACGAATAACGTTGCTTCCACAAGACCGGTTAATATACTCCTTTGCCTAGTCAGCTTAAGCTGAATAGCATTCGGATAGAGTGAGGAAGCAACCTCAAATAGAGGAATCACAAGTCAGTTCCAAAGATAGCTAGCGAATAGAAATCAAGGAATTCTCTAGAGAAGATATGGAAGTTAGATGTTTGCATTGTTAGAGCCCTTCTGTCCTTGAGTGTGCGAGGCAGCCAAGAAAGGTCGGCGTTGGTCAGACGGCCGGTTCCGTATTAGACGGCGTTGCAGCGGGAAACGGTTCACACTGACAGATGAATTACTTCGTAAAAAGGTCTGATGGATATGATGTGACGACCTTCTTCGTGAACGCACGACGCAGCCAAGTACCCAAACGGGAGCGGTTAACGTAAGAATTTACGACACGCACGTCAACGGTCCACATTTCAAAGGATGCAACTGGAGTGACGGGGTGACCACGTCCTGGTGGCTTTCCAGCTTTCAACAGGATGACGACTCCAGCGGTTCTCACATTCATTTGGACGCCTAGCTCAAGAACGGATCTCAATCTGCCTGCATTACCAAACGTGGGCTCTCGCCCATAGATGCATTGGAACAAGGTGATGTTATCCTGAAGTAGGCTTAAGCCTTAAACGCGCCTTTATCTGGTCTCACATCTGCAGCCATTGGTCACTCCCACGTCATGGGCTGAAGTTTCGAGAGGGTGGAGCGATCTCATCGCCTGGCTTGCTCACCATAAGAAAAATGGTGTTGTAATTCTCGAGACGCAGTTTCTGGATACTCAGCAATGTTGGAAACCCTTGAAGCTAGTGATAGCAATAAAGAAGACTTCGGCGATGCATCCTAAGCTGTGACTTAATGGCTCTTATCAGCTTCATTTGCAACTTTTCTCATTCAATCACGACGCTGCGCAAAAGCCACAATGACATTTGACGATGGAAAACCTATCCCTTTTAGGCATATATTGTATTTTAGGAGTAGACCTAGAAGCGAAGTGGTGCGCATTGGAACAACGTGGAGATTCTTACAACGAGAGCGAAAGGTTGGCAGACGGGCTCGAGTCGCAGCTGTGTCGAGCTTTTTACACACCTGTGCACCCTATTCCAGACAGGAATATCATGGAACTGTCCTCCCTTTCAAAAGTCTTCAGGCTCTTCCCCTCGCAATCTCTGCATAGCCATTTTTTGTTTTTCGCTTTTGATTCTGGAGACATCGACAATTCCTCTTTGATAACGAGTTCGAGCCGATTGCGTTGCCCAGACATCTAACAGGTGCCCTTGTTCTATGGCGTCTCCGTGTCATCAAATGTCAGAGACCTCGCGATCTTTCGTCACAACACGCTTGCAGAGGTAGAATTGGGTAACACGAGAAGCACCACCGTCGCTCGGTTCGAGTCAGTTGCTCTGCGAAGAGCACTGCCCAGAGAACTGCTGGTGGAGAACGAGCGATGGGCAGACAGCAGCATCGGGGGTCACTCAACAAGAAGAAGCTATTAGTGAAGGAAAAAGGGAGAAGTGCACCCGCTGGAAGGCAGGCTCTGACCGCCATTGAACGCCCTCAGCAATGGAGCAGCCGTCGTATGTGTTTATCAGCGAGTAGAGATCGGCGAAGAAAAAATGCCGAATGATTCATTAGGACGATGACGTTCCAGTGCGGGGGTGTGCTACTGCTTCAGCATTCAACACGGGGTTGGCGGTGGACTGCTAAATTTTCAACACCACTAATTTTCACCTAAGTGTTGAGCTACTTGGAAAGTGGGGGGGGGAAGCAGGTTTCACTAGAAATTCCCGAATGTCTGACCAAGTGAGGCAAAGCTGAGGGTGAACCCGAATCCTCGCTTTAAAGAGCTTTTAACTCTCTGGCCTCCAAGAACAGTTCATAGTGACCTTAAAGCGGAGAGGTGTCTAGTCAGGTAGCACGTAGGGTTTGAGGCGCGTCGGAACTCCCTTTTTAACACATACCCACAGTATTAAATTTTGAACACCCTTGCGGTAGAAACAGAAGACGAATGCTCCGAGTCTCGCCTGAGCTGAACATTTTCTTGTTGAAACGCACTATAAAAATTCGGCGGGCTTAGCATAGACAACAACTACAGCATCTGAAGTTAAAGTTGGGCCTTCGATAACCAAGTATCTTAGTGGTTTCATGTTTTGTTGGTTGCTTCTTGCTCTCGTGCATCCCACTCGATTTCAGGATTGGTTTCGCCTAAACTACCCGAGCTTTTTATCCATGGCTGGAAAAACTGGCTTTTCGGCAACTGACTTGGAAACTGCTTGGTGACAGAAATTAATTGTGCAGCCGGAACACTCACTTAGAACGCCTTCACAGGATCCGCAGAAGCAGAGCGCGCTGCATGAAAGCTAAGAGAGATTAACGTTATAGAAATGCGCGGAAATTTTTGTGGAAACCGCGCAAAATTCAACCCAATGGAGTACTCAATAGGTGTCATCCTACTATATATAAAGGAGTAAGCGGTTGTGTCTGTCCTTCCGTCTGTCCATCCGTCTGTCCATCTGGCCTTTCATAAACGTCGAGTAGTAGCCTTCCGGGTTCAGGCGAGGTGTCACCTACGTCTTGTTGAGAGGAGTCAGAAGACGTATCTCCGATGTCACGCAAAGGGCGTCCGAGCCCCGAACATGTGTCATCGACGTCGTGAAAGCAAGCGTCCTAGTTCAGAAAAGGTGTCACCGACGTCATTCAACAGCGTCTGGGTTCAGAAGACATGTCACCGATGTCGCGAAAGGTTTGTCCGGATTCAGAAGAGGTGCCACCGATGTCGCGCCAGGGGTTCCGGATTCACACGACGTGTTACCAGTGAAGGTGGGACCAGTAATGGGGACCGGTGAAGGATGGGGTTTAGTAAGGGGACCGGTAAAGGGTTGACCATTCAAGGAGGGATCAGTGAAGGGGGACCAGTAAAGGGAGGACCATGAAGGGGACCGGTAGAAGGTTAACCAGTGAAGAGGGGCCAGGTAAAGGAGGGATCGGTGATGAAGGGACCAGTAATGGGGACCGGTGAAGGGGTGGGGGAGGGTTCCAGTGAAGAGGACCGGTAGAAAGTTGACCAGTGAAGAAAGAACAAGGTGAAGGGGGACCGGTAAACAAGGGACCAGTAATAGGGACCGGTGAAGGGAGGGGGGGGGTCCAGTGAAAGGGAGCCAATAAATGGAGTACCAATGAAGGATCAGTTAAGGGAGGACTAGTGAAGGGGATCAATGAAAGGGACCAATAAGGGGACCAGTAGTTTCTTTTAGTGTCGTCCAACCTGGCGTCAGAAGACTTGCTACAGAAGTCGTGCCACATGTGTGGGGATGCAGAAGACGTGTCATAGACGTCGTTACATTTGCGTCCGGACTCAGCAAATGTGTCACAGACGCTATCCAACGTGTATCCGGATCCAGAAGACGTGCCACAGATAAGACTTGGCACATCATCCGTAAGATTTTCAGATGGCTTTTTGAAGGCTTCGAGCAACAACGATTTTGCGCGTACTTGAATCTAACTTCCGTTTTCTGCCGGCACATGGGTAAATGGGTATTGGTGGAAAGGGTGGGGGGGGGGGGGAGGGTGGGGAGAATGGGTAAAGGAATCGGAGTAATGTTATTCCCGTCGGACTGTGAACCGTATAGAGCGGTCTACCAATGCCAATGGATTTCGTTTGTGTTTCCGCAGAATAAGCACTTTGGATTAAGCTCTCTATCCGTTCCTCGCCATGTATAGAACGAGTATTTCAGAGAACGTGCGATAGAGGGTGGGTAGGCCCTATAGGAGCAGTTTTAAAGATTGTGTCCTACCGTATGCCGCTATACTATTCTATATAGCAAAACCAGTTTTTTTTGCTCTGATCAATAAGAGAAGGCCCAAAGAGGACAAGAAGACGGTCGGGGTGTTCAGTTCTCCGAGTTTGGGGGCGAAGCTCCCTACCAGACGTTTGGTGGCCGGGCGGTCGCTGACCGTCTGGTATACGTGTAAGCGAAATGCGATTTCAAAGAGTCTCCAACACGAAGAGGAACAACGATCTGCCTAACTCCAATCTCCATAGTCAATTAGCCGTTACTGCACATTTTGAAATGCTCTTCAAAAGGTGACTATTCCTCGGATATGGTCTCTAGAAAAAAAAACAATGCATCCAATTTTAATGCTCACTTCTTATCACCACTATCTGACCATGAGTCAACTACGCGGCAAAAACTTGCTTGCATTAGCAGCATTTTCGTTAGCTGAACGTTTCCTCTAAAACAGAAGCTGCCTAAGGTTTTTAACATTTTTTATATGCAGCTGAAGGCTGTTTAAGGAACAACTTGGACGCACTAGAGTTTCAGCAACCTGGAATGAATTTGCCTCCTGGTGAGGGAGCTATAGAGAGAGACAATGAAGAATGATGGAACAAACACTTTTAGGAAACACTTCAACCTCTGAATACATTAAAAAATTAGGAGTTGGAAAGGAATGCAAAAGTCAGTGCCGACAGAAGGTGTCATGTGAAGCACCCGTCGCCGTTGTCGGCGCACAGAGATAACGGGGCTTACTTGGCTTGAAGAGCAGGGCTCGCGGCAAAGCGGTCGTTGATCAGGACAACTGTCGACGATACAGACATCCTTCGGAATAATGGAAAGGGGATCCGCAACGGTCGGGGTGGTCGGAGTACCGAGATCCGATAGCTAGACAGCTGTCGCTTGAGGGCACTCACAAGGGCCGTCTAGCACAACCTAGGCAGGATTGTCGGGGGCGAAGATGGTGCGGGAAATTACCAGTATTTTCGGAATTTTTGGATGAGCAGAGTAAACAACTGATCATGGAAGTTGGAGCCCTTCACAAATGGAGGGAATGAACACCGACAACTCATCGTTTTCAGATGTTGAAAATAGGAATCCAAAAGACTTTTCTAAAGTTCTATCAACTTCATCATATTGCCTAATGAGACTAGTGTCTTTAAATCGAGCAAAGTGACCGTGCCCATATGACTGCGTAGGCGCCGTTTCTGTGCTGCACCCAAACCAACCAACAATCTACGGATATGCATCCTATCGTGTACAACTGTTTTCGACCCATCTAAAAAGGTGTGGATCTTTTAGAAAGTGCGCAAAATAAATAGCTTCATCAGGAAGTTATGCTACTGTGCTCTATTGAGGAATTACAGTCCAATTCCATGCAGACGTCGACGGGCTTTTCATTTTCGCCTTTCATCACTGAACATACGGAAGAAAATTGTATATCTATTTATGTTTCACAAAATTCTAGCTAAAGAGCTCGTTGTCGATCCAGTAGATTTTGTCGATGGTATACTGGCACGTTCTTTAATAGAAGAGGTCATTGCTCGGCTCTCGATTGCTAGAACACGAATCAGGTCAGACTTTCTAACTTCTCGGATGCTCAAGGATTTCAACACTTGGCAAGCACGAAGGCCTGATGAGGTTGTCTGCTCAAGCCTGTATGAATTATGTCGAAAGTTTACTGTCACGAACACTTTGCAGTTGTTTTTCGCCGACGCATTACCAATGAGACGGTTAGGATGAACCAGATTAGGCGCAGTTGAAGACATCGCTGACCTATCTATTAAAAATCACCAGGAATAGTGAGTTTATGTCGACCTACTTCTGGCCTAGCGAAAAGTTCAGGTGGTGAGCAACATTTAGGGCACCAGCATCTCGCACTGAATTTTAATCGTCATAACGTTTTAAACGCGAAACCAGACTTTTCGCTGTTCTATACTGCGTGACTCGGTTCTTCTTCTGATAGGAAAAGTAAAGAAATCGGAAAAGGCTGAGGTCAGAGGAATTCCTTGTCGCACCTAAGTTGAGCTGATCAGCTGGTAGCCTTTCTTTGTACGGTTAGAATCGTTCATTCACCGAAACGTTTATTTCGTCCCAAAATAACGGGTTCGCTTCGGAAATTGGTGTTTAATCTTTGTGGTTTTCCGAGAATTGTTCCAACTGATTCTCTTCCTTTTTACGCGAAAATGTATTGCCCATAGGAGACGTTTAAAAAATCGAAGGTGCACAATTGTTTTACACAACAGACCGTCGGTTCCACGGAAACAGACCTGAACACTCCGTTATTATGAGCTTTCTGGAATAGTTGAGCTAGAAATTTTTCATCAAAGAAAGTGGTGGCTGCACATCCATCTCGTAGGACTCGCTCCACCTATGCTAATTCGCCGTTCCTTACTACTCTCTCCTGCTCAGACCTGAGACCCCATCTCATCCACATTCTGGAGAACAGCCGTCGAACAGATTTTTTGAAACTGCACACGGCATAACGCTACGTTATGCATAAGCGACGAGCTAGAAGAAATTCGCTGACTTGCGAATTTATTCCAGCTCGTCGGTCAGAGTAGGAGTGCTCCAACGCGGACTAGGAGACGACAGTCGTTCGCTTCAGATGAGAAATCCACTGCTACCTAACAGGAGCTATCAGCATGATCATTGGAAGAACTCTTCTTCTTCTTCTTCTTCTTCAGCGTTTGTCCCGCTTAGTTGCGGGGTCTGCTTTCCTGGAATGTTGGCGCCATTTCTCCCGATCAAATGCCTGATCAGGGTGCAACCCAGCCATCTTCAAGTCCTGATGCAGCGTATCAAGCCAACGCTGTTTTGGTCGCCCTCGTGGCCGCCTACCGGGCACATCAAGGTTAAGACCAGTCTTTCGGACAGTGTCACCTTTTGCGCGAAGGACGTGGCCGTACCATCGCAGACGAGCTTCGCGCATCTTCTCAAATATCGGGGTGACACCGAACCTCTGCCGTATGGAGTCGTTGCGTACTCGATCCAAACGCGTAACTCCGGCCGTCCACCGCAGCATCTTCGTTTCCATTACGCTGAGGCGCCTTTCAATTTCTTTGGTAACGGGCCAGCACTCAGCTCCGTAAATAGCTACAGGCCGGATGACTGCTCTGTAGATCTTCGACTTGAGGCGCTCTGGTATCTTCTTGTCGCAGAGCACTCCCGTCAGAGAGCGCCATTTGGACCACGCTGCACTCACGCGTGAGTTGGCTTCAACGAGTAAACCGCCATCGGACACGATTGCTGATCCCAAGTACTTGAATACCGAAGTACGTGGCAGCTCAATGCCATTTACCTTAATGGAGCTGGACTCGTCTTCATCAGTCGTCATATACTCGATCTTCTTGGCCAAAGAACTTCTCAACATCCTCAGTCTGGCGATGGCGTACCTTCGCGAGTCGATAAAGAAATCGCTCGCCATCGCGATCATTGGAAGAACAATGGTGCTAAAAATTTGCTAGTACTTATTATGTGATTTAATGCGATTGAAAAATTTCTGGTGGCGATGTCCGTTCCTCCACGTGGTGCCACTGGAAACTGTTCGCTCTGCGAGCTAAGCCGATCACGGACATTCGATTGCAGGCGACAGGCCCTTGTGACAGGCCGGCCTACGAAAACCCATGTCACATCACATGGTGTATGATAAGTCAAGTTTCTCGAGATAGTGCTACGGCGTCCGCGGGAGCCGACGCGCACTCGCAGAGCCCGGCGAGTGTGAGAAGTATGCGAGGGTCCCTGGTGCGAGGACGGCATCGGGGGGCAACTGAGCTAGTCCGAAAGTCCCGTAACGTAAGCAGGACCCGCGTGGCTACGCTGAATGTGGGTACGTTGACGGGCCGCTCGTGCGAGTTGGTTGAAGCACTGGAGCGTAGAAGAGTTGATTTCTGTGCGGTGCAGGAGACGAGGTGGTCCTGCCGCAAGTCAAGGGACATAGGACGAGGCTTCAAGGCCGTTCTATGTGGAAGTCCCAGGACCACCAGCGGTGTCGGAATAATCGTCTCCGAACGATTTCGTGACTCGATTGTAAGCGTCGAGCGCTTTGACGATCGATTGATGAAGATCGTTGTCGCCGCGAAGGAGCGACTCTATCACTTCTTCTCTGCGTATGCTCCGCAGACTGGCTGCTCGGGTCAAGCCAAGGAAGAGTTTTGGAGCCTGCTTGATGAGAAGACAGCAGAGGTACCGTCGAAAGATGTCATCATAGTCGCTGGTGACCTTAATGGGCACGTAGGTGCTACGAAAGACGGGTACGGCTGTCATGGTGGGTTCGGCTACGGGTCGCGTAACGCAGATGGTGAGAGTATCCTTGAATATGCGGAATCGCACAACCTCACCATAGTGAACACCGTATTTCGCAAACGCGATTCCCACCTCATCTCGTTCTATAGCGGGAACACAGGAATCACATAGACTTTGTCCTTGTGAAGGATCGAGACCGAAGTCTTGTCACAGACGCGAAGGTCGTGCCGTATGAGACGGTCGAACCACAGCACTGACCGCTGAACTGCACTTTGAAGATCGCCCCTCCGAGGCTGAAGCAGGTCGAGCGATGCGGTGCAGCAAGAATCAAGTGGTGGCGAATGAAAGAGAAGGAAGCAGCTGTGATTTCTTGCGTGCGGTTGCCGACAGTGACAACTGTCGACGAAACTTGGGAGAAGGCCACCGACGCGATTCGTCACGCTGCACGGTCGGAGCTCGGCATCACGAAGCCTGGACGACGGAAGGTCGACAAGCAGGCCTGGCTGTGGACAGATGACGTGAAAGCCAAAGTTCGAGAGAAGAAGTCGCTTTATCACGTGTTTCTCGGTGAAAAGACAGCCGATAACTGGCGGAAGTACCAAGAAGCGAAGAAAGCTGCAAAGAAGGCCGTGGCTGTTACAAAAGCCACTCATTATGGAGATGTCAACGAGAAGCTCGAGTCGCGTGATGGTGAGCGGTATCTGTACCGACTCGCTAATAATCGCCATCGCCAGACCGAGGACATCGAGAAGTTCTTCGGCATCAATGATGAGAACGGTCATCTTCTCACGGACCGCAAGAAGGCATTGAAGCGATGGCGCGATTACTTTGAGGAAATCTCTACGGTAGAATTTCCTCATCCAGCCATCCCCTCAACGGCTCCAACCCACGGCCCCGTTCAGAAGATCACCGTGAAGGAGATTGAAGCGGCTTTGAAGAAGATGAGGCCAGGCAAAGCGACTGGGCCCGATGACGTGGCAGCTGATTTATGGAAGTCCAAGTACTGGTACCCTGCTGAGTGGTTGGCGAAGTTCTTTAATCAGGTTGTGGCGGAGAAAAAAATGCCTGAGTGTTGGCGCCAAAGTACGACGATTCCGATTTGGAAGAAGAAGGTCAGTCCAGCAGACTGCTCCAATTACCGTCCGATTCGCTTGCTTTCGCACAGCATGAAGATCTTTGAGCGAATTGTCGATGGACGAATTCGGGACATCGTCCAGCTTTCCAGCAATCAGTGCTGCTTCGTGGCTGGCTGTGACACCGTTGATGCCATACACGCCGCCCGCCTCCTGATAGAGAAGCATCGCGAGAAACAGAATTCGGTGCATATCACCTTCCTCGACTGAGAGAAAGCCTTTGACCGCGTACCGCGTGAAGTGGTATGGTACGCCTTGCGACATCGTGGAGTTCCTGAAGAGCTCATAAAGTGGGTGCGAATTCTCTACTCTTGTCCAAAGAGTCGAGTTCAAGCTGCTGCTGGGACCTCGATGGAGTTTCCCATCTCTGTCGGAGTACACCAGGGTTCTGCGCTTTCCCCACTCCTCTTTGTTGTCGTCATGGATGCCATCACACGAGATCTTCAGAAGCCCGTCCCCTGGGTGTTGCTTTATGCTGATGACGCAATGCTCGCTAGCGAAGATAAAGATGAACTCGAGCGAGAGGTGCAAGCTTGGTGTGATCGCTTGGAGCGGTTTGGACTCAAATTGAACGTGAAGAAGACCGAATATCTAACGACGGACGTTACTGAGTCCAGCTTCATCAAGGTTAACGGCGTCGAGCTCCCACCACTTCGGTCTTTAAGTACCTGGGATCAGCAGTCACGTCTGACGGCAAACTGATGATTGAAGTGAATTCACGCGTGAGTGCAGCTTGGTCCAAGTGGCGCTCGTTGACTGGCGTGCTCTGCGATAGGAAGATCCCAGAGCACCTGAAGTCGAAGATTTACAGAGCCGTCGTGCGGCCAGTAGCAATATACGGCGCTGAGTGTTGGCCTGCGACTAAGGAAGTTGAAACGCGCCTCAGCGTCATGGAGACGAAGATGCTGCGCTGGACGGCAGGAGTTACGCGCATGGACCGCATCCGAAACGATGCTATTCGGCAGAAGTTCGGTGTCGCGCCGATAGCTGACAAGATGCGCGAAGCTCGCTTGCGATGGTACGGCCACGTTCTGCGTAGAAAGGAAGGCAGCGTCCGCAAGATAGGCCTTAACTTCGAGGTATTTGGAAAGCGGCCTAGAGGGCGTCCGAAGCAGCGCTGGTTAGATACGTTACCTGCGGACTTGATGATTACTGGTGTTTACCCTGATGTAGCGCTGGATCGGGAAAGGTGGCGTCATAACACCAGAATAGCGGACCCCGCTACGATGCGGGACAAACGCTGAAGAAGAAGAAGAAGAAGAAGAAGAAGAAGAAGAAGAAGAAGAAGAAGAAGAAGAAGAATGCGATTGAAACATTTCTCTTGACAAGGTCACCAAACTTTATTGGAATTGTTATGTGACGTCCCTGTAGATCAAATAAAGATAAAAAAATAAGAAGCAAGGTAAAAGATCGGCTAATCCATCTCATCCTGGGACGCGCCACGCAGCATAATTCTACTGTGTATCACGGAGGCAGTACGTACGTGTATTCAACTTATGCGGTGACCTACGATGATCAATCGAAGGAAAAGTCAGTGTTTTATCCTTTCCAGCTGAATCTGATACCACTGACGATGGAAACTTTGATGGCCTAGGCGAAAAAATCAAGATCCTCGATACCGGATGCGCGCGGCAGCCAGCACCTAATCCTAGTGCGCGTCTACACATTCCGTAAACCAAGTAGGTGCTCAGAACCTATTCTCAGTAACGTGCAGGACACGAATTCATGACGCATCCCATGTGGCTTGACTAATGTTTTCATTCCTTTCTATCCTTTACTCTCAAGAAAATATCACGTTTTGTTTAAAAGTTCTCTTGGCAGGCGCATTGTTTACATGAAAACCATATGATGCGGAAATAACGTGGATGATTATATGTATCGCTAAGATTTAGCAATGTAATAGTTTGCAGAAGGACTCGTATTTGTTTATGATATATTCGATTCTTACCGAAACAGGGCGCTTTTGTCATCAAACTGAAGATCTTTGAAGTTAAAAATGCTGTCTTCAAAACTACGCTGGACACTGTATGAGAAAAGCAAGCTTTCGATTCAAAAACAACTTAAGTTGACTTTTTTACAATTGCAGTCCCAAAAAAGTGCACGCAGGATTTGAATTTTTACAAATTCTTATTGCTTTATCCTCACAAATGGTTTTAAGCCTATTTTGAAGTGCAGAACAAGGAAAGTTTTGGGTACATTGCGTGAAGAGATCGCACCATTCGCATATCCAGCAAGTGCTGCAGGTGTTTCTGTTTATACTCTACTATTTTTGTTACACTCGTGATTAGTGCGAAACACTTCGCAAGCAGAAAGCTTGGTGTGTATCAAAGAATGAAGGAGAATGCTCGCAAAGTGCTAGAGGAGTGCACAGCGTGCACAGTATCTCTCCTAGAAGCAAAACAAAAAATTCGTGCTCCTCTGAACTTTAGAAATGACAGTTCCGCATCGATAGGTAAAAGAATAAAAATTCTCCAAAAATTCCAACATTGCCTTCCCTGCTTTTTTGCAGGCCAATTAATTGTGAAATTTCAATAAAAGTTATAGGCAGCCTTTAAAGTGGAAATTTTATTTTCCCTTTCTTGTAACACGCCTAATTCCAACTGGTAGGCGTTCGTTTTGATTTGTTTAAGCTAATTTCAAAGGTGTGAAATTGTACGAAAAAGTGGCATAAATTGATTATTTTGAATGCGCTATGCATTTCACTTCCATACTACGCTCTGAAAGCTGTCCTATTCTCTCAGAAAGGCCTCCCCAAATGCTTACAACAGAATTATTGTATACGAAGAGGGAGCTCATTGAAGCAAGCTGTGAGTAGTGAGCTCAACGAGGCTTAAGGGGCACGTCAACATTACGAGGGTTTGTTGATGACCACACAACTACAATTTCGGTGATTTTTGTCATTAAATAAATAATAATTTCGAAATTCGAAATTATTCGAAAATAATTTCGAAATAATTTCGAAAAACGCTCAGTAGATTTCTCTCCTAGCGGATCTACAACAAGTTCTCGAAGTCCTTACAGTAGAGCGGCAGAATTTAGTAGTAGCGACGAGCAGAGCGACGAGCAGAGCGACGTGCTGAGACTAATCATATACAGAGATTAAGATTAAAAGGAGAAAGAGATTAAAAGGATCAGTGGCATTCTTGCTGCTTATAACTTTATCCGTGATCGATTCTGATTATCTTACCTCAGCTGTTGTAAGATGTTAGGAGAATATTCTACAGCTTCAATGGTCTGTATTGACGCCGGCCTGGTCAGCGCTTTTCACCGTGCCAATTTAAGAAAGTCACGATAATCACCGTAATTCTAGGCTTCTTAACAAAATTTTTTACTTCTAAATAGCGAAAACTGCTCAGATAGAAAGCTTGTCGAAGGATTCCCAATTGCATGACGTATGTAAAGCAGAGATTGTTCACAAGGATAGGCCAGCGAGCTGAGAGATCAGCGCAAAAAATGAGACCTTGTCAGTGTGTGCTGTGGGAACGCTGACCGCATTTCAGATGTAGCGAATTCAGTCCAAGTGATTGATGCCCGTGAAAACGCCCGGAGACCTCACATCAAATCTGAATTCCCATCCACAGAAGCGACATGCGACACATCGCCTCGAAACCAACTCGGCTCCCAGATGAAATTCGCTTCGGAACTATCGATCGAGCGAAAAAAGGAATTTGTCGGCGCCGCTATGAGCGACGATTTGTCGGAGGGCAAGAAGTTGCCAGCCGACTGCGACGACGATGTGGATCGCGGACGGACGGACACGCGGCGCATATGACGAAGGGTGGAATATTCGCCGCAATTTTCACCGATTTTCACGTGATCGCGTCACAGAGAATGGGTGACGGACGACGTCTTGTAATTCGAGTGGCGGAAATGCAGCTGTGGGTGGGTAGTCAGGATAGTGTGCTCATCCCCTTCTGAATCAGTCACTCCTTAATCTGCTTAAGTAAAAACAAGAGCGAATAATGGCAGGAGAACGAGAGGGCTTGCGACGCTCGCTGTGCTGTCAGAGGTGATGCAAAAGAAAAACTTTCGTAGAAACAATTCCTATTGGATGAGCCATACCTTCTCAGCCATACCAAAGCATGAAACGGTAGCGATATGGAGAACTGATTGTTTCCTGAGTGGGTTTAACTGATAGACAGTGTTTCAACATTTAACAATTGTCGGCACCGCCACATCGCACTGACCAATGGAACTGACCACTAGATCCTATCAATTTAGGTCATTTTCAAAAAGCGCTTCTGGTAGATGCTTAATCAAATGGTGTCAGTGGTGGTGCAATTACAGTTACAGCCGTAGCCTTTTCGTAAATGCCGAAAAGTCGCATTTTCGCCGCTTCTTCGGCCATTCAAAATTAAATATTTGAGCAAACAAGTACATTTTTGAGCTTAGCAGCTCAAATTCTATCAGATAGCTTGAAAAGTGTTTGAAATTTCAAAACTCAACCGAATTTCCCTAAATTTAATTTTACTTCCAAAATCATGCTCAGTTGCGATGGACGATTTCTCCGTCACAAACCGTCGCATGCTCATAATTCCTCTAATTTTAGGCGTTTTGAGAAACTGTCAGCACACTTCGTTCGTCTCCTTGAGATCAACACAAACCGTTTGGAGGATTTTATCGGAAATTCCATTCCGCCCTACTCAGGAATTGCCGTACTCTGTTCAGGGAGACTTTGGAGTCTGCCGTGGACAATTCATTTCTGATAAATCCTCCAAACAGTTCGAAGCAGTCTCGAATGCTTTAAATTTTCCAGTAAGGGAAGACAGAAGTGGAAAGGACATGCTATCGCGCACTTGATTGATTGGTTCGATCCTATGTGCATTGTGCACGGCGCACTCTCGGAGCATATCTGGCATGACAAAGCACTGGCGACGTATGCCATGCTTGAGATACTCCGAAAGAACGCATGTCCTGGGAGATAAGCTGCTGCAATCGTAAAGAGTCTGCAAAGAGTCCCAGTCATTTTTGCCCCCACCCCCCACAGCGAAAATGCGGTGGTCTGGTAAAGCTGTATACATTTTGTGTAGGCCTCGAAAAGGCGAATCGAACTGTGCCATCCGTTTATAAAAAACGTTTCTAAAATTAGAAAAATTGTGAGCATGCGGTGACTTGCGGCGGAAAACTTGTCCGTCGCAATGGAGCACGATTTTGAAAGTAAAATTGAAATTTGGGGAAATTGAGTACTGTTGACTAAGGAGCTCACCCCGTTTGCTGATTTTTTGCGATCTGACGCCAGGTAATGATAGTGAGGAGATGGTGGCAAGAAGGGAGAGTCCCACTCGCCCAATCTGCCTCCATCCTATGAGACATGAGAGATCTGACAGAGAGGCTATGAGACAGCTTCTTGGCTGCTATCCTAAAGGGTGGCTAGGGTTGTACCACCTCCATTATCCCTCGATCCAGCTCTACCTTCTTAGACCTCTGTGGTTTGAAAGTGATCCATTAGCGAATACCCTCTCTAAATTCCGTTGCTTTTCCAGGCTCTGACGAAGGTGATTGCGCAGAAACATTTGCCTTTTACTTTACTTCCCCAATATGTGGACAATTTGCTTGAAATTTTATAAAATTTCTACTTTAAAGGAAAAACATGTTTCAGAGCTTGTTTTAAGGAGTAGAAAGGCAACCAGTTTTTAGCATGAAAAGAAGAGATTGCGCCATGCCCTCGTCCAATACATCGCGAATTTAATTCAATTGATAGCAAAATTTCTGTTAGCATGAGCCTGTTTGCTTGGGCCACACCTGTGAACGATACAACAAACAAGGGGGACGAGCGTTCTACCCCCTTGTCTCCCTGGCCCGCCCACCCCCAACCCCCTGGGCTTGCTCGAGAGTCAAATGGCTGCCTTAGGAGATAGTGGAGACGCAGACATTTGCCACGCCTCTGTTTAAAGGGCGGAGGGTAGAACGCCACTCCGCCAACAAACAACACACATATTCCCACCTTGATGCTTCACGAAGGCAGTATTTGCACTATCAATCAAAAATAGCGATGAGCTTTTAGAGTGCATGGCGCGATCTCATTTTTTACCGCACTAAATGACTGCTGCGCTTTGAAACAGAATTTAATACAATGCTTTTTCTCGAAAAATAAAAATTTTGAAAAATTATTATGCTCTTTTAGGCAGCTGAACCAACAAGCTTCAAAGAAAGTTATACAAAGTATTCCTTGAACCAAGAATTGTTCTAATAATGTTGGAGAGCCTGTAGTTTAACCTGAAAAAAGCTCTTTTCGATTTGGAAGACGTTCACTTTGATTTCAGGAGATTTCGGAAGAAAATGATTTCAGAAAATCTAGAAGAGTGTCCAATTTGACGTGAAAGTGTTCAATTTGATTTGAAAAGTGTCCGATCCATCATCCTTCGTAGACGCCAAGGTAATAGAAAATGAAGTGGAAGAGGCTAGATGTATGCAGTTCTCCTGATCCAGTGGCAGATGGCCCTCCACACTGCCTGAGTTCGGTCTCCGAACAATGCTCGAAAACGGCGGAGGTACGCCCCACTTCCGTTAGCGGAAGTTGCGAAGGACCCCTCACCCTGTGATTCCACTCTCGATTTCCAGCTGGTACAGCCGGTAAACAATGCCTGTGCATCGCGATTGTTTGGTTGTGGAGAGATGCATCTGCGCAAAGAGGATCTACCTTTAACGAGAGGCGTGATCATGCCTTAAAACACCCTTGATTATGAACGGGATCATGTCCCATGCAACCTGCACAGTTCTATTTTGGTGGGGAACCAAAAGTTGCAGTAGGAATCCACAGCTGAATAGAACCCTCGAAGAGTGAAAACAGTTAAATCTCCTCGAACGACTAAAAAACTCCATTTTGAAATCGCGTACATAAAGGATATACTACGACGCTAGCCATTCTCTCCGCGGGATGCGCCACGCGTTCTATCGTGGAGGCAGTTTGAAGTGTATTTAGGCTCAGCGGTTGCTTACGGTCGTCACTTGACGGAGAAGTCAGCGTTTTATGCTTCCCAGACTAGTCTGGTATCAACTCACCGGTGCAGGAGGAATGGTAAGCTTGCCTGGCCTGGGCGGGATCCGATCTAATCGTAAGAACCGCGAATCGGGGTGCACGCTAGAGCCGGAGCCTTCTCCGACTGAGTCCATTTTAGAGATACTGCCGTGAAACACAAAAAGTGTACACAGCGATAATCAAACAATTTCCCACTATGCGATCCCCTCTGTTAGGTATCCCACCTTGTGGGCCGTCGAGAAGAGAAAGACTGCAAGGCGAGTTACTTGAGACCACATATACTGGTGTGTGTTTTAGTCTCTACGAATAATGTCTAGCCCAAGCAAGACGCGACGAACAGCGCCTCATTTCAATGGTTTCTTGAGTACATGGATAGTTTCTGCACTAGCAGGTTTTTTTCGTCGCTAAAAAAGCTCCACATGCTCTTTGGGTATGACTCGAGATGGCTCTTGCCACTTTGGAAGCTCCTCAAGGGCGATTTCCATGAAACCGCGATATAGCGCATATGGGAAGCATTGGGAATTCCGGCGGTAATCAGGATTTCACAAATCGACTTCCGTACCACTTCCGGCGGGGCATTAGTCCGGAAACACTTGAACGCTGTCTGGTTGGAAGGCGGACGGGAAGGTAGACATATAGCACTTCAAGGCCTGCTTGGCCGCTAATAGAATGCCGCTCACTTCGCGCGGTCAAAACAACAACAACAACAAAACAACAACGCTTTGCGACGGGTTAATCCATTACAAATATCACATGCTCATAACCGCTTCAGTTTTAAGTTCTTCGAGAAAAGGTTGGCACTATTCGCTTCGTTCCTGATCTACACAAACATGTACACAATTTCCTTGAACGCCGCAATTTCGCCGCGATTTCATTATGATGTAATTTCCGAAATTTTCAAATCATGTTTGCCTTCTTGAGCAGAGACCAGCCTCCAAAATTGACGACTTTCACTTTCACCCCACTTTTAGCCGGAAGAACGTTAGCCTCTAACAAACAGTGCAGTAAGAGCAAGGGTGCTTGGAAAACGCTCGCGAGTGAAATTTCGTCGTTATAGAGAGCAGCTGCAACGGGAGATTGATAGGATCGATTCTATATGCATTGTACACGGCGCACTCCAAAGGCTCGCAGGACAGATTAGAGCAAATCCTAAGTATGACGGCCCGGAATTGCTTATAAAACTGTTCAAACTCTTCGAAATTGTCTCGAAATAGTCATGAGCAATTCGGGGCCGTCATACTTATGATTTGCCCCAATCTGTCCTGCAAGCCTTCGGAGTGTGCCGTGTACAATGCATATAGAATCGAACCTATCAATCTCCCGTTGCAGCTGCTCTCAATAACGGCAAAATTTCTCGCGCGAGCGTTTCTAAAACACCCTTGCCCTTACTGCTTTGCTTGTTAGAGGCTAACATCCTTCCGGCTGAAAGTGTTAATTTTGGAGACAGGTCACTGCTCAAGAAAAGAAACCTGACTCAGAAATTCCAGATATTGCAGCGTAAGTAATCGCGGCGAAAATGCTGCTCCACGTATTCCAGAGAGAGAGAGAGAGAGAGAGAGAGAGAGAGAGAGAGAGAGAGAGAGAGAGAGAGAGAGAGAGAGAAGAAGAAGCGCAGTTGATATGCTTTTGCTCACTCTATTGATAGGTTCGATTATGGATCCATCGTTCACGGCGCACTCTGTAACATCCCTGGTGTGACAAAGCACTGGCAACGCGCGCCATGCTGCCGTGAGAAATAAGCTGAACGCGTAAGAAATGGTTGGCGACAGTTTATTCCGCCTCAAACCGTTTTTTCTCTAGCTTTCGGCTGTTCTGAATAATTGGTCGGCATTAAGTGGGACGTACATCGTTGTAAAACTCATTTTATGTAAGTAGGTTCCTTAATAATAGCGCTTTCTTAGCATTGTAATGATGGTAACGGAGTCGACGTCATTTATTTCGATTTCTCTAAAGCCTTCGATAGGGTCTCGCACTCGAATTTGATTGAGAGACTTGGGCGATGTTAGTTCAAATGGCGAATAAAAACTGTTAAGCAATTTAGTAACTTTCGGAAAACTGGGACCAATTAAGGCAGGACCATTTTCAAGGATCACGTTCTTCTTGGAGGTTAACGCGCAAGTGTTCACGGATCTGCTTCGAGCGTACCACACCGGTCACTTCACTTCTCTTAGGAAGTTTTGCCAAAAGAAACACCGCATTGTACCCAGACGCACAGAAATACCTAAAAACGGTGAAAAAGCGTTGAAACCAGGTTTCGTCCTCGCTGACATGTTAGGGAAGCAAAGTCTGCGGGTTTGAGTCACGTCTGTGGAGAAGGCACGAATCGAACTGCCTAACACATTGCAGCATACAGACACATGCAGTGGTAGTCCTAGCAAAACAGTTTGAGACAAAGTCAGCTGGCGTAGAAAGCGCCTAACCTTCAACTGGTAGGGAAATAGCCACGGACAGATTGGCGGCTTTTAAAGGCGTAGGTTACCGTGGTTTCGGCACCCATCTGCCGTCCTCTCAGGTTGGAATAAATCATGGTCGCGTGAGACAATTTCCCGAAACGCCTGCAGTTTTCACATCAGGACGAAAAATCCGATTCGAATCATGTGCAACGTTCATCTAGAAGACGTCACATCCAGCTATGTGAACCTCGAACGAAGTGCTTGTGGAGAGATCCAAACACAACGTAGTCACCAGCTCCATCGAACGTTAAAAACTCAATATTCGTTTAGACCAAATCAACCCCGAATTTTGCTCTTCTGCGATCGAATTCTCAAAACGAGTAGAATATTTTTGAAGGCCGATGATAAGATCTATTAAGCTGTTAAGTATCACTCTAAAAAATGTTTAAAATCCTTAATGCTTAAATCGATTCCATAATGTGGTTGTATCCCATATTTACCTTATGATGCGAAGAGAAGTCTCTTGCTTTCGTCAATAGATATGCAACGAAACCGTGCATCGAACGGTAATTGGCTAGCAAAAGACTTAAACAAAAATTATTTCGAAAATCTTCGCCGCTGAACTGACAGCTGCGACTTTTCGCGGGACTGCCATTTTCAAGTGGCTCGATGAAATGGATAAATTGCTTATAAGCTTTACAAGGCTAGTCTAGTCTTTGCAAAATAGTTCTATGTATCCTGTCTTCTTCGTTAAAGTTTAGTGCGCTTCTCTCATTTGCTTTTCCAGCAATACGGTTGACACAACAAATTTACAGTAGGACTATGTAGATATGAGTGGGGGAGAAGAAAACACCTATCAAAAGTTTTAAAAGGGAAATGGTTTCCACAAAGTCAGTGATCATCATGGAGATGAATTTACACCGTGCACAACTTGTGCAGTAATAAAAAAAATGAATAAAAAATAATGTATATGGACTTTTCCGTTACAGTTTAAAGTCTGCAGTTTACTACATTTATTATTACATCTGCAAAAGGCAAGTGTTTAAAAAACATATCTACAACAAAAATAGGGAGTAATTCAAATGACATAGATTAGCATGCAAGAGCGAAGCGCCAAAATGACCATGAGAATGGTAAGCACTTTCGAATGCGAAGGATTGAAGCTTAACAAAGACTTGCATGACTGAACTGACGGGCAAATGGCGTTCGTTACCAGAAGAAAATTTCCTTCATTCAGTTCAGCTGCTAAAGCTTCTAAGTTGAACTCTCGTTTGCGACAGAAGTCGAACCTTCAGCGACAGCAGAAGCCGTTCCCTGCTGTGTCTTTGGGCAATACTAAAGCTCGAAAGCGATCGAGCAACGTCAGCGAAGTGCAGAAAACTCTGCGACGCGGCTTTTCCCGATCTAATAGCTTTATTCACAATGGCCACATCATACAATGTGGCTCCTCATTTGAAAGACGCAAGTTAATCAGTGTGAGATATCCATGTTTCACAGCATTCGTCGGTTTTTCTGGGAGTTGAACGACGTCAAGAAATATCAAGCCGCCTTAGCAATTAAGAGGAAGAATGATAAAAGTTTCGGTAGGAGTGGCTGTGCAGCGAAAAGTAAAATTTCAATGGTAGCGGTTGATGTTCAACCGAGAAGAGCAGAAAGAACGCGATTCTCTCGAGAAAAGCAGCTGAGAGTTGAGGGTTGGCAAGGGCAACACACCCACTTGGCACATGATTACGTCCTTCAGCGTCGCACAATGAAGGGGATAATTAGCCGTGACAAACCAAGCTACGCCCTCGTTTCTCCGACGAAGTGCAGTGATACGGATAAATAGCAATCCGTCGGGAACTGCGAGTATTTTCTAAAATTCTGCAGAATTATATGAGATGTAGGTTCAAATAAATAGTCAAAATATATGGATAAAAAGGGATAATGGTGGTAGGATTAATGTACACCAATATGAACAGGGATGAGCCAAATAATCTACCTATCCGTAATGCTGTGGACCGCACAGTTGAAGATACTGTAGTGATGCTCTAGTCGTTGCGTGCAGGCCAAGTAGAAGTTCCTGTCCTGGTCCTGCACAGGTCAACAGAGCCTTCGGGAGTTGGTGATTTGGTACCAGGGATGGCTAGGTGGGGTATCGCACCGACAAGACAATGGATGCTCACCGCAAGTTATTGTATAGGCCACATAAAGGATAAAAGGGTAAGGAACGGCGTAACTCAATCATCTTTGAGATGCGCCGCGCATTCCATTTCTGCGGAATGACGTGGAGGCGATTTGAATGCGTTCTTGGCCAGTTCATCGCAAGTCAGTCAGCTCATTCACCCACGTTACTTCCGTGTGAACTTTGTTCCTCGAAGAGGAATGCGTGGCGCATTCCCAAAATAGATTGAAACCCCGACTTACATATACGCCAACACCACTCCTTTATCTTATTGCTGTGCAGGTAGATTGAGAGACTTCATGCGCAAATAACGAACAAATAAATGACTCCCCTTTATAGGTAAGTATTTAATAATAATTAGTGGGAATGCACTAAGCAATTATAGGATCGTCTGAGCGAGAAAAGTCAAAGCAAAATATAAGTGAACAAATTCGTACGTTCGCGTGCGGGTGCCTTCTTCAGGTGCTATCAAAATGTAACACATCACTATGGAGAATGGGTCAATGAAACAGCGGAACACGTTGAGGAAAAGGCGGGAAGGTGTCGATGGCATGGCTTACACCACTCATCACAGCTATCCGAAATGAGCTACAAGGGGAAACCGTCGGTCGGTCCTGCTGAAGAGGGGCGAAATTCTCGCCGCTGCCTAAGCAAAAACTCAAACACGCCGCTGGTCGTCGCTGCCGCGTATTTGCATGCAATTCCGAACAGCGAAGAACCGCAACGAAAATGCGGCTGTTCTCACGTTGCTGCCGGTGCGCAGGTAAACAGCAGTCGATCAAGGCGTAAGATACGGTATGGTCTCTTGTCATCCGGGGTGCTATGTGCGCAGGGGATCGTTTCTTGGCTTGCCGCAGCCATGGCGGCGAGTAGGTTCGAACAAATCAGCCTGATCCACAACATGCAGGTCAGATGGCAGTCTGGGTCACAAGGGGGTCAGACAACCGTGGTGTCTTTTTTCATCATGGTTGATATGCCGTCTGTTATCATGTCAGCGCTCATCCTCTGTTTCAGAGACTTCCCTTCTTCATGGCCATTAACAAGAAAGAAGACCGACAGAGATGCTCCATGCATTCCATGTATTTCTGTGTAAGATCGTGGAGCGAATATGTTGAGAGTTTGCCCTTTAAAGCCGTTTTCTTAGACATCTCTTAAACACTAGTCAATGTTCTACTTCCTGCAGAAGTTTACTAACGAGTATATTCCGACGATGAAGACACGGAGGCCTCTCTGGTCCAGGGCGCTATCGAACCCAAAACTGATTAAGTGACCCAAATCATTTTAAGCCTTCTCGCCTGCCGTTCATACTCGCAATTCTTATTGGTATCTCCTATTTGTGTATGGAACAAAACCAAGGAAATGAATCAGTTTTTAATCACCGAATATTACCATGGAAACGGGATGAATTGTTCCAGGAAATTTTTTTACGTTGTCGTCTGTCGCCTGAAGTTGTTCTGTACGGCAGGTAAGCGTCGGATAGCACTATCCGACAATGTCGCGAAACGCATGGATAATTTCTCAAATTTCTTGCCTTGATCCAAGCTACGCTACTCTATGTATAAAACGTAACCTCACTGACATATAATCAGAATGCATAATTGGTCAACCACAGCGATATAACCTGAAAAAAGCAAAAAGAAAATAACCTAAAAAAATAAAAATGGATATCACTAATAGTTGGATTATTTTTTCACTTATTTATTTGTTCATGACGTGGACCAAGACCACACGTGAAAATAATGTTGAAAAGCAAAACCAACGAACTCAATCAAAAACAAATGCGACTGAAGGCACTCATTGCACAAGTGAAAGTAGTTCCTTGAAAACCATGCAGAGGTAAACCTAAGACTTCCTGATTTGCACTCAAAATGTGACTGAACTCCATTAAGTTTATGTGGGTGAAGCAGCTTTCTCGGGCTCGCTTCCCTTTTATGTCCCTGTCAGTCTAGAGCCAAAAATGTAAAGTGGGTTTATAGCGACCCTATGTACCTGTGAGTGCTTTAAGCATTATTAAGGAGGTAAGCTCTTTTGCATAACTACAAGTTCATATTTATTAATACTTTCATTCTGACCCATAGTTTCTAGGCGTCGAACAAATACCAGCTAGTTTGCTTTAGTATGCAGGTGATTTTCACGGAGCCACCCTAGTTCTTAAAAATATATTTCTATAAATTTTAGGGGTACTTGTGAAGCAAAGAGCCCGTGGTGCCGTGGGGTTGCCGGGAAACATGTTAACGCGGCAAACCCACGAGGCCGATACTTATGAAGCACCCGTCCTCGGATGCAGTGGGTTGCGGCGTTTCTGTTGCCGCTGCCGCGTTAACGTGTTTCCTGGCAGTCCCAAGGCATAACTGGCCCTCTACTTCATAAGTACCATTTTAGGATATCCGTTTTTAACATGCCACTCAGAATTTCGAAACCAGCCCATACATCCTTGGCTATTCTGCGAGATTCCAGAGAATCAATCCAATGTCTTCGTTCTGTAAAACGAGTGAGGCGAGGTAATGTAACTGAACCCATTCAGTCTCACGTAAAACTTCCCTGTGAAATTTCTTTCCGAATTCTCGAGCACAAGAATGCTTTTCTTTCTATATAATGGCAGAACTCTAAATTTGCCCTCTCCTCTAATGGTCGTACATATGATTTGTAGGCGCACACTACAACGTATTTATCATCTATTACAAGGCATCCAAAAGTAAGCTACTTAGGATAAAGAATGAAGGACGGCGTTACTCCCTTTTGGGATGCGTCACGCTTTCTACATCCACAGGACATGGGTTCGATTCGGATGAATATTTGATCTATAGAATGACTTTGGCGCCAGCCGATGAACAATTCAGCACTTTATCCTTCCCAGACAACTTTGTTACCAATCTACGACCACGGAGGGAAAGAAGGGTTGGTTGGCCTGGGCGACAAATCTGAACCAGGGTCCTGGTGTCGGGTGCACGCGACAGTCGACTCCTCCTCCGACTGCGCTCATGCGCCCTACAAGGTAATTCGGCTAGACCGCAAGACCTTACTGCAAGCTGCTCCGCCGTTTCAGAAAAAAAGCTCGTTGTTGTAGTGGGAACCTTATCCACTGTTTTCGACATCTAAATTTCAATTTTTACCGTTTTAAGATAAGGTAACGAAAACGTAATAAAAAATAACGTCTAAGGGAACTACACCGCACTGGAAAATTTGAAGAAGGTATTCCACATCAAGAGAATGACTGTCTGAAATTTAACAGACGATGACATTGTAATGCTGGCGTCCATAAATAGTTTGGAAACTCGCTCTTTGGAAATAATAACAAAAACGCCATTACATGTTGGATTAGTTACGCCATTAGTTACGCTATGCAGCATGTTGTTACTATTACATTGCATAAAATAATATATGCAAATATCATACGCAAACAAAATAACTCATGTGTAAACACATTCAGCAGTACAAAAAACAGCGGAAAAACAACAAAAAGTAAGCAACTTTCTAAAAAAAGGTAACTACATAAAGGAAGGTACAAGCAAAGACAGCTCAATAAAAATATATCGAAATGTTCTGTGTCAATGTATTAACCCCTATAAAGTGGTAATATGGTATCCAATGTCAAGTAGAAACAAAAACATCGTACAGAACATAGCGCAATACACTTCATGTGTACAAAAGCGCGTAAAATCCCCACCGATTCTGAATCTAAATCTAAGTTGTAAGCTTTGGAAGTCTGGAAGAACTCACGAAAGGTGTTCTGCGACGCTTCGGAGAGCAGCTCATATTGTTGGGCGGTGAGTCGAAACAGCGACTGCCACGCTTCGGCAGCGGCCGTCGAGGAGCTCATCTGAAACGATTCCTGCCCTAATGATTTTGTGAAGGAATAGGGCTCGAAATAAGAAGAGCGAATCGGAGCGACGAGGCCACACGTTGCGTTTACCATGCTTACGAAGGCTTCGTACGGCCCCTAGGGACCCAGCCACTTGTCACATTGACGAACAGCTGGAGCATCGAGAACAACAGGAACCTTGCCGCGGTTTCTCCTTTTCAAAATAATACTTGTAGAATGGAAAACAAGGGGAAACTGTGGGATCGTATGCTGACAATAAGGTGCACTTTGAAAGTGAAGGATTTTTGTTGGAGCCCAGATGACGTCCGTTTGCCTGCCGTTCAACAAAACCGGTGTCTTTCGACACGCTATATTCGCCTCAGAGAATGAAAAATATGGAGCCGCCTAAACGGTCATTAGTCAACCCTGACCTGTATGAATCAAACAAGCTGAGTAACAGTTCAGCCCATTGAGGATTGACAGTCGGACGTTACCTATCATAAAAATCACTCATTCATATGTACAGTCATATATGGGAATTGCTGCAACTCTATTCGCGTTTGCGTGAAAAGAGCAACAAGCAGCTCGCTGGATCACCGTCCCTGCTGAGCAGGGGTGTGCGTAACTACGATTTACGATTTACGATTTTACGATTTACGGTGATTTTTGGCAAATTTTTCACGATTTACGACATTTTGGGTCGTAAATCGCAAATTTTCGTAAATGTGATCTTCGGTCTACGGATGAGAAACGTCCACATAACGTGAAACAATTCGGATCATAACGATGTACCCACTTTTAAAGACTTCCTTCATAGCTCACTGCTATTTTCTATTTATATTTTTTATGTTCTGCTGTGGTGCTATGACAGAACAACGCAGCTTTGCGGATAGGCCGCTCGAGTTAATTATTGGCAATGGAACTGGGCTAGCCTTTCCTCTGATCACACTCTAATTCCCTGAGAGCATTTCGTTCCACTTCACAGAAAGGCATGAAAATTCTCCTTGCACTGGAATGAAGATGATCACCTGCTGAACCATATTCTATGTATGCTGCAACCACCGCCTAGTCAAATTGTAACCGCAACCGTTTGTATCGTCGAATGACGGTCTTTCATTCCACAAGTTGTGGTTGCCTTCGAAAATGGTAAAGGACAACGCATGACGTTAACCAGTCCTTTTTGAGATGCGCCATCCACTCTTTCTACCTCTGTGGGATACTGTAGAGGTCATTTGAGTGTGGGTTTGCCTTATGGAATGAATTTCGGTTGCCGCCGATGTAGAGGTCAGTGTTTCATCCTTCCCAAGCATATAGCTACCAATTCACAACCCAGCAGGTAGGAAGATTGGCTGCCCGTGGTAGGATCCTAATCAAGAACTGTTCTGGAGCACGCGTTAGTCATCCTCCTCCGACTTCTCTACCTTGGGTTTTCCTATATGTTTAAAATGCGCCTTGTATGAATCATTTAAGCCACTTTCAATCCAAGCTGCACCTTGCTCCTCAACTTTACTTCTAAAGAATGCCACTCAAATATCTTCGTTTATAATTTTAACTCAAAAATCCGACTATGATGAGTGTCCAAAAATGTGATCATACTCTTCCAATCGTCACACAATTCTTTCCCGTCTGCTACAAAAATGCTGTTGTACTATTCAAAATGTGAGAAGGCTTAGAACTTTAGATGTGTCATACCATAGAAATGTGCCATGCGCTCACTCAGTAAGGGATGCTTGGATTATTTGTGCAAATACTGTCTTGGTCGAGTTGGCCAGCGATCAATTTTTTTTGGTTTTGGATGGAGTGGTTTTTGTTGGTTTATTCGGAGTTATTGCGGTTGTTTCTACAAAGTCATAGTTTTATATGCAAGCCATTGGCTAGTAGAATGATAAACATTTTTTAACGTCCAAGCAGTGTAAGCTTTTTATTTGGGCACCCTGTATAGGCACCTTTTAAGATAGCGTTTTTGAACAAGAAGTTTATTTTGGTTTTCCAAAAACTTGTCCAGCTTGATTTGAAAGGTGCTAGTTGATTTTAATGGCTTCCATCTTAATTTGGAAAGTGTCCAGCTCGAGCTGAAAAGTCTCAAGAAATTACAGTTAGCTTCGGTTAGCTTGAACATAGTAGAAAAATTAGATGGTTGGTTTACGATTTACGATTTACGGCGATGTTTTCGTAATTACGATTTACAATTTACGAAATTGTGGATTTCATTTACGCACACCCCTGCTGCTGAGTCATGTATATTATACAAATATTATTATATTATACAAATACAAACCTAGCATAATCGAGCCATACTCTCTTAGTGCAAAAGCGTTGGGCTGATTTTCAAGAAACTCTGCATTATGAAAAAACATCTTTCTTCTGCTATAAACTGATTTCAAGTTCCCTATCGAATTTCGACTAAGCGTAGGTATGCGCAGAAGTTTCCAGATCCGTGATTAGGTTACAGGGGTGTGTAGTTTTCTAGACTTTTTTCGGATATGGCGTCAAGGTCAAGTGGACCGGATTAGGCGGAAATGGTCGTCACAATTATCTGAAATGACGTCTAATTATCTGAATATGGAGGGCTCTACTAGGTGAATGATATTGGCCGTCGTAGCAATGAACAAGGTTTTTGCCCTCCTTTATCCCTGAATTAGCGTTTCCGGTGAAAAAAGAACGTTTTTTTAAAACCTACTCAGTCCATAGGTATACATATTATTGCAACCAAAGCTCAGAAGCATTATTTCTAGGGAAGAAGCTCGGAAGACTAATCGCTAGACGAGCCGACTCCTCGCGAGGTTACGAGTTTGCATGCAGGCAAAACTGGCGAACATTACTTGAGTGTGTGGAATAAAATGCATGTGAATCTACCGAGCAATATGACTTGGGTTGTAGCATCTAGTAATCAAAGGGTTTGTCCTGTTTTATGGATATTATCCTCTACATTATGGAAAACCGTAGGTTGGGGATAATCACATTCTTTTAGAAGCAACATGCTTCTAATCTCTTTAAAGCATCGTGGGACCACATCGTTGACCTACATGGTCCTTTTAGGCCCCTAAATTATGTCCTTGGACAGTGTTTCCTGGATTCATTCGATCCTTCCAGAGCCGCCACACATTCCATCTCCGTGAAATAAGCAGCCCACGAACCTATTGGCATTTCTGCTGGAATGTGATCAGAATAATCCAGTCGTGGTCACGAAGGCTGAGCAGACGACAGTTGCCGCTGCTCATCGAATTGAGGTTCTTCGCTCGGGTCCCCCTAGGCCAATTAAGCTTCCCATCCCTCGAGCTCTTTGAACTTGCCCATTGGTTCGCTACCGCAGTTCCATGTTTAGGCCGAACACACATTTAAGTTGCTTACATGACGTTACATAGAAACGGAATGTTTGGCGAATCTCATACAGAGATATTTAAGCGCACATTATTGTCCAATTATTCTTGTACTATTAGGGGGGGGGGGCAAAAGTAATGAGACACCCCATGCCGCGTCCATATATCTCGTGGCTGGAGTCTGGTTTCGTGCTTATCGTATTTGTATGTTTGTATGCTACTTACTGAAGGCCACCTGAGAAGTTACCCTTTCCGCCCTTTCCTGAAGCATGCCAAAACCCCAGTCTGTCTCATGCCGAAACCCCGGTCTGACGAGTCGACCTGTGTCGCGCAAATCTCGTCCAATTCCCAACCCCGAGCAGCCTGGGCTCAATATTCATGCAAGATGAGAAGTATGTCTTCTACCTTAACCCTGCCAAGCGGCCAATCTGGGTGAGGTCTGGTGACCTGTTACCAACCTTCGTTCGGCGAGATCTTCACGGCGAGAAGCACCTTTGAAGATTTTGGGTCTGTGTCCATGGATCGGTTTACCGGAAGCTGTTTCCCAAGAGCACTACGATGAACTCCAAGGGCATGGTGAACGAAATAGAAGAGAGGGGGCCGGCGACTCGCTCTTATTCATTCGCAGCGCTTCAAGAAGGTTATCCTCTTCGACAACGCCGCACCCGTCGGGAACAAGAAGCCACGGATAAGCTTGACCAGCTGGTCTACGTTCACATGCCTCACCCACCGTATTCGCCGGACATCTCTCCATGCGACTACCGCTACTTCTTGAGCCTACAGGACTTCCTGGTCGGAAGGGACAAAAGAACCCAAGCAGTCCTTGACAACCATATCGAGCACTTGATCAACACCAGGCTCAAGCAGTTCTGGAAGGATGGGATCAGGAAGTTGGCTGAGCGATGGCAGCAAGGTCATTGCCCTTAATGGCAAATACATTCCTCAGCATCGTTCGTTGTAATTCAGTTATAAAGAGATAAAGATTTTTTCAATTTGTCTCTTTTTCTCCCCCCCCCCCCCCTAATAGATTGACACTACCACGAAAGGCTTAAATCAACGTGATGCTTTAAGAGCAGTAATATGTAGTTTTTAAGAGATTGAGCGATATTTTTATTGCAAAATTGTGCAATTAGGCGGACTTGATCAAATATTGGGCTGTTCGATAACTAATGTCGTTTTTCTGAGAGGCGTGAACCTCATGTATTAGGTTGTCCAGAAATAAATGAGCGTTTGCAACTCAAATATTCAAATTAGCATAACTCAACTCAGAAAGAACTTTATCAATCAAAATAATAATCATTAGAATCAGTACATCTTTGGCAACAAGAAGCTTGTTTAATTGTGCCGTTATTCTAGGAATTCGGAGTTCTGGAGGCGATGAAAGCGTTGAAATCATTTTCGACATCATCTTTGTTGCTAAACTTTTTATCCTTCACAGGACGATCTAAATACTTGAAAAAGTGATAATTGGTAGGGGACAGATCTGGTGAATATGCTGGATGTGGCAGGGTTTTGTATCCCAATTCATCCATTTTCAGGACAACAATTTTTGAAACGTGCGTACGCGCGTTCTCATGCAGTAGGATTGTGCCTCTTCGATCGACCGAACCAATTATTTTTCAATCAACTTCTGCTGCATCACTTCAATTTCGGTACAGTACTTCTACTGCTGTGATAGTCTCTCCCGTCTTCAAGAACTTGTAATGGGCTGAACCAGCAGTTGTCCACCACACGGTCATCATGGTCTTCTTTGGATGGAGATTTGGCTTCGGCATCACCTTGAGACTCTCATTCTTCTCCAGCTATTGGGCAGAGCAAGCGATTGCCATAAAGGATCCGTTTTTTGTCGCATGTCACGATTCTGTCCAAAAAAGCCTCCCTTAGACTGCACAGCCTTAACGAAACACAGGTGTCGTGGTACCAGAATCTGCCCGGCGGTCGGTTCGTGCGGGATTCATTTCTCCAATTTTATCCGACCGCATTTAAGTGGCGACTGATAACGTTGCCGTCAACGCGAAATGCTGTGCTGGCTCTCTCACAGTTTGACGTGGACCCGCTTGCACCATGGCTTTGAGCTGATCGTCGTTAAGGAGTGATGGCGGCCCAAGTTTTCAGACTTTCATCTCCAGATCGAAGTTTTTCGAACCCGTGGCTAATTGTGCACTTTATAGCGAAAACCTCCTCAAATACAGCGTTGATGTTAAGGGTCGTTTCAGCTGTAGTTTGACCAAGTTTGAACTCCAAGATGGAAATTTGGCGAAAATTGTGTTCAGACATGCAAAACGGCAAAGCTTAAAATTCGGGAAAATTTTTGCTCCGAACAAAATTTGAAGATATGGTTAAATAGAGCATGAATTCAACTTTTCAACGGTATATAACTCTGCAAGGCATAAAACATACTTTTTCAAAAAAAAAAAATTACTCCAATAATAACGACTGCAAAACGCTCATTTATTTCCGGACAACCTAATACATTTTAATGTAGTTGTAATTACGTGGCTTAATTTATCGCATACTATTTTAAAGTTTAGACTTTAGGCTGACTACCTTCTTTCAAAAACTGACTGCCATTAGTAAAAAGAAGTTAAGTTGAAAATGGACAATCAAAGAGAGCAGAATCGGCGTATTTATTTATTAAAAAAAGAATAATAATAAATGACATTAGTTATCGAGCAACCGAATAAAGATGATCGAAAAAATCAAACAGCTAGGAACTCAGGGTGCATCACTGCTGTGCCACCAGCAAAAGCTGATCTGATAGAGTGCTGACAGTCTATTTTGAAGACGTTTTTGTTAAGTAAGTGCTATGTACTTGTCAGAATAATGAGGGATGCGGAGGAGCGTGTAACTGAGCTCCTCAGTGCCGCCAAGAGTGCTGTGCTCAGAGGAACGGAGAGTGAGGGGATTGACAAGGACGAGACGTTGGGGAAGTTCTGAGCAAACACGGCTCTGGCCAGCCTCTCACAAGACGTCGTCAACCACGCGCCACGGCATGCCCAGACAAGACAGCAGTTGGTGACTGGGCCGAAGCAGGATCACCGGAACTTCTTTGCGGTCCCGTCACCGTCGGTATTCTGGGTTAATGAGAACTTTGATCGACAAACGGGGCGCATTACCTCTCGAACGGTTTGTCGAGCGAACGGTTTGGAGGGCGAATACTCGGAATGCGTTCGCGTTCCTCTTCATGCAGTAGCGACCGATTTTTTATCGTATAGAGATGTAGCTGACGGGTGGCTCTGTCGATATGGACAAGCGGTGAGCTAGCAGCTAGGAGGGTGGACCGTAAATCCGGTCGACTAACCGAATTAAGGGCGGAAGACTCTGACCAGCTCAGGCTTAATTCCACTGCCAAGCAGGGTCGCTCTGCCTCATTCAGCGGAGCTGATTGTGATGATGCAAAACCGCCCTGATGTCATAAGACTTCTTCGCTGACCATAAATTCAATGAGTGAGAGCCTTACCAGAAAGGCGGCAGTCCAAAAGAGATCAACGACAAAACCATAAGGATAGATCTGTTTGAAATGGCTGCGCATCCTGCTTCTGCTTAATGAATGACGTGCAAGAAAGAAAACCGTGGGAACACGAAAAACGTTTGACAAAACTTGTAGTGACCATTTACGGGACCTCAAATGTGTAAAACGTAGGACTGCTTAGGCAAGAAACGAACCCGATGCAGTTTGGGGGTGAGAGCTTGGTGCCCATAGCGTTGCGCTCCCAATAGCGGATGATTCGAGGTGATCAACAGAAATGGTTAGTCGCGGTATTTTTCACTCAAGAAGGAAGTTTACCCGTGGAAACTGCATCCAAATTTTTGTGGAAATATAATGCCATGAACTACATTACAGCTGCCTAATCATCAGAATATCTACCACCAGTAGTGTAGTCAATCCCGTCATCGTACCTTCGGCAATTGACGTAAGAATGAATTGACGATTGGCCGCTTTTGCGCACTCTCCTGTCACGAAAGTTCATAGGGTGTTTGTGAGAAACTGCTCTCATAGAAAGATAACGCAGTTAACTTCCTTTGTTTGCGGTTCACTCCAGAACATCACATCTGCTTCAAAACCTCGCAACCAAACCTACTGCGATCAACATTGATGATCAAAGCGAAGGTCCAGTATATTGAGTTGAGCTCGTAAATCCGTATGATCTTTCATATTAAAACAAATATGTGATTTTCACGTTCTCACACAAGCAAACATCGCAAAACGATAGCGTGCAGCAATCTCAAGAGTGAGCACTTCAAAGTGCTTTCGGTTTCCTGTTCTTCAATGCAAGCCAAAGGTGCTAACATCTTTTTAAATTCCCAGTACTACGCGGCACTGATAAAGGATAGCGTATGGGTGACGCATTCTAGAATGTCGTAGAGGAAATTTGAATGTGCGTTTTGCGCATTTGGAAATTACAATGACTTACAAGTTCGGGTTATCTCCCTTCCAGACGAGTCATGCAGCAATTTACCGACCCCGGACGGATGGGAGACTTGCTGGGCAAAGTAGCGAGGAAGCATAGTCGAAGGAGACGCCGAATGTCACGTGCACCGGATTCCAGGTTCTTGCTTCAAGTTTGCTGCCCAGACCAACAATGCCTTGCTCTCTCCGGAGTCAATAAATTGGAGCCAAACCTGTCTAGGAAGATTAAAACACTGAACAATCAGTCGGCTGGCCACCTGAAGTTGTTATTTAGGCCGACTACGCATTCAAATGGCCTCTACGACATTCCGCCAATGATGCATGGCGCAACACAAAATGATTTGAACAACGCTGTCCTTTACCCTTTATGTTTTGTCCAGTTGCAGCAACAACGCTGCCCGGCTTGGACGCGAAACTGAATCCGAAATCAGTTCGAGCTCGTGCGTGACCGGGTTTGGAAGACGCACTTTACTGCGTGAATCACACGGAAAAGTGAGAACAACAATGGCAACATTTTGTCGACAAGGTTATAAGAAGACAAAGCGTTACTGCCGCTTCACATCGCGTTTCTAAAATAACTAAAAATGGCTAGAAACTCTATCATAATAGCATTCTAAGCATTCAAGCAGTAAGCAAACGCTTCAGAAAATAGAGAATAAGATTGGATCTATCTTAGTGGGGGGGGGGGAATTCACTCTGTCTCTTGTATAACGGAGTCGAGATCGAAAGTGAACTATTTTACAACGACGGCACACTGAACTAGAGAACCTTTCCTTACAGCTTTCTGACCGGGAGAGATCACACTGTTCATGTATATTCCACTCTCTAGTGCTGCACCCTCCGACTAGGATAGGTCCATAAGGTTATCAACAGGAAGTTCAACTTCTAAGCGTTCCTGCTATCAACTGCAACTTGTGGTCAATGAGTGAAAATATACTTCGCTGTATGACTGAGCTTGCGTGACCGATTTACCCAAATATGCGGATTCAAAAACATTTTCCTAGGAAGCCCGCCCAGTCGCTTTCATAATGAAGAAAGCACGGCAGAACTATGACTCTTGTTGGAGATTTCCGTTCCTGAGGAGCGTCTTTCATGTAGGAAAGAGGACATAAACTAAAGAAAGAGCTTTGGTGGCTTTGCATAATTTGGCGACCTTTTTAGAAAATTTCTCCTGGAAAAAGCTATCTCTAAAGCTTCGCAGCGTCTCATCAGGCTCAGAAAGCACAATTTATCCCCTTATAGAAAATGATCCATTTTGGCAGCTCTGACGCCAAGATTTCGATTTGGAAGCAATACCAACGACACCAAACTTTTGCCACTAACGATTGGTAAGATGTTCCGCACACGAAGTGCCGTGGTTATGGTGAAACATCGTAAATAAATCCGGATTTTGCAGCCGGTTTTTATAGTCTGTGCAGCGCTTCTTTTTTCTTCATTTTTTCACAATTCAATGTCATGGAAGGATCTTAATTACAACGGTTCGCAGTCTTCCGTTCACATCAGGAGTGAAGTTTGGGTCAGAAGCAGGAACTCTACCAATTTACTACGAACGTTAAGCCGGTTTGAAAACTTCCGTGTTCCAGCTTTTAGTTTCAGTTTCTCTTTCGAAAGTGAAAAAGTAAGAACTTCGATGTTGGGCACATCTTTGCCGAAGACATATGTACACCACCAAAACTGGCAGGGTTTTCTTTGTTCGTTATGAACGACTATGCAGTTAGATGTCATGAACTAACGGGCGACTTTCTTGAGATTCTCATGTGCACGATAAAATTCTCTGGAATACTCCCCAGAAATACTAAAAAGTTATTTTTGTAATGATTATGTCTGAAAAAGACGCTAAAAAATAGGATCTTCAATCTTGAACGTTTCTGCAGTTTTTGCTTTCATTTTATTATAGTTATTCGCTAGATATTTGGAGCGTCCGCTTAAACGAGTAGAAATTATATAACTACCAGACCGACAGTACATATGAATTTGCAACGATTTTCATACTTTGCTGTCACAATCAGATCCTCCCCAGTAGACGTGGGATCCGAATCATGCATTTTCGGATATCCGGCCGGATTTATCCGGTTTCGGATTATCCGAAATCCGGCTCGGTCGAAAATTGCCCTCATCTGAATCATCCGAAGATCCGGGGTTTCTAAAATTGCCCTCATCTGAATCATCCGAAGATCCGGGGTTTTCAAAATCGCCCTCATCTGAATCATCCGAAGATCCGGGGTTTTGAAAAACGCAATGATTCGGATAAAATCGGATAAAAATCGGATAATAGGAGGTTAGCGCGCCTTGCTGGTAAACTCTGCGCCATTGATAACCTGACTTTTTCGGCAGATTTGCAATCATTTGGCGGGAATTCTCTCACAAGGAAAGGGTCTGAAACGTATTCAGAAACGGGGGAGCGAGTCATATAGGTGGAATCCACACCCCTCAATTAGTATAGAAATGTGCTTATATTTTGCCAAGTCGGTAAACCCAAGGAGTAGGGGTTCTTGAAGTCACAAAGGAACGGCACATCACGAATTTGGGTTCTTGTACGACCGCAGGGCCTCTGCCGGCAAGCAGCTCGGAGCGCAATGGGTGTTGACGATGCTTCATGGGAGAAGGTCGTGGGTTCGATCCTCATGCGCTGCTGCATTCTTGCTTTTTAAATGATTGGTTGAGATTTGAGGGATTCTGACGTCTATACCATTTTCAGATGTTTTCTGCGCATTTTCCAGCTGCATGCTGTGGTACTCAACATGATGATGCATAAATATTCAACACCAGTGATACACAGGTACAACGTGCATAAAGCAGCACTAGACACAATGGGCAGGGTAAAAACACTGTTGGCTCCTCTCAGTCTGTTTTTATACATCGGCCAATGACCTCGGGTAAAACCATCCTACTCGGATTTTCAAAGGAGACCATGATGTGAAGTCACATGTGGTTAAAACGAGAAAGTCTGTGGATCCCGGAAATTGCCCTAAACGGAATCAATACACTCTTTCTCTCATCTTTGCTTGTCACCTGGAAATTAGAGGTCTGCTGGAGTTTCTCTAAAACCTAACATCAACAATGCCGCCGATGCTCGAGTGGTGAGTGGTGATCCAACCGCTCACGCTGAACTGTGGTCCAACTTTAGATAAGGAGCCTTCATGGGAATGACACCAACCTGACCGAACGGAAGCTAGCATACTCAAGGACTTCGAAGCACATCAACTTGAAGTTAACGAAGACGAACGGCTGGAAGGTGGAAAACCAGAAGAACCTTGGGATTCCCAAAATGAACTGATAGACGTGGAAAGGTTGGCAAGCAGTGGGCATATGATAATTTTTGGATGGAAGTTTTGTTTCAGAGGAAAGGGAACGTCTTCAATTGGATTTCGTCTATGGAGCCGATCTCATTTGTCCATATATGGAAGCAAACTGTGAGGAGCCAGTAGCCTTTATGCGCTGCCCGTATTGTGACCAGTGCTTATGTTCCATGCACTTTGTGTCTGTGTATCACTGATGTTAAACGTTATACATCGTTATGTTGAACAGCCTTCCAATTGAGTTTTGGTTAAAAAAGCGGTCAGTAATAAACAAGTGGCAACAAAGTTGCTCTCACGGCATACATCTGGAAACAGTGCACAGCAAACATCTAAAATGGTGCAGATGTCAGAATCCCTCAAATCAACCAATCAGTTGAAATGCAAAGATGCAGCAGCGCAGAAAAGTCGAACCCTCTACCTCCCTCTCATGGAGCAATGTCGCTATCCACTGCGCTACGAGCCGCTACCCTCCGGCGGCATCGCGGGCGTACAAGACTCCCGAACTCGTGAGGCGCCGATTCCACTGTAACTTCAAGGATCCTCTACTCCTCGGGCTTATCGATTTGGCAAAAAAAAGAAACACATTTTTATACTAATTGAGGAGTGGTGATTATTTCTATATATATGGTGGGATGACTTGCTCTCTCCGTTCAGAATACGCTTCAGACCCTTCCCTTTTCAGAGCACGGAAAACTTCTTGCGGACGTTTTTTAATCGTTTCATTATTGTCCTTGTCAAGACTTCGCTGTGCGTTAACAACTCACTGTTGAGTTGGAATTGGCTCTTTCGGGTCTTAAAGCTGTTTTTTGTTTGTTCTCGAAGCGCAAAATAACTCTGCGGAGGGCTCCCCTCGTAAGGCAGTCAAATACGACATCTTTTACGTAGCGCTGGTGTGTTCCACTCCATTGGTGAACTAAGCTAGGCCAGATATAATGTAATTGGGCATTCATGTGCCTTGCTTCCACGGCATATAAACACTTAGTTCAAGGTGAGGCGCTCCAAGCTGCTTTGCGCGCTCGTGACTTCAATTGGTCAATGAAATAGACGCGGAGCTACTGATGTGTTCCGTTTTTAAGAGGTTGCGTGCCTCTATTGTATCACTTATCCGGTTGTATCCGAATCGGATATCCGAAATCCGGCTCGGCCGAAAATGGCGTTATCTGAATCATCCGAAGATCCGGGGTTTTCGAAATTGCCCTCATCTGAATCATCCGAAAATCCGGGGTTTTCGAAATTGCCCTCATCTGAATCATCCGAAGATCCGGGGTTTGAAAAAATGGCCTATCCGAATCATCCGATTATCCGGAAAATTGGTGTCGGATCCAATGTCTACTCCCCAGCAACATTTCTGTTATATATATATCTTACTACTCTGGTTCACCATGAACTACATTAGCTTAAACCATTTAACACCTCTACGTGCCAGCCGTTGCCACTGCGACTATGGTAAACTTTGAGGGTTCCTTGCTCGTTTTTAGCAACTCGCCTTTAAAAGTTGATGATCCTACCAATCGCCAAAATTGCTCGCAATCCTCATTATGTTGTTATTCAATAGCTCCTTTCTACAGTACCGGACATGCCGCTGCGTCCAACAAGCACAAGCGGCGCAAAAGATGAGAAGCGGCGCAAAAGGGCGCCGGAGAGCGCCGTTTTCCGCTCGCCACGCGCCGCGTCTGAGGCAAGTCGCGGCGTCCTCAACTTCTGGACGTTAGACTGAATGAAGGAGCTTACCCATGCGTTCGGACGAGCATGGCCTACTGTTTGGTACTAACTTCCGGCATGGCGCGCGCTCTGAACAATGCATGTAGGCCGGCAGAATCAATCGAGTGGGCGCGACCGCTCGCAGAGTGACGTTAGGCTGATGGGCTGATGGAAGGAGCCTATCCATGCGTTCGGACGAGCATGGTCTACTGTTTGGAACTAACTGCCGGCATGCCGCGCGCTCTGAACAATGTATATAGGCCCGGCAGAATCAATCGAGTGGGAGCGACAACCTGTAGAGCGAGCGACACCTTGAACAGTGAGCGCATGGGGAGTTTTAACGAAAATTCCTAGCCTTCCTACTCAGGCATTGCTCTAGGACTGTCCAGCTTGCATCTGGAGTGTGCCGTGAACAATGGTCGAGATTGACACCGCTCGATAGAGCTCATCGATCTGAACAAAACGGTGTCATTGCGAGTGCCGAAAACTCAAAACTGGAAGGAGTAAGGGCAGAAGAATCTTTACTGCTGCCGTCCGCCGCTCTAAAGCGGCAGATGTAACTAAGGCAGGTAGGCAGCTGGAGAGCTGTAAGCGCCTTCTTGTAAATAACGTTAAGTGGTCTGTTAGCCTATGTATTTGTAGGCCGTCAGCTCATCGCTTCTGCCCGCAGTGATCGCCTGAAATCGAAAAAAATTGGTTGTACAAGCCTGACCTGCATCTTTCCACCACCGTAACTTTGTCATTTCCTAGGCTACATCGCTTTGCTTTGGCTATCTGCTAGAGCGTCTTACTGACTACAAAATCCACGAGCTGCAGCTGGAAGGGTTCACACCTGACGGAGTTATCGCGCTCCAAACACGCCCGCGCGTGCAATTTGCGAGCGGTCGCGCCACCTCGACTGATGGGTTCGATTCTATATGCATTGTTCACGGCGCACTCCAGTTGCAAGCTTGACAGCCCTAGAGCAACTCTTGAGTAGGGTGGCTAGGGATTTCTGATAAAACTCTCTAAACGCTCACTCTACAAGCTGTCGCGCCCACTCGATTGGTAGGTTCGATTCTATATGCATTGTTCACGGCGCACTCCAGATGCAAGCTCGAGGGCCCTAGAGCAACTCCTGGGTAGGGCGGCTAGGGATTTCTGATAAAACTTTCTAAACGCTCACTCTACAAGCCGTCGCGCCCACTCGATTTATTCTGTCGGGCCTATGTGCATTGTTCACGGCGCACTCCAGATGCAAGCTGGACAGTTTTAGAGCAATTCCTGAGTAGGAAGGTTAGGAATTCCCTTTAAAACTCCCCATACGCTCACTCTACAAGCTGTCGCTCGCTCTATAGGCTGTCGCGCCCACTCGATTGATTCTGTCGGGCTTATTGTTCACAGCACGCCATGCCGGCAGTTACCTCCAAACATTAGGTCATGCTCGTCCAAGCGCATGGGTAGGCTCCCTCCAACAGCCTAACGTCCAGAAGTTGAGGATGCGGCGTCCTAAACGATTTGCATCCGTCGCGACGCGTGGCGAGCGGAAAACGGCGCTTTCCGGCGCCCTTTTGCGCCGCTTCTCATCTTTGGCGCCGCATGTGCTTGTTGGACGCTGCGGCATGTCCGGTACTGTATAGTGCATAAAGACCATTTTAGGGAAAGGCTCAAACTTTCGGAATAAGGAAACAAAGCAGAGGCCGTCGACAATTTCATCGTAGAACTAGGTTTATTTACGGAGGTGGTACAGCATTTTTCCTTCAAAGCTCGCACGTGTAAATCAATTGGTTTTTTGTCTTTACTACATTCCGTTGTGTGATCTTCCATTCTGGCCAAGATTTTCCATCAGTTTTGCCTTCTTTTTCTCCAGTTCATAAGCGTATCATTCCAGCCGTTTTCTGTTGTGATGCAGGCAATACCATCACGGAACAGCGCTCCGATTTCGACTCAACCTGCTGTACGTTTCTTCAGCTAAGGCTCAAGACATAAAGCACACCAACACTAAACTTTGCTGCACAGAAAGTGGCATAGATTATACAAATTTTGTGGAGGATCTCACATGCTTTGTGAGTGTCAGAAACGACATGTTTTCTCTGTGTAAATAAACTTGAGGTGCATATAGCGCAGTCGGAGCAGTCGGCGGTCGCGTGCACCCGATACCAGGTTCTTGCTTCGGATTTTCCGTCCAGGCCTACCAGGCCGGTACTGGACTTGTCTGGAAAGAATACAGCGCTATTTTTTTTATCGGCTGCCCACCTCAAGTCATTGTTCGGCCAACTACGCATTCAAATCGCCTCCACGACATATCATAAAAGTAGAATGCGTGGCACATCCAAAAAGGGATTGACTAACGCCATTCCTTGTCCTTTATTCTTCAGATAAACTTGAACGCTTTATATACCCTTAGAAAATAAAACTAAAAAACGGTGAGGCCTGCATCGAATATCGAAACCGCGACCTTCGACCCAACCTTCTACGCAAGAAGGAATCCTCACTCTCTGCGGAAACCCACGGTGAACAACGATGCTCCAAGGGCATTAGGTGACAGGTGCACAGGACGGCGATTAGACCTGTCTTCTCATTTTCCTTAGAATGTGCTGGGCGGGTAAGCACTACCATAGGTAGAAAAAGCAGAACATCGAACAAAAGGATAGCCGGAATGTGATGGCCCCACACATCACGGTTGGAGCCAATGGCACTAGCCTGGAGTGTTGCACGCACCCTGGATGGCGCTCTAGAGCTCGATGTCTCTAAAACGGAGCCGGCTGTCGGAAAGGTTAAATGGAAGCCGTTTGAGAAGAGCGAGAAGTCGCCGCTCCTGCAGAAGACGTCTTTTAAGGGGTGGAGACGATTGGCATCAGCAAGAATAGTGAACTCTGCATCCTGCTAAAGGCTAAGTGAACAGAAGGTGGTAAAGAAGAGTAGAAGGAAAGCATAACGATCTCGGTAGCTGTCTGAAATCGCTGAGGGTTTAATTTGAACCACAGAAGGGTACTATTTAGGATGGTTTTCTCCTTGTTTGGAATTATTTGCATTCAACCTTTCGCCAAATACTTGCTTTTCAGACAACCTTTGAAAAAAACTGCCAAAACTGTGAGTATGCACAAGATTTCCAGCAACAAGATTGCTCAATGCTCAATGAACTCTTCGCCTTTGGAAACGACCATCGCACGAGGTATTGCCTAGAACAGGGGAAATAGTCCTTCCGTAAAGTTAAAAGTGTCACTAAGGATAGAAAGCAAGAGAAAAGAGGCTTGTTTTTAGTGCGTCTTCTCAGTTTAATTGGTCAGTAAAGTTGGGCGATTGACGGCGCGACCTGTTTGAGTTCAGTGGCGAGCGAAATTCCGAAGAGCAGTTGTTTGTGATAACTGCACAAAGACAACTTGAGAGCCAACTTCAATTCATTTCTTTATTCAGCTTCAGATATTCAGCTACGGCATAGTGCGCGCCTCCAGCCGTATCACACCCTAAAAGTCCCATTGGCTTCTGTTAATGCATACAAATCTGCCTGCTGCTTGCTTCATCCGTTGTATTCATTCCACGTGGAATGCAGGCACATTCGTCTCCATAAGCTGCGACATATTCCCGACGCAGTCGACAAGGTGCCATAGGCGACTGTTGTGGATAAAAGCACTCATTATCGTGTTGCATAGGCAGCTCAAGTTAAAGGATAAAATAATGGATAAAGGACGGCGTTAATCAATTTTTTGAGGTGCGCCACGCATTCTACTCCTATTGGATATCGTGGAGGCAATTTGAATGCGAATCTGGCCAAGGCAACATTTCAGCTTCCCCAGCCGCGTCTGGAAACAATCCACCGACACCAGAGAGATGGAAGGCTTGGTTGTCCTAGGCGGCAACCTCCGATCCATGAACCGATTTCTGAAGCCGGATTCATGAATGGTTTTACCCGGGGTTATGTGGGCAAAAGGGCAGAAGCTGAAGCAATAAATGGATTTCAAAACGGCGTGGAGGTGGGTGAATGGTGGGATAAAATTATCGTTCACCGATTCATGTCATTTCACGACTACCAACTTGTCCTCGCCAACTATTGGCAAACTTAGCCATTCCCATTAACCCATTATCCTATCATTCGTGAATCCAGACTCTGGTGCATGCGTGCGTTGGCGCCTCCTCCAACTGCGCCACACGAGCGACTAGACATTACAAAGCTTCCATCAAGAAAATACATTGTGCCCCTTGAAATTGTCTGCGGATGGAATAATCTTTGGTAGACCCTGACCTTCCCCATCAGAACACGGGTTTTAATTCTTTAATTTTGTTTACGTTTTTTGGGTGTTACTAGGAGTATCACAAGAGTTCTGATACGTTCAGTGCGCTTTTTAAAGTGCATTAGTAACAACAAACATAAATATGTCATGAAGATTCTTCGAAATGCTTCTGTTCCTAAGTGTATAAACACTAAGCCATTGTTAGGTTCACCTTGAAGACTTGCTTCTGGCTCAATCTCTTATAAGCAATCTTGAGGGTGGTCGAGGTAAAGGTTTAGCAAAGGTAAAAGGTAGGTAAGCCAAGAACTGCACGTACTTCGTCACCATCGATGTTGTCAAATGCAATTGCTACAATGAATGGATGAAAGAATGCAACGACCTGTCTAGAAGAACTATCGACATCCTCTGCTTAGCAGGTCCAACCCACAGTCCAGACGCCTAGTACAGACCACTATGAGGTGCATGGAAACGTGTGGCGTTCTCTTACCACAAGGATCTAAATGTTGTGCCCAAACTACTAAATAAATTTATTTGCCTTTTCAGAAATGTGATTTTAACCGCAAACTGAACATGTTAGACCTGATGCGCTATGTAGAGTAAGCAGCACTACTTTCTTGGCCGAGCCACATGGTCTTGACGACATCGTGAAGAAGGAGCTGCTGGAAGACATTCCAGTTCAATAAAGACGAGGAGATCTGTGCATGCAAAAAGGGCGTCCAGTCCGGTGTGCCAGCAGACGCATGTCTAGACGACCCAGCCCTAATGGTCAGTCGTTTTTCGGCAACTTCTTCTGACAGCGCGTGACCTCTATTATACGGCTGCAATAGAATTCCGGACATCTTCACTCCGTTGTACATCTTCGCCGAAGAACATAACGAAGACGGATCAAAAATGTCCTTTGTCGAACGGAGACACGCTGGCCGTTGCGTGGAAAGGTCGGACCAAGGCTGACAATCACCCATTCTCCCTCTATAGAGTGAAGATCGCAGTGTGTTCCAGCTTCTTGCACCTCGGCCTCAAACTCAACTTGGAGAACTACTAAGGACATGAACCGATCAGGAGCGGGTGGTTTCCACCTGATCAGTTCAGGTGGAAGGGGAACCCTGATGAGCGTCAAAGAAGTAGTGAGGAAGACGGAATATCCGACTCCGCCTATTCCACTTTACCGCTTTTTCAGCGCTAACGCCTAGGTCTACGCCTCAGAAACGTGGTTCTTACGAACTCTTGTTAGGAAGGCGATGAAGAAATCGAGAAGGCGAGATTCGGAATTATACGGAGATTCAAGCAAATAGCAGACAGTCCTCCAGAGCTGTGAGTCTTGTCGACTTCCGGACAACAGCAACGCTACTGCTTGTGTCGAATCGTTGAAAAATGGGTGGGCCGGTTACTTAATGCGCACCGCTCGTACCCACCGGACGAGAGCCCAACGAACTGGTTTCCGCGTTGTATGTCAGAAGACCACCAGTGCACTATCACCGCGCAGCCCCACCTTTTTTGTGGAGGCACTGAACGACACACAAGCTGCCTAAGGAGCCCTTCAAGCGAACAGCATTCACTGCGCTACTCCATCGTCAAATGTAGCTGCCACCTATGTCATGGTTTCCTCAGGAAGAACATCTTAACTACTTCGATTGGTGCAAGTTAAAAAAAAAATCGAAAAAATGGACGACATCCACAAAAAACGATTATTTAACCAATACCGATTGATGGCGATCGATAGTTCAAAAACAAACTTCGGATTCGTGTTCAACGACCTTGGTTACCCGCGGGGCTGAAGTTTCGTGCCGCTTGAACAACATCCACAAAAAATCGATAATATCGATCGATATCGATTGCCTGCCCTGCTGTTTAACGCCTCCCGTCGATGATCATCTAAATGCCCAGGCACGGTTGTGTCCGACGTCTTCGGCAGGTCTACGGCATCGCCAGGCACGCTGTCGATCTCCATCAATCGTTCAGTATCGCCCATACCCAGTGTCCCCACTCTAGTTGTGACGGACGGAAACACGCACGCACGAACACACACACTTGTTCCTTTATATATAGTAGGATAAAGAGGGCTATGGTTACTGCATTACATACGACAGTTTGGCTACAGCTCTTTTGAACTCTGAAGAGGAATAAGTTCATTTCGGCATAATCAGTCAAGCTGTGGGGAACGTGAAAGCAGTGATGAATTCTTGAGCCTATCCAAGTGGGCACCGTATAGAGAGCTACATAGTTTTAGGAGTTACGGTAGTGTACAATCACAGGAATCCGTTAACAAGTCCCGAAACAGAGAAGTTCAAACCTCAAATATTCTCTCCTTCTGCGACTGCCAACGGCTTTTTTCATGTTGCCATTTCAATGCATGTTGTGCTTTACCCAAATGAAATTCTTTTCTTATGATCATATTAAATGAAGCACTAAAGGGGTCATTTGTGAAACGTATAAGACAGCGACGGTAGGGAAACGTTGCTTTGTCAGAAGGCGGCGTTGGAGCACGTCTTGCTCCTACAGTCCTACAGTCAGGCATCGCGAAACGAATACGATATTAATTCGAAAGACGGAAAATTGAATCTACCCTAGTCTCGTGGGAAGGGGGGGGGGGCACAACCGCAAAATGCCAATTCCGTACGTTATGCCATGCCACACCACCACACACATCCGGAACTTAAATGAAGCCCCTCGTATCGTAGTTCACTACCTCAAACTCGCAGAAACACAAGGGAATGTAGACGGAATATGCCCCCTTTCGATTAGGATAGAATCAAAATGTATGGTGGACAAATATGTATTAGTGAGTAGCAGAAGTATTAAAGTTCAATAACAGGACAATTTGACTTTCGAGAGAAAGTACGGTGTGAAAGGGAATGCTAGAAACGAAAATTAGATGTAGGACTATACATGTACGAAATCGAATGTATAAAAATAACTGTAGAACAAAAACAGTTCTCAAACAAAACCTTTAAAAAATTGAGGATCGCTGCTATTCTAAATGTATTCGAACTCTTCGACACTGTTGACGGAGAATAGTCCTACTAAGCCACATTCTTCATCGCCTACCAGAGTGTGTCGGCCCCTACTGGGAAACGATATCTATTTGAGCTACATTTCTATGCAGTAGAATGAGGCATTCGGATGGACGAGGTGGGATACAGAATGAAATGCAGATGCCAAAGGAACCAGTGCTCTTGAGAAATGCACCTGATCTAAAAAGAAGTGTTTTGAGAAAGTTAGACATGCCATGTTCTTCGCGACCCGGATTTTATTGTTAGCCCGAGTCTTCATTAACCGCTCGTGTTGTTAAACTTGTCCAATCCTTGGACCTTAGGTCAAAGCTGAAATGCTGACACAAGCATAGCGTATGTATGATTTTAAAAAGCTGGAAAGTGCAGGGGAAATGTAGGCTCTCACGTCATCCAAATGGGCTGTTCCTAAGTGTACTGGCAAAGAAGTGACAAAACTCTCACAATGAAATATCGCTTATAGCAGAAAAGGAGGCAGCTCTTGTGGGTTTTGCATCAATACTAAAAATTCACAGAGAAGTCCGTACAACGTCAACAGAATGTCCGAGCTGAGTAGCACAGAAACTGATTTGAATTGCTTCTATCAGGATCATCAGCTTCACTGGTTCCATGCTGATATCAGCGGCCAGCTCATCCCGGATACGGGTGGGTGCTGATCGGTCCCACGAGGTGTGGATGTTGCGTTCGATCACACGGCGCCGGTGGTGTAAAGGCGTAGAGCATTCCCGCCCGGTCAGAGGGAGGAGCGGGTTTGAGTCCCGCCTGGCGCTAGAAGTTTTGATCGCAACAAACCATTGTTGTGACAGCATGTATTTCCCTCCTGTGGTCTCCTTTTCTCCACCCAGGTCAAGCAGAACCCCTTTCTGCCCTCCAACATAAGATCGGAAACTATTTTTGGATTGACAGAGTCAGAGCTAATCAGAATCCATGCGCAACGTCACGGTAACCAATAGTGGAAAGATTTCTAGTGTATGGATAGTCCCCTCTAGCAATTAACTCGTTAAGTAGGGAAACAACTCCGTGACAAAATGACCCAGACCTAATGCCAGATGTAGAAGGCGGTTTTGAGTTCTAAGGGACTATCTCTTTTACGTGAAGGCAAAAGTTAAAGGAGTGGGGGAATCGCGACTCGTTTTTTCACTGATTAGCTTGAAAACCAGTCCTTTCCAACCTCCTACTTTTTAAACTATTTAAGTAACCTAACATTTTACATCCTTCCCTATTACAATGTGTATGTTGATAGTATACATCCATGCACTATAAAGAAATTCGCGCAATTTACGACCACGTCAGATCGGAATTAGCTTCAACACTTGTTGTCGTCAATTCGCTACTTCTCCCAACATAGAATTTTGGAGATCAGACTTCATGAAACCGCAAGACATACGGAGCAAAAATCCCTTCGAGAAAGCTGAAAGAGTTGCGGAAAGGAAAGGATGAAAATATGTCTAATACACCTGTAAAGCCTACAATGTGTAAGGATCCTGATAACTGCTCTGTGATCTGTTATCCCATAGCGAAACGTTATGGTACCTGAATGTGAGGAGAAAACAGCATGCAGTGCAAGAAAGCTAAATCGAGGAAGAAGCCTTAACAAAACATGGACTAGTCCATGTAGTTGTATCGAAGCAGCGCCCTCTGACCCTCCTGTGAGAGGGCTTCAGCCAAGGACCACCTGAAAGTGCAACGAGTCGCGCGACAGTCTGTAACGGACGGCGCGGACAGGTGACAAATGCGGGACGTGTTAGGTGCAAACGATGACAGCCAGCCTCATCATCGCCCAATCCGACGGTCACGGACTTGAGCTCAGGCTCCGACCGGCTCAAATAGAGCTGAAGCTCAAACATGGCGGGGGCTTTGGTGAGATTCAGTGTGAGGTCAAGCGAGCTATCGCTTGAGAGCAAAGAGAAGTGGTGTGGGATTCTGCGTACCCCCTTTGATTCCGATCATAGAGACAGAGAAATATAGATATGGAAGGATTAGTGCAGAAGCTTGCCTATTAGCAAACAAAACGAGTGTTATACCTTGCAAACTCAAAAATTATGTTCTGGAGGTTTAAAAATTTCTAGAGTTGCAATTATTTTCGTTGTTCGGCGCTAGTACTTATGAATATCTGTCATCAGGAGGCAGAGCGGTCAATTGTCGTTCCGGTTGATATTATTTAGAATACGCTGTGAATTTAGGGGCTTATTGCAAGAGACTATTGAATGGGCATCTGGGAAATGGAATGAATAGAGAATTCAGCAGTGAGACATGTTTCTCAAACTAACACTTAAGCTTCCAAGGGATGGCAGCATGCATCACCTACGCGCGAACGAGAAGCCGAAGTGACGTCTACAACTTCCCACCTGCCGCGTGACGACTGGCTTTAAGCTATGTTTTGTTCAAAAACCAGCGCAACTTATGGATGAAGTGCTAAAAGTCAATGGAGTGGGTAAATGAAAGGTTAAAGCAAGTGTTTGCGAAGAGGAAGACACTAGCTTCCGTCATAGGAGCACATAAGTCAACGTTACTTTGTCATGATTATTCATCGGGCAAACATGGGTAGTTGAGTGGGTGCACGCCTCCAGTCTTCGAAGGCGACTCCATTGCCGTTCATGGCGACGCTGGGGTGAGTAAGAGGCAAGACATCCTGCCAAGGGGAGCGAATCATATTCGGCGAATTGATTCCGCCATTACGGTTCTCCGGATGTTGCTGGGTTTGAATTGCAGAGGGGGATTTCCGCTTGATATTCAGTAAAGGATCCAGTAATAGAACCATTAAAGGGGGACCATAATTAATAAATATAATAGAACGAGTACTTCAGAGAATGAATCGCGTACGTGTAATACAGGGTGAGGCACCATAGGATCTGTTTTGAAGATTTTGCCCTACCGTATTCTGCTATACCATTCTACATAGCAAAACCAGTTTTTTACTGTAATGAATGAGAGAAGGCCTAAAGAGGACAAGAAGGCGTTCGGGGTGTTCTATTCTCCGGGTTTGGGGCGAAGACCCAACCAGACGTTTGGCGGCCGCCAGGCCGTTGAACGTCTGGTACTACAATGAGCGAGTTAGTGTGTGTGGATAGCAGCCGATCTGTGTGTCTCGCCATACACAGGTAGTGATTCATTTCGCTACCATACCCTAATATTCTACTCCCTATTACATGTGAAGCGTCTTTCCCACAGAAGCGAAAGAGCAAAACGGCCTAAAAAAAGGGGCCGTTGTGATTAAGGTGTTCTATTATCGAATTTGGAGGTGAGGTCCACATCCAGAGGTCAAGGAGCAGTGGACCAACCCGAAGAAGCAGAATGCATGAGCCTCAAAAGTCACTAAATAACGTCGCTCTTTAACCTTCCTTTAACTTACTCCATTTGAAGAGTAGGGTAATGCCATTAGCAAACACCCGTCCAGCGTTCCATTTCAGTAATTCTGAATATACTCACTGTTTACTTTCTCTCCCGAGTATTTCGTACGGCTGCATTTGCAGGTCACTTCAACGGTATGTGGCACGAAAGTGCACGGTAGGGAAATAATCCAAAGCTTTCAACTTATGAAGACGTCGCTCTCGCCGCACTGACCGGTGCGCACACGATGACCGTTCGCACATAAAGATGAGCAGTCCATTGTTATCAAGTTGGTCCATAATACACTTCAACACCCACTTCATGTGGCCATGGCCACACACCGTTTAGTGAATTAAGGGTCGCACTTTTGAAAAGTCACGATTTACGACCCAAATATCGGAAATCTTTAAAAAAATTTGGGCACTGTTGTACTTTCACGAATCTACATAGAGGTCGAGGAGTGGTCGAAAAATTCTCCCAAAACCCAACTTAATTTTGATCTCTGATCACGAAGCTGACATTCGTTTTCGAAATACTATGGTAATTTACGATAGGTGCAGTGAGTAAGGCTGTCGGGTCATGATTGTCTATTTAGCGCAAATTTTACTGGAATCTTAGAAATACAATATAGTATCAAAATTAGCCCAAAATGGTAAAATCGTAAATCACAGTACGCATGCCCATTCCCACAACCCAACCCGAAGATGCAAATGCGGACACATCTTGAAGGCGAGAGTAATTAACGTGTAATAAGTCAATTACAGTTTATCCTAGTCGGGGGGGGGGGTGGCGATAGAAAAACGAAGCAAACACAAGTAGGACGGCCTCGCCGACTGAGAGACTCCATAGGAAGGTCCTCTCATAGGTTAGCTCGGTATATTGTCTTTGAAGAATAGTTTAATTTCATCTGCAATGTCGATGCCAAAAGAACTGTACTACGAAGTGCCTCCTCCCACTAGGATTCTATCAATCATTGACCGATATCTTCGGGGAGGGAGAGGGCCGTATGTAGCGCAGTCGGAGGAGGTGCCGGTTGTCGCGTGCACTCGATACCAGGTTCTTGGCTCAGATTCCCCGCCCAGGGGAAGCCTTCCATCCCTTTGGGGTCGGTCATTGGTAGCAGAGTTGTCTGGGAAGGATAAAGCGCTGACTTGTTCACCACCGCAAGTCTTTGTATGTCCAAATACGCATTCCAATCGCCTCCACGACATTCCGTAGAAGAAGAATGCGTGGCGCATTTCAAAAGGGATTGAGTTGCGCCATTTTTTATCCTTCTATCCTCATCTTCAAAAGTTTCTCAATAGCCTACCTCCTTTTTCACCTTTGTGCGTGCTGGCTGTACTTACCAGTATTTGGTTAAATCTACCCTTCTCTCATGTTCCACCTCTGTTTTAGTTTAACTTCGTGTGATTGTTCACGTACAGAATAAATAAATGGATAAGCATGCACCTCATGTCAGCTAGCCGTCGACTCAACAGCTAATTCAAGAGCGGGCCTTCAATTTGAAGGACTGCAAACAGTTCAGTCACAGGAAAGCTTTCGAATGTTCGAAGGCTCAGCGGCGCATCATCTGGTGCGCACCACGGACGTCGCGACGCGACGCGAGCGTCCGCATGCGTGTCTTCCGAGTACGGTAGTTTAGCACTGCCAACGTTGCTCTTCTCCCCGATCATCCTTCCTCGGTCCTCCCGTCATTTTCCGGCCACCTGGCTGCGGTTTCTGAGGAGTTCGGAGGGTAGCTCGGTCGCTGTCGTATGCTCGTTGTGCTTCTCGACGTAGACGCGGATTTTCTCGACTTGGACACGTCGCCTCGCGTAACGATTCCGAGTATGGTGACCTCGCTCTCCTCCTCCTGATTCTGAAGTGTTTCAGGAGAACCAGCCGGATAGCGACATTCCCGGTGAAATGTCGCTGCTGATTAAGTTCGAATCCAAATCAGCGCGAGTGAAAGGTGAGCTTGCTTGTAGTTTTGAGCCGCTCCTGAGTATCGGTTTTGCTTTCGACGCAGTACGGGTATGGGGGGGGGGCAGTATCAAGTAGGCTTGGAATTTGCAAAAGGCTGCGGTATGATTAGAATACTTCGTTTTCCTAGAGGAGTTCCACCTCCACTCTAGGATTGCGGGCGCTAGGGTAGTTGAGGGGGGGGGTCATCTTACAAAAAGTGCAAAGACTCACTGACACGAGAAAAAAAACGATAAGAAGTGACGCCTCCGTGATAAAATTGCCTTCATCCTGGAGTTCCTTCCTTTGCCCTAAACGTGCGCAAATAAAGCGTGGATCTGTAATAGGAAAGAGGATATCGCGTCATGTGCAACTGGAAGTTTTGCACCACGTTGGTCTGCTGTACCCATCTGCTAGACCAGACTGTCTGTTTCTAAAACGGAATACTTGGCCGCTTAGTGAAATATATACGTTTCCCTTGAACAAAAACTGACCACTCACGGGTTAATGGCTATTTCTCATTTTTCTATTTCTATTTCTCTCTCTCTCTCTCTCTCTCTCTCTCTCTCTCTCTTAATGTTCCTCATTGTTCATCTTAATTTATGTTTTATGTTTGATGAAGTTCAAAGAAGGGCCCTCTGTCACCATATAAGACTGGACATTACAGCAGACAGGTAAAAATCGTTCAAATATGTAGTATATTCTAGACAAAAATTGATTGACCAACTGGAGGCTTTTGTGGAACATTCGAGGAACCTCGTGAACCAGGTAAACACTCAAACCTTGTGCGAGCCAGTCGAAGTGTCATGCATGGCTGGATCCAAGGTCGTTGGTTAAACCCTGCACCCTATACTTTGAAATTAGAAGATATTATATCTCATGAGAGAATACGGATTGGGAGTGTGTGCAGTCTTGTCACCAATACTTTTTCTTTGGAGTTTACCGTTCTAGCGCAGACCTAGTAAGGAGAGTGGGTCGCTACGGGAGGTCAACGCAACCTGCTATCCTGTCGTGTGTCTAAAATATCCACCTCTGCTGGAAGCAGTGAATCATCCAAACCCGCACTGCGCTCTTTCCACTTTTTCATTTTAAATCCTGGACTTTCCTTCCGATTAATATTGAGCTCATCAAATTTATGCGCTGCAGTCTTTCTTCGCTTCTTCACCGTCTGCTGAGTGACTCGCTTAACTTTGGTAGACCTTGCCGGTAAAATGGTATCACTTTCACATTATGGATCGCAAGAAGTGAATATTAAGCACATAGAAGCCACAAGATGCTACGTAAATGTACCATTACGATCAAAGCTATTGCACCTGTTGGTACTCTAACGCGCATCTCTCCGGGCAGGATGCTAACCCTTTACCATCAGAGAACTTTTACCACTAAAGGCAGTGTCTTTACACATCGATTGATTATGATACGATATCACTCAATTGCTGTGAGGCATGTCCATGATCATCCGCACATAGCATGAGTTGCTCCAACCAAAAATCCTCATTATCGATAGCTGTTTATGGGGCGATCTATATTATTAATTTCCAGCGAGTCGTCCATCTTATCTGTTCTGATCCACAACATCATTCAGTTCAGTCTGTCAGCTTGTGGCCAAGCCTTCGGTTTTTTTACAACCTTCAATTTTGTGCGTGCGAACTGTAGGACCCTCCATTGCTGGAAAAACTGACAGATCATCTCTTTTATACGTAGTATCGTGTTGAACATTTTGGGTATCCATCATGTATGCTCCGTTCAGTGCAATGAAGGTTCCTTATTTCATTTCAAAGGCTTCTCAGTGAAGTGTGGGGTTTCTTTCACTAGCACTCATATCGGCCTTATTCGATGTTCGTGCAATGTGGCGCTAATTCTCAAATATTTTAAGCTGGTTCTTAGCCAGTTTGTCCAAAGGTTTGAATCTTGTTCACAAACTGATTTAATGCGTTAGTGGTCTTCAGCGTTTTAGGCATATCATTTCATCCAACGCGACCATGGGTGCTCGCTTCACTGCACAGCGGCGTGATCCAGTTATGGGACTACAGAATGTGTGTCCTTCTCGACAAATTTGACGAGCACGATGGTCCAGTCAGAGGCATATGCTTCCACCAGGATCAGCCGATTTTCGTTTCTGGAGGCGATGACTACAAAATAAAGGTAGATTTACTCATTTGTGTCTGTTCAAGCTTTGCTGGACTAAAGAGTAGCCCTTGTAGGTGTGGAACTACAAGCAACGTCGCTGCATCTTCACTCTACTCGGTCACCTTGACTACATCCGGTCGACATTCTTCCATCACAAGTATCCGTGGATCATCTCGTCCTCGGACGACCAAACCGTTCGTATTTGGAACTGGCAGTCACGTAACTCGATTGCTATTCTAACCGGTACGTTCCTTGAACCGTTTGTCTAATGAGGAACTCGCCCGAACGCTTTCTGTTGCAGGTCACAACCATTATGTGATGTGTGCCCAGTTCCACCCCTCGGAGGATCTCGTGGCGTCCGCTTCGCTCGACCAGACCGTTCGCATTTGGGATATCTCTGGTTTGAGTGAGTTTTCTTATCACTGGCAGCTTTTTTGTCTGGTGTCATGTTTGCTAAGGTAATCGGCGTCCTTTAGGGAAGAAACAGCTGCCCGGTGGTGGAGGAACAGTATCTCGATCCGGCTCAGGTCCGCAGACCCAGGCAGACCTCTTCGGACAGCCAGATGTTGTCGTGAAGCATGTTTTGGAAGGTCATGATAGAGGTAAGCCCTAAAGATTTTATTTATTACTGTCTCTTGGGATACATGTACAGGAGGGTAGAACTAGGAATTCGTTTCTAGTGGAGCACTCGGCAGATACAAAGCAGGTTAAATCTTGGTAGAAGACTGATGAAAAGATTTAGGCTTTTTGGCTAAAGTTAGAAGCAGATTTTACAGGTTATTGCATGATTTCCTTTTGTATTGCGATGAATAATCATAGCGATATAGCGGGATCCTAGTCAAGAATGGACGTTAGACGTTCATATTGTAGGTTTTCCAGATTTAGGAAAAATAGCTTTATTTTCCTGACCATTTAGTATTTATTTGAACCATTTAACGCTCCTAAAGTAGCTTCTTATAATATTCTGAGTCTTTTAGGAGTGAATTGGGTGGCGTTCCACCATACAATGCCCATTCTTGTCTCTGGATCTGATGATCGTATGGTCAAGCTGTGGAGATACAACGAGTCCAAAGCATGGGAGGTACGCTTGGAAGACAGTGCTCTTTATAGTCTGTGATAAAGAGTGGTACTGATTGGTCTCAAAATTCATGGATAGCTTTGTTATACTGACAAAGATGTCCTAATTGATATCGTCCAAGCGCTTATATTGTTCGCTTAGTTTGTCCAGCAGAATAAGAGGATTCGGCGCTGACATGGCGCCTGCGAGATTTATACTCGGCTACGGGACCCCTTTATACGATTACATAAGGAAGGTTGGC
>OX377205.1:70543451-70605653 GCA_947396885.1 Heligmosomoides polygyrus polygyrus | reverse complement strand
ACTGCGTTTGTTTTGCACTTTTGCAAAATCCATGTTTATCGTATAGGTAATCCACCTAGGGGTATTATAGTGTGTTATAGAGCATGTTTACATATAACATATGCTTCAAGCTACAGATTAGCTAAAATGCTTACTACTAAAGAACCGAGGCAGTTCTTCACAGCACCCATCTGCGAAGTAAAAAGTAAATCAATTACAAAATATCTAAAGTTACATAACTACAGCATAACACAAAATAGGTTTACAAATAAGCAAGCATTCACAGGCAAACAAGGATACTATATGTGATTTTTAACACCAGTGGTACGCACTAACATAGTGCATAAAGCAATACGAGTGATTGCAATATAAGCAATGAATGAAAGCCAAAGGTTCCTCGCAGCCAGATTCTTTACCCAGTCGCGCTCATTGCGAAGAAATGCAAATCTATGCTGTGTACTCTTCCTGCTGCGAGAAGACTTCCTTGATGTGGACCAGTGATATTCAGCTGCCTCCCAAACCTGAACATATGTTCTTCAGTCAGACCTTATTCCTCAATGGTACCCGCCATATTCTTCAGTTCAGAAACACACCCGCTCCTCTGGAATTTCCTGACCTCCAGAAAAGGTGATCGTTTTTGGTCCAGCTGGCTGATCCAGGTTCAGGTCGTCCTCCTCTTCAGTTATGTTCCATTCGCCGTCGACCTCGTCTTCGTCGATTTCCAGGTTCTCTTCATCATGGATTTCCTCCAACTGTTTATCTTCGAACAGCCTCAAAATTCTTGCTATCCTATCTGCTAACTTCTTCTCCTCTCTAGATGGAGGCGCATCCAAAGGCGATTCACACTCCAGAGTTAGCAAGTGGATAACAACACGAGCACTGGTGGACATGACTTTGACGACGCTGTACAATTTAGGCTGTTCCCAGTTAACGTATCTCCATATGTAGCAGCTCATCGTATCCAAAGCGGGTAAACTATAGCGTTCAACATGTGTTGTTACGGCTGTGGAGAGTGAAGAACTGCCTCGGTTCTTTAGTAGTAAGCATTTTAGCTAATCTGTAGCTTGAAGCATATGTTATATGTAAACATGCTCTATAACACACTATAATACCCCTAGGTGGATTACCTATACGATAAACATGGATTTTGCAAAAGTGCAAAACAAACGCAGTCCACGGGATCCAAACCCCCGACCCCTTGCTCACGAGCCCGACCACTTCCCTACTACGCCACCTGTGCACTGCGTTGAGTGGCGATACCAGCCCTCATCCCCGCGCGCCCGTCAGCTGCGGAGCACGTGAATCAACAGGGCGCCAACGGCGACTTCCGTCGCCTCTAACTCCGCGCAGAGTTGTATTGGGGTCGAGATACCTGCAGTTTGTTACTTCCCAGGGAGAGGCGGTTCTGCCCATATACAACACTTGCGCCGTTCCGACCTACCGTTGAGATAGTATCCTGGTCAGAAAAAATTATTTTCTAACCGAAGATTACACAATTACCCCCGTTGACACGTATTCGGAATCACGACGCCCGGAAACTCACGCAGTTTCCGCTGTGTCAAGCAGGAGGAGGCTGCGCTTTCTCGGGTGCAACAACATCCATGTTGAATGGCAACGGTTGCCCGCGCGAGGTACGCAGAGGCGTACCTGGCGCGGGCAACATTTTCCGTTCAACATGGGATAAAGCTGAATTCTGAATGCGGTCGCTCGTCGTACGACGACGGTGTCACCTCTTCTTCCTTTCCTGTCACATCTTCTGACTCCAGACGCCTGTTGCGCGTCGAAGGAGACCCGTCTTCTGGATCCAGAAACGCACGCAGTTGTCGCTGTGTCAAGCAGAAGGAGGGTGGGCTTCCTCTTCTGCAGCAGCACTCCATGTTGAAAGGTACATTTGGGCCGCGAGAGGTTCGATGAGGGGTATCTCTCGCAGGTTTCGAATCTGCGTGAGATACCCTTCATCATCTACAGCGTGGGCAAAATTTCGCGCGGGGTTCGATGAGGCGCATCTCACACAGGTTTGATACTCAAACGACATCGAAGGCTAACTCGATTATATAGTGGAAGATCTTCAGTTGTTATGCTCTTGTCTGTCATTTATTCTATCGGCAATTTACTCCGCTTGAAAGGTGAAAAGGTAAAGAAATCTCAAGACGCTGAATATGAGTAGCTCTTCTTGAGGCTAGAGCAACGCAACAATGCTACGGGCTAATTGTCTTGTGAAAAGGAGAAGGTTCTGGTTATCGTTGTTAGAGCGGGCCAGTATTTTAGGGGTTGCCTCATTCATCCTGAAGGTCTGACTAGTACTGATGGCTCTAAAATTCCTTCTGCGATTTGTTTGTTTGTACTGATGGTGAATTGCTCGATAGTATTATGCTAAATTGCTAGTAACAGCAGTGATCTTTATTGTTCCCCACCTTGTGGGTTGTACTTCGGCATGTAAAATTCAAAAAAAAAAGTGTCATCAGAGGTATTCGTAGACAGACCGTGGGAGGGTTAGTAGATGTGTCCGCATGTCGTTCAGGATTAAATTACCGTGAATCCTCTGCGTATGTGCATCCAACTCACAACCACTGGTGCACGCCATTTCTTCAGGTCGACAGCTGTCGTGGACACTACAACAACGTGTCTTCCGTCCTCTTCCACCCGAAGGCTGAACTGATCCTGTCGAACTCTGAGGACAAGTCGATTCGTGTGTGGGATCTGCAGAAGCGCACGAGTCTTCATGTGTTCAGGTCACCGCCCCAGTAAACATTTTTCTGTGAGGCATTTGCATGGATATTCACTTTAGACATGAGAATGAACGATTCTGGGTGTTGTCGGCTCATCCGAGCCTCAACATGTTCGCGGCTGGTCACGACAACGGCATGATTGTGTTCAAAATTCAGCGTGAGAGACCGGCGTTCTGCATCGCCGAGAATCTGGCGTTTTATGTCAAGGACAAGCAGCTGCGTCGTCTTGATCTTACGACCAAGTAGGCTGCCATTGAGGGACTTTGTCGTTGTCCTTGCGCTCTCAGAATCAACTCTGGTCGTATTTCCAGCAAGGATCAGGCCACATGCAAGCTCCGAGCTGCCGCCGCCTTCATGCAGCCCTACTACGCGTTGTCATACAATCCGGCCGAGAACGCGTTTCTGCTCACCAGTCGCTCACACAACAAGGAGCAGTGCTTCTATGACATCTATAGAGTGGGTCCAGTTTCTTCTTGCTAAAGCTGTGGGCAATAAGTTCAGTTGCATACATGTTCCTTCTTTCTATAGGTAGCCAAGGATTCCGATGGAAACACAGAAGCTCCAGTGAACCGCTCTCCGGGCATTGCTGCCGTATGGGTAGCGCGGAACAGATACGCTGTATTGGACAAGAATCAGCAGGTAGGAGGCTTGTTTACAACGCTGTAACATCTAGGGAGCGTTTATTATTCTCTTCAGATTTCTCTGCGTGACCTGGCGAACAAGGAGGTGCGCAAAATCGAAATGAACATTCCGATTGATGATCTCTTCTACGCGGGCACTGGCGTCATTCTGCTTAGAAACGAGGAAGGCCTCCAGTTGTTCGATGTGCAGCAGAAGAGAGTAATGGCGCACGTCAAGGCTACGAAGGTGAGGCTTTTTTTGTTGAAATTGCTGATGGAGCTTTGTACTTCTGCCTACGGGGTGCAGTGCAGTTTCTGTTCTACAATATTAACGCCAGTCGCCAATCCGATATTTTTGGTCCTGATATTGTTTCACCACATGGCATTTTAGGTATAAACAAACCTAACTCTTGAAGAACAGATTTCTAGTATGCAGGCAGGTGATCCTTTTAAGGTACGCTACGTCATCTGGTCGAAGAATATGGAGTTTGGGGCGCTACTATCCAAGCACACTCTGACTCTGATCAATAGAAAGCTTGAGGTAGGTTATTTTCAGTAGTTGCTGGCGTCCCGAAGGCCTTGTAGAACAAAGGCAATCTTTCAAGGTACTCTGCTCCCAACAAGAGTCGACTCGAGTGAAGAGCGGTGCCTGGGATGATGATGGAGTGTTCCTGTACACCACGAGTAATCATATCAAGTAAGAATTTCTGTCATTGACTTGAAAAAAGAACGCGTGAGACAGCAAGATTATTATTTTTATTACAAGAGGCATCTCATGTAACAAGCAAAACATCAAAGACTAAAAATGAACAGACTGGTCATTTGAACTTATCACTTATGGACGAATACAACGCAAGAATAAAGCAGCTCGGGAACAATAATCACTACGCAACCAAATATCGCTCTACAGTGTTTCTAAAAGAGATAATTCCGCTCGGAGGTATTCTTTTCTTGCTGATCGTTAGTCGGATGTGGTCGGGCCCAGCTCAATTGTAAAGAAACGTTGTCGAAGATTACGTCGAGCATGCGGAAGCACTAATGACCTAGCTTCACTTCTAGTGTATGAGGTTCTGTGTGTATGGAACCAAGCTGTAGACCAGTGACACCTTGAAGAATCTTGTAGAATAAGATGAGGTCAAATTTCCTTCTTCTGTGTGAGAGGGTGCGAAGTTTGAAATCAGCATTCCCTTCAGATCTTGGCGGAATGCCGTCACATATGAGGATGGTCTCCTCAGTGTTTTTTCGCTTCCTATATTAAACCGTCACACGTCACTTCGATAATGTTCTGTTTGTTCAAGCTGACACCAGTGTCCTTATATCCATACGTTCTTGTCAGGAGAGCCACTGTCTATTCCTCGTTGGAGGAGCACGAACAGAGTCATATGTACTGCCTCTGCTTTCTCGATAAAAGTGAACACCGCATTGCTAGTGGATCAGGTGACCTTTTGACATAGCGCGGAATTCTGTAAGTTATGGGGTTCATCCTGCGGGCTTCGCCGAAGCGCAATGATGTTTCTACCTAGCTATAGTCGATTTTCTCAGAGGACGGCATCTGTGAGCCATGAATGTGCGCGATGCTTAGAACGCCTGAAGCTTTTTACTTCCATGGGTCATGGTATTCCAAGCACTACACTTCTCAGCTTCTCGTCATGCAACTCTTAACATACTCTCCCTCTCTTCGTCATGCCCAAATTTCTGAGGCGTAGGTTAGAGCAGGGAAAACGATGGAGATGAATAGGTGGGTCGGAGCCTGACTTTCTTCGTCTTGTTCGCTATTTATTCTATGCTAATTTTATTCCATATATTTACTATACACAGTAAGACGTGCTGACCATAACCTTTAAAATAAGACTAGATAACGTGAAATTCGTAAAAAGTCAACGGTCAGTAGTAACAATCTAGGTAACCAAAATGCTGACCCAGCTGAAAAAAGATTCTGTATAAAACTGAACAAGAAGGTCAAGGAACAGAGGGAAAGATCAAGAACAGAAAAGCGAGCATACATCATGAAGCTATAGTAGAAATTGTGGTGAAGTCGTTTGCTTTCTTCTTTTCTAGATTAAAAGCAGAATTTCGATGGGCAAAGGGTTCCAAATTGGAAGCGCAAGGAGCAGTGAGGAGATAGTCAGCTGTGTTTGTTCCATGAAGACCGTAGTGTCAGTTAGACGTGAAATAAATAAGCCCCGTCTAAGCTCAGATAAGGATAAAGGATAAAGGACGGCGTTAGTCAATCCATTTTTGGATGCGACACGCATTCTACTTCTACGGGATGTCGTGGAGGCGAGCTGAATGCGTATTTGGCCATACAATGACTTGCGGTGGCCAGCCAATGAACAAGTCAGCGCTTTATCCTTCCCAGACAAGTCTGGTACCAATTCACCGACCCCGGAGGGATGGAAGGCTTGGTTGGCCTGGGTGGGAAATCCGAACCAGGAACCTGGTATCGGGTGCAGGCGACAGCCGGCGCCTCCTCCGACTCCATTCCACGCGCCTCTAAGCTCAGACAGTTCTCTAAATTTGTTTCAAACCTTTTCATGCTTGGTTACTAACCTACTTTTGTCTGAGTGTGCGACTAATCCATCTGCGATTCCTTATAACTACGGAAGTAATGCCTCAAATTAGAGCAACAGCAAGTAGGCAGAAAGAATGGGTGTAGTTTCAGCCAGCCCAGTTATGCCTCAAGCTGGTTGACTATTGAAAACTAAAGCTAAAAATGACAAAAAGGAAAATAATAAAACGTATTAGTTCTCTTGCCAAACAACCACAACAAGTCCATATTTGCCGAAATTGGTTCAGGTAGCTGTGGCATTCGGAAATCTCCTTCCTTTGAGCGAGGAATGAGTTCCAGAAACTCGTCACTATCTCATGTATATCATCTTCGTAAGATGCAGCTGTAGTCCAGCGCTAGCTCCTCTGTTCAGCGAAGTTGGCAACTGCTAGCGCTCTAAGCTAATGCTCCTTCTTGTGAGCACGACGTCGTCAGGGAAGCGGAGATGATGCTGTTTCCGACCGTTGATCTTCACTCAAATTTTCTACCATTCTAGATCATGCATGGCGTCGTTGCAGATTAGTTTAAAATACAAGGTTTAGCATTAGCAGTACTAGCATTCTGCTGTAACTTTGTGTCATTCAGTTCGTTGGAGCTCAATACTTGCTCACCTGCGTCTGTGAAGTGACTAGTATGTCACTGCTTTCAGGTATGCGCTGACTGCTGGAGACTGCGGCATTGTACGCACACTCGATCTACCTCTGTATATCCTAGCCGTTCGCGGTAGTGTGTTGTACTGTCTAAATAGGTTAGTTGCACCCCATCAAAGCTCACTGAACTGAGTCTCCGTAAAAGGTGGTTGGATTAGTTCTGCTGACGATATAGATTATGCTGTAGTGGAATATAATTTGCTTTAAGGGAGGCTACTCCAGTTGAGGTCCCAATAGATCCTACTGAGTATCGATTCAAACTGGCGCTGATCAATCGCCGTATCGATGAAGTGAGTTTACCTTGATCCTAGGAAACCTTAGATGAGCTACCAACTTGTACCCAGGTGCTGAATATGGTGAAGAGCTCCACTTTGGTCGGGCAGTCTATCATCAGCTATTTGGAGAAGAAGGGTTACCCTGAGATCGCCCTCCACTTCGTAAAGGACGAGCGAACTCGATTCGGACTGGCTCTGGAGTGTGGAAATCTCGATGTGGCGCTTGAAGCCGCAAAGGTATGGCTCACCCTAGGACGGCTCACCGCTGAACGGCCACTATTATTTTTCTATTACAGATCTGCGATGATAAGGCAATATGGGAAGCGTTAGGTGAGGCGGCGCTGATCCAGGGAAATCATCAGGTGGTGGAAATGGCCTACCAGAGAACCAAGAACTTCGAGAAGTGGGTGACTTGCCAGTGCACGCGTTCGTTCATCTCCTGTCTTTGTGGTTATAAAACACGGTCTGCAGGCTGTCGTTCCTGTACCTCGTCACGGGTAATACAGATAAACTGTCGAAGATGATGAAGATTGCCCAGATGAGAAACGATGCTCACGGTCACTATCAGACGGCGCTCTACCTCGGTGACATCGAGGAGAGAATCAAGGGTAAGTAAGCACAGCGTTGGTTTTCCAGGAGTAAGTAACGACACTGCCAGCTCTGGACTTTCGAGATGTGAGTGTATGTGCTTGCAAAGATCCAGACTGGGTGTGGAAAGAACCAGTTGTACCTTTATCCATTGAATTTCGTGGTGGTTTTCATAGCTTATCATATATTTACAGCTTATTTTCATAGCTTATCTGGTTAGAAGCGCTGGAACCAAGTAGTCGTTTCGGGATGATCTCATTTGCACCTGCCTTCCTTAATAACGGTTGCGCAGGCATGTCAATCAACGGATCCCCGTGGGTAATCTCACAGACTGTATTCGATGAGTTCGGTAGATGTATCTCATATCTAAGCAAATCGAGTACTTTTGCTCCGTACATTTTTCCCATATCTGATGTTGTGACGGTGGTAAAAGGTAGAAGATCCTACACGGGAGTGTCATGACTCCAGTTCGTCGTTTGTGATTTGAACACGAATTGGTGTACAATTGTATATAAATTTATCGGCAAGTTTTGAAGCCTACCTCATATCCGCCCCATAAATTAGTGGGTCAGAATCAGATTGATATGATCAGCTACTCCAGGAGGAGTTTTGGCTGACAAGGAAAGCTCAATGTTGGATTTTGCGATGCTATTTTGACAGGATGAAGGGCTGTGTGAGCGGAGTCCAGAATTAAGGACACGTTTTTCTGAACACTGAAGTTTGTTGAAGTTCGGGAAAGAAGGTGTAAAAACGCGTGCGCAACAATCATCAACTCCTATGACACTCCACGAGATGGGCTCGAGGACCTAACTCCAACGCGATGACGCGGGCTAGCCGCATGCGACGTCGCGGTGCTGAAACCAGACGTGCGCTCGGTGACGTACGGTTAGCCGCGGAGCACGAAATGTTCCAAGTGTTTAAGCTCCCAGACCACATTTCTAGCAAGGAACTTAAGATCCTAAGAATGTTATAGGTAACAGGCTGCAGTACGACAATTGACCGGAGAATGGATGATAGTGACCTTTTTGCGTAGTATAACATAATCACGGGTAAAAATTGACCGAGGAAGTTGTAGATGGCAAATACTGACGCTAGAAACCATCCACATGACCATGATTCCTGTATAAACTGTCGCTGATCGTCCTATTCAAACCACATTCCCCTTTAAACAGAAGTGTGGAAAATGTCTGCGTCTCCACTATCTCGTAAGGCAGCCATTGGACTTTCGAGCAAGCCTAGGGGATTGGGGTGGGTGGGACCCCCCCCCCCCCCCCATCTCCATGAAACGTTGAAATAAGGCAAACGCGTGCCGCATGTCCCTGTAGGAAGCGTTTCTAGCCGTCGGAAGCATCGGACCGCGACAACTCGTCCAATTTCGTCGCGCACCGTGCGCGACGCCAGGGAGGTTCGCGCGGCGTTGGAGTTATGTCTGCCCCCGGACGAGATGTGGCTCGGTGGCGCAGTCGGTAGGATTGCCGCCTCTTAGGAGCACACTGGCGATCATTTCAAATCGAGTCCGAGTGCTGGCAATATTTTTGCACATATTAGTTTGTTGTTATCTCCCATGATCACAGGTGGAAAGTAGTGGGCCTACAACACGTTCAGATGAGAATGACATTTTCAGTACATTTATGTACTGATATGGTCCTGGTTCACCATATTCAACCAAAGGTACGCGTAGTTGTGTGCAGTTACGGTATTAAAGGTGATTCGGTATGATATGGTAGTGGTGCAAATACACATTGTTGAAAAACTAGCACATATGAAAGCGCATATAGACAGCCTTGGTTTGTTGTAAGCGGCCTAAAATTGTGGCGGTCTGGTGGTCTAAAATTGACTCCTTTGATCAGGAGAAAGCGTAGTAAGAACAGACTAATATGTGCGAAAATATTGGCAGTACACGTACTCGAACTGAACACTCCGCTGAGGTGCTCCTGTGAGGCAGCACTCCTACCTACTGCGCCACAGAGGCACTTTCCATGGGGTATCATAGGGGTTGGTGGTTGTTGCGCACACGTTTTTGCACCTCATTTTCCGGTCTTTAGAAAAGCGTTCGGCAGAAACTAACTTTAAATCTGGACTCCGCTCATAAGGCCCTACATTCTATGAAAATAGTACGCATAAGCTCACCATGAGCTGGAAGCGGTTCCTTGTGAGTCACGCGAACCTCTGATTCTGTGTTTGGTGCTTAAGTAGAGTAAGATTCAGAGCTGACCTAAGTGTTTGGATTTTGGACGAAACGCTAAAGAACTGTGAGAGTGTGTGGTCAACTCCATACCTGCGAGACATGATCTAGTAGAAATCCGTTTCAGTGCTGAAAGGAGTTGGACAGACGTCGCTGGCCTACCTCACTGCTGCAACCCACGGCCACGAGGAGGAAGCTAGTCAGCTTCGATCGGAACTGGAATCTAAAGGGCAAACCATACCTCCAATTGATCCCAATGCGAAACTGCTAGTCCCACCTCCACCGATTTGCAAGGTGAGCTCCGTTCCCTTCCATCCTCTGCCCTGTACTTATTGAATGGTACCTCTATTTAGCTGGAAGAGAACTGGCCGCTTCTTGCCACTGCACGGGGTCCTTTCGAAATTCTCGGTCTGGCTCCACCTGGTAAGGCCGCTGGTGCAGGAGTATCTCATCAGAAGCCGGCAGCCGCTGCGTTTGCCGTTGCAGATGATCTCGATGTAAAACTTGACATTCTCAACCACTTCCTGGTTATCGAGGTTCACGCAACGTGTTTCAGGTAGAGGAAGGAGGCGCTTGGGGAGAAGAAACTGACTATCTCGTTGGTGAGGATGGAGAGATCGAGGTGGGTTCAACCTCCGCCGGTCGCTTTTGGACACTATTTAGAGCCGTTCTTCAAGGTAGACGAAGACGACATACTTGCGGGTACAGCAGAAGAAGGAGAAGCGGGCTGGGATGTCGAAGACGACCTGGCGATCCCCGACGTGCCAGCTGGAGCTGGAGCTGAAGGTTGTTATCACCAAGGAATGCGGAATTATCATCCTGAAGCGTGTCCTTTGCAGACGTTGTCGTACCGAATCGCGGCCTGCCTCCGACTTCCCACTGGCCTGCTAATAGTCGTCTAGTCGCTGATCATGTCTCAGCTGGATCGTTCGAGTCGGCTCTTCGTTTGTTGCACGACCAGCTCGGTGTTGTGAATAAGAAGCCGTTCAAGGAGATCTTCATGGCCGTTTACGCGAGGTAGAGTTCCGTTTTCCCGCCATGGATCCATCTCTCATGCTTAGTTTTCCGTGTTTCAGCTCATGTGTCTCGTTTACCGCCCTGCCCAGCACGAGAGTACTCTTCGGACACCCTCTGCGAAACTGGCAGGAGGCCTCGGGAAAGTAGGTTGCTCTCGTTTTTCCAGCGAGTTCCTTTAAATCTCGCATGCTTCGCTTCAGAAGTGGACTGCCGGCTGTGTCGGTGACCCTCGCTGACTTGGCCACGAAACTGCAGGGATGCTACCACTTGACGACCGCTGGCAAATTCGGAGATGCGATTGATAAGCTGCGCAAGATTCTTCTTTTTGTGCCGATGTTGGTCGTGAATTCGAAACAGGAGGTGCTCTTTAGTTTTGTTTCTCTCTACAAAGCCTTGCGATGACTTAGTGGTGTAGCGTATGTCGGGAATTACCTAGTTCATAGGTGCGGCTTCTGGTATATTGCGTCTTACCAGGGTTGTTATAGTAAACGGTATAGTTGGACCAGAATCGTGATAGTAGCCATCAATATCGCCTACAACCGGGATATGGGCGCATTTAGCGCACTGGACATGAGCATTAACTTCTTACTATATTCTTGTTTAAACCAAGCGAGGCAGTCATCCCTTCTGGTGATTTAACAGCTGCAAAATGGTCTAGAAAGGGAACTTCGTCCAGGGTCTACTGCAGCAGTCATTGAGTACACGCCTCAACGACATCACATGGATGTTAAAAGCAGGTCATACCCTGAGGGAATTGAATAATGACATTCTTTACCCTTTATCTCACCCATCCTTTCAATGACTGCCGTAGCCGAGCTCAGCATGAGTATGAGTGGTAGCTATTAAAAACTAAAATGAGACGCGGTGTGAGAGATTTTAGCGCCTGTGGTGTCGTAAATCGCTCTGAAATGCACAGCACATCCCCACTGGATGTCACGGTGGCTTTTGAGTGCGTTTTTGCCTTATAAACAGATGTTGGTCTGGATGGAAGGAATTCGTGCCGTGAAACGAGCCAGGATATGCTAGAGCCCGTCTCCTGTGCAAAGTTTGCAACAGCCGCTTTGCACAAAAGCATTTTGAAAAGGAAAAGGAGTTATCTTGAAGATAAAGTAAATATCTAATAAATCAAAAACAAGGTTTTGAAAATACAATTGTAGCGATAGAGCGACGGGATCGTACTTGTTTCGAATTTAAGGGCATTTGAAATGCGGTACGTTTCCCCGATGCTTAGTTTGAATGGTGCTTGCCCAAGTTACAGGTTGCTTTATGTAGTATTGCATCCATTAGGCCACTACAGCCCTTTCATACCTGTGGTCTCTGAAAATATTTAAAAGAAAGGTTCTTGAGGAGCTCTGTGAAGCGCTGTTGAGGGCTTTTATCACTGGAATGCGGGTAAATGCTCACTGCTCCTCTGAGCGGTCGTAGGATCCACTTTCTTGCGATTCGTCGCAACCCCATTCTATCACCGGACGTCGTAGTGCGAGATCTTTCGAAGGTCTCCATGTACGCTTTCCATGTGCTTCGAACTATATAGGCAGTTCCCAGTTTCTCTCATCTTGAAACCTCGGCACGGTAGCTTACGCTCGTCCGTATGTTGTGCCACTCGAGGTTTCTAGGTGGATCACTATTACTGCGGCCTGATGTTTCAACTTCCCGTCGTCTTCAGAGGCAAGGTGAAGCACGGGTTTAAGTTTGCGCTCTACTCCACCAAGCGGCTTAGCTACCCCAGCATTTTCGACCCCCTCCTACAGAGAGCCTCCAATGAGAGAGACGAACTAGCGCATAGGATCCACCGCAGGGGTACCGTGGCCATCGCCCACGGTATCTGACCAGTAGAGGCGAATGAGGTACATTGCACAATTGTCTGCAAGCTGTCCACTATCAGTTGCAGTTTCTTGTCTACTGGGTTCCTCTCGGAACATGTGCTTATCACGTTTGCCTACGTTCTCTGAGCCACGGCTCCATTCTAGCAGTCTTCATCATTGCCTTGACATTTCGGACGTCGCTTTTTCTTCCAGTAATTATAGGTCAAACTCGGCTACGTCATATTCTGAAGGCCTGTTTACCGTAGGTAGATGATGAACAAGATAAGTTACTGTTGTTGGTATGTTTTCCGTTAGCGTAAGAGAGTGGACGCTAAACGCAAAAGAGAGCTTGTTATGGGAGGAAGGAAAAATTTTGAAGGATGCCATCAAAATTTGCAGCGGAACTAAAGCACAGTCGGTACAGTGGTTCTTCAGGTCGCCGAAGCAGAACAGCTCATCGAAATTTGCCGAAACTACCTTGTTGGACTACTGATGGAGACCGCTAGAAAGGTAAGTCTGTCAGGTTTTGGGACCCCGTCCATAAATCGTTGGCATGCCATGTGAATTACCTGTGAGTCGATTAACTTCATTCGACAAATGAATTCGCAGAACTTGCGCAACTGCTGGTTTTGTTGCACGCGCGGAATAGAACGTAGCTATCCGACAAAGTCTGGTTGCCTGCTGCACTAGGACGTGTACTTTCTTCTTCTAGGAGACACCAAAAACAACTCCGGCAGAACTGAAGCGGAATGCCGAGATGCTCGCATACTTCACCCACTGCGAACTGCAGCCGGTGCACCGAATTCTCACCCTCAGAACAGCGATAAACGCGTTCTTTAAGCTGAAGCAGATGCGAACGTGCGCGTCGATGTGCAAGCGTCTTCTGGAGCTTGGTAGGTGAAGGTCTGCGTTTCTTTGTAGGGCCTTTCTTTCCATTACCACGTTACAGGACCCAAGCCGGAAGTGGCTGCCCAGGTGAGGAAAGTGCTCGCTGCTGCCGAGCAGGACAACAAGGACCCCAACCAGGTAAGAGCGGGCATCCCTAGCGCTGCGCTGCCAGATGACATTCGCAACCTCGTTCCAGCTGGCCTACGACGAGCACAATCCGTTTGTGGTGTGCTCGCGGAACTTCGTGCCGCTGTACCGTGGAAAGCCCCAGTGCAGATGCCCGTTCTGCGGGGCTTCGTTCTCGGTCGGCCTCGAGGGCACCGTCTGCGACGTGTGCCAAGTGTCCGAGATCGGCAGGGACGTGATTGGGCTCCGGATTTCCAGTCTCCAGAAGTAGCACTGCTCGTCTCGCGGATGCGACTGGACTGCTCTCACTTGCGTGTTACCTTCCCATCCGTATGGTGTTCCACCACTGTTGCCTGATTTCGCCCCTTCCAATAATCGCCCTATTTATTGTAGATAGAGGATCCCTGTATTCCCATGCTGGAGGCCTCCGCCTCTCCGAGGTCTTCGCCACTGGCTGTTATGGTTAAGGGTTATGATAATATACTTGAGAGAATTATTTATTGTTAAGAAGAACACGGTTGAGCAAGACGAATTTTCTGCTATATTTATTCTTTTCTAGTGCTTTTAAAAGAATTGTGATAAATATAATTGTTTGACCATTGTGATAAATGTCTTTTTATCGCTCCAGAAGCAGTTGGCATCACATTCAGATGTGGGTGTGTTCAACATAACGGAATGAGCTCCAGAAATCTACCAGAAGTCGTGGGATTCCGCACCGGTGGAAAACAGACTCTGGGACGGCTTAATCCCTTTAGACACCAAGTGGAATTTGGGGGATCTCCCACGTCTTGCACACATTTTTACACGTCAACATCATGGGGCCTGTGATGCTGCAATGGTTTTGTCCTCGTCCTCCACACGTCTTCACGCGCAAGCCTCAGGTACGATTTAGGTTTCAGCGTTCAGGAACAAAGTAATGGATCTATCCAAATGGTGGGTGGGAAAGACTTCTCGCAGCCAATTTGACGACTTTGCCTGATGGTTAAGTTGAAGATGAGCCAGAAAGCAGAGACTATGCACCGAACTGAATTACATTAGGACGTTTCTATGCAGTTTCCTAGTGTACAGCACCCTGTTTGTGTTTGTTTCTCATCTCAAACGGTGTCTCTTTCCGACAAGGATAGATTCGAACGAATTTTAAACGAAATTGATTAAAGAATGTGTTAAGAGGATGTTTAGTTGCGGTCAAAACTCTTGCGCCAGGCGGGACTCGAACCCGCATCTTCTGCGGAGAGAAATACAGAGATCAAATTCGCTTTAGTTCCGTACATGACTTCGGGATGCGGTGCACGTAGTTTACCCGCTGCACGCATCTGGGAGTTTCTTTTATTGCCTCGGCTTACGCGAAGGAGGGCACGGAATTAATGCGTATATGGTCCCAATATTTTTTCCCTAATAGCTAGCCCTTCAACCTTCAAACCTGCTTCTGTAACAGGCCATGAGCGGTATATACCCCGCACGACCGCGGCGGAGGCCGTCACCGCGGAAATTGCTCGTCCGTAAAGACGGTCTCATTCATTTCTGGGACAGCGTCACTGATGACGTGGGATTTGCGTGTAAAGACGTGTAGAATATGTGGATTACACCAGTGCAACAGCACTGACGTAATGGTGTTTGCGTGTGATGACGTGTGCAGCACGTGGAGCAAGCATGCGAGGGATTTCCCCAGAAGTGACTTGGTGTCCAAACGGATTTAGCCCTCTGGGACGTGCGTCTAGGAGGTGGTTATTGTGATGGGCCTGCGGAGTCGAGGGAGGCAGTCCTGGAGGGTTTGTCGTCGAAATGCTACAGCTGGACCGCATAAGGGATGAAGCCTTCTTGGCAAGGAGGAATCGCGTGCACCTGCATCCTCCCACAGGACTTGAGACCGTAACAGGAAATACTGACGGTTTTCATTCTTCTATTGAGCCGCTTCACTCGGCTTACTTCGGTACTAAGTGGACGAGGGAGTGGGAGGCCCAGAGATTACCTGGTCATGCCAATTTACTTGGCATGCCGTGTTGCATGCGATACAGATTTAGGCCGGATAGTGTTCCTGACCTTCTTGCCTTACCCTAGCCTGATGTAATTGAGCATTCACACGCCTTCTTACCAAGGCGGATAATCATTTAGTACAAGGTGACATTCCGAGCTGCTTTGCGCCGTGTTTTCCACCATTTAGCGTCAAAAATTTGTCAGTGTTCAAGCAGGTTTATTAGAAAGTAGGCTCGAGTTTACGCATGCCAATTTCGCTCTCAAATCGAAATCATTTATTATATAGAAACGAATCGGTTCTTCATTGCATACTTTTCACAGACAGACTCAGCCGTCATGCTTCTTATGTTTTTTGGAGGATCTAAACGTATACCTAAAAGCAGGGAAGATTCGTAAATACAATTCAGTGCACCAACCTCTCACTGCTTTTCTTCGATTTCTTCTTTCTCCTGAAAATAGGCTATTGCTCAAGCAACGACCGCTTAGCTGGTACACTGCTGTGCAACGTACTTGGAGCCAGTGCCTTCCGTCGCTGTCATCAGTTCGCCCTTTTTCTTGGCCGGCAGCGCGAAATAGTCGCCCTTTGGCTGTCCTGGAGCGTTAGGCGCTGGCGTCGGCTGCGGTGGTGGTGGTGGTGGCGCTTTGGCCGGAGGTGGAGGAAGCGGTGCTCCTGGAGGCAAATTTGGAGGGCGGACGGGAGGAGGTGGAGGCCCTGGACAAGCAGCTCCGCCGGGAGGCGGTGGAGGCGGCGGTGGCGGAGGCGGCTCGTCGGCCAGCTCCCCCATCGCCTCGTATGGATCCCCCATCTCCAGATGTTTCTAAGAGTAGCAGGACTTCAGTTGCTGGGGATTCTGCCGTAGATCGCAGCCACTGGTGAGCTCCTAGCGGAGGTCTATGTGAAGATCAGGCGGCAGCTTCCAACCGGAGATGACTACGTAAAAAATGAACCACTCCCCATCGAGTCACTGTTTTATAGGTGCCTGCTGTGAGGGATCAGTGATATCTACCACTGCCCAGTTGGGTTTGTTTGTAAATAACGGCTAAGATAATGACATAATTTCTCAGCCAACCAACCAATTCGCCTCGGAAGAAACAGCATAAAGTGCTACCATCTCAGGCTCGTTCCTCTTTCTTCGTTCGAAACGAGACGCACCTCTGGAGCGGAGGATCCACTCTCCTTCTGCTCCGGCCGATCTAGAGATTCCTTTTCAAAACTTTCAAAACAAAAGATGGATTTCAACCTTTTGTTGTTGACTGACAAAGTAGGGAAGAAGGACGCTGTTGAGGTGTATTGAAGGTCCGCTAAGACTGAGCAAGCTGAAGGCATTAGAGATTCTGTGCGCCGAGCAGCACTGTAAACTCTCAAAGGAGTGGTTTTAAACAGGTTTGGGCGATCGAGCTGTGTGGAGCAGGAACAGCATCAGTGTCGGAAGACGTTGAACAGCACGGGACTGATAGCTCGGGAGCCACAGTGATCGGTAAATATGGTAAAAACAGAAAACTTTCAAAGGCTCTGTGAATGATCTAGGCGGCAAGTGCGAGACAGGCTATTAAGCGTATAGGAACACTCATTCCTGTGTTTAGATAACGTACGTTTCATAATGAATCACTCTGTAGTTTGTCTGCACAAGAATTCACAGAGCGCAAAAATTCCAATTTTCTGTTTCGATGGAAAGCATTAGGAGGCATGATGCGCATCTTATCTTACTGTATATAATTCATTTGGCCGGAGCAGGATTCAGAGGACGTGCCGCATACGGCATTCGACGTAGGTGGGGATTCAGAAGAGTAAGAGGACCAGTAAAGGAGGGACCAGTAAATCGGGGACCTATAGAGAGGCGACCTCTAAAGGGGAGGGGCAGTATTTTCTCTCAGTGTCGTCCAACGAGTGATGGGATACAGACGCCGCGGCAACCTCGTAACACGAGCGTCGGGATTGAGCAAATTAGTCACAGACGTCATGCAACCTGCGTCCGAATTCAGAATACGTGCCATGGACCAGAATTTGCGTAGCAAATTTTCATTTTCATTTTCGGATTTTCAAGAGACATTTTAAAGGCTTCATGAACGCTTGACGTTCGCCGTTTTCTCTGCCAGCACAGTAAGGGGCTAGGTAGAGTTACCACAGGAATAGGACGCCTTCAGACAGTAAGCAGTATCAACGAGTCTACCAATACCCATTGATTTTATTTATGTTTTGCAGATTAAGTAGTTCGGATTGGGTCTCCCACGACCTGTTTCTTTTTCTTCTAGAGAATGGTGCTTTCCTTTTATTCTAGAAAATGGAGCTTTGGAGAATAAACCGCGTACATGCGATAGAGGGAGGTCATGCTTCCAAGAAGCTTCGCAGCCGGAGGCGGCTGACAAGTGCCGATTGGGTACATTCGAGTCTTGTCGCGAGACTCCGCCTCCTCCTTGACAGCGCCAAGTCTTCCCCTGCTCGGTGACGTTCCGAACGAGGTTTATCTTGGAAGTCCGTCTTTCCTTTTGCGAACCGAGAGAACTAGCGGTTGACGGTGGTGGTGGTATCCTCCCTCCAATGCGCTGTTGATGTTACCGTTGCTCCAGTTCCGCCGTGTCATTCGTAGAAAGGGATTGCTCGAAAATGCTCGTGCGAGTCTGACGATGGACTGAAACCCGGAGAAGATCATGCCCGCTTCTATACCTTTTGCAAAGAAGCTTCAAGAACGTTTTACGACTACCACATAGTAGATCACAGATAGTATAGTAGTGTAGAACGCATGAGTGCCGAATGGAGTTTATTATAACGATTCTCCGTAATCAATCAGAATAGGCATAAGTGGTAGAACCGGTGATGGCGTCATGGGTGGAATCGCATAGCAAGGCACGAGCCAGGAAGAGCACTGGAACCCGAGGTTGTAGTGTGAGCCGTGTCGTGGATTGTTAGGTGACGCGGACCTTCCTTGCCCCAATGTGCGGTGGTGGACCTTAAATAGAGACGGATTAGCAAATAAAAAGTGCCGATGGGATTTAGGAAGACTACACTAAAACTGCATTACAATGTTCATGAGAACGAAAGTGTTTGTGTTCTGACTAATCGTAAGCGTGAATATCAGATTCATCGCTACCTCTTACAATATCAATCGAAAGTCTGAAGTTATGAACTTTGAATGAAACCCTTTCAAGAGTTTTGGATTGACCCAATATTTATTGTACGTGGATATCCACGCACTCAACTAACTGTAATGAGCTGTACAAAAAGGCAAAACGAGATAATGTACAACAAGAAGAGCACAAACATATGCTTGCGTGATGGAGGATTACAGACAACATCACCCTGATCAATTATCCTTCGAGGTTATTATTATTATTATTATTTTACTACCTATTGGTGAGCTTTATAAGTTATGAAATTGAGTTTGGTAAAGTATGTATACTCTCCGGAAATTTTCAAAAAGTTTCTACCAGCTCCTTGACTGAAAAGAAAGCTCGAAATCGAGACTTTGCCTAAGGAAAACGAGTCTTGATCCAGCAGCAACGTGTGTTCGGAGGAGAAGTTGTGTCAAATTTGTCGAGAGGTACTTTTGCTGTGATTTGTATTTTGTAAATTATAAGCAAGTCGTTTTCCTTTTCTTATAGTTATAGGTTAGAAAGTGAAAAAATTTTGTTACGAAAATATTATTATTTTTTCATTTCTGCTGAAGCCTGAAGCGGCTGTAACAAAAGATAGAAGCTGTTCGAAGGATGTTTCGTTGTGATCAAAACTCTTGTGTCAGGCGGGACTCGAAACCACCTGGCGCAAGAGTTTTCATTGTTATTATTAGGTTGTTGCGAAAGTTCTCGCTATTTTTTGAATGAGCTTTTTTCTCACTAGTGCAACCTTATAGCAACCTATCTTTTGTTCACAGAAAGAGATCAGGTATGTATAAGTTTACTATTATCGCTAGCTACTCACTCTCGCGTAACTCCTTCTTGGAAAAGAGAGTTCTCAAAGGAAGGAGTACATCCGAGGTCTCTTATTGTATGACTTCAAATTTGCTGAGTCAGCAGCTGCTTACTTCCATCAACGGTGCATTTGGGAAGGGCAGAGTGTCCGATCGCACTGCACGAGAATGGTTCGCACGCTTTCGTAAAGGTCAGTTCATCCTTCAAGATTCGTTGAGGTCGCGACGTGAATCCGATGTAGGCAACGACCGATTGCGACAGCTGGTGGAATCGGACCCATGTCGAACTACTCGTGAGCTTTCGCAGCACTTGGGTGTGCACTATGCCACCATCGCCAGGCACCCTCATCAAGTGGGTAAGGTGCACAAGTTATCACAGTGTGTTGCTTCTCCATAATCTCACTGGCGGCCGCCAGCGACGTGCTGAGGTGGCCACTCAATTGCTCTTGTATAAGCGCACAGATTCTCATCTCCTGCGATGATAGGCTGAACTCGATCATCACAGGAGATGAGAAGTGGTGCCTGTAAGTCAACATCAAGAGGACAAGACACTGGGTTGACAAGGGTGAGCAGCCTGAGCCACAGCCAATGGAGAGTCCCCACCCATCGAAGATCATGCTTTCTGTTTGGTGGGATTACAAAGGTGTCATCTACTACGAGCTGCTGGCACGTAACGAAACTCTAACGGTGGACTTGTACTGTCAGCAGCTGGATAGACTGGCTGCCAAGATCGCAGAAAAGCGTCCGAATCATGGCATAATCCGATTCTTGCACGACAATGCTCGCCCACACATTGCAAGAATGAGTCGTCAAAAGCTTCTCGACCTTGGATGGGAATGCTGCCTCACCCACCGTAAGCCTAGATATTGCACCAACAGACCACCACCTTTTCCTGTTCCTCTCCAAAGCCGTGCAAGGAAAAACGTGCGATGACGAGGGCGACATGGAACGCTGGCTGGCTGGCTTTTTTGAATTTCAAAGCCAGAAAAGTTCCAGGAGTCTGCCTGAAAGGTGGAGAAGAGTGATAGAACATGATAGTTTTCGTTTCTTGCACTGTTTCGCTTTTTTTGTAAAACTAAAAGAAATATGGTGTCTTGAAAATGACGAGAACGTCTGTAACTACCTGTAATAATAATAATAATAATAATAATAATAATAATAATAATAATAATAATAATAATAATAATAAATATTATCATTATTATTATTCTGTGCCGCTTCTAACCTTATTTTCTATATGGGGCACGGATCCCAATTTGGGTGAGCATCCTCCTCATCCCTATAAAATAGGTTGCAACGCAACGCCAGTTATCCTTGGTGAATAGGATTTCTGCTCAGGTTTTGTGCAACATTTTGCAGAGTGTACATGCGGAACAGCAGGAGAATGCGCCATGCTTTACTTGGGTGTAATGACGAGCCTTTACCAATCAAAATTGAGTCCTACGGGTCGTACATAGCGGTAGGCAGCATCTATTCGTATGTATGTTTTGTATTAGCATGTATTCTTTGTCACAAGTGAACATATGACATCAGTTTTGGTATATGATGAGAAAGTAGCAGGGTCAAGCGTGGATACGATTTTTGCTAAAAAATTTACGACCCCCACCTCCGCGAGTGGATCTAGTACAATCGGGGAGGGGGGGGGGGGGTTGCACTAGATCCACTCTGGGAGGTGGGGGTCGTAAATTTTTGGTGGCTCCCTTGTGTAGACCACCGTTTTATTTCCTATCCGCATTGTATTTTTTAAAAAATTTTATGCGGTTTTTGTACCCTTTAACAGGTCCTTCTTTCCAGGTGCAGCTTCCACTGTGTCAGATTAGTTCAAGAAAGAGTGTTACTGAGTAACTGGTTAATTTAGTAATTTGTTAGAAAAGCACTGATAAAGGTTTTGTGTATGTAATTTTTGATAATAATATTTTGCTTGTATACAGATGAAAATAAAGCACTTTTGAGAGCAGTTGTCGAAATAATCACAACGAGTTCAACTTTTCAAGCTTTCCGAGCATCTCATGGACACAGCACATTTTTGTTCGTGAGGGAGCAACATTTGCATTCGAAACTGTACTTTATACAATGTCGAGAGTTAATATCTAAAGCTGACTTGAGTTCTTTATCAACAAATTTTTTTTAGACACTCTTGGAAGCGATGACGGAACGGCAACCGGAGGATGGATTTTCCAGGACTGCCTACGAAGGTGTGTAGTCTCTCCTTTTTTCCGCGAGGTTGTAAAAATTCGTATAAAAATGTTTCAAATAAAGATTGTATTACTTGTTACCAATAAAGATTTTCTGCACCCAGATTTGGAGTCAATGAGAAGTTTCCATTTTTCATTTTTTTTCAGGAAGTCACGGAAGCGACAGTTTTCTGCCTGAACAAACGACATCTACGTCCTAAATTGCCGTCTATAAAATTTAAAGTGTCAATTGCTAAGGAAAATTAAGTGCTTTCCTTACAAGATTTTTGGAAGCACTCTTCGAAGCGATGACGGAGTGGCAACCGGAGGATGGACTCACGTCATGGAACTAATTTTCTCTCTTCTGCAGGAAACAGCATCAGAAAGTGGAGTTGTACCAAATAAAGTTTTAACCCACAGTCTGACACACGGTAATAAAATCTGTTTTTCTGAAACGATTCACTGTATAAACAGACGCTCCGATTTATATGATTTGCCGAAAATTTTCGAAACGCTTAATTACATGGAGGCGGCTATCTATACAGCCTGCTTTTTAAAGCGTAGAACCCACACTTCTAATTGTTTTGAAAGTTTTGTGAATTTTTCAGAGATGTCGCACAGACGAACATTTTTCAGAGATGTCGCACAGACTGTCGCACAGAAAGTACAAGAAGCCACCGTTTTCCACAAGCGCGATGTGTGCATCAGTAAAGTCCTCAGTTTTCCCCATCTTCATTAATTGCTCGCGAATCCTGCCCACTTTTCTTGTTTTTTTTCTTTCTCATCTTCCCTTTTCTCTTATTTCATGTCATCTTTCAATAGCCAGTTTAATTTGTTTTTTCTCTGCGACTTCCTCTCCTTGTAGTGAGTGGCTCGAGTTGGTAATAAATAAATAAATAAATAAATAAATAAATAAATAAATAAATAAAATTGTCACTGATTGAAAAAACTGTTAGGCAAAGTGAAACGAACATTCATAGTTGCGCATCTAATACATAGAAGCGATTCATTTTGTCGTGGCTAAAAGAGTGATTTTTCCATAAGCCTTCCAAATGATTTTTCTATGACAACATTGTGGGGGAGGGGAGTTGTGGCAAGCACCATATTCCTTCTCTTGAGTTACATGTGAGCGCAGATTGGGCTGAAAAGCAAAATAGATTGGTCACGAAGTAGACAGTGGTACGGTGTAGGAAGAGCCGCCACCTCACCCCTGATAGGAGGCTTCGGCCAAAGACAAGCAAAAGATCAACCAGTGATCCTGATCCTGAGGACGAGTCGAATGCGCGGCGCGTTCCAACACGATCAATAAATGTCAGTGATACTTTCGTGGCTGGCACCGACGGGCTCTGACGGCGGCCTTTAGCCTTCACAAAAATGCCGTCGTGCATAGATCTAGGAGGCAAGCGCGGACAATTTTTGGCCGAAGCCTCCTATCAGGGGTGAGGTGGCGGCTGTTCAAACGAGTCACTGTATCCTATTTAATCCGAAGAGGAAGTCACGCGAATCCACGCAATGCGGCTCCTTCCGATCCTTGCTCTGCTGCTGGCGGCAACAGTTTGGTACTCTTGACATTCTCATGTGCGATCGGCGTTTATTAAAGAAGAGCCGCGTTTAGCTCGGCCGACCTCCTGGAGGACACCGTTGTGGCAGCGATCAAGACCGCACGAACGAATCTGGCCGAACGCGAGAGCGGCATTGCCACCGTTGCCAATGGTGGGTGATTTGCCTTGTGGAGCTGCGCCACGTCTTCAAGCATCCGTATTTGTTTGGTGAATGCTCTTCAGCACGTTGCTAATGTGGATATCGCCGTTGTAACGCGCTTTTCATGAAAAAATAGGGACTGTTGAAGCCCTGCAGTGGAACATAGCGTGAGACCGAGGAAAAAGCATGCATGAGAGAAGTGCAAGTGTCAGTGGAATGAGAAATTCAGACAACGCTTTCTTAAAACATTCATCATTCACTGGTTTATCGAGAATCACTGCAATACCCTTAGTAGGACTTGCATTTCACAGGGGAGTGCGTCGGGAGAAGAACCAGCCTTCGACTGCACTTCTAATGAAAGTTTAAGACTTGAATCCCGTCTTTGGCCGCATGTGGTGCAGTCAGAGGAGGTGCCCGCTGTTGCATGCACCCATTGCCAGGGTTCCTGGTTTGGAGCAGGCCAACCAAGCCTTCCGTCCCTCCGGGGCGGTCAGTTGGTACAAGACTCCTCTGGTAAAGCGCTGACCTCTTCATCGGCTTGCCATCGGAAGTCATTGCATGGCTAAATACGCATACAAACCGTAGAAGTAGAGTGCGTGGCACATCCAAAAAGAGATTGATGACGCCGTCCTTCCTTCGTTTTACCCAACTAAGCCTGCAGAGTTGGGGAATTTGTGCCGATCTTTTTAGGAAAAATACTATCCTGAGATGTGCATTAGCTAGCCAACGCGACTCATTGCATGGAAGAATTGTTTAACGTTGGACTTTATTTGTAGGTTTCACTGCCTTTATCACCAGCGTTTGTGAATCTGCTTGAATAGGTCGCATTAGTGTTTCCTACACCTCTTTGCGTGCCAGTGGCCCAGGGAGTCCTCCACCTTCTTGGCAAACCTGCAGCGTTACACAGTACCGCTCTCGTTACAGGGTAAACTACGCATTCTGACACTTTGCGATGCACCACTCCGTCGCATGTCATTACATTCTCATAGCTCCTGTAAAAGGTGTTCTGAGATCAGACAGGCACCATGCGTTTGCCTCTTCGAAAAGTGCACGCACATACATTTATGTAAATGACAAAGTCATGTGGGTGGACTTACTTTCTCTGAGGACTTTCACGAAAGCGTCTGTCCAACGTGCTGATGTACATATTTTTTGTACATATTTTTGTACTGCTTTTATTTCCAGGTATCCAGTTAATCAGTTAGGGCCGACATAAACTTCCCTTCTCGGGTTTCAGGCGGCAGCGTGCTACTGGATATTTCACTGCTTCGACTCAGTTGAAATTTCCCTGAGCCTTTCACTTTAGAGAACTTTCGCACTCTATTTCTACTAGTAGATATCATGGAGGCAAAGTGAGTGTGTCTTTCGCCTACACAATGACTTGCGCTGCGATGGTCGGTCCATAAACAAGTCAGAGTTTCGCCTTTCCCAGACCTGCGTAGTACCAATTTACGGAACCTGGAACGATGGCAGGGTTGGTTGGCTTGAGCGGGGAACACGAACCAAGAACCAGAAATCTAGTGCACGCAACAGCCGGCGCCTCCGCCCTCTGCACTGTCACGTGCCCAGTGAACTGCTGGAACTGAATAATGATTCAAATGTTGTCCCCGATATGCAGACAAAAGTAGGACTTGTGGTGTGTCTTTGGATGGCTGGATATCATCGTCCATTAGTGTTATGGACCTTGCTTGAAATAAAGGAGAGCATTGTCATGATATTGCTGTAGCCCTTCATTTCAGGTGGCGTTAGTGACACCCAGAAAGCGAACGCCAATTCGGAATTCGAGCAACTCAAGGGAGATTTGCTGTCAGAGGTGACCTCGGTGAGTTGTAGTGACCGACCAGTGTTCGAACTATAGCTGTTAAGCCGTTAGTGAAACACTACATATAAAATAAATGTGAAAATCGCTGCGCAAATGACGGTCAATCAATCTATCACGTACTCATATGTGAAGAAATTGACCAGGTTCGACTGTCCGTGAGCCTTAGCAGAGTAAATTGAACTTCTTGTAGTGGTTTGACTATAGCCTAATCCAAGACGGAGATGTTTTATTCGGCTAACTCTTCGGCTTTTCGCCTTCGTCAGAGCAAGGAAATTAAAAAACCATAGTAATCCGACCAGTCCCAACTTCATTTTCAGGCTTCAAGGCAAGGCAAAGGTACTCAATCATTAACAAGTGCGTTGGAGAGCGTAGAAAAAAGAAATGCTTACCTGATGAGATATAGAGGACCTGATGACAGGCCATCTTCTCGCGCAACGTGCAGTGGGTAGTCTGAGGGCCTGGTGGGTGGCCTTGCCGACTTGGAGACTGACAATGACTTGGAGAATGATAATGATTTGAGGACAAGAAGTCTGCAAAGGTCAAGGAAGGAAGATAGTTCATCGGTAATTGCCAGGCACTCATCCTTTCGATTCATTTCAATCCGGCATGAGAACCTGGCACTTCGGCAAGAAAGACTTTTATAGACGTTTTGAATCACTCCGAAAAATCCAAAAGGGAATGGCAAGGATGAATGCCCTGTCACTACAGTAAGCTATCTCCTCTTCCTCGACCTATGCAGCCTTTGACTCCAACGTCTTCAAGATATTATCAGTCTTCAATTCGAGAAGGCACCCTGTCACGTCAGACTACGCACGTTGCGCGAGAAGATGGCCTGTCATCAGGTCCTCTATATCTCATTAGGTAAGCATTTCTTGCGTCTACGTGCCAAATCGCACTTGATAGTCATTTAGTTTAGTAGTTTGCACCGGTTTTAGTAGTATGCACCAATTGTAGTCGCTGTCTTTAGCGTTGTGTCGTCCTATGCTGCCACGCAGGTAAATTCCTGTGAAGTATCTTTGCCAGACAAGACACCTGTATTAATATTGTTTATCTTGTATACACCGACACTCACAGAAACTGCTCTTGAACGCTCTAGGTTTCTTGCGGTTATTGGTGGAGACCTCTTGTTGGCTATTGATACTTGAAGTCGTAGCCGAACCGGTAGCCGAAGCCGAAGGCTGAAGCCTGAAGACTGGAGCCGAAGGCTGAAGAGAGCCGACTGAAGCCCCGAGCGTTCCTCCAGCCGTCTTTTATACACCGTTCCTTTTATACGCGCTCTCCGGTTAGATCCGACAACGAGATAATATAGATACCGCAGAGCGCCTCCTGCAAAAACGTAACTGTTAGATCCGCTAACTAGATAACGATAAAGCATGGGAAACTAGTAAAATGCTTCCTGACCCTCTTGAACTCTTAACTAGCGCAGCTATACTCCCGCCTCTCGCATAGTGCCGCCGCGTCTCTAGTTCTTGATCAATGTTCTTGCTGCGGCCCGCTGTGAACGATATGATGCGGCTAGCTGTTTACCGCAACTTTTATTTGTCCATGTAGATGACGCAGAGATCTTGATGACTCCTTGTCTGTTTCTTGTGTCGTCTTCGAAGAACTGGAGAGGTTTCTCTGATATTCCAACATCGCTGGCTGTTTGGTGGTCCTGTAGAAGAGTTCTTGGTTATCTGATCAGGAGGTTATTGATAAAGGATATTGATTTATCTTAGGAATGAATTACGTGATCAATCATGTTTATTTACAGCGTATAGCACAACTAGAGTTTTTTATTGCTGCTTTCGATGAGCTGAAGCTATTGCGTTTACACATGTGAAGCGCAGGAATCTCCAAAAAAGCCCTATGACTCGCAGGAGTGACTTAGCGAGTTGAGTTCCGATCCAAAAAATTATACGCATTCCACATGTTGTGAGGACCAAGTAGGTTATTGCTATTGCTATAAGGAGAGTTACTACGGCTATTGCTAGTGTTTTATACCATTGAAGAAATACTGTGGCTATATGAGCTAAGTCTGGCCATTGAATTTCTGAAAAACTGACTGACTCGCCACTGAGCCATTGTTCTACCACTCCTTGTGCTGAAGCAGTAAATTTTAGGATACCTGCTATATCAAAGGAGGTAGTCACTCGTCCACATGATACTACGCAGGCGAAATTGATTCTTGCTTTTGTGAGACTGAATCTCAGATCCGAACGGCTTCCAGTGGTGTTGCATGGAATGGTGAAGCTTGTTTCACCGCATACAATTTCTGCTAGAGAACCATCTCGATTTGAGAAGCATATTGCTTCAGCTACACTGCCTTTCACGCAGTTATAGCATCCTTTCAAGTCGCTTGCGGTGACACGGCAAACATCGTCGTCCACCAAAATTTCGGTTTCGAGGGCATCTTGGAAGCTTAGTACAATTTCTCCCGTAACCATATTGGTGACTGTCGCTTGGACTCTTGCTGATGCGTCCTGCCGAAACGTTAGCGAAGGGTAAAGTACCGGCAGCTGATTTCTTTTGCTCTTAAACCATGTGCCGATAGGAAGGTTCTTGCAGTAGCAGTTGGCTTTGGTTTCTGCTGGAACGCATGTGCAGTCGTCGAACATCTGGCATTGAAGATTTTGTGCATTTGAAAAATTTGCACACTGCAAATTTGGCCAAGCGTTAGGTTTCCATAGAGCCGTTTTTTTGCCGTCCGATATAAATGGGTTGTTAAGCAATGGTAGTGGAGGTATTCCTACAGACGTAAGAGTTATCGATAACGATTTCCACTTAACTGGCACATTGGGTAGTAGGACAGCCTTAAAGGTAGAGCCTTTCTTCTTAATTACGTCGAAGTGGTCGATTTCTACGCTGGCTGATTCCCTCCATCTGTTGCAGTGGAATATCTCGAAAATTTCGTCGTCTATCGGTTGCGCATATATCCTATAGAAGAGACATCCGGAACTTAAATAAAAGCAATCACACCCGGGTCCTCCACAGGATTCAACACAAAAGGTATTGCCAGGATATTGATTTCCCTCCTTCAGCTCTGGAGTCAAGCTGGACTTATTGATCGATCCACATTTGTCACCGACACAAGAACCGCTATGTGAACACCTCTTACTGTCAATTACCTTTTGTACGGCGTCTCTAGTGAACATATCCGTTTCAGGTTCACACAACAGCTTGAGCGATTTCCATTGTAGGTGGATTTTACCTCAGAAACTTGGACCTGGCAGGGTTCTTGCGTATTTCTTGTGCAGATGGTGGCGTAGAGGTTAACTTCCTGACATTGAAGGGAATAGGATATTGCTGTTGCGAGAGCAATGATCTCCGCAAGATGTCTCCTTCGTAAGGAAAATTCCGATTTTCTCATCCTTCCGAGTCGTTGGAAACCTCGAAGTACAATTTTGCATGCTGTCCAGAGTAGTTTGAAGGCTACTCGTATTGGAAGTCCGATTACTACTGGCACATACAGAAAGACGTAGCATCCGGTTACGAGAAGATAGATCAATACTGAGGTTGCAAATATTGCACTCTTCGGCCAACATTCAGGATTGAAGATGTTGGCGGAGCAAAATGTGCATGTTATTGATTCACAAAACGGTCCTGGAGGGCATACTGTTTCGATGGTATTGATAGAGCGTCCTTCTTCAAAATTCCACTGGATGACGTGCTCGTGGAGAATAACGTCAGGTGGAAGATTGATTCTTTCTTGCATTCTTGGGTTCTCCACTTGAACACAATAGTGTTCTGCGCAGATCTCGTATGGAACTAGAGCTGGATATGATACCGCTACACCTCCCGGGAAGCATTGTATGGAATGCAGTGCGGAATTTTGTGCTATTACCTCGGTTGCTTCGACCACAATTGAGAGAACCAGCGAGATCTGGAACAAAGTGGATATGTTGAAAGTAGTTCTTGTTGGAGTGGAGCATTCATCGGAGTCTCCCGATTCTTCTGAACCTTCCTTGTAATTGATCCTTCTTCGTTTTCTGAAGTTGTAACGTTGATATTCTGGAGATGTAACTTGTTCCTGAGGATCAGTTGCATCCCCCGAGGATCTCGAAGGAATTAATGTTACTTCCGAATTTTCTTGTTGAGGCGAACCGGGCAATTCTTGAGTTTCATCACCATTGCCATCTACTTGATCCAGTTCTAGTGGGACTAAAAGATTGATCGGTCGCCGTATGAGACGTAGTCGAAGATAGTCGTACCACAGCCTCCCGTATGGTGCCGTTATTGTTGACAACTACCTTGTGTATTATTCCCATTTTCCAGCAATGGCGCGGCTGAACTGGATCACAAAGAAGCACCACAGTACCTTCATAAGGGGCTTTAACACATCCCTTCTTTTGTCCTATCTGGACAGTGTGCTTCTCCCGAAGGGCAGTTAAATATTGAGCCTGCCACACATTCCAAAACTTCTCCGTATGTTTGCAAGAAGTCTCCAGAGCTGCAAGAGCCTGGTTCCTTGTTTGAAGTATTGCTTCAAATTTTGGTGGGAGATAATCGGGATCATCGAATGCAGGAGATTTCACTCCCAATGGATAGTATACTTGAAGATCTCTTTGTACGAAATCTATTGTACGCAAAGCCTGGTCATCATTGAAGTCATTGCTCATATGAGTGAGCGGCCGAGTATTGATCAGTGCTTCAATTTCTGTCAATACTGTGGGCATTTCTTCTAGAGACAGCAGTTTCTTCCCCAACGTCTTGTGTAGAGAGTGCTTAACGGACTTAATTAGCCCTTCGTAAAAACCTCCTTGCCAGGGAGCATACGGCGTAATATGTCGCCAGTCAACTTCTCTCTCACTTAACGTCTTTGATATTGCTGGGTCGGATCTTGCTGCTTTGATGCTCTCGATGAGTATTGCTTCTCCTAGTTCGAAGGTCGGTGCATTGTCACTGGTTATTGAACGCGGCACTCCCCTTCTGGCGAAAAATCTACGAAGCATATTAAGAAATGCTACTGATGTAAGGTCTGCAACGACGTCTAAATGTACTAGTCTTGTTGTCATGCAGGTAATGATTGCTCCGTAACATTTTTCTTGATCTCCAGATGACGACCTTATGGATAAAGGCCCAAAATAATCTAGACCGACATGTTGGAAAGGATGTGAACGCACGACTCGTTCCTTTGGTAATCTTCTTGTCTTGGATACTTGTATGGGAGGTTATTGAACCTTTGACAGTAAAAGCACTTTCGATTGAGTGACAACACCTGTGATCGCAGTTGCGGGATCCAGTATTGTTGCCTAACTAGTGCTATGGTGTGGTTTATCCCAGGATGTCCCTTTTCATGGATATCCCGGATAATAATTTCGGCCAAAAGCGTTTTCTGCAGTATAAAGATAGGGTATTTCGCACTGTAATCTAACTGAGCCTTACCAAGACGTCCATAACACCGTAATATTCCGTGTGCATCAGGACGGATATTGAGGTTGGGTAGAGCTTGTATGATTTGTTTGCTAACCTTAGCTTCTTGATGACGGCGAATGATCAGTTTCCTTGTAAGCGCTATTTCTCCTCCCGTTAGGCTCTGAGAAAGCACCGATGGGGAGAGTTCCTTTATTGTTGAAAGAACGATTTTATTGCTGGCAGAGCGCTTATTATTAACTCTTGTTATTGTGGCGAAGAGAAAGCGCACGACGTACGCGATAATTCGTTTGGCCTTGCTAAAGGTTCTTACTTGACCAATCCCAAGAAGTTCATTTTGGTCTTGCTTCAGAGTTCTTGAACTCTTGTTGTTGGTCGGCTTATTGCTCAAGGCGCTCGCACCTTCGAAGCAATCGGCGGAATCTGGAGAATTGTCAGATCTTGCTGCATAGTCAAATATGCGACTATGAATAGGCCATTGAATTGGGTTTGACTGCAAGAAAAGGGGCCCTATCCACCACCATATATGGCTTTCTAGTTCCGCCTTTGTCAGCCCTCTTGTTCCGCAGTCGGCAGGATTGTCACATGAAGCGACGTAGCCATATCTGACTGAACAACCTCTTTTTTCCATGTTCTTGCTGATATTGCTGATCTCTATTAAACGATTGTATACGAATTGCCCTACTTTCTTCTCTGGCTTAAGTTTTAGCCAATTCAGTACGATCTCTGAGTCCGAGAAGAGATAGATGCTTCGGATATTGAGCACAGGTTCCAACTCGGACAGCACTGAGTGGGTTAGTCTTGTTCCCAACGTGAAGGCGTTAAGTTCATAGCTTCGGTAGCGTGTACTGACCTTGAAGTGGTGGGAGTTTTGATTTTGCCATGACGAGTTGGGCTTTCCCTTCATGAAACAAGTACGTACAGGCTGCTATTGCGCTAGTACTTGCGTCGGCAAATGTGATCAATATTCCGTCACCTCCTTTAGGTGCCAAAAATCGTGGTATGTTAAATGCGAATCCTTGAATCTGTTCCACAAGATGGTTCCATTCGCCTTCCAATTCTGTGGGAAGTACTGTATCCCAATCATATTGTTGCTGCCAAAGGTGTTGTAAGAAGATCTTGACATTATGGAGCAGCGGAACCATCCATCCTAGGGGATCATAAATTGAAGCAATTGCACTTGTGACGGATCTCTTGGTAGTTATTGGAGCTCTCGGAAGTTGAAGTGACATGTCCACTGTGTCCCCGCGAACATTCCACGTGAGTCCTAGTACTTTCGGATATTGCTGGGTGCTCTTGTCCTGGTCTTTCACGACCTCCATCAAAGGACTATTGTTGGAGGAAAACTCTCTAAGATTCATTTTGAGGTCCTCGAAAATTTGCTTACTTCTGTAGTACAGTTGTTTGGCCTCCTCCAGGGTGTCCGCGGTTTGCAGCAGATTGTCGACGTAGAGGTTACGCTTTATTTCTTGCACCATAGAGGATTCCTCCTCGTAGTTCTCCAAGTGGTATAAAGTGGTGCCAGCGAGGAGAAACGGTGATGACTTGAGGCCAAAGGTTACTCTTGTAAATCGGAACATTTGGATATTGCTAGAAGTTGGAGGTAGCTTATGGTCCCTTAGCCAAAGGCATCGTGTTGCGTCTCGATCTTGTTCTTGGAGTCGTACTTGCAAAAAGGCCTTTTCTACGTCCGATGTTATTGCGATCTTTCCTATCCTGAAGCGTAGCAGAATTCCATGTAGCGATGGGAGGATTACTGGACCTTTATAAAGCACATCGTTCAGAGAAGGACTATCCTTGTAATGTGCGGAAGCATCGAACACGATGCGCAGCTTCGTAGTAGTCTTATGAGGAGTAAGGACCGGCTGGTGAGGAATGTAGTGAATTTGTCCACCTTGGCTTGAGGTAGTTTCTTCCACGTACTCGATAATATTGTTTCTCAGCTGATCTTGAAAGGTGTTATTGTATTGATCGAGAAGTTCCTCGTCCTTACTCAAAGAGTTCCAAACGCTTACAAGACGTTTGTATGCTATTGCTCGATTGTCTGGCAAAGTCGGATAATGATCTCTCCAAGGAAGTCGAACATAGTATCCGTCTTCTCTCTTTTGTATCGAGTCCTTGAACTCTTGCCAAACTTTCTTGTCCAGGGCTTCTCTTGCTTCTTTCTCGGAACCGGTGAACTCCTCTGTCCCCGCGGTTTCCAGAGTCCAGAATTTCTCCCATTGTTCTCTCTCCTCCGAACTGATTTCCGACTCTGGAGTAATTGTATTGATCTGAATCGTACCCATGGACCAGCATTTTTCCCAATGCTGTACGTCGTCGTGATTGATCTGACTAACTTGATGCGATTCCAGATCCGCGTTCGTGATCTTCCCCGATTCCAGGTGACCAAGTTTTGTGGGTAGTAAGTGTAACCCAGACGGAAGCGATATTAGTGGGGCATCATTTCGGACGAAAAACCAAAGTTGGTCGCAACCCAATTGAATTTTTGGTTTAATCACTTCCTTGTTCTTGCTGAACATTATTGATAGGTCTAGAGACCGGATGAAGTCGTGGTTGCTATTTGGTATTCTTGGAGGAGTGAAGGAACTAGTCAAAATGTTGCTTGTTAGCAACTTCAAGGAGTGCGGCATGCCGTCGTTGTCCCACACATCTATGCTCACTAGCTTGCACCTTTTCGCCTTAGATTCGTTTGATCCGAACGTGCGCAGCATGATCTGCTTTTCCTCTAGGACTGGTAACTCCAGCTTCTGGGCGAACGCACTATCCACAAAGGATGCCTCCGCTCCAGTGTCTAGCAGAACATCTACTTTGGAGAGAGTCTTTGTTCCTGGATCAAGAATTGTAACTTCTCCCGTTGGGAGAGACGGACGATTTGACAGATGAGAGCTGAGGACCAGCTGTGGTTCCTCCCCTGTTTGATCCAGACTTTCTTCATTGGTCACAATGACGTGGGAACGAACTTTTGCAGGCGTGGTTTTGGTAATTCTCGTCGCTTCCCTGCGTGGTGCCCTTCCGTTGTCTTGCTTTTGATCCGCATTTGTTCTTGTTGCCCTTGCGGATGGAGAGTCATAATCTTGTCGCTGTGGGGGCGTCCTTTTATTTGCATCTTGCTTAAAACAGCAGGACGTATGATGAAGTCCTTTACATCTGAAACATGGTCGACCCCTGCAGCTTGCCGTATTATGCTCTGAAGAGGCGCATATGAGGCACAAGCTGTTCTTGCGGAGATATAGTGATCGTTCTTGAGCGGTAGGGTACTTCATACATCTACTAGATGAGTGACCCTGCCGGCAATACATGCAGCTTGGTTGCCAACCCTGTGACTGCTTTGTCACTACAGGGCCTTTTCGATAGGTCCTGCTATCTTCATTTGAGAAGAGTGCGAACATTTCTTCCGTGCTTAGGATTTCGTTAATTTACGTAAGGAGTGTTTCCATATCGAAGGGAACATCGGGTTGCTGGTTCTGCTTCTTAGTTATTGCTTTCCTTTTCACGAAATCTGGAAATTTGACTAGAACCTTCTTTATGAGCCAGGAGCTATTGATTTCTTCCCTTTTTTCTTTTAGCTGGGTGACGATTACTTGTACCTGCTCCAGGAGAGAACGAATGTCCTTTACTGAGTGACTGCGGAGTGAGCAAGAGTCTAGTCTCTCAACCAAGTGATTGACTAGTATCTCTTTATTATTGTATTTATTGAGAAGGAAGTTTATTGCTTTTGAATAGTTTTCCTTAGTTACTTGGAACTTCTTGATGGATTCCCTTGCTTCACCTTTTAAGGCATTTAATAGGTAGTTATACTTGGCCATTTCAGGCAGTTCCCTTGAATGGATATTACTGTGGAATAATTCCCAGAAGTTGTCCCACTCCCATGGATTTCCTCCGAACGTCGGAATGGGCAAAGGTGGCAGTTCTAGCGGCTTTGCTTGCGTCTGATTCATCGTCGGTGCGCTATTGATTGCAGCTACCGATGGAATGTTCGATGCGCTACTGGTGAGTGCGCGGATCCGGGCTTCAAGGAGCACGGATAGATCGAAGGCAGAGAACAGCGCTGACTCGGCTTTTGCAGCGTAGTTCTCATAATCTTCAGTTTCCTTGGTGCTCTTGCTCTCTATCTTGTCTAGGATGGAAGCATATTGTGCTAGAACTGTTTCTACCTTTGATGATGCAGAGCTTATTGCTGAGACCCCTTCTTCTAAGCGGCTTATCGACTCTTGCCTTGCCTCTTGAGGTTGATGAGGCTCTATGACGATCTCGTGCAATTTCTCGTTTCTTAAACTCGTTACAATGTGCTCGAGTTTATTGGTAAAGGTGGTCAACAACCGTTTCTGAGTCCCCAGTTGCGATGACATTGTAAATATCTTGTTAATGGGAGCTAACTTGTAGGGTGTACAAGTTATTGAATGGTTATTGAGCCTTTCTTGATCGGATACACTAGTTCTTGAGGACTTCTTGAGGTCTATAGAGATATTGGTTCTTGAGGGCTTACTGACGCTCTTGATTAGACCCTCTTAAGAAAAAGAGCGATAAAAAAGAAGGGCGAAGAGAAAGAAAAAGGTAAAGTGCGGTTTCCTTGTTTTTGAGTAAGCAAAGGCTCAAAATGAACCGCTATTGCTTAAATGTTCTTGAAACCGACCTGGATCCTTCGGTTGCCGATGCACCAGTTTTAGTAGTTTGCACCGGTTTTAGTAGTATGCACCAATTGTAGTCGCTGTCTTTAGCGTTGTGTCGCCCTATGCTGCCACGCGGGTAAATTCCTGTGAAGTATCTTTGCCAGACAAGACACCTGTATTAATATTGTTTATCTTGTATACACCGACACTCACAGAAACTGCTCTTGAACGCTCTAGGTTTCTTGCGGTTATTGGTGGAGACCTCTTGTTGGCTATTGATACTTGAAGTCGTAGCCGAACCGGTAGCCGAAGCCGAAGGCTGAAGCCTGAAGACTGGAGCCGAAGGCTGAAGAGAGCCGACTGAAGCCCCGAGCGTTCCTCCAGCCGTCTTTTATACACCGTTCCTTTTATACGCGCTCTCCGGTTAGATCCGACAACGAGATAACGACCGCAGAGCGCCTCCTGCAAAAACGTAACTGTTAGATCCGCTAACTAGATAACGATAAAGCATGGGAAACTAGTAAAATGCTTCCTGACCCTCTTGAACTCTTAACTAGCGCAGCTATATTTAGCACCTTTGCCTTGCTTTGTAGCCTGAAAAGTTAGGACTGGTTGTACTACTTTGGTATATGATTTTCCAGGCTCTGACGAAGGCGAAGATCCAAAACGTTAGCCGAATAGAGCATTACCGTCTTGGATTTCACTACAGTCAAACCACTGTGAAGAAAATTTTTTTCCTCTATGAACGTCATGAATTCGTGGCGCAGACTGCAGACATGCCGTTGGAATCGCCTGAAGGGTGCTGTGATTCGATACAAGGCTATTCGACTGCGTTACAGATCGTTGTGGGAAAGCTGGGTGCTGGTGTTCTCGACCAGCTGGCCGCGTTGGATGTCGACGCTCTCATCGAGAAGGCCGGGGCCGCCCGCAAGAAGCGCCAGGCGACGAGATGTCCGGGCGTGGCCGACTGCTCCAAGCCAGACAGGTGCTGCTAGGCGACTCCCACTCTAGTACTGTTAGCACCGTAGTGCGTGAATAAACTGTGATGTGCAGCCGAGTGCAGCTTGTGAGCGGTATGCGCCGGCGAGGTCTCTTTGTGCAAGACGGAGCAATTCAGCAACATGTACCGCTCGGTGACTGGAAAATGCAACAACGTGCAGAATCCGACACAAGGAGCCGCTGTGACTCCAGTGCGACGACTGCTCGGAAACTCCAGCCACGCGGATGGTGAGTCCACATGGGCACTGCTCCGTGGTCTACCGTATCTAGTCTGAACTTCTGAACAGCTCGGTTGCTTCCGAGAACTGCTTTTGCATTTCATCCGACCGCCATATCTACGATTAGAAACCAAATAACGAAAGTGGTGCCGGTTTGAGTCCTCACCGATGCATGAGATCTTACTAAAGCCTTTTTGGCAATCGAAGCAACTTGGATCCATACAGGCTTCAACGCTATTCGAACAAAGGGCGTAAGAGGGACCGCATTGCCGTCATCTAGAGACATTTCCAACAAGCTCCACAAGGAGGTAGGAGTTTTCGTCTACATATGAGTCCACAATTTGGGCTGCTACAGCTAGCATTTAGGGAGCCAACCCAGCATTCGACTTCACGAAGAACCATCTCTTCATGCAATTCGGGCAGTGGGTCGCACACGATATCATATTCATGCCGTCTTCAGTTGGTGAGCAGGATTATTGATGTGACTAGCAATATTTTGGATGCAGCATAACAGCAGCACGGTACGCGCGGAAACTGCTAACGAAAAGAACGCAGGTAACAGATTAAATGGCGGATTGTGACAGTTGATTGAAGCATGAATTGTTAGTCTAGGAGAGGACCTTCCAAACAAACAAAAAAGATGTCAGCAGCGTGAAATTTCGCCTTGTGCAGTGTGCTCTACCTCTTCGTCGAGAACACAGCTCCCGTTATTTTCCTGATACGAGCTAAATTGGCTCAATGAGTCCCACAGCTCGAGGATCGGGAAGTGTGTTATATTTGCTTTTCAGATTTTCAAAAAAAGTAGAAAAGACAATGAAGTAGAAAACGGAATTTTTTCTACCATGTAACAAATCGTCACAAACATGTGTTGCGATTTTTTGGCGCTGTGGAACGCACAAGAAACAAATAACTAAACAATTGAATAAATTACCAAGGATTCGAGGATGACCTACATAACTGAGCGCAAGGTATGGATATTCACTCGCTACAGTATCAAGGCATCTGGCCTCAATCGATATGGTGAAGAAGAAGCAGAAGTGTATACCCATGATTTGACTGACGAGTTGCACTGACTCGCTTCCACATCTGTTCAAACCGTCTTGTTGACATTCTTATCATTAGATAGCTTGATGACCGTAGATGATAAGAGGCTCTTGTATGATAACAGAAAGCGAGGATATGTCCGAATGGATAAGCCTTTCCCAGCATCAGACTTTCCTACTTTCCTCTTCACAATAGAGGCTATGTTAACTACTAGGTTGTGCCGCAAGATTTGACCACCGTAGCATTTTACATCCCGGTAAAACAGTCACAACAGAGTCCTCTGTTGTGATCCAGAAATTATGCTTGAAAAACTGCTAAAGATGCGGTCGGAAGCAGTGAATAGAAGGGGCCATCCCGCTCCAGAACAAGGCCCTGATTCTTCGAAAGTCACACCCACAAATTAACAAAGCATTAGCAGCCTCAGGTTGCTAACATTAGTGCACAAAGAAACCGCATCGAGGCTTGTGTAACATGCATGCATCCACCGGAATCTGGAATCTGGTTAGGGCTGTAATAAACTCCTCCACATTGACTATGTGCGCAGCTACCTCACGTAGCAGCGATGAAGGCAGCCTCACAAAGAACCAGCTGATCCTGTCTGATGGTCCTTCACACGAAGAAACGATCGGTTGTGTTCTGATTGTTTCCAATGCAACATTGCGCAGATCAAGGCGTTCTGGTATTTTGTGTGCTTTGGTCACCGCGTAGTACTCAGATAAATTAGCGTTTGAAGCCGTGAACCAACCTGTTTGGATCCCGTTGGTTGGTAACCGACCATGAAACTATTTGGAACAGAGCACGAAAGGGCGGCCACGCCCCCGCTGCTCAATAGCAACACGTGCTGCGGGGGGCGTGGCCTCCTTTTGTGCTCGGTTCCAAACCCTTCCATGGACGGTTTCAAACTCTTTCATGGTCGGTTAATAACCAACGCGATCCAAACCGGTTGGTTCACGGTTTCAAACCCAAATTGTGCTGAGTACGTCGGTACCTCAGGAGATGCCTGACGGAATAGTTTGACTATTTCCGAGTTCATTGGGAACTCGCTCATTCCTTTCCTCCTAACGCTCAGTTGCAAACCTACTTATAAACTACAACTGAAACTTACGTAGGATTATCGAGAACATCGCGGTAAAGAGCTTCGCTTTCTGATAGCTGACATATGGATAAAAAAGGGATGGAATCACCCTAGCTCAGACTCGTCTCCAAACGCAACTTGAAAGAATGGGCAGTTGTTCCCCTCTTCACCCAAAGTCCCATGAAGTTTGCAGCTAGAACTTGCTTTATTAAGGGCCTCTCGGAAAAGCGTTGGACTGCTCATCGTGTGACTCTCCGAAGACAAGTGAAAACTGCGCGCCGATTCCAGTTCCTGCGGACGACCCATACTTCAAGCGTAACAGCACCGCCAGGTATTTTGCGTTTCCTGCATTCTTTAAAAAAGAAGCATTCGAGACGACAGATAGATAGAGCTTTCGTTTAAAGCAATTTTGTGCACTTTCTCCACATGAATGCTCCAGATTGAAATTCATTTGGCGTGCAGTGTATGAGTAACACCTATCCTTCTATATAATAAGCCGCTAACGTCTGTACGGGGCGGAGCGTCTGTACGGGGCGGAGCGTCTGTACGGGGGAGAGCGTCTGTACGGGGGAGAGCGTCTGTACGGGGCGGAGTGTCTGTCCAGGGGGGGATCAGTGACGGTCTGCCTGGCCATCTGGGTGCTGAACTGTGAGGGGGAATCGTGGGGGGAGGGGGGTTGCAGTTGTGCAACGTGCCTGGCGACTCAGTAGACGTGCCGAACACGTTGCCCAACGTGCCTGGCGAGTCAGTAGACGTGCCGAACACGCTGCCAAACGTGCCTGGAGATGCGGTGCTGGAGTCCTGTAAGGGGGAATCGTCGGAGGAGGGGGGTTGCAGTTGTGCAACGTGCCTGGCGACTCAGTAGACGTGCCGAACACGTTGCCCAACGTGCCTGGCGAGTCAGTAGACGTGCCGAACACGCTGCCAAACGTGCCTGGAGATGCGGTGCTGGAGTCCTGTAAGGGGGAATCGTCGGAGGAGGGGGGTTGCAGTTGTGCAACGTGCCTGGCGACTCAGTAGACGTGCCGAACACGTTGCCCAACGTGCCTGGCGAGTCAGTAGACGTGCCGAACACGCTGCCAAACGTGCCTGGAGATGCGGTGCTGGAGTCCTGTAAGGGGGAATCGTCGGAGGAGGGGGGTTGCAGTTGTGCAACGTGCCTGGCGACTCAGTAGACGTGCCGAACACGTTGCCCAACGTGCCTGGCGAGTCAGTAGACGTGCCGAACACGCTGCCAAACGTGCCTGGAGATGCGGTGCTGGAGTCCTGTAAGGGGGAATCGTCGGAGGAGGGGGGTTGCAGTTGTGCAACGTGCCTGGCGACTCAGTAGACGTGCCGAACACGTTGCCCAACGTGCCTGGCGAGTCAGTAGACGTGCCGAACACGCTGCCAAACGTGCCTGGAGATGCGGTGTTGGAGTAGAGAGAGGGGGGGTGTAGGGGGGGGGGGTGTATTTCGTTCAAGCGGTCCGAAACTTTAGCCTTGGGGGTAATCGAGGTCGCTGAACACGAATCTGAAGTTGATCAATCGATATCGATCGATAATATCGATTTTTCGTGTATTTCGTCCAAGCGGTCCGAAACTTTAGCCTTGGGGGTAATCGAGGTCGCTGAACACGAATCTGAAGTTGATCAATCGATATCGATCGATAATATCGATTTTTCGTGTATTTCGTTAAAGCGGTCCGAAACTTTAGCCTTGGGGGTAATCGAGGTCGCTGAACACGAATCTGAAGTTGATCAATCGATATCGATCGATAATATCGATTTTTCGTGTATTTCGTTCAAGCGGTCCGAAACTTTAGCCTTGGGGGTAATCGAGGTCGCTGAACACGAATCTGAAGTTGATCAATCGATATCGATCGATAATATCGATTTTTCGTGTATTTCGTCCAAGCGGTCCGAAACTTTAGCCTTGGGGGTAATCGGGGTCGCTGAACACGAATCTGAAGTTGATCAATCGATATCGATCGATAATATCGATTTTTCGTGTATTTCGTTCAAGCGGTCCGAAACTTTAGCCTTGGGGGTAATCGTGGTCGCTGAACACGAATCTGAAGTTGAACAATCGATATCGATCGATAATATCGATTTTTCGTGTATTTCGTCCAAGCGGTCCGAAACTTTAGCCTTGGGGGTAATCGAGGTCGCTGAAGACGAATCTGAAGTTGATCAATCGATATCGGTCGATATTATCGATCTTTTGTGGATGCCATTCAAGCGGTGTGGAATTTAAGGCGTGTAGGTGGTGGAGGTCATCATCATCCTTCTTCCTTCTATATAATAAGCCGCTAAGGGGAGTGTAACTTCTGTCAGTCTGTACGGGATGCCGTGTCAGTCCAGGGCGACGTGTTTGTCCTGTCTGTCCAGGAGGGGTCCAGTAACGATATGCCTCTATCCGGTGTTGGAGGAGTGCGAGGGAAGTGTGAGGGGAAAATCGGTGACGATGACATCGACAGCCTTAGTCACCGTTACCTACCGTACCCTACCATAATCGGCTGAAATTTCAAAGAAGGATGTTAGATTCGTGATCAGCACGCTAATTAACCACCCCCCCCCCTAGGCGAAGTGTGGGCGAAGTTTTTTTCGTAGCTCTACTCTACCTCTGGAGTGAGCGATCTCTAAGCAGGAGGGTGCAGACACTGCACTCTACTTCCCTTCAGTGCTTTTTCTCAAGAATTATTGACTTGACGTTTTGAATTTAAAATTACGCGGGTGTTTTGAATCTAGGCGGGACCTAATCGAAGCGCAGTGGCGCTCTCTGACTTTGCCGACGGATTCATTTTCTCCTAATCAAAGCGCGGTGGCGCTCTCTGACGTCTTCGACGGATTCATTTTCTATTTCGAGGAGTTTGACTTGCTTTTTGGGTGTTTCGCTTTTGATTAGCCTCATTGATTACGCTGCGATCCGTTGAACAGTTGAAGGAGGCATCCTGATATCGCTGATGAAGGGGTGGGGGTGAGACAACGGCTCGATGATTCGTTTCAGTCAGAGGCTGAGTCATTTTATCAACGAAATCGCTCCGAAGAAATCAAACTGTTGAAAAAGTACGGGTGAAATGGTTAGAAGTTCGAGCGTGAGTGTCTTCTGTTGTTTTTGATCGTTTCTGATGTTCGGCTCGCGTCTTCTGACGTCTTCGACGGATTCATTTTCTATTTCGAGGAGTTTGAGTTGCTTTTTGGGTGTTTCGCTTTTGATTAGCCTCATTGATTACGCTGCGATCCGGTGAACAGCGGAAGGAGGCATCGTGATATCGCTGATGAAGGGGGGGGGGGGGTGAGACAACGGCTCGATGATTCGTTTCAGTCAGAGGCTGAGTCATTTTATCAGCGAAATCGCTCCGAAGAAATCAAACTGTTGAGAAAATCCGAGTGAAATGGTTAGAAGTTCGAGCGTGAGTGTCTTCTTTTGTTTTTGATCGTTTCTGATGTTAGGCTCGCGTCTCCTGGCGTCTTCGACGGATTCTGTTTCTATCTCGAGGAGTTTGTCGTCCAATATGCTATGGCGATCCTGATCAGTAGCTACCGTGCTGCAGCGTAATACGAGAAATTGCTGCAGGATTCGTGTTTATCACCCCAAATAGCCCCCTTAGCACTGGGGAGAATCGGTGATGATGACATCGACAGCCTTTGTCACCGTTACCTACCGTACCCTACCATAATCGTCTGAAATTTTAAAGAAGGATGTTAGATTCGTGATCAGCACGCTAATTAATCCACCCCCCCCCTCCTAGGGGAAGTGTGGGCGAAGTTTTTGGGAGTGTTGGCGAGGTCGAAGTTCGTTTTCAGAACTTCGATCGCCGTCAATTGATACTGATCAAATTATGGGGAGCAAAAAGCAGAAAATACCCGAGCGTCTTCTTCGTGCCAGGGGATTCAGAAGACGTGCGCAGTACGTCGCATGACGTTTCAAAGACATCGCTCAACGTGTTTGGGGATTCAGGTGGACGTGTCGAAGGCATCGTCCAATATGCCTGGGGATTCAGAAGACGTGCCGAAGACGTCGTCAGCTAAGGGGGATCATTGAGGGGAACCAGTACCAGTAATGGGGGAACGTTTCACTAAGGAGAACCAGTAGCGTGGAACCAATAGATCGCCCTATCTTACTATATACTGCACGTACTGAGAGCCTTTTCTACTCCTAGGTAGGGAAAAACCTGTACAAGTAGACCAGCTAGCTTGATGTCATTGTCCTTAGCTTAGAGATACTGCAACATCGCGCGAAGCGCGCAAGTGCGAGGCACGCCGATAGGCGTGACGGAGCACTTGTTCTTAATATGAACCGATAGTGAATAAATGAATTTTAACGACGGAGGAGACATCGCCGCGGATACGAAAACCAGGGAGTCACGCCGACAGCGGGTAGTTCCAGATGCCTACGTCTCACTCGTGCTCTCAATGCTCAGAAGGGTCTCGGAGTGCGCACACAAATCAATCAGGTACGAGAAAAATCGGAGTGTCGGAGTTTCCTTCCAGAGCCGTTCCGTTGAAAGGCTCCATTGTTTTAGACCACTGGTTAGAATACGGCGCCATCGTGACCCCTTGCGGCCTGCTTCAAAAGCTACTTTAATCATAAGTTATTCAGAAGACATTGTGCGTGACAGAAGCCGAACAAGCTTTATAAGACAACTAATAGCTTTGTACGATACAGAGGCTCCAACTTCTTCAAAGGAATAGGAATCTATCAGCGGAAGATTCAGGCTTTGGCCAGGCGGAGATTTGCACCTTTACCCTCGTTGTCGTAATGTCTAACTCTCGTCATCCCAAGTCCGGCTTAAAGAAACCCTTTCGTATTGGTCACACATTTATGTATTCCCGAACTTCCTCCGCCTTGCTTATGCATTTGCATATTCCTGTGCTCATTTCGTCTCATACAAAATGGTCTCACAGGAGTATCCTCACCCGCTCATTTTCTCGACAAGGTACCCTGTGAGCTAACAACCTGCGGTATACATGCTGACTTTGAGCTTGATATCCAGCCTCTTCTGCAACGTTATATGCAATCTTCAATGGGAACGGTTTTCAAAAGTTGCCATAGAGACTGAATTGATTTTCCGGAGCATCTCTATAACACTGCCTCAGCGTGAGTAAGTTGAGGTACATGTCGCTTAGGTGCACAGTAGGAGTGCGGGAGTGTGCAGCATGGGTGCGGGAACGTTCAGCGGGGATGCGGCAGCGCATCGTGGCCCCTAACGTAATCAGGGCAGCCAATCATAGCAATCGGTGCGGTTTCAGCGGTGCGCGTACCTAAGGCGCAGTCTTCTAAGAGCAATATGCTCATCATTCCATAAAGCTACAGATGTCTGGTAACTCGGCTGTAAACAGACAACCTCAATATAGGCACTTATTTGTACTTGAAGAGATTATATCACGGGTGCATGTAGCGCAGTCGAAGGAGATGCCAGCTGTCGTGTGAACCTAATAGCAGGTTCCTGGTTCGCATTTCCTGCCCAGGCAAACCAAGCCTTCCATCCCTCCGGGGTCGGCGATCTGGTGCCAGCCTCATCTACGAAGGTTAAAACGCTGACATGTTCATCGGTTGTTCACCGCAAGCCATTGTGGCCAAATACGCATGCAATTCGCCTTCACGACGTTCTGTAGGATGAGAATGAGAATGCATGGCGCATCCTAAAAAGGATTGAGAGACGCCTTTCCTTAGCATTTTCCTTATAGCAAAAAGATGGCCGTATGTTAACTCTTTAAGGCAGCTATGTTGTCTGACGACCCATCGGCGAGGTTAATTAACGGTATTTCCCTTTTTGAAGCGCAGTTACGCAGTTAAAAGAGGCTAGTGTTGTCGCATGAATCGAGGTTCCTGTTCTTCTGCCACTCAGAAAACAAATCTTCCACCACAGCTAGTGCTTGAATTGGTAGAGACCTAGCTGAGAGAGGTAGAACACTAACGTTTTCAAGGTGTACTTTGGACAGAGCTACAACTCTTGCTACTGGTCAACTTAAAAAATAGTAAGCAGTAGCTTGATCACTACTGCTTACCTTGCTTATCTTTATTCTTGTTAATTTTGAACAGAAACTAGAAGTGAAGCAACTTCTGCTTAACATGTACTGCCCCCAGGGTTTGTTAGGGAAGTGTGGAGGGGGGGGGGGGCGTTGAGTAGAATGTGGGGACCAAAGCCACATTTTGAGTGACCGAGCTATGCCGACGACGAACGCCTTTTTTGTCGATCCACTGTATAATACATGGGTGGATAGGTTCGATCCTATATGCATTGTGCACGGCGCACTCTCAGAGGATTCCTGGCATGACAAAACACTTTACGCCATGCTTGAGATGCTCCGAGAACATGCAAGTCCTGGAATATAAGCTTCTCCAATAGCGAAAAGTCTGCTCCAACCATCTTTGACCACCCACTGCGAAAATGCGGTGGTTTGGCAAAGTTGTATATACGGTTTTTTCGGCGTCTATTTAAAAGACGCGTCCGGTGCTGTATGTTGGAGTACCAGCAACAGAAAACTCGATTGAAAGACGATCTCAATGAACTGCGAGTTGGAATGGGCTGCCAGAAGCTGACTTTGAGGCCCTTGACGCTAGGTGCGAGCCACAGTCCTAAGGGGATGTATCTTCCTTTTGTTGCCTGTAGATAGACCTTGAATTTTGCAACCCAAGGGCCAACCAATGTGCATTGCCCCACACTCACGGTGACCTCACTGCTGAAAAAAGCCTGATAAAAACCTATGATTATCCTTTTTTCAATGATCCACAACATTCAGAATACTCACTTCCTTGATCTCTCTACCGTCTACGGGTCTGAAGAATGCGAAGCAGCCTCAGTTCGATCGTTCGTGCAGGGAAAATTGATTTCAAACGTCTTCTTCGGCCAAGAACTACCACCACAGAAGCGAAATGTAAGGGCCGTCTACTACCTGCATACATATATCAGTAGATGTAAACACTTCTTTAAGGACTCAAACTGCCAGTCTAAAGACCCCTTCTTCTGTTTCACTACCGGCGATTTCCGCAACTCTCTCCATCCCGGTCTGATTCCTCTGCACACAATCTACATCAAGGAGCACAACAGAATCGCTGCCCAGTTCTACCAGCGCAATCCGTCATGGACTGACGAGCAGATCTTCCAGGTGAGCCAATCCTCAGAGCGAGCTTGCTTCTTCCTCAATCTCAACCGCGTTCATTTCAGGAAGCCAGACGTGTGAACATCGCTCAGTACCAACACCAGGTCTATGCCGAGTATCTTCCTCTTGTCGTGGGGAACAAACTAATGGACGACTTCAGATTGAGACCATTGCGGAGCGGGTTCGGCACAGGTTCGGGTTATATTACTTCATTCACAGAGGACAAGATTTGGGTTAGAGCATCCCGTACATTGAGCCGCGCACTGCACTTTTGTTTCTGACATTTCGGATGTGTTTTAAAGCTGTTACAATGATTTACTGACCTTGAGAAATGTTCCAAAAAGGCAGTCAAGGGGGTTCAAATTTGTAGTTTTCTTGCTCATTCGCCAGCCTTCTATCCCTCTGCGATCGAAGTCACGCACAACTAGAACGCGTGGCGCAATCACTGGACGCTAGAGACTCTCTAATGCATTTCAACTTGGAGTTAGATAGAATCTTTCTATAGTTGTGTCATTTTAAGACTATTCACCCAAAGCTAGCGCAGCTCTAACTGCTGAATTCGCCGCGGCTGCTTATCGATTCGGACACGGGCTGGTTAGAAAGGACTTCCCAAGGTAAGAACTCTCCCTTTCTAGGAGTGCGATAGAGCTTGAATAGCATGTAAAGCTGTCCATTAAAGAGTGTCGAACAACAATATGACGGCTGGCACAACGGTTGACTTGGGAAGCAACATCTTCTACGCAGATTCGCACTATGCTATCAATCAAGGAGGAGAAGCTTCGTTCGTAGAAGGTAAGTTTTTTTGTCCTATCAAAGTCAAGTAGCAAAGGGAAATAGTGGCAGATGCCGCGAACGGCTCCGTTCTCACGCAGCAAGACAATTCTGCTGGCCTTCCACTGAGCTAGAATTATGCGTTCCTCCTGACAGATTATGAACGGTCGCACAGGCATTTTCAAGAGGATCTGGCGGGAGGTTTCCCAGTCCGATCTTGTCAGAATCGGGTGTATGCAGTGCAACCCTTTACCAAAGATAAGGATGTAAGATCTGTACTGTATGTTTAGGGTATCCCATAAATAATGCAGCAGAAACTCAGGCGTAAAAAAGCGGTAGCAATGAACAAAACCTGGTAAAGTTGAAAAGGTAATGCCAAGCATTAAAACATATGTGTCGCTCGCTGGTTTGCGTGCCTTCCTGTGGACCATCTCGCTCGACAGATGTGCACACAAAATCGCAATCGCACTTTACTTACCCTGAACTTGGGTAATTAAACCCGGTGAACTCGAATACAACCAAGCTAGACAATAGTAGAACAGTCACCACAAGGAAATCCAAAATCTAGAATCTAAAATATAGGAACCTGGGCAACGACGCGTGGGTGCCAAATAATTCCCCCGCTCCTAAGGCTAGGCCCATAAGAAATTACCCAGGCGGATAGAAGAGGAGAAAAAGACTCCAGGCGCAGAGAAAGGTAGAAGAAGGAGAAGTAGTGCACGGTCTGCCCTTTCCCCTTCTATTCAGACCGAGACTGTAGCGGTTCTGATCCGTCTTCGGATAACGCTGAGCTGCAGCATCATTGCAGCGTCGCATATCTTCTCTCGAGCCGTTGAAGATAAGGCTGCAGGTTTTTCTTTCCCGAAGCTTCGGCGCAGTTATGATGGCAGATTCCTCGATATGCATTGTAGATTGTGGTGATGCAGTATTTCTCATAAGGGGCCGCTCCTTACATGCTCATGCGCCTCCTCCGACTGTGCTGCTACGCGCATTACTGCATGAACAACATCTTTTGACGGCTCCGGTGGTGGCGGCGTCAATCTCCCGCTGCAATATTTCACTTCTGTTCCTTCAAAAACCCAGTGCTGAGCCATTTCTTGCACCGCGAAACACTTGTTGACGATGAAAGAATCAAGGCATGGGCCTCCAAAGGTCCAGTGGCAGTTTGAAGCCACAGTCAAGAGCAGCTTGAGTGGAGTAATTCAGTGAAACACAAAGAATGCGCTTCTATTCGAAGTAAATGCTGTAGTGCTGGCACTCTGTCTATGATCTGATTTCCGTGGAGTAAATAATGCACTCCTTGAGTAATGAAACACCAACCTAGATCAGAAAGAAAATTCATAAGAGGAACTCTAAAAATGTCGAAAATAGGCACTGCATCCCCAAGCGTAGAACTTCCAAAGAGGGCACGGAAACACATCGACCAGGTGCTGCGCTGACCACGAGGGAAAGCGTATTTGGTGATGATTGTGGTCATAAGAAGGGTTTTGAAACGTCGGGTTCTCACAGGCTGTCTTGGTCGTTGACGAGCTCAGGCGGTCTTTCGCCTTGACAATTCCACTTCAAAACCCACACACAACTGACACTCTTGTCAACGCACTCTCGCTTTTGAAACGAACCATTAAAAAGTCACTCCTTCGTCCTACTCAGGTTAATTTGAAGCCGTTGAGAATAGCAGGTTTTGTAGAGGGACCTTCGCAATAGCATCTCTACAGTTACCCGATGGAAGCAACAGATATGGAAAGCGATGAGTTGAGTGTATTCAAAGTAGAGCAAAATCAGAATTTTAGGAATGATGCACTGTCCAGTTATGAAGGCGGACAACGAGTTCTCGTTCCCGATTCGCAACCAACTGTTCGAAATTCGTGGCAATCCTGGTTCTGGTCTCGACTTGGTGGCAGTGAACATCATGCGCGGACGAGACGTTGGGCTCTTCCCGTACAACCAGTACAGGTACAGCCTTCTGGGAGGGATGGTCTAATTTTCTGTTTTCTGTTTTTTATTTTCTGACCTTCTGGCCATTTTGGGCAATTTTTTTTTGTCTTCTGGGAAAGTGGCCAAAAAATTGTCTAGAAAACAGAAAATAGAGCTGCGAACAAAATCAGATCATGGAGATCCATCCAAATAGATCATAGAATTATGAGTTTCACTCCATTTTTTTAGAGCCCTTTAAGTTGTAGCATGTAGCGTTTTTATATGTGTTTGTGTAGAAATTGCCCCATCCACTCGTAAAAAATATGCCGCTTTGATTGGTTGTGGAAGTGCCGCTGACTTTCTTTCATAGGACATTTCTCGACTTCCATAATTTGGCTTAGTACTCTTTTTGATTTTAACAGTAGTTTGGATCATCTACGATTTCTTAAAACTTTATATAAAGGCTACAAAACTAGTGTTCTGAGAGGCATTTAATTATCTATTACCTAACAGTTTGTTCGAGAGTTACTGTGTTTAGAGTTATTCTCCACCTCCTGTTTAACAATTGAAATTGGCGAAGCTGCTTTTCTAGCTTTGAACCTTGCTCGGTTTTTGGCTACCAAAAATTAGAGACAGAGAGGCTGATGTGATACACTAGTGATACATGAAATTTTTCATTTATCACCTGTATCACCTGTCGTAACATTGATCATCGAGATGTTCGAGCGGGCACCAACAGCGTTTCCATTCGCTCCTGACGCGTGCCAGAATGCTCCAATGGATGCTCCTTGCTCAAGGGGCACGAAGAGCAAACATCGTTCGTTCAGAGCTTTCGCGAAAAATTTGAACCAACGTGTTGGTGGACGTCATGGTGATCTTTTGACATCCCGCTTAATCCAGCTGGTTAGGGCTCTTGTCAGCGGTTGTCCGCGAGGCGCATTACGTGGCCGGCCCACCTAATGTTCAACGACTTAGCCCATGCGACAGCGTGTCTGATTTTCGAGCGTCAACAGTGCTCGAAACTCCGGAGGCCTTCTCTCACTGCGTATGTCGTGTCACTCCGAGCATCGTCCTTTTGATTTCACGCTGCGCGAGTCTAATCGCGTGTTGCTCTCGTATGGTCCAGGTCTCTGACACGTATGTTAGGGCAGGAAGGACAGTAGAGTCGAATAGGTGGGCAGGGAGTCGGACGTTCTTCGTCTTCTTTCGACATTCTTGACAGCACCTCAAGGCGTTCGTTTCCTCCTGCCCAGCTCTGGCGCTAGGAGTTGGCCTTGTTGGCTTCGCGACCCAGATACACGTAGCTGGAGATGCTAGAGAGCGGAGACGTTCGTTCCGTTGGGCGAAAATGGGGTATCAGATACTTGTTCGTTCCTCATGAGCATCTTCGTTTCGTTCGTCTTCGCAAGAATCAGCTGCAGTCCAACGTTCCCACATACACGATCGAAGTCGGCCAGCATTCGCTCCGCCTGGCTGATGCTCGGTATTATGAGCACGATGTCGTCAGCGAAGCGAAGATGGTATTTGCCGGCCGTCGACCTTCACTCCCATGTCTTCCCATTCTAGTTCGCGCATGACGTTTTCTAGGGTGGCGCTGAAGAGCTTCGGGGATATGGTATCCCCTTGCCGAACCCCTCTCCTTAAGTCGATGGCGACGTCGCTGTAGAATGGAGAGATCATGGTCGTGAATCCACTGTACAGCTCTCGAAGGACTCTCATGTACTGAGTAGGAACGCCCTGAGTGAGCAGGGCTTCGATGACCGCTTCAGTTTCGACGGAGTCGAATGCCTTCTTCAGGTCGATGAACGTAAGGCACAGCGGCAGCTTGTACTCTCGCGACACTTCGATGAGCTTCGTAATGGTGTGTATGTGGTTGATCCTGCTGAATAATTCTGCTTGTTCGCATGGCAGTCTGTCGTCCAGTGTTCTGCTAAACCTATCCAGGATGACTCGAGTGAGCAGCAGACAACGAACAGCAGGCAGGACGGGGTATAGCTCCCAGTGTCGTGCACGTCTCCCTTATTGCACAGCAAGGCGGTCCTACTGGTATTCCACTGAGATGTAATATGACATTTATATATGATGAGTAATAATAATAACGTGATGGAAGGGGTATATGCTCGATCCTCGTCCTATAGTGTCTACGCATTCAAGAAAGCCCTTTCACCCAAAAACTGTTGTGCTGGCAGTCCCTTTATTCACAATCTCGTGTTGTTCTGTGCATCAATCCAGTACACAACATCTTTAGTCCTCTAAGGAGTAACTAGGTGCCGTAAAGAACATTGGCTGAAAACCTTCTGCTATGCAGAAGCTAAGCCGCTTACAGAGTAAGGTATTGTTGGAGAACGAGACGAACTAGGAATGTAGAGTCTAGCGCAGCCAGTAGTACCCCAAGAACCACTGTTCTCTATCGGCTCACCCTCTTCATCCTTCTCCATGGGTGCTTATCTGCCACTCCATGACGAGAAGTTTGCCATAAGTGTTGTTTGGCGTGACCTCGCATGATGGAAAGAGGCCACGCCTGTGTCTGTGTCGACTAGGATTACAAATCAACATATTCTACCACTGACCACTACGGTCCTGTAATTTATTTATTTATTTATTTGCACTATATAGTGCGCCATGATCAACAGTTAATAAACATGGACACGGTGAAAACAAGGCAACGATCTTTAGAAAATGAGAACAAAAACAAACAACTAAACTCCTCATTAACTCAACCTAGCGTTTAGTGATGACAGCTCACAAGAAAAAATTGATTAACAAAGGTCGACTTAGAAATAAAGGAAGAGGAAAACGCAGAAACAAAGGTTTATGGAGTGGGCAGTTCAATGGGACACGAGCAGTGGCCCGCCAACACTGCAAGTCGCAAGGAAGGACGGCTCCGGATACCATCTTAGTAGGTCCGCCGCTCCCATTGAAGCCCACATGACGGCTGCTAGGGGACGCAGTGGAAAAGTGGCAAATGAGTTTACAAAGGCATTACAATTGACAAAAAACCAAGGACAGCAAAGAAAAGTGTTGAGGAAATTGAGTGAACAACAATGCCAGAAGTCAGATAACATTGGGGGAACTAATTAGGCATCAATACAGAAAAAGGAAAGCAATGATGCATATATTCAGGAAATGTCCTTTAAATGCAGCGTCGAGAGTAGGTTTATTTTCCTCAACCTACTACGAAAAACATTGGCATTTGGCGATTCTAATAAGCTTGCAGGCAACATTTGCAGCCAGCGAGCGCCACTGTAAAAAAGCGAATTGAACACTTTATCACGACATCTCTTTTTCACCCTAGGGTAGTGAAAACGGTAGTGATTACGGTGACCCAGCGTTGGCAAGAACGTTCAATATTTGCTAGCTTTAAGTCTTGATTCGCCTTTTAGTACTTTAAAGCAGAAAACTATGTCGCTGAAAACACGCCTATAAAACAGGCTTTTGAGGTTGAAAAGTCTAAGCCTTTCCTCATAGTTGGGAATCATTCGTGTATCGTTTGGAGTACGTACGCATCTATAAATAGAATTTTTGTGAAGGTCTTTTGCACTTTTTCAATTTTGGTTTGAGACTTTTTGGTAAAAGGACTCCAAACATTAGAACAGTACTCTAGAATAGGAATGACAAAGGATTTATATAGAGTGATCAGTATAGAGTGGTCATCACACTTAATATTTCTGCAAATCAGGAAAAGTGTGGCAAAAGCTTTTTGCACAATAGTATCAATGTGTTTTTCAAATGTTAACCCACGATCTAGAAACACTCCAAGATCCCGTACCTCTGATATGGAGGTTAGAACACAGTTGTTGAAACAGTACTCGTTGCTGTCCGAATTTCCAACATGAAAAACTGATGTTTTCGAAAGATTCACAGGTAGCTCCTAAGCGTTGGCCCACACCATCATATTGTTGATGGACTGAGATAAAGCTTGATAGACCTGAGCCTTATTGCCATCATTGTAAGCGCCGTAAATCTTTATATCATCAGCATACACTTGCACCTTCACACAAGGATCTGTAATTAAACAGGAAGGAAGATCGCAAGTATATACAAGGAACAAAACCGGAGATAATACACCTCCCTGAGGCACTCCACTTGTACAATCATAGCAACTAGAAAAGGAGTTTCCCACCTTAACACGCATATGTCTCCCACTTAAATAAAAGCGAATCCATGCTAGAAGAGATCCCCTAATGCCCTCTTGATAAAGTTTGGCTAGAAGTTTCTTATGACACACCTTGTCGAAAGCTTTGGACAAATCGAAGTAAATGATATCAACAGAATCTCCATTATTTATTGCAAGGTTCCAGTCAAAAATGGAGTCCGACAGTTGAGTGACCGTGGAAGCACAAGCAGTGAACCCGTGTTGCTGGACAGGAATAGATCTGTTCTTGAATAGAAGTAAGATCAGCTTCTCTCGCAATATTTTTTCCATGACCTTTATTGGGGTAGGAGTTATGCTTATCGGTCGAAACGAAGAAAGTAGCACGGATTTAGGACTCTTTGGAATTGCGGTTATAATAGACTCTTTCCAAATTTCGGGAACCTCACCATAAATCAGAGAAACGTTGAAAATCATTGATAAAGGTTTATAAAGCGAACGAGCACATTTCTTGAAGACTATTTGCGGAATACCGTCGAATGGTACCGATGTAGAGCATCTTAGCCCCTCCATTACCTTTAGTACATCTCTTGCTCGTATGGTGATCTCGTTCATATTATCTGCGACCAAAAAATCAATCGTGTCTATTTGCTCCATCGAACTAGAAGAATTTGGTTCCTCTTCAGAAGTTGAAGTGAAAACAGAAGCAAAATAGTTCGCGAGTGCTTCTGCCTTTTGATCATCAGCTGTATAAAGAGTCCCCGTTTCATCTTTTAGAATAGGAAGGTCAGCGTGGGTCTTCAGCTTGCATCGTATAAAAGAAAACAACGCCTTTTTGTTGTATGTCCTGGAGGCAAGCTTTTCCTTATAGGCCAAAAACCTCCTCAAGTGGTGATCCAATTCTTGGCATACCTTCTTATATTGTGGGTGTAGAAGAGGATTTTTCAAATAGCTAAACAGACGTGATTTTTGTGCTATAAGATTGAAAATCTGTTTCGGATAGCGGCTTACAGGAATATCTTTTGTATCAAACGGTACGAATTTTGCTAAACCAGAGTAAACGACGTTGCAAAATCTTTTATATAGATCGTCAGTGTTTACATAGGATTGAAAAACTATCCACCAATCTATGGAATTGAAATAGCGCTCTAAACCGAAATAGTCAGCTTTAGAAAAGTTTGGAAGAGGTAAATTTCTTCGGTTCATCAACGGCGCATGAACTTCAAAACCGACTGTATTATGATCAGATGATGCAAAAGGGGGAAGAACGACAGTGTCTTTAAAGATTGGTGTTGAAGCCAAGACTACGTCAAGAATTGCATCACCTCGGGTAGGTTTCCTCACTTGTTGGGCTAAACCACAACATTCAAAAAATTCCACGAACTTTGCCATGTTCTGGCTGAGAGGTCTGTTGCAGTGAGCCCAATCAATGTCAAGGTTAAAATCACCCAGAACAATCAAGTGATTGCTGGAGAGGCACAATTCTAGCAGAGAATCTACAAGGGCATCATCATCATAAACGCTTGAATTTGGTGGGCGATATACCAAAACTACTCTGAAAGCTACCATAAGAGTAGAATCAAATACATCAAGACTAAGGATGTCAGAATTGAGGCAGGCAGGGACATTAACAGCAATTGAACTAAGCGTATTCTTGGCTAAACAGCAGATACCGCCACCTTTGCGACCCTTGCGATCCTTTCGGAACAGTTTATAGGGAGAATCAGCAGAAACTTCAGAGTCCGATATTTTGCTAGAAAACCAAGTTTCTGTAACAAACAACAAATCTGGTTCGTAGCTTGACAAAAATAAGTGAAGGTGGTGTAGTTTGTTCGCTAGGCTACGGGCAAAAAGAAAGCATTTCAAGGCAGTGGGTGGTACACCGTGTCCAGTCATGCGTTTCCCGAATCCCTCCGCTTAGGAAGGTCTTCGATCCGCCTCAACTCTCCACGGTATACCACCCAGACGCGGTCGTTTAACTGCTTGTTCCTTCCCCTGCATTCCTGCCTCAATTCATACTCTCGCTGCCGCTCCTCGGATGACATGCTGCGGCGAACGCGAACCCTGCTGAAAGTAGCAGACCCCCGAAGCCTCCAAGAATTTGAAAGGGCACAGTGCGACTTCGAGGGTAATACCACCTTTACCTTACGAATACGTCCGCGTTCCTGTTTTCCCATGCGATATACCTCCAAGGGGCGGCATTCGAGATCTAGAATATCGAAAACCTCACTCACCTTTTCCTCGAGGTCGCGCTGCTCAGCCGAGGGGGAGAGATCTCCGGCAGCCTCAGGGAGCCACTCAATAACAATACTTCTCTCCTTTTTTCCACCTCGATTTGTTCGGACATCTCCTGAGGTAGTTTCGATATTAGCGCATACATGATTTTTTCAATAACGGGGTCCCTATTCCTCACGAGAACCTCATTAATTAGCTCACTCACTGACAACCTGGCAAAATCCTCCTGAGTAGAGGACTTCCCAATGTTGTCAGTGAGTTCCTGGCTCTTACTACACATCTTAGCAGATGGCACAGAAGCTCTCTTGTTGTTCTTTGCACGTTGAGACATGGTGACCTATTGACGAAATGACAAAAAACCTAATAAATAATAAAACCTCTTGTGTAGCCATCATACTCACAGAGGTAAGCACAAAGGAGCCATAATACTCCTAGTGCATCAGAGCGCCGTCATACGCTCATAAACCGGGACAACCACTGCACAGCTTTAGAGTATCTTGTGAGAGTGTGTCCTTCAACTCGAGCAGTGGAGTTGAACCATATAAACAGTGGTAAAGACTTCATCGTGTTTGGTATTTTAGAAGGCCAGTTTTTACTTGTGGGACCATTAACACGTTGACGACAATGTCGCCCTGTGGTGCGCGACAGCCAGTCTGTCTCGTGGAACGATGTCGCTTAATGGTGCGCGACGGTATATTATTTTAACAGGAATGACATTCGGTCCATCCAAACTTTGTCCAGGGACCGGATTGATCAACGGCTTACAGCAATTTAACAGAGAAAATCCAGCCGAAATCCCTGGTAGCGCGGCATATCAAGCGATATGGTGAGAGATTTCGCCGCGCTCTCAGAGATCTCGACTGCGCTTTCTCTGTTAAATTGCTGTAAGTCGTTGATGAATCTCGCCTCAGAAAGGTTATTCAGGATGCTGAACACGATGCCGATGTTGTTTTGGACGATTAGGGTGGCTTCCTTCTTAATCGATAGTCGTGTCAGGACCGTCGACTTTACCCAAACTCTGTGGCTTCCTTCGTGCCCTTTTCCTTTTTTGAATTCTCCTTACTTTATCCTCGCCAGGGTATTTGACGGTGGGTATGCGCTGGTGAACGTTACCTAACCTTTCGCAACATACCTTTGCTAGTTGCCTGAAATTTCAAAAACGGACGTCATGAGCACTAAAATAACTTCCTAGACGAGGTTTTGGCTACGTCGGACTCATTCCTGCCGTCTCCTTTAGCACCGCACGTAACGCTACTACTTACCACATCCTAGCGTAGTTGACCGAATTCCGAAAAGCGAATGTGAGATCCGTGATCAGCTCTCAAATAATTTCTCAAAGTTCGGACGAAGTTCTTCAAAATCGGTGATCCTGATACGATACCCTAGCTAACGACATGGGGGAGGAGTGGGGGGGGGGGGGGGGGTAACCGGCCGTAACTATTGAGACGCACATTAGCATCGTGTTTGGCATCCCAAATTTATCCCCAGACGAAGATTGGGTTAGGATATATGTCGTGTCACGTTTGTGTCGCTCGCTTCGCCCCAAGCGCCAAACACGCGAAAATCGCTCTCGTCGTCAACGTGTTAACCCGTCGAATTGTCTGTTTTGTGATTACACCCACGTTTTGGACTGAATCAGTAAACCTTAAATCGCTATATTTAATGATAGGTAAAATTCAGCATTTATAAGCCACTCGTATACCTCTTCTCTCTAACACCAACCCTTGAAGAGCGAAAGCATTAATCTTCCTAGAAACGCTCGTAGTATTGCGATTATTGATGTAATCGTTAGGGGGTTAGTTGTGAAACGGGCCTGGTGAGTAACGTTGCATACTTCAAACGATGAGATTCCTAGGATTTATCAGTCAAGATTTACAATTTACTGATTGCATTGAATTATGTGTGTGCTAGAAATTTTTATAAGGTCAATAACGCTAATGCAAGTTAAAATACTGCACCATGGCTGCATCTCTGGTCATTCAAAAGCACTTGCTACCGGAAAATGGATGATTGGGAGGAACAATTAGGTCGTATGATAATTAGAAATTTTCTGTTTTCTGATTTTTCTGTTCTCTGGCGTTTTTGCTTTTCTGTTTTCTGACAAAAGCGATTTTCTGTTTTCTGAGAATTTTTTAAAAAAATTTCCGGCCTTCCCTGCGTCTGAAGTATATATTGATAAGTTCAAAGCCCAAAAAGCCTTAACGTCAACGCGAAGTCGATGGTCATGCAAATTGTTTCAGAACCTTGGCCGGCCTACGTAAGGCAGCCTCGTTTGATGACCTCGCCAGTGAGATCAGTGCCACGAACGTGGCGGCTCTGAAGCAGGTCTACGCAGATGTCAATGACGTCGACCTCTACACTGGTATAATGCTGGAGACACCACTAACTGGCGCTATGGTACTGTGTATCGTCGTTTGCCCGGTTTTGATAAGCGATGTGCTCCGATGTCTGAACTCATGGCCATCGAACGCTCTTCTAGGTTGGTCCCACCGGCGCTTACATCATTGCCGAACAGTTTGCGGCCCTGAAGAGAGGAGACCGATTCTTCTACGAAAATCAAGTGGCGTCTACTCCTGGGGGACTGAATGCAGGTGAATCATATGTTTCCCTAAAGTTGCTTGTTTCACGAAGAGATGTAACGTTGCACTAACACTTACAGAAAGTTTAACAGATGGCTAAAAATCCAGTTGTGAATATTTCAAAGAAACTGTCTAGAATGACAGACAGCGTTTAGTAGTGGCCACCCCAAGAATATATGAAGTTAAAGTTTTCTTCAAATTTTAAAAGATTTCGCTCAACCGTTGTACATGTTGAGCGAAATGCTATGATACACAGTAATAAGGAATTTGGGCCCTCATTGTTTTTCGAAGTGTGTTGACAACATATTATGAGTAATATCATAGTTATAAGCCCGCTCGATCAATCTGACTGAAACGAAAGATGTCGAACAAAGGCTTTCAACGAATACCCCCAGAAATGAGGGAGAGATATCCCACGCATTCTACCTCTACTGGATAACGTGGAGGCGATTTCAACGTGTGTCTGGCCTATCCAACTTGATTTCCCGACCTGGCGATGGACATCGTCCTATCCTTCCCAGACAAGTCTGGCACCCGCCCATTCACCGACGTCGAGGGGATGGAAAGCATGGCTGTCCTGAGCGCGAAACCCGAACCAAGAACCTAATTCGGAGTGCAGACGATAGCTGGCGCCTCCTTCAACTGCGCTACTAAGTTCTGCTTTCACTAGAAATACTGTCTGCATATGTACTGCCTATGAGATCTAGGTAGGTACTGTTTTAGTTGATGAAGAAAACGAGAAATGCAAACAATCGATTACTACAAGATGGAGTTGAGGCGTAGCATTTGATGGGATTTGATAATCCCCTAATCCTATAATGTACCCGGAGTCCTGCAAATTAAGTGTAATAAACTAGCGCCTCTATTTGTTAACAGGATAGGAAAGTGCCAAAAGGCAGGATCTCGTGGTGTAAATAAAGTTCGCAATAGTTGATCTCTTATATTATTTTATCTGGTTGTGGGACAGTGATTATGAAATGTGAAACATACGAGAAAAATGAAGGTGAGGAGTAGGTTACATTACATATACAATATATTGAACAGTTGCAACAGAAATACAGGCATAATATAGAAGGTAGCATACGGTAAGCAGAAGAGAGAGGGGCGTCCGAGCTCGTCTATGAGGGAGGAGCCCGCCGGGCGTTTTTCTGGCCTCCTCTTTTTAACCACCTCCCCGAGGGCGTAGCAACGTCCGTTGTGAATGGTTAAAGAGTTTGAACGGTCCTAATGGGAACGAAGAGGTGATTACTGCGCTCCAATAATTTTGGCTTGATGTTTAGTACAGGGTCACCACATAAGCAAAGATTAGGGAAGAGCATGAAAGCATGTGAGTCAGAAATGTAGAGTTGTTTGATAGAGGATAGTCTATCCGGGTCTCGATCAAGCCTATGGAATACCGAAAAACGACACAGAAAAATCAAAAGTTCGCCGCACCCCCGTGAAAACCTCACATGAACGTTCTCCTCAGATATTCCTGTAGAAACACAAGATGAAGCAAGCTACACACCTACTATGTCGTTATCTGAACCTGGCATAAATTCTTGGAAAAGTCCTTTTACAAGGACGAATGACGAATCGCAACTGGCGATGAGTAGATGATGCCCAATGACTCTGGTAAGGTCCTTGTAAGGATGTCCTGGTGTCAAAATCAAAATTTTCGATGTCAGTTCGAAGAGTTGTAGAGAGCATTCTCCAGGATTAGTCCAAACAGTTAAGGTTCATATTCTGCGAATTCGTGTAGATGCCGGTAAATGCTGAACAGAACATCCTCTCCCAGTAGTCGTCGTTAAAATACATGCGTCCGAGCTAGCCAGCTTTAAAAATTTAGCGGAAGTCATTCTATATCAGAAAACAGATTTGGATGCAAAACTGTTTTCTGATATAGAATGACTTCCGCTAAATTTTTGAAGCTGGCTAGCTCGTACGCATGTATTTTAACGACGACTACGTTAAAACTGCAAAACTCACGGATAATCACTTTACGACTCTATGACAGTAGACAATATTCGTCTACTGGTGAGTTCCGAAAGATGAAGTTGTACGGGTGTAGTGTGATGCCCGTTCACCAGAGGATGTTTGTCAAAAGAGAAACCAGATTCTGTGGTAGTCTGCTGAATATAACAAATATTGCTTTCCTTACAATTCGTGTATGTTGCAATTTTTGCGTGAAAAAACTATTTCAGTGGAGCAATGACCAATAATAATACATATAATACGGTTTAAATTCTTATGATAAGGGATAAACAAGGAGTCTAGATTTAAATGAAATACGTGTAGGAGGTGACGGTTGTAACGGGAAATTTGGAGAGTATAAGAGAAAGGTAGTACTACTACTTTCAGAGCTGATCTATCTATAGTCATTTGTGGTTGACTATCTTTAGAGAAGACGCTGCCGAATAAAAAAAAAAAAAATTATGCTCACCATTACATAGTATATTGAGTGACAAGGTATTGCAGGAGAACTAGATGCTGTGCGACGGACACACTTGGCCAAAGTGATATGCATGAATTCGATCGGCATGGTCAACGTTAATCCAGCCGCATTCTCAATGTAAGCACATTCGTATGAATCGCTGCTCATTCCATTCACACTTGGACATTATCGCTTCTAGAAGAAGGTGATGCTCCAAGATGGCGTTTCTTTTAGGTCACCTGATCGCGTTCCGTGCAGCACTCTTCCCGAGGTTGACATCAGATTCTTCATCTCGTAACCACAGAAGTCAAAAGATCGTCCATGTTCACCAACGTGTTCATATCAGGCTAATGCCAAGGCAATGGAAAATCATGTGATTCTGTACGAAGTAATAATAAAGGGTTGCTCAATGTAGTGGACTTATGACCTGTGTGGCAGCATGGAACCAAAAGATGCGCTGCTACCCACATCAGCCATAATAACTTAAAGTTTGTTTGGCTATCCTTCTTCTTCTGCTTTCCAGCTTTTTTTTTTTTGGAAAAATCTCAAGACCTACTACGTTTATGTGGTTCACTTTGAAGAGAACATGTAGATTCACGTGAAACGATCTCGCCTCTAGTTAATAGTTTTGCAGACCCAACCTCACTAGGACGTTGGATCCTCACTCTTCAATATTTGCGGTTTTGACTCGGTTTCCCTGGCTCTGTGCTGTACTCGCACATCATTTGGAATTTTTTAGGAGTTATCATATTCGTGAGATTATAATGCAGTGTGCGGAGGCTGTCACGTGCGCGCGTTTCCAGGTTCTTTTCAATACCAATAGGAGAGAGAGAGGAGAGAATATTGGCCACCAACACCATATTGCATTACGTTCCCAATGTGGTGTTGGTGGCCAATATTTTTACATGCATTATCTACTATCTTCATTTACTAATATTTAATAGTCGTACAATATTAAACACACCATTAATCGACACTAGGGAACAATCGATCGACCGCAATAATAATGTGACCGGGTGGCTAAGTATTAGCTACAAAAATACTAGAAGGATGATGAATTGATGTTTCCTCTTAATTTCCAACGTGCATTTTGCCGCATTTCCCTGTTACCATCAATCATAATGATACCATTTTCCTACTCGTGAGCCCACCAGCAACCGACTGTCGACGGGACCCTCTGTCGCACGCAGGGTCAAGCATGAGGTGCGATTTTTGAAGAAAATTTACGATCCCCCCTTCCGAAGTGAGTTTGTACGACCCCCCCCCCCTTGTCTCTATCTCTCTTTTATTTCTTATCTGTCATAATTTTTCAATTGTTTATGTGATTTTTGTACCCATTAACAGGTTCTTCCTTCCAGGATGGCTTCAACACTGTAGAGATTCGGGCGCAGCGTCGTTCACTGAGGAATACATGTTTGTATTGACTGCTCGAATGATTTGATTATTAAAGCAAAGAATTGAATAAATCTTCTAATTCTGATTACTGTGTGGTAAAAAATAAAGATTTTCTGTCGGCAGATTTTGAATGGATGAGAGGTGTTGATTTTTTTCAATTTTATTTATGATGCTATGGAAACGACGGCATTCTACCTGGAGAAGCGACATCTACGTCCAAAATTGTATTGTATAAAATTTGAAGTGTTACTTACTAATGGTGACTTAAGTGCTTTCCTTATGAGATTTTTTGAAGGGCTCTTCGAATCACTGACGGAGTCGCAGCACAAGGAAGGACTTCTCGCGGAAAATTTTTTCTACCCTCTGAAGGAAAGTACATCAGAGACTGAAATTGTACCATATAAAATTCTAAGCGGTGACTAGTGTACAATAAAAAACCAACCTTCTTCGCAGCGATCTTCGATATGATTAGGGCGAATCGTATTAAAAATTTTCGGTTTTCATGAAAAATTAATTATTTTCTTCCTAAAACAGACTACCTATGCAGTTAAAAATCTGGCGCAGAAAGTTTCCGGCTTTGACCAACGCAAAGTAAAAAAATCATGGTTTTCTGAATCGAACAAGTTGGATCGACCTGTGGTCAATACTGCACCGACGTCACCGGACCGACAAAATTTGACGTTCACAAAAATGGCTATAACTCGGTAAGTTTTGCAAACATTGAAAAAGCCAACGGCTTTCTAGAAACTAGAAAAAAATTGCTTTCTAACCGTGTAAGAACCGTTTTTCATAAGAGAGGTCTTCATACGCGGCGGGAGCCTTCGATTTTTGTGTGAAAAAAATTGAGGTGATTTTGCATAAATAATCCTAACTCGGTAAGTTTTTCGAGTTTTTAAAAAGCCAAGAGCTTTTTGAAAACTAGAGAAAATGCGCTTTCTTACCGCATATGAATCGATTTCAAAAAAGGGGACCTTCATGCGCGGCGGAGGGGTGCAATTTTTGGCTGATTTCTGCAAAAATCGGCCAAAAATTGCACCCCTCCGCCGCGCATGAAGGTCCCCTTTTTTGAAATCGATTCATATGCGGTAAGAAAGTGCATTTTTTCTAGTTTTCAAAAAGTTCTTGGCTTTTTAAAAACTCGAAAAACTTACCGAGTTAGGATTATTTATGCAGAATCACCTCAATTTTTTTCACACAAAAATCGAAGGCTCCCGCCGCGTATGAAGACCTCTCTTATGAAAAACGGTTCCTACACGGTTAGAAAGCAATTTTTTTCTAGTTTCTAGAAAGCCGTTCCCTTTTTCAATGTTTGCAAAACTTACCGAGTTATAGCCATTTTTGTGAACGTCAAATTTTGTCGGTCCGGTGACGTCGGTGCAGTATTGACCACAGGTCGATCCAACTTGTTCGATTCAGAAAACCATGAT
>OX377205.1:70351749-70543251 GCA_947396885.1 Heligmosomoides polygyrus polygyrus | reverse complement strand
GACCGAGACGAGAAGACACCACCCCCTGCACGCCGCCTACGACTCCGGAGAAGAACTGTTCCTCGGAACATGCGACAGCAGAGGAGTAGGCGGCGTTGGTGTCCTCGTCAACACGCACTTGGCAATGAACATCGATTCGTACGAGTCTCTGACAAGCCGAATCGGACGTCTGCGACTGAAGCGATGTGGTTCCGTGCCAGCTTTGACTGTATTCGTCGCGTATGCCCCAAGATCCGACTACGACGACGAAGAGGTCGAAGCCTTCTACGTGGAGCTGGAGAAGTTCTATAAGGAAGATCACACCTTCTACAAGGTGATCGTCGGCGACTTCAACGCCAAAATCGGACCGCGAAGGTCGCCGGAAGAACTTCACATCGGAACCCACGGTTTGGAGTGGAACGAGCAAGGTGAAAGGCTGTCTGAGTTTATCATGTCGACCAAGACCATCCATGGAAACTCGCAGTTCCAGAAGCCTCCCTCCCTACGATGGACCTGGGAATCTCTCGGTGGCCAGTTCCACAACGAGATCGACCACATCATCTTCAACCGCAAATATTGCCTGACCGACGTCTCCGTAGTCCCCAAGTTCTACACGGGATCGGACCACCGCCTCCTTCGCGCAAGGTTCCGCTTTTCGCGTCAAGGAGAGAAGGCCGCGAAGTTCAAGAAGAGGAGTCCCAGAACGACCATCAACTGGGACCTCTACACCTCTCTTGCCGGTCTTTGGGAAGATGCCGTCATGGACAACGTCGACGAGGAATACGACCGCTTCGTGCACCATCTCCACGATAGTGCTAAGGGAGCCAAGAGCTTGAAGACCACCAAGAGACGTCTGTCTCCGGAAACTCTCGAGCTGATACGCCAGCGTGGAGCAGCACGAGCGTCAGGCAACTACCAACTGACGTCCGAGCTTGCGAAGCTATGCAGAGCGGCGATAAAGGAAGATCGCAAGGAGAGAAGGGCGGAAGTGTTGGCTGAAGCAGCAGAGGCAGGGCTGAGCATCCGCAATGCCTGCCGGAACTTCGGCAACTTCAAGACCAAGATGACCGCTCTCCGACGTCCTGACGGAACCATCACCTCTTCCAGAAGGACCATGGAGAAAGTCATCCACGACTTCTACTCCGATCTCTTCGATAACCACGTCCACCTGCCCCCATGCCATCTTCCACAGGATGGATACGTCGTCCCCTCTGTTCTCTCTTCCGAAATCCGACACGCCATCTCGTCGGTGAAGAAACGTACAGCACCCGGTTCTGACAGGATCAGAGCTGAACACCTGAAGAACCTCCCGCCAGCGCTCATCAACACCTTGGCGCGGCTCTTCACACGCTACCTGTCCGAATGCAAGGTTCCATCTCAGTGGAAGACCAGCAAGACCGTTTTGCTGTACAAGAAGGGAGATGTGCACGACATTTGCAACTATCGCCCGATCTGCCTGCTGCCCGTAGTCTACAAGCTGTTCACTCGAGTTATCCTGAATAGGATTAGCAGAACGCTGGACGAAGGACAGCCATGCGAGCAAACAGGATTTCGGAGAGGATTCAGCACGATCGACCACATACACACCATTACGAAGCTCATCGAAGTGTCGCGAGAGTACAAGCTGCCGCTGTGCCTTACGTTCATCGACCTGAAGAAGGCATTCGACTCCGTCGAGACTGAAGCGGTCATGGAAGCTCTGCTCACCCAGGGCGTTCCTACTCAGTACATCAGAGTCCTTCGAGAGCTGTACTGTGCATTCACGACCAAGATCTCACCATTCTACAACGACGTCGTCGTCGACGTGAAGAGAGGGGTTCGGCAAGGGGATACCATATCCCCGAAGCTCTTCAGCGCCACTCTCGAAAACGTCATGCGCGAACTAGAATGGGAAGACATGGGAGTGAAGGTCGACGGCCGGCAACTACATCATCTTCGCTTCGCTGACGACATCGTGCTCATAACGCCGAGCATCAGCCAGGCGGAGCGAATGCTGGCCGACTTCGATCGTGTATGTGGGAACGTTGGACTGCATCTGAATCTTACGAAGACGATGTTCATGAGGAACGGATGGGTTTCTGATGCCCCATTCTCGCTCAACGGAACGAACATCTCCGAATGCTCCAGCTATGTGTATCTGGGTCGCGAAGTCAACATGCCAACGACCTAGCAGCAGAGCTGAGCAGGAGGAAATGAGCGGCTTGGGAGCTTTCAAGAGCGTCGAAGCAGTCGCGAAGAAGACGAAGAACGTCCGACTCCGTGCCCACCTATTCGACTCCACTGTTCTTCCTGCCCTAACATACGCCTCAGAGACCTGGGCTATACGAAAGCAGGATGAACACGCGATCAGCGTCGCGCAGCGTGGAATCGAGAGGACGATGCTCGAAGTGAAACAACTCACGCAAGTGAGAGAAGGCCTCCGGAGTTCCGAGCTTCGCCGACGCTCGAAGATCAGAGACGCTGTCGCGTGGGCCAAGTTTTCGAAAATTAGGTGGGCCGGCCACGTAATGCGCTTCGCAGACACCCGCTGGACGAGAGCCATCACCGACTGGATTCCGCGGGATGTCAAAAGAACACGAGGACGCCCACCAACGCGTTGGTCGGACTTCTTCGTGAAAGCCCTGAACGACCGATATGACGCTCTTCGTGTCCCTCGAGCGAGGAGGATCCATTGGACCACTCTGGCACGCGACAGGGACGAATGGAGACGCTGCTGGCACCCGCTCGAGCAATTCGATGATCAACGGGACGACAGGTGATACAGGTGATACAATTTCAGTCTCTGATGTACTTTCCTTCAGAGGGTAGAAAAAATTTTCCGCGAGAAGTCCATCCTTGTGCTGCGACACCGTCAGTAATTCGAAGAGCCCTTCAAAAAATCTCATAAGGAAAGCACTTAAGTCACCATTAGTAAGTAACACTTCAAATTTTATACAATACAATTTTGGACGTAGATGTCGCTTCTCCAGGTAGAATGCCGTCGTTTCCATAACATCATAAATAAAATTGAAAAAAATCAACACCTCTCATCCATTCAAAATCTGCCGACAGAAAATCTTTATTTTTATCAAGTAATACCAACATCATTTAAAACTTTTTAAATAATAATTTTCAATACTTCGGTGAACGAATGAGAGACTCCACGCCTTCGTAGACATTCCTGGAAAAAAACAGCTTATTAAGAATTAAAAACATCGCCTAAAAACCTGAAAAATAAGAGAGAATCCTCCGCCAAAACCGGAAGAGTACGACCCCCCCCCTCCCTCCAGACGAGGCCACAGTACGACCCCCTGCGATTCTCGCACCTCAAGCTTGACCCTGGTCGCACGTCACCCTGTTGCTCGACCGCGGAGAACCGAGAGTTGAGCCACGGCGAATTGGACCATGCCGACCGAGTTCAGTCTTACGGCCGCCTAAGCCCAGAGTGGCACCTTTGTGAGACTGGCGCCATCTACTCGAGGGGTGCGACTTATCTACTACTACTTCCCTGAGAGTGGTCAGTCATCGTGTCGTGAATCTCATATCCATGCCACTCCCGAGGCTAGGAGGAACTACGGTTTCTTCCTCTCGCCCTGCTGTGTGTAAAAGTTGCAGAGCCAAAAGTGACGAGTTGTCATGACACTCCAGCCAGACCATAGCAAAACGACGGTGGAATCGTTGTTATATGCTTCCTCATCACGAGTTCTGTTTCCAGATAAAAGATGTTCTGTTGCACTTTTTGTCTTTTCCAAACCCTGCCGAGGAAAACATTCCAATACAGCAGCACCTTTTTTTCTTTTCCGAGAACCAAGGAGCGCACATTTCAATACAAACGACAGAGGGCCAACACAATTCTGTCTACGCTACATGTTGAGAGATGGACATGATTTCAACACAGACGAAGTGGAAATCTACAATAACTGTGGCGAATTGGCGATCGCCCTTTGTCAGCTATGTCCATTGGGATCCCGTTGCCCAAGGAGGGGAGCGCAAAACCCCATGCCTTGCGTCCTCAAGTCCAGTTGGGGGAGCCGCGTGGTGACCTGCGATCCAGGAGGCGGAGCCTATCTTAGGGGGCGGCGCCAATTCACAGATGCATGCTGCGCTATACAGCCGGGTCCGGAACGGTTGCACCCCTCATGAAATGACACTGTAGTGCCAATACACACAATACAGCAACACAATACCCACACGTCGCTTTACCCGGGTCCGCCCAGTGCGTGACCCGGCACGACTACACTGGAGTGACCATGCATGCTAAGGACTTACCATCCTGGCTCCTTGTCTCCCGTAGACGTGAGCAACAATACAGATTTACTTCCATATATAGCATACCAATACAGTAGCAGATAGATAGGAGAGGCGATCGTCGCTGAGGTGAAGTGATAATAGGAATGTCGCTTCAGCAGTCCGGAATACAGAGATATATCGGAGGACTCGATGGCAGGCGAGCCTTCCAATCAGGCTCGCACCCCCCCCCCCCCTTGTCTGCAGCTGACTCTGAACGGTGGCGGTGAGACGGCAAGGCCCGCAGGCCACTCCTGCAGCCGGATAGATAGACGAATAATGCCGAAAGGTCGGCGCTCTGCGGAGCGCGACCGCGCAGGACCCCGGTGGAAGTGTAGACTGACTGCCACGCGCCCGGAGCGGGCGGGGCGGAAGCGATCGATAGGGTGCGCTGCAGCTGCAGGCTGCTCCGCATGCACCTCATCAGGGTGCCGCTACGGGACCGGTGACCGCGAAGCATGGAATTGAGAGGGAGCGATCATCGCATTCGCGACAATAACCACACCTAGGCCTATCGTAGACTGATGACCAAGAGGATTTGTGTACTGGAGAGGACAGGAAGAAAATTACCTTGGAAGTTATATATAAATTTATATAGAAAGGGAAAGTTATATATAGGAGAAAATTACCCTGAAAGCTATGTATATAGTTGCGAAGTATGGACAGAATCTGTTTAGTCAAGAAGGGAGTGAAATGCAGGGCTTAATGATGAGACGAAGAGGCGGATCCTTTGAACAAAACAGAGACACAGTGATTTGGTAGTACATGTTATGTGAGGCATAAGCTCGCTGAACCTTATCCGAAGCGACGACGGAGCCGCATTGTGGACGGTAGTGGAGGTACAATTGTCAGAAGGAAGTGAATGTTGATTTGTTGCGTCTTGAGTGGAAAGACAGCGATCGTATGTTGTTGTTTGGCGTCTCGAGTGGGAGGGCTGCATCGGCGAAGTCGACGGCATAGTTCGAGTTCTAACTCGTTTCCATATATATTTTTTACTTACCCTTTCTGTTTTTGTTTTTATTTACTATTCATCCATCAACTATTCATTTATTATTTGTTTTCTGTATAAAAAAGATTTTTACTCAACTTTATTGCTTCTCATGCAGCTACTACTAAAGGGTTTACCCAGAATAGTACTAATTTAAACGATTAGCAATTATCATCCTATCATCCTCCTAAGAACAAGCAATACCAAGAGTGGGCAAAGCTTTTTTGCCGAATGAAAAAATCTTGCATTGCCTTCTTTCTCCAGTTTTGTTCTCACCTACATTGTAAATTGGTGGTGACAGAACGCCGTGTGGTGGAGATCGAACGCAGGCTGCCTTCCTTTTTACATTAGTAACAAACTGGTTTAGTTTGACATGCAGTTGCCGAATAATTCTTGTCGAACAAGCAACGCATGTATTTCTCTCGTTGCTCCGCTCGCGCGCTACGAGCACTTAAGGTAGTATACTGGACAGCCGGGGCGAAGTGATTACCATTGCAGAAGATGCAAAGCTTCCTCGGATGTGCTCGACTTGTTGAAGGCTGATTAGGCCCTTACAGTCTTACCATATGTTCCATCTATTCCATTCTTTCCAGAATGTTGTTCAGTGTGTCCTTAATATGTTTTTTCTTAACCATTTCCTTATCAGCGACTTCAGCCAGCCTTCTTTGGAGGCTTTAGAGATTTCTCGTTGTTCATTCTGCGTGCTCCTCATATCGTCCAAGCGCTTTCCATTGGAATTGGAAACTAAGGAGGGAAGACTACGAAGTCGTCGTCACCTTCTTGATCCGATTCGCTATGGATTCTATGGAGGGCAGGTCGTCGTTGCGTAGGCACAACATCGGGTGGAAGTTGTTCTGACATCTACAACTTTCCCGATTGATTTGAAATCCCATTACCGTATAATTGGAGCATTCACGAACACATGAACCTTTCGGAAAGAACCACAGAGATCGTGTAATTGAGTAATAATAACAAGAAAAGAATTACTACAGTCTAGAAGGAAGAGAAAAGCACGTTAAACAGTCTTGAAGCATTGGCAGACTTTGGCAGAACGACTCGCCAAACCGAAACAGAATTTCCAACGTGAAGACGACAATCGTTTTGATACAGCGCACTACTCTCAAAAGTATTCGTAGGATTTGGAAAGGAATTAGAAATGATGGTAGTGCCATTATGAAAGACATTGGCGTTGTGACTTTCACTGCTCGGATACTGCCGCTGAGATATGTTGCTGTGATAAGCGCGAGGCTTGTTGTGGCTGCGAGCACGAGGAAGGTGTAAATGAAATATCCTACTACCAGACGTTCAACGGCCTAGCGGCCGCCAAAAGTCTGGTTGGGGGCTTCGCCCCCAAACCCTGAAACCCTGAAAAACTTCTTTACACAAACGCATACCATGCTGATTCGGTTTGCTCATGTCCGAAACCTTCTGCGATTGTGATACAGCTGTTTCATATAACTGCTCTCTTGAAATGAAGTTCCCAATAAAGTCATCACTGTTAGAAGATGGAAAGAATCACACAGATATCATCCATTGAGGAGATAACCTCTCTCCTATGTTTTAGAAAAATGTTTTCCTCAAAACTGTCAATAACAAGAGATACTAAACGGATAAGCGAACGCGCCTGCCTCTGTACGTCGGTGACACGTCTTGCAATCCCAAGCGGCCTTTGACCGACATCGGAGACACGTCTTCTGAACGCGGAAGCCCGTTGCCCCACAACACTGACACATCTTTTGAATCCGGATGCCACCCCTCCCCCCCCCCCTTCCCCACCCCACCTTACTGGTTCTCTCGAACAGGTCATCCTTTAGTGGTCCCCTCTTGCCCGCTTCAGCTGCTGGACCCCTTCTTTTTGATTGCCCTTATTGGTAACCATCCTTAATTAACTCCTCCTTTCTTGTTCCCTTATTGGTAACCGTCTACTGAACACCATTATTGGTTTCCCCATTCCCTTGGTCCCGTCTACTGACCCCATTTTAGAGATCCCGTATTACTGGTTCCCCGTCTCCGTGTCACCTCCAGCCCCCCTCCCCCTTCCAGGTCACTTTCACGAATTTCAAGAATTTCACTTTTCAAGATATTCCCCCCCCCCAAACTTGTCCTCCCACGCTCACGGCGTTACATCGGTGACATGCCTGAACCCGGACATCGTTTAATCGACATCGTTGTCTCGTCTTCTAAAGCCGGACGTCTTTTGAAGGACATCGCTGACATGTCTTCTGTACCTGCCCCCCCCCTTCCCCCTTTGCGCGACGTCGGCGACAGCTCTTCCGAACCCGTTCGCCTGTTGCACGACGTCGGTGGCACCTCTTATGAACCCGGACGTTTGTTGAACGACGTCGGTGACATGTCTTCTGATGGTGAGTACGAAAGCCCTTTGCGCGACATCGGTGACACGCCTTCTGACCCTCTCGACCTGATATGGGTGACACATGGTCTGAACCCGGACGCCTGTTACTCGACGTCTAGGATAGGAAAGGCCAGACGGATAGGCAGACGGACGGACAGACGGACGGATGGACAGACGGACGGACAACCGCTAACGGCGTGTCTTGCACTTGCGCTCTTCGCGCGACTTTGTGGCATCACTGACCTTTGGAAGTAGCTTTTATAAAACATAAAATTTGCTAGCATCTAGGACTTGGTGCGTACTTTATCGGCGTCAAGTCCTTCACCAATTCGTTACCTTCATCATAGACATTCTTTCCTCACCGGTCAGTAGTGTCATTGATTTGTGCTGCGCAGTACTTCTGTCCCTCAGGTTGTTCCTCTGCAATCGTTCTTATGCCCAACACTAGAGTTTCAAGTTGTCGATGACATGTCTTCCGAAGCCAGGTTCCCCTCTCTCGATCCTTCTTACTGAATCTAATTGCTGGTCCGCCTTCACTGGTCTTCCCTCCCTCTCTTTAGTCTCCCACCTTCCTGGTCCCAACTACTGGCCCACTTCTTTGTTTCCACTGTTGACACCTACTGGTCTCTTCTTGCTGCTTTCTCCGTCCTGGCCCCTCCTCCAGGTTCTTCCTTCCCCTCTTGGTCGTTCTTCTGGTCCACCCTTGAGGTTCACCTTACTGCTCTTCTCCACCTCCCCCTAGTGGTCCTCCCATGCTTACGGCAGACGTCGGTGATACGTTTCAGAATCAGAACGTGTTACGCGACATAGGGAGCCCGTCTTCTGGATCAAGAAGCTCAGAAGCGCGCGCAGTCGCCGCTGTGTCGAGCATGGAGAGGCTATGCATATGGCACATTCCTTGTTCTCCGTATGAATTCCCTTACGGCTCCCTTCCTGTTGGTTCCCCGTCCTGGTCCCGCATCCAGGTCTCTTCTTTCAGGTAGATTCCTCCTCCCCTCCGAATCCTCCCTACTACTCTACCCCAATTAAGTAGGCCTCCCACGCTCACGACACAATGACGGCGAGCGAACGCCCATTGTGTGACATCGGTGTCACATCCTCTAAATCCGAAATCTCTTAATGGTAATGGATACCCTTGCCGATCCTCCTTACTGTCCCTCCTTCCCTGACTGGTAACTCCCTAATAATCCCTACATATTGCCTAAACTCCTCTTGGTGCCACCTCCTGGCCTGCTTCCTTGCTCCCACCATCGACGTTCCGATGCTCCTCCTGGTCGCTGCCTCCTGATCGCTGTCGGTTCTCCACCCTCGAAGTCCCCTTCTACTCTTACCCCTTTAGTAGTCTTCTCATGCTAATGGCACGAAGTCGGCTTCTGAATCTGGACGCTCAGAAACGCGCGTAAATGCTGTTGTGTTAAGCAGTAAAGGGCTGCATTTCTCCTGCTGCAGCAACATCCCACGTTCAATAGCAAATTTTGCCCGCGCTATAGATGATGAGGCGTGCCGCATTCAGGTTAGATCGTCGACCGCCCTCGTCGTGGATGATGCGGCGTATCTCACTCAGGTTAGATCACTCGACGGACAAACTCTTTTATATAAAGGTGGTAAGTGGTGATGGCGATGGTAATGGTGATGGGGATAGGTGGTGATATCTCACATAGGTTAGATCATTCGATCATTCGACCTCGCTGTGGATGATGCGGCGTACCTCACTTAGGTTAGATCACTCGACTGCTCTCGCTGTGAATGATGCGGCGTACCTCACTTCGGTTAGATCGTCGACCGCCCTCGCCGTGGATGATGCGGCGTATCTCACTCAGGTTAGATCACTCGACGGACAAACTCTTTTATATAAAGGTGGTAAGTGGTGATGGCGATGGTAATGGTGATGGTGACAGGTGGTGATATCTCACATAGGTTAGATCATTCGATCGCCCTCGCTGTGGATGATGCGGCGTACCTCACTTAGGCTAGATCACTCGACCGCTCTCGCTGTGAATGATGCGGCGTACCTCACTTCGGTTAGATCATTCGACCGCTCTCGCTGTGGTGGAAGCGGCGTACCTCACTTAGGTTAGGCCTATGGCATAGTCCCGCGGAAGTACCCGCGGAACGGGAATAATCTAGCCAGGACTCAACGCGCGCCCAATAGCCGCAGTCCGCAACGCCCACTTCCCGCGGATCGTCGGTGGCGGTCGGTGGACGGACTGGTATACTTCCCGTCCGCGGGACGACCCCGCCGACCGACAACCTACCGCAGTGCATTGCACCGCGGGAGGCTGTCGGTCGGTGTTATCAAAAATGTTATCAAAAATGAACGTGCTCCAACTCGAAAGCGACCGATTCCGTGAACTTGGAACGTTCCTAATTCGCGGAATGATAAGCGCGCACCAGTGCGATTATCATTCAGTGTCGGCCGCCGAGCATGCTGGTCGGCGACCGCCTTCCGCGGTGCACCTTCCGTCCGCGGACGTCCCGCGGGTACTTCCGCGGGACTATACCATAGGCCTTAGATCACTCGACGGACAAGCTCTTTTATTTATAGGTGGTGATGGTGGTATTGATGTTTGTAGGCGAAAATCCGAGGCAAGTCTAGTAGCGTAGTCAGAGAAGGCTTCGGCTGTCGCGTGCTCCCCGTATCAAGGTTCTTGGTTCGGATTTCCCACCCACGCCACACAGCCTCGACTGCGCGCGCTACTGAGCTTCTTGATCCAGAAAACGGACCCCCTACTTCGCGCAGCAAGCATCCTGATTCTGAATATGTGTCACCGACCATGCCATGAGCATACGAGGACCACTGATGCCTATGATATACTCCCGCGGAAGTATCCGCGGAACGGAAATAATCTAGCCGGGACCCAACGCGCGCCCAATAGCTGCAGTCCGCAACACCCATTTTCCGCGGAACGTCGGCAGTGGTCGGTGGACGGGCTGGTATACTTCCCGTCCGCCGACCGACCCCACCGACCGACAGTGCAATGCACCGCGGGAGGCTGTCGGTCAGCGTTATCAAAAATGTTATCAAGAAGCAAACGTGATCCAGTTCGAAAGCGACCGATTCCATGAACTTGGAACGTTCCTAGTTCACGGAATGATAAGCGCGCTCCAATGCGATTATCATTCAGTGTCGGCCGCCGACCATACTGGTCGGCGACCACTTTCCGCGGTGCACTTCCCGTCCGCGGACGTCCCGCGGGCACTCCCGCGGGACTATACCATAGGCCTAAGGGTGTGGTGGAGAAGGGCAGTAAGGGGAACTCTAGGGTTTACCAGGAGAGCGACCAGGAAGGAAAGGAACAACCTGGAGAAGGGACCAGGACGGGGAGACCAGCAAGAAGAGACAAGTAGGGGTCAATAGTGGAAACAAAAAAGTGGGCCAGTAGTTGGGACCAGGAAGGCGGGGTACTAAAGAGGGGGAGGGAAGACCAGTAAAGGCGGACCAGCAATTAGATCCAAAAAGAAGAAACGAGAGAGGGGAACCTGGCTTCGGAAGACATGTCAACGATATCTGGAAACGCAAGCTGTTGTGCATGAGAACGGTTGCCGAGGAGCAACGGAACCCACTGCTGCTATCCGCCTTTTGTTCGTGCTCTAGCCGCTCCCTGCCGCGAAAAGCTAGAGCGCAGTCTCTGCCGGTGGGCGGGAAATCAGCAACGACGACAGCAATGATTCACCTGCGTATCAGAAATTATTTTGGCACTATTGTGCTTTCACAACTCCACGGGTCGAGGAGAGGTCGCCCAAACTTCGCCTAGGGGGGTTATTTGAGGAGCTGATCACGAATCTGATATCCGTTTTTCGTTCGTTTTCGTTTTACGCTGGAGCGCGGTAGGTTACGGGTTAATGAAATTGAATTTTAGCAAACTTGAGTGGCACAAAAAACTGAAACTGTTCCTTATACAATGATGTTTCGTGCGTGTTTCGTGTGTATTTGTACGATTCGAAGTAGATGGGAAAGTGCTCTCCTTATACGTTATGGGTTTGATATCTTAGTGGCTCAATTGATTCATTTCCTTGCATGTGGAAAACACAACTCGTAAACGGGGTCTTTATTCCACCTCATGTAGAAGGGTTAAGCACAGAGTTGAGCGCACTGGTCGGCCAGGAAGTCGATATTCCGACTGGCGTTCACTGCGAGCACTTGTTGAACAATGTCGGGCGGGAATACCGACGACAGCACGGTCTCGACTCTTGAGTCAACAACAGCTGTCCTGAAGTCGACGTCTTCATCATGAGGTGTGTTGTTGTAGCTAATTTCTTCTTCTAAAAGTGCATTCTCCGGTGACCACTGCTGATCAACGCTTAGGCCGCTGTACATGTCGCCACCTCGCTCTAGCGCGTCTTCTGAATCGTCACTAGTGGCGGAGCTGTCGTCTCGAACAGACGCACTTGCCGGCACATCAAGTAACGATATGAGTTCCGTAAAATTCTGTTCGTTGCTGGAACTTTTGTATTCGAGACGGTCCCTGTTCGTAATCAAGGTGTCAACGTGAGCCGCAATCTCCTTCAAAACGTCCTCTTGACTAGAAGCGAGGATCAGCTGGCCACCGCTCCCATCTATTAAAGGGTTTTGACTGCTGCCTTCGTTACATCGAAAACTGCTTCTATCATCCCAGCTATTGGCGCTAGTGCTTGTGAGGAGAATGTCAAATGGATCTAGCGGCTGCTCAATCCTTTCCGTCTGATAGGTTTGGTACGGAAGTGGAGCGAGTTCTTCAGAAAAGTCTATCAGGGAAAAATCGACGGCTTGGTTGGAATCTCCAGACGCGCCAGTCGTACTTGTCCAATGATCATCTACGAGGCCTTCTTCACTGCTCCTTGAATCTGCAAAGGTTGGTTAGCACTCACATTTATTATTACCTCCCTCAGAAGAGCTCGAGCATAAAGCTCACCCGTGTCATACAAGGCCAAGAATCCTCCGTCTCCGTACACCTCATCTATTTCCTCGTCGAATAGTTCGTACGGGTCCTAAATCAAGTTTGTGAACTTACTGTTAGATCCAGAAGAGCTCAGCAATATTACCATATGGTAGCCGGGAAGGTTTTCGAGCGCAAGTGGGCGAATAGCGTTGCGCTCGCACAGCTCTGCCATCATGTCGTCGATGATGCTGATCCGTTCCTCCTTCCGCGCCTCGTTCCATGATTCACGACGCAGTAGCACCTGACACGATCAGAGCTGTTGCACGGCAAGAACTCGAACGGCACCCCCCGCACCCACTTTGGAGTACTCCGGATCGTCGGGGCTGGCAAATATTTTCTGCGCAATAACAGAGGCTCTGATCTCGACGTCTTCATCTGCAAGGAAACGAAGCTACTGCGAAGTCATTGCGGTGAGTTTGATGATGCCTACATATAAACAGCTCCGGAAGCGCCCTGTAGAAAACGTCCACGCCATGATGAACGACTTCATGAGGTAGGAACCGGAATTTAACGTCCAGTGTCCTGTTGATTATAACTGGATGAAACTCGCTGAAAATGGATGTTCAAGAACGTTTCGATAAATGTTGTTCATTGCGCATAGTTAGTACCTGTAGGTGGACTGTGCAAGGATGTCCTTGAACTTGTCACCGCTCAGAACACATCCCCCATGGCGAGCAGCTAGGGTTGTCACGTACAAATCATCGTAGTTAATGAAGGCTCTGGAACTGCTTTGAAGTATGGACGTTGCTTTGTAGGCATGTACCCCCAACAAGAGTCTCACTTTCGCTCTCCTCGTCCAGTTCGAGCGGGAGTGAACGTCACTAGACCAAGCTCCTCCAGCTTCTAAAGTAAATCTTTGCTAACACTTTTTTCCATTTGTCTTTTTTGCTTTGAAACCCTGAACACTTACCGTCAACAAGTGCACATGGACAGCGTTAAAATTATGTGAGTTATTGTAAACGACTGGAAGAAATGCGACCACATCGAAGTCTCTAACAAGCAACCATCGAATTACGGCCATCAGCCCAGCACAATTTACGGCCCTAGACATGTTTATGATAAATCAGAAGAGCTAACTCTAACATCTAACTTAAGGCTTTATTCCTGAACAGTGAATCTTCATAATTGTGTTTTGTTTTGCGTGTGTGTTTAATCTTGTTACTAACATTGAAACCAATAAGGTCGCAACAGTATAGCGAATGCACAATTATTATATTTCTCAGAAAATAATCTTTCGCCGCGACTCATTTATCAATCGCTTCCGTGATAAGTACATAGGACCCGAATTCATCCATCAATCACAGAAGTGAAGTTAAGCTACCACAAAGTGCGTAGATCGGGTGAATGGCAAGATCTTTAGGAGCAATGCGTGTTAAGGGGGGGGGGGAGGTGCACTGTTGTGATGACGATTTTTTCTACTACCTTTTCTTCTTCTTCAGCGTTTGTCCCGCTTCGAGGCGGGGTCCGCTATTCTGGTGTAGTGACGCCACTTCACGCGATCAAATGCTTGATCGGGATGGATACCAGCAATCATTAGGTCCACATGCAACGTATCAAGCCAACGCTGCTTTGGCCGCCCTTTATGCCGTTTTCCGGGCACATCTATGTTAAGGCCAATCTTCCTAACAGTGTCAGCTCGAAGAACGTGTCCATACCAGCGAAGGCGAGCTTCACGAACTTGTCAGCGATTAGAGCGACACCAAACCTCTGCCGTATTTCGTCGTTACGAATACGGTCCAGACGCGTAACACCAGCCGTCCAGTGCAGCATTTTCGTTTCCATTACGCTGAGGCGAGTATCAACCTCCTTGGTTGCAGGCCAGCACTCAGCTCCATACATCGCTACTGGCCGGACGATGGTTCTATAAACCTTCGATTTAGGGCGTTCCGGTATCTTCCTGTCGCATAAAACGCCTGTCATCGAGCGCCATTTGGACCACGCTGCGGATAGGAAACTCCGCCGATGTGCCTGCTGGCGCTCGCACACTGCTCTTTGGACCAGAGTAAAGTATGCGCACCCACTCAATAAGCTCTTCGGGAACACCGTGTTGTCGTTTTTTGCTTTGAATCCCTGAACACTTACCGTCAACAAGTGCACATGGACAGCGTTAAAATTATGTGAGTTATTGTAAACGACTGGAAGAAATGCGACCACATCGAAGTCTCTAACAAGCAACCATCGAATTACGGCCATCAGCCCAGCACAATTTACGGCCCTAGACATGTTTATGATAAATCAGAAGAGCTAACTCTAACATCTAACTTAAGGCTTTATTCCTGAACAGTGAATCTTCATAATTGTGTTTTGTTTTGCGTGTGTGTTTAATCTTGTTACTAACATTGAAACCAATAAGGTCGCAACAGTATAGCGAGTGCACAATTATTATATTTCTCAGAAAATAATCTTTCGCCGCGACTCATTTATCAATCGCTTCCGTGATAAGTACATAGGACCCGAATTCATCCATCAATCACAGAAGTGAAGTTAAGCTACCACAAAGTGCGTAGATCGGGTGAATGGCAAGATCTTTAGGAGCAATGCGTGTTAAGGGGGGGGGGAGGTGCACTGTTGTGATGACGATTTTTTCTACTACCTTTTCTTCTTCTTCAGCGTTTGTCATGCTTCGAGGCGGGGTCCGCTATTCTGGTGTAGTGACGCCACTTCACGCGATCAAATGCTTGATCGGGATGGATACCAGCAATCATTAGGTCCACATGCAACGTATCAAGCCAACGCTGCTTTGGCCGCCCTTTATGCCGTTTTCCGGGCACATCTATGTTAAGGCCAATCTTCCTAACAGTGTCAGCTCGAAGAACGTGTCCATTAGACATTGGATCCGACACCGATTTTCCGGATCATCGGATGATTCGGATAGGCCATTTTTTCAAACCCCGGATCTTCGGATGATTCAGATGAGGGCAATTTCGAAAACCCCGGATCTTCGGATGATTCAGATGAGGGCAATTTTAGAAACCCCGGATCTTCGGATGATTCAGATAGCGCCTTTTTCGGCCGAGCCGGATTTCGGATATCCGATTCGGATACAAGCGGATAAGTGATATAGTAGGGGCACGCAACCTCTTAAAAACGGAACACATCAGTAACTCTGCGTTTATTTCCTTGACCAATTGAAGTCACGAGCGCGCAAAGCAGCTTGGAGCGCCTCACCTTGAATTAAGTGTTTATATGCCCTGGTAGCAAGGCACATGAATGCCCAATTACATTATATCTGGCCTGGCTTAGTGGAACACACCAGCGCTACGTAAAAGATGTCGTATTTGGCTGCCTGGCGAGGGGAGCCCTCCCAGAGCTATGTTGCGTTTCCAGAACAAACAAAAAACAGCTTTAAGACCCCAAAGAGCTAATACCAACTCAATAGTGGGTTGGTAATGCACAGCAAAGTCTTGTAAAGAACAATAATGGAACGATTCCGAAACGCCCCGCAAGAAATTTTTCGTGCTCTGAGAAGGGAAAGGTCTGAAGCGTATTTCTGAACGGAGAGAGCGAGTCATACATAGGAATAATCGCCACTCCTCAATTAGTATAAAAATGTGTTTCTTTTTTGCCAAATCGAAAAGCCCGAGGAGTAGAGGACCCTTGAAGTTACAGTGGAACCGGGGCTTCACGAGTTCCGGTGTCTTGTACGCTCGCAACGCCGCTGGAGGAAAGCGGCTCGTAGCGCAGTGGATAGTGACGTTGCTCCATGAGAGGGAGGTATAGGGTTCTACTTTTCTGCGCTGCTAAATCTTTGCATTTCACCTTATTGTTTGATTGGAGGGATTCTGACATCTATACCATTTTAGATGTTTGCTGCGCAGTGTTTCCAGATGTATGCCGTGGAGAGCAACCTCGTTGCCACTTGTTTATTACTGACCGGTTTTTTAACCAAAACCCAATTGGAAAGCTGTTCAACATAACGATGTATGAGCGTTCAACAACAGTGATACACTGGCAGAAAGTGCACGAAACAGAAGCACTGGTCACAATACGGGCAGCGCATAAAGGCTACTGGCTCCTCACAGTTTGCTTCCATATATGGACAAACGAGATCGCCTCCATAGACGAAATCCAATTGAAGACTTTTCCTTTCCTCCGAAACAAGAGCTCCAGCCGAAAACGTTATCATGTGCCCACTGCTTGCCAGTCTTTCCACGTCTATCAGTTCATTTTGCGGATCCCAACCTTCTTCTGGTTTTCCACCATTTCCAGCCGTTCGTCTTCGTTATCTTCAAGTTGACGTGCTTCGAAGTCCTTGAGTATGCTGGTCATTCGCTCGGTCAGGTTGGTGTCATTCCCTTGAAGGCTCGTTATCTAAAGGTGGACCACACTTCAGCGTGAGCAAGTGGATCACCACTCGAGCATCGGCGACTTTGTTGGTGTTAGGTTTTAGAGAACCTCCAGCAGACCTCTGATTTCCAGATGACGGGCAAAGATGAGAGAAAAAGTGTATTGATGCCGTTTAGGTCAATTTCTGGGATCCACAGACTTTCTTGTTTTAACTACATGTGATGTCACTTCATGGTCTCCTTTGAAAATCCGAGCAGGGTGGTTTTACCCGAGGTCATTGGCCGATGTATAGAAACAGACTGAGAGGAGCCTGCAGCATTTATACCCTGCCCATTGTGTCCAGTGCTGCTTTATGCACGTTGTACCTGTGTATCACTGGTGTTGAATATTTATGCATCATCCCGTTGAGTACCGCAGCATGCAGCTGGAGAGTGCGCAGAAAACATCTGAAAATGGTATAGACGTCAGAATCTCCCAACTTTCTACCAATCAGTTAAAAAGAAGGAATGCAGCAGCGCATGAGGATCGAACCCCCGACCTTCCTCCCATGAAGCATCGTCACTACCCATTGCGCTCCGAGCTGTTTGCCGGCCGAGGCATCGCGGTCGTACAAGACCCCAAACTCGTGATGCGCCGTATTCCATTGTGACTTCAAGAACCCCCACTACTTGGGTTTAACGACGTGGCAAAAATGAAACGCATTTTATGCTAATTGAGGGGTGGGGATTATTCCTACTTAATGGGATGACTCCCTCTCCCCGTTCAGATATACGCTATCAGACCCTTCCCTTGTGAGAGAATTCCTGCCAAATGATTGCAAATCTGCCCGAAAAAGTCAGGTTATCAATAGCGCAAAGTTTGCCAGCAAGGTGCGCTAACCTCCTATTATCCGATTTTTATCCGATTTTATCCGAATCATTGCGTTTTTCAAAACCCCGGATCTTCGGATGATTCAGATGAGAGTAATTTTGAAAACCCCGGATCTTCGGATGATTCAGATGAGGGGAATTTTAGAAACTCCGGATCTTCGGATGATTCAGATGAGGGCAATTTTCGACCGAGCCGGATTTCGGATAATCCGAAACCGGATATATCCGGCCGGATATCCGAAAATGCATGATTCGGATCCCATGTCTAGTGTCCATACCAGCGAAGGCGAGCTTCACGAACTTGTCAGCGATTAGAGCGACACCAAACCTCTGCCGTATTTCGTCGTTACGAATACGGTCCAGACGCGTAACACCAGCCGTCCAGTGCAGCATTTTCGTTTCCATTACGCTGAGGCGAGTATCAACCTCCTTGGTTGCAGGCCAGCACTCAGCTCCATACATCGCTACTGGCCGGACGATGGTTCTATAAACCTTCGATTTAGGGCGTTCCGGTATCTTCCTGTCGCATAAAACGCCTGTCATCGAGCGCCATTTGGACCACGCTGCGGATAGGAAACTCCGCCGATGTGCCTGCTGGCGCTCGCACACTGCTCTTTGGACCAGAGTAAAGTATGCGCACCCACTCAATAAGCTCTTCGGGAACACCGTGTTGTCGTAAGACGTACCATATAATCTCAAGCGGTACACGATCAAATGCTTTCTCTAAGTACAGAAAATCTAGGTGCAGCGGCTTCTGTTTTTCGCGATGTCCCTCTACCAGAAGACGAGCACCATGTATGGCATCGATGGTGCCACTGCCCGCTACGAAGCCACATTGATTGGTTTAAAGTTGGACGATATCGCAAATACGTCCATCTACAATTCGCCCGAAGATTTTCAAGCTGTGCGAGAGCAAGCGAATTGGACGGTAATTCGTGCAGTCCGCAGGACTGCCGTTCTTCTTCCATATCGGGATCGTCGTGCTTTCCTGCCAACTACCAGGCACCTTCTTTTCCGCAACAGCCTGGTTGAAAAACTTCGTTAGCCACTCAGCAGGACTCCAGCACCTCAACTTCCATAGGTCGGCCGCTATATCGTCGGGGCTCGTTGCTTTGCCTGGCTTCATCTTCTTCAAAGCCGCTTCCCTCTCCTCCACAGTGATTTTCTGCACAGGACCGTGCGTAGGAGGGACGCAAGGGATGGGCGGATGGGCAAACTCTACTGTCGAAATTCTCTCGAAGTAGTCATGCCATCGTTTCATGGCCCTCTTGCGGTTCGTCAGTAGACGGCCATTCTCATCGTTGATGCCCAAGAATTTCTCGATGTCCTCAGCCAGACGATGGCGTGCCTTGGCAAGTCGATAAAGATGTCGTTCACCATCGCGCGTCTCGAGTTTATCGCTGAGATCAGCATAATGGACGGCTTTTGCAACGGCTACGGCCTTTGCCGCTTTCTTCGCCCCTGGTACATACGCCATTTGTCTGGGGTCTTGTCTTTCTACTACCTTCTCTAACTATATATTCATATTCCAGAGGAGCTACAGAGCTGAGGTCGACTAGTTCAAGGAAAACGCAACATGTTCTGCTACCGTGAGCAGTTCTTTGAAGAAATACACGCTCAGAGGGAGTGCCCCCCCCCCTCCTCGTATAGCGCCGATCTGTGTTCGACACCCGTTTTATGAGAGGTTCCAAGGATCTACATTGTTGTAGGGAAGCATACTATCCCATCTTTTTAGCGGCGGCGGCAAGATTAGAAGTGGATCTATCTTAGTCGGATGTGGGTGCATGCTGTTTTCACGCACCAGCTGTTCCGCACCTTGAACGGGAACATCACTTGCTGCCTCGCAATATTGATGGAGGGCGGCGCAATGCGTGTTTTCAGGTGGGGGCACGATTGTGGCGACTTTTCTTTCTTGTTTTTCTTTCTGTAGCTTCATATTCCAATGGAATCCTAGCACTGGTGTGAACGATGCCAAGGAAGACGCATCATGTTGTCCTGTTCTCCAACTCGCATAGCGCCATGATGGCTCTTGGGCAAATTCAAGTTTGGGCAGATTCAAGTGAGGTGGCGGTGTGGCGTGATAGATACGGCTGTCACCTTAGGGCTGTCCTCTCTCGACGAGGATAGACCTTGAAAGTACCTCAAATTATAACCTTTTTAAAGATCCTTGAAGGTGAACTAGGTGTGTGAGTAGACAGGAGGGCCCACGGTGTACCCTTTCCACATCTGGTAGTTTTGATGGACAAAGGCGAGCGCAGTTGTCGGATTCATCAACAACTAAACCATCGGAAATGCTGGGTATAAGGGGTAGAAATACTCACGTAGAACCGTTCATCTTTACCCCCTTCCCTATGCCTGCCTCTTACACCTGCATACCTGCGGGTGTAATTGGTTATGAATCCGGCCCAAATCTCCTATGGATATGAACTTTGTGTGCCCGTCTTCATTTAAGCGTTTCTGACAACGAGACAAATCGCTACGGTTTCATAGAGTTGAATAAGCATGAACCCTGCTTTCTTGACTTGTACCGCGAAGCATCTTATGCAGGCGACACACTAAACTAAGCATGTGCTACTTCCGCTTTACGAGCGGTGCTCCCCTCTAAGTAGGGTGGATCCGGTCCCAATGAAGAAGAATTGAGCCCGTCGCATGACTATCGTGTTCGCTTCTATCTCTCAATACCAGAGGGACTTCCCCAAGTTATATCTATTTATTTATCGGCTCAAAGCGAATGGGAGAGGGCGCTTTGTCTCCTCCGAGACACCTTGTAAACATTAAGTGCTTCTACGAGTTGGTAAGAATGCCCAATTATATCGCAAGTGACATATGTAGCTGCTCACCATTAGTTCACCACTGGGGAGGGACAGACTGGTGTTTGTAAAGTTTGAGCGACACAGTTTAGAGCGGAACCATACATACGGTGACGACCACATCCCCTAAGCAGTTATACCTCTTTGGAGACTCAAGACCAAATTGAACACCAATTCGCTTAAGTATGTAAAGGAGAGCAAAAAGATTTCGTAAACTTTGCCACAATTTTTTTTGAGCCATGTTGCAAGTGTGGTTTTTGTCAGTGTAGATCTTGCGGACGGTAGGACAGCATCTTGCCCTTTTCTTGACATACCCCCCCCCCTCCTCCTAGCTCTAGGATTTCGTTGGAGTAGGAAAGTGTAGAAAGAAAAATGAGGAAGAAACCCGTCCTCACAGCATTACACATAGTAACACGTATTGCGCCATGGCGAATTTTCAATTCTAACTTCGTTCTCAAAAGGATTGCGTGAAGCTGACCTCTCCCACGGGATAGATTCAGGGAGGGGAGGGGGAGGTCACTTTGCAATCTAGTGCCTTGTTAAATTCTTAATTTCGCGCAAAATATTTTATATGGCTGCCGGTTCAATCCCAATGAGGGAGGGCCACGGCGGCCTCGGGCCGGAACGCATGTGTGCGCGTCGACAGGTTCACCGTGGCGATACGTACAGGGATGTCTGCGGACTCCATGTATCGACCCACGGCCACTGTACGGCTATCCTTGTACGAATCGCCATGGTGAACCTGTCGACGCGCTTTTTTCTCGTCTTTTCGTCCGGCATTTTTTCGTCTAAATTTCCTCTTCATTTCAGGAGGAAGACAGCAGTAGCCACAGTAGGGGTTCAGGTAGGCATGTTATGTTACAAGAATTCATCTCTATGTAGTGTTTCAACGTGAGTATGGAGTGCCCCCCCCCCTCATTGGGATTGAACCTGGCTGCCTTACTTGATGACCTCCCCCGAGCCACTTAACGTCATTTTTCGCTGCAGTCATTGTGGGGTCAAATAGTGTTATGGATATTGTCCAGGGGCCAGATCCATCAACCGCGTACCGGCCGATGACGGGATATTGGTTAACGTATCTATCTATATCCCTGTATCTCTCCGTATCACTTACTCCTGTATCACCTGTCGTCCCGTTAATCATCGACTTGCTCGAGCGGGCGCCAGCAGCGTCTCCATTCGTCCCTGTCGCGTGCCAGAGTGGTCCAATGGATCCTCCTCGCTCGAGGGACACGAAGAGCGTCATATCGGTCGTTCAGGGCTTTCACGAAGAAGTCCGACCAACGCGTTGGTGGGCGTCCTGGTGTTCTTTTGACATCCCGCGGAATCCAATCTGTGACGACTCTCGTCCAGCGGGTGTCTGCGAATCGCATTACGTGGCCGGCCCACCTAATTTTCGACGACTTGGCCCATGCGACAGCGTCTCTGATCTTCGAACGTCGGCGAAGCTCGGAACTCCGGAGGCCTTCTCTCACTTGCGTGAGTCGTGTCACTCCGAGCATCGTCCTCTCGATTCCACGCTGCGCGACGCTGATCGCGTGTTCATCCTGCTTTCGTATAGCCCAGGTCTCTGAGGCGTATGTTAGGGCAGGAAGAACAGTGGAGTCGAATAGGTGGGCACGGAGTCGGACGTTCTTCGTCTTCTTCGCGACTTCTTCGACGCTCTTGAAAGCTCCCCAAGCCGCTCGTTTCCTCCTGCTCAGCTCTGGTGCTAGGTCGTTGGCCATGTTGACTTCGCGACCCAGATACACATAGCTGGAGCATTCGGAGATGTTCGTTCCGTTGAGCGAGAATGGGGCATCAGAAACCCATCCGTTCCTCATGAACATCGTCTTCGTAAGATTCAGATGCAGTCCAACGTTCCCACATACACGATCGAAGTCGGCCAGCATTCGCTCCGCCTGGCTGATGCTCGGCGTTATGAGCACGATGTCGTCAGCGAAGCGAAGATGATGTAGTTGCCGGCCGTCGACCTTCACTCCCATGTCTTCCCATTCTAGTTCGCGCATGACGTTTTCGAGAGTGGCGCTGAAGAGCTTCGGGGATATGGTATCCCCTTGCCGAACCCCTCTCTTCACGTCGACGACGACGTCGTTGTAGAATGGTGAGATCTTGGTCGTGAATGCACAGTACAGCTCTCGAAGGACTCTGATGTACTGAGTAGGAACGCCCTGGGTGAGCAGAGCTTCCATGACCGCTTCAGTCTCGACGGAGTCGAATGCCTTCTTCAGGTCGATGAACGTAAGGCACAGCGGCAGCTTGTACTCTCGCGACACTTCGATGAGCTTCGTAATGGTGTGTATGTGGTCGATCGTGCGGAATCCTCTCCGAAATCCTGCTTGTTCTCATGGCTGTCCTTCGTCCAGCGTTCTACTAATCCTATTCAGGATGACTCGAGTGAAGCGCTTGTAGACTACGGACAACAGGCAGATCGGGCGATAGTTGCCAATGTCGTGCACATCTCCCTTCTTGTACAGCAAAACGGTCTTGCTGGTCTTCCACTGAGATGGAACCTTGCATTCGGACAGGTAGCGTGTGAAGAGCCGCGCCAAGGTGTTGATGAGGGCTGGCGGGAGGTTCTTCAGGTGTTCAGCTCTGATCCTGTCAGAACCGGGTGCTGTACGTTTCTTCACCGACGAGATGGCGTGTCGGATTTCGGAAGAGAGAACAGAGGGGACGATGTATCCATCCTGCGGAAGATGGCATGGGGGCAGGTGGACGTGGCTATCGAAGAGATCGGAGTAGAAGTCGTGGATGACTTTCTCCATGGTCCTTCTGGAAGAGGTGATGGTTCCGTCAGGACGTCGGAGAGCGGTCATCTTGGTCTTGAAGTTGGCGAAGTTCCGGCGGGCATTGCGGATGCTCAGCCCTGCCTCTGCTGCTTCAGCCAACACTTCCGCCCTTCTCTCTTTGAGATCTTCCCTTATCGCCGCTCTGCATAGCTTTGCAAGCTCGGACGTCAGTTGGTAGTCGCCTGACGCTCGTGCTGCTCCACGCTGGCGTATCAGCTCAAGAGTTTCCGGAGACAGGCGTCTCTTGGTGGTCTTTAAGCTCTCGGCTCCCTTAGCACTATCGTGGAGATGGTGCACGAAGCGATCGTATTCCTCGTCGACGTTGTCCATGACGGCATCTTCCCAAAGGCCGACAAGAGAGGTGTAGAGATCCCAGTTGATGGTCGTTCTGGGATTCCTCTTCTTGAACTTCGCGGCCTTCTCTCCTTGACGCGAAAAGCAGAACCTCGCGCGAAGGAGGCGGTGGTCCGATCCCGTGTAGAACTTGGGGACAACGGAGACATCGGTCAGGCAATACTTGCGATTGAAGATGATGTGGTCGATCTCGTTGTGGAACTGGCCACCGGGGGATTCCCAGGTCCATCGTAGGGAGGGAGGCTTCTGGAACTGCGAGTTTCCATGGATGGTCTTGGTCGACATGATAAACTCAGACAGCCTTTCACCTTGCTCGTTCCACTCCAAACCGTGGGTTCCGATGTGAAGTTCTTCCGGCGACCTTCGCGGTCCGATTTTGGCGTTGAAGTCGCCGACGATCACCTTGTAGAAGGTGTGATCTTCCTTATAGAACTTCTCCAGCTCCACGTAGAAGGCTTCGACCTCTTCGTCGTCGTAGTCGGATCTTGGGGCATACGCGACGAATACAGTCAAAGCTGGCACGGAGCCACATCGCTTCAGTCGCAGACGTCCGATTCGGCTTGTCAGAGACTCGTACGAATCGATGTTCATTGCCAAGTGCGTGTTGACGAGGACACCAACGCCGCCTACTCCTCTGCTGTCGCATGTTCCGAGGAACAGTTCTTCTCCGGAGTCGTAGGCGGCGTGCAGGGGGTGGTGTCTTCTCGTCTCGGTCAGTCCGATGACGTCGTACTTGATCTTCCTGGCTTGCATCATCAGGTCCTCGACGGATGCTTCCGATGCAAGCGTGCGGGCGTTGTAAGTACAGATCGTCATCCTAGTCCTTCTCAATTTGCGCAGCCTGGTTAGGCCCTGAGATTTTAGCAGCCTCTCCGTACTCGTCCTTCCCATCGCTGCAGAAATGGGAGCTCTTTCGGGGTCAGGGGAATGAGGCCCTTTAGTGCTGCTGTGTTTGACTGGAATACAACACGGGTAGCTAGTCAGGCTCTGTCGTGCGGGCGGGGTACTCCGGGCAGCCAGCCAGACTGCCCGAAGGGACGGGGCGAGACTTAAGGCGGCCTCGAATCGCCTTACATGTACTCCCAGTCTACCGAGTGCAAGCTTTTGGCCGAGCCGACACAGTTACAATCCGCACATTCACGGACACATCCACGTACACTGTGCACGAACATGGCGCTCCCACGCACAAGGAACGCGTCGACCCGACACAGCAGGAGCAAGGAGTCCATCCCCTGCATCCCACCTGCGTCTCTGGGCAGTACAAGGTCGCATTTGGTTCGCGTTTAATTCCCCTATCCACCACCCGGGGACGCGCCACGTGGCCCTGCGACAAGCGGCCCGAGATCCCTCTTAACAAGAGAGCCCGAAGGCTCTCTATCGAGGGAGATCCGTGGGTATCACTTACTACGTAGGCCAATTTGGCGAATCCGCCGAGAGATGATACCGGCGATATCGTTGATGAATCTGACGCAAGACTGAGCTCACAGCGCAGCCGGGAGCGGGGCTCCTCGATTAATTACAGTAAGGTGGCTCCTTTTCCCCTTCGCGTTGGATAAGGAGAGCACAAGGGGATCCATCCTGTGGGAAGTGGGCAATTCACTCGCACCTTGTGGGTACGGCAGCAAAGTTTAAAGTGAACCATTTTACAAAGACGGTGCACAGAGGTAAGCTGCGAGAGCGAGAGAACCGGCGGAATACGTGTTGGGGGAAGGGGGGTAGTTTGATCCACTTTTCTAGCGGTGCCCTCCCCCCCCCCCCCTTCTCGGAGTAGATTGATCGGACAGCGTTTCTGCAGTTCCTCATATGGGTAGAGACACTCTACTCTCACTGCAATGATTTTCACTTAGTTTTCGGAAAACTTTTGCGGCTCAAGGATTTCGAAACTGGACGGCCACTTTGTGAAACGTTTAAGTGTCCTGGTCCCACACTTTGGCATATTTAACGTTATGAGCAGACGAGTAGGGCTCCAAACAACTGCAGAGTCGTTCAAACAGATGCTGCGAACACCCTCACAATCCTTTGCAACTTAGCAGCGTTCATATGTTCCAAGGGCAAAGCGCATGTGCTGTAAATGGTTTTGGGTACCCAGTTTTTAATGTGTACCGATCTTAACTGTTGAGTCGCTGCTGTATGGCTAACTCACTCTCTTCCCATGCCGCAAGCACTTCTTCCGATGTTACAACCGTCTATGACCATAAGTCTCGGAAGCCAGTCTGGACCGGGTTTAACGAAACAAGCCTCCTCGCACATCACGTCTGCAAATGTTCGTTTCATCTGCAGGCAGCTTGATTCATCCAACCTCGTGCACGTCACTGACATTTGCCGCCAAAACATGAGAAGTATGCAGTGGGAACAACAGCAGGTTAGAAATGAAACATACTCCTGTTGGAGTGGCTCTAAATAGCCGGCCTTTTCGATATCAGGAACCACAGTTGATAAGCTTCTCACTGTTGGACAGACCAGTGAAAACCGGTTGCGAACCATAGGCCAAATCTCTGTGCCAGATTTAGCGGTCGATGTCAAGAAAGACAAAAGGCTGCTGGCAAGAACTGAAGAACTGGAAACTAGTCCCTCATGGATTGCGTGTAGTTTCGGTGCGAAACCACAAAGAACTTCGAGGCCCACCCTCGAAGAGCCGAAGGTAATTACTAGCGTTCACTCGTTATTTAAGGATTAAGAGTGAACTCTAGTCGGATGGAGAATGATTGATCTCAAAAGATGAAACACATTTCGGTGAAGTAAAGCGAACGCGTTTATGTAACGAACGCCACGCACAGGCAGCCATAGTTTCTCGAATCCGATAGCAGACATCAAGAATGTGGATGAAACGTCTAAATTCCCTACCGAGGTGACACGTGACGCTTCCCAATCAGCGACACTAGGTCGAATAGCAGGCACGGCTGCGAGCGAGCCTACCAGAGAAACGGTGTGAGAGAAACAGGCTTTTAGTACGTGTCCTCCAGGGCCCCGATTCATCAACGCCTTACACAATCTACCGGAGAAGTGTTTTTAATATCGCTTGACCAGCTCAGAACCTCCTGTCGGCCGTACTGACGGCTTCTCGACGACTTCGCCGCAATATTTAATGTCTTCTCAACATCGATTGCAGCTGCCATCTATGTCATCTTTCCGCAAGAAGAACACTTAACTGCGTCGAGTGGGGCAAAATAGAAAGGGTCAGAAAGAAAGGCTGCCATTTTAGAGATATTGACTACTACTCAGAAAAGATTGAGACCATCAACTATAAATCTACACGAAAATGTTCCGCTAATATAGTGACGCCCTGCTAAAAAAGTCCAACACTTTTAAACGCTACGAAATATTGAGAGAATCATCATTTCCTTATAACCGGGAGAGGATGCTAAAATGCGTATGGATACCATAAATACAAACCATTCATCGACTACACTTGAGCGACCTTGACCACCTCCAGGGCTGAAGTTTCGGACCCTCGAATGACATCCACAACAATCGATAATTTGATTAATATCGATTGATGGCGAAATTTCAAAAGCGAACTTCTGATTCGTTTTCAGCTACCTTGATTACCTAACGATAAGAGCTTCAGACCGCTTGCATGGCATCCACAAATGATATAATATAGGTCGATATTGTTTGCCTTCTCCGCTGCTGTGAAGGCTTTCCGTCGATGATCATCTGAATCGCCAGGGACGTGTGGCGACGTGTTCGGCACCTTTATTGTATCGCCAGGCACGCTGCCGACCGCCATGAGTAGTTATAGCATCGTCAGTATACCCCTACTCCAGTTGTGATGGACGGAAACACACATACATACATACATACATACATACATACATACATACATACATACATACATACATACATACATACATACATACATACATACATACATACATACATACATACATACATACATACATACACACAACTCTTTTATATATAGTACTGGATAAGCTGCGCTATCACGGTTTTCGGCAGTATTTTCACAGCTAGATTGCTGTAAGTCGTTGATGAATCTGTCCCAGGAGAAAGTCCTTGTCAAGTGTCGCTTGAGGCTTAATAGAAGGACACCAAAAAACAGAAGTCCATTTTCCTCTCTTCACTTACAATTGGAAGTCTTTGAAAGTGTTCCGTGAACATTATACAGCTCTACGGCTTTGGACTGCAAGGATTCCCAGATGCCGAGTAAATGCACATTGCCTCCTATTGCACAAACAGCCGAGTTCGAGCACCAGCGAACATCTCTATGGTCTACCATCACTGTGATGTGCACCAAACATCATGTTCTCCCACTTTTGGTTCAAACGGCATCTCCCGAGTTCCCTGGGAGAAGATATCAAAGCGCTTCAAATCCTCCATTTATAAAACATATAGGATGTTGTTTAGAAGAACGCTCTCCCATACAAAAAGAATCTCCACCATTCAAGTAATGGATAAGTATGTTCCATTTTTACGAAGTCCTTGAACCTACCGAGTTTGGGTTCCCAACTTGTTAAGTTCAAAGACTTCGTCGCTCAGTGTTTCGCCTATTACGCTTGATATACTTTCCTGGTGAGTAGTCAATGTTGTTTTCGGTATTAAGACTCAGGATCGCACACTTTACGTCGAGATCGGTTTCACCGCATCCCTCAAACCTGAGCATCACAACGGCGCAACGGCGCAAACACCACGCCTTTCACTTGCCATGTGCTCAAGCGGACTGCAAGCATCCTCCAGTTTGTTCGATGCATGTTGGTTACTAGCTCTACATTCAAGTCGAAAGACCTAATCAACTTTAGCATAAATTTCTTTCATTGTAAGGACGTACAATACAGTTTTCTATTACACATTCCCTACCGCAGAGTTTAAGTATTTCGAACCAGCTGATGCCTTCCCTTGTCATTCAAGATACTATCATAATGCAATCGTTTTCTAGCTAACCCCGAGCTATGCCCGTTTTATTAGGATGTAACATAAGTTCTATCTGCTTTTGAGTTTTTTATTCTTCTAAGATACAACATAACTATTTAGTCAACAATATAATCACCGCTACTGGTCACTTGCTTGGTCACTTGCTTCTATCTTCTTGGCAACTGTTCAGTGCCGCGCTGAATGCCTTCTTCTCGTAGAACCCTCGAGGTTTCTACGAGAAGAAGGCATTCAGGACCTGTTCTAGCTCACCTCTGTCATCGTATATTTTTCAATCCAAGAATACTGCAGAGAGCGGAAAAGTTGGAAGTCGGATGGTGCAAGATCAGGTGAACAAGGGTTATTGGGTAGGACTTCCTATCAGTTCCACCAATTTCCTACGTGTCTGCAAAGCAACATGCGAGCGGGCGTTGTCGTGTAGAAAGCGAACCTTCTTTGTTTGGTCTCCGATCCATTGCATACTTCATACGTTCCAGCTGGAGAGTGTAGATGTCGGCGGTCACTGTGAACCATCTTGCAGAAGCTCCCAGTATATAACTCCTGAGATGGACCACCACCAAACCGACAACATCACTTCTCGCGAACTTTTCCTTTGACGTCCGGATCCGGGTCCTTGCCTGCGTCTTCCATTTCTTACGTCTAATATGGTTAACCAAGAACACGACTTTTTCCTCGCTCGTGATTATGCCTCTGAGCGCTTCGAAATGGCTTTTTGGAGATCCAGGAGTACAGACATCCACTCGATGGAGTTTTTGGTCATCCGTCAGTTTGTGAGGAATTCATTACCTTGCTATTTTCTCAAGCCTTCGAAGATGGCGGTTCATTGTTATGTGGCTATATCCCAACCTCCCTGCTACATCCCAAGTACTTGTTGTAGGATCGGCTTCGACGAGGTCTCTGAGGGTCTCATCATTTACCTCCAATGGACGTCCCGGCCTCGTATCGTCTTCCAATCTGCGGTCGCCTGAATTAAAGCGGGAGTACAACCTCTTGCAGGTTTTATAGAAGCCACCCTTCCGCCATATTTGTTGCATATATTTCGGGAGGCTTCTGCTGTGGAATGATCTCCATCGAACTCATACAACAAGCAGTGTCGAAGGTGCTTGCGGTCACAAGCCATAATTAGCCACAAATGTTGCCTTGTGCAAATCTCAGTCTTATATAGTAAACGGAGGACACTCCAGAACATTCTTACAATTCAACTCGCCACGTTTTCAGGAGAAGCTGAGCCACGTTTTGTCGAAGAAAGTGGACAGAACTTATGTTACACCCTAATATAAGAGTGAATCGAATAAATGACGGCGCTGTTCAACTCCTTTTGGGAAGTACCACGCATTTGACTTTTATAGGATGTCGTGGAGGCAACTTGAATGTGTATTTGTCCATTTTACAGTTACCGGCTGAGACAAGTCAGTGTTTTATCATTATTCTTCTCAGACATGTCTGGTATAAATCCACCGACATGTGTGTTCACCCCTGAGGTCTAAGGCTTGCGCTATACTCTTGCGGGAGTGCCCACTGCACGTCCGCAGAAGGTAAGTGCGCTGCAAACGGTTGTCGTCGCGAAACGGACGGTTTCCGCATTGGGCGCCGGACTTGAAACGTTGCCAATTGCCCGGAATGGCGATGTCTGACGGCTCCTCCGCAGTCTTGTCGTTCTTCGAGCATCTTCTAATTCAATTCATTTTTAATCAATTATTAAAAATTTTCTATGTTATGCTTTACTAGAGTCGGGGTTCCGCGTCTGCGCTGACTTGGGTATTCCTTTCAATTTTCGTTTCCCTCGTATGCACGGAAACGCACATTTCTGTGCTGGGCCGGTCATGCGAGTGTAGTGGTGAGTGTCATAAATGCGCCATTTGGAGTCCTAATTTTCTCAAGTCGTGTTTTGCTGAGAGGGCTCTGCAGGAGGTAGCTAGGTTTCTTTGCCAATCTCGTTGTCTCTTGAGGACACTAAAGCTGCAAGCTATTCACGACAAGCACGTCATCATCACGCCCAGGGACATCCAGCTGGCTCGTCTGGTGAGCGTAAAATCCGAAAAGTCAATGAGTTCACTCCGACCAAACGTCTCTCTTTAGGGCCATAATTGTGACATATACAAGTCTCAAAAGGACTCATGCCGAGTGCAGGAGTAGAATGACAAACGAGGTTTGAATAAATATGAGTTTCAATTGAATTGGTTTTGTACGTGTTATGATAGATGTAAGAACGCGAGAAGAAGAAGGGGAGACATTGTGGAAAAGTCTTTGGTTGCGGATGAAGTGTTAGAGCTATATAGGTGCTGTGGTGTAATGGTCGTCTTTTACGGTGGACTCGTTCATCGACCAACCTTCTCGAACTTTGTGGACATTCCTAGCACTTAACGAGATCGGTTTTTATATCTATGGAGAGAAGTGGCCTTTCCGCTAACAATGGTTTACAAGGACACTTGGAAAAGATCATAATATTCTCAATAACAAAAGCCCACAGCAAATCGAATAATGAAGTCATCGGCTGGTTAGGCGTCACACGTTCCCACATACACGACCGAAGTCGGCCAGCATTCGGATTATGAGCACAATATCGTCAAAGGAACGAAGTTGGTGCAGTTGCCGGATTATTCACTCCCATGCCTTCCCATTCTAGTTCGCGTATGACGTTTTCGAGAGTGGCACTAAAGAGCTTCGTGGACATGGTATCCTCCTGAAGAGCTTTATTTTCTAAGATTTCGTTGTATTGCATCAGCGAATTACAGCAATTAAAGGGAGAAAATACAGCCGAAATCCCGATAGAGTGGCTTGTGAAACAACGTGATGAAACATTTTATCATATCGCTTCTTGATAAGCCACGCTATCAGGAATATCTGTTGTGTTTTCTCCGTTAAATTGCTGCATGTCGTTCATGATTCTGCCCTCTGGAAATTTTAGTGTGCTGAGAAATGCATCAGATACAGGTCGTACAATCACGCAACCTAAAACAATCGCCTATAGCTAACTCCTTGAAACAAAGAGTGTAGGGAAAGCCACCCGAAGCAAAGGCTCGACCATCAGCATCAAGGATCCACAAAAAAGTGGAAAATCGCTAGTGAAATACGAGGCGCAGTCTATAACAAATTCATTTCGAAAAGGTAAGCGTGCACGACATATAGATAAATGCATAAAGGCTAAGAAAAGGCTTCTTCCCAAACGCTCATTGCCCTGCATTCGCTAGAAAGGAAAAAGCCACAAAATCACGATTGCGACCAAATCACAAACAATCCCCTCCCCCCCCCCCCCCCCCCGAGAACTGCAGAAGCAACATAAATACGAAAACTATCATCTCCTAATGAACACAATCCATGGTCGTTCTTCAGCTTCCCCTCCCCAAAAAATGAAACTCGCTTGAGCGAAATTACCACCAGAAAGTTACAGAAGAGAAAGTTATGCCGAAACATACAAAGAACCCCACAGAACCCAGCGAACTTCTCAGATACATCATACTCAATATATCGAAAGTGAGACGTATCATAGACGCTTTCATTCACAAAGAACATGCTATCCAAATGTCATACGGGAGCGCATCAAATTCCATCGAGACGATTACCAAAGACAATTCCCAAGAGGGGCCAGAGCTCGAGTCAAGTTTCGATATTTACTGGATCAAAGCGATACAGTTCTCGACAACAGCTCTAACATACGCCATAAACTAGAACAGCGTATACTCGAACTTAACTGTCAAGAAAGCGTTACAGCCATGGAAATCCTGAATTTAAATACATCTATCACCAACTTGGAGAATAAACGCATAGTCATACGGCACCAAAACCCAGGTATCTTCATAAACAAATTTAGCTATACCAATCACAAATCCTACCACAACTGTAGCAGAAGGAACCACCTCAGCCAAAAATCAGCTGGAAGAAGGCGAAGCAGTAGACAATACATGTCTGATCCAAACAGTATTAGGTAAATTTCCAGTTACAGCCTACAGGAAGAAGTAGCCAAATCCAATTCGGTCTGGACGATGTCAAACCTCCATCAAAATCTAGAAACAGTCGTTCGACGACGAGTTTACTTGCGTTTCGAAATATACAGATCAAGAAATCACTAAATTCAACCATATTCAGCGTTAAAACTCCTCGATTTCAATGTCGCTGCACAGGATGCAACGGCATTCATAAATTCGTCGTCTGCCCCAGACATGCTCAACCATCCGACATCCGCTGGGTTTGTTCCAGTAAACGACACACTTGTTTCGAATGTAGCGGAAGAATGTCTGACGGATGCAATGGACTCCACCAGCCAACGCTATGCCCGAAAAGTCGCTTTTTCGCCAAAGCCTCCACCTATGGCGCGCGTTTTAATTGGTATAACAACGATCACAGGTGTCCTCGTTCCGCTCAACGGTTGTCACGCAAATACACCAAAAATTACTTACCCATTCGCAGTCCACAGTCACAGTCGTTACATGCTCGCCAACATTCCCCCTCCGCACAACGTTCCGTCGCGAGCACTTGTAAATTACCCAAATAAGGATAGACACACATATAGAGCAAACTCTATAACTAGGACATCATCTTCCCAGATGCCGGCAAAGGAGGTGTAAACGTCCAGTTTGATGGTCACTCGAACTCATTGGAACTCCTCTTCCTGAATTTTGGCCCTTGACGCGGAAAATGGAACCTTTCGCGAAGGAGGCGGTGATCCGATCCTCTGGAGGACTTGTGGAAAAACGGAGACGTCGGTCAAGCAACACTTGCGGTTGAAGACGATGGGGTCGATCACGTGAGAAACTGACACTAGGGAATTTTCAGCTTTTTTGGCGAGCGTCATGCAGACATTGAATAAAGAATCAAGTTGTGACTTCGAACGTCTTCGAATGCGTTATCCTATATAGCACAGTTTTATTCGACTGACGTTTCGGCCTTATCCTTCGTCGGAGCCTGGAAAGCCAGAAAAGTGCAGAACTATCCCACCAAGCACCATCTCAAACTGAGAACAATTTCAAAGAAACGTGTAGATCAGAAAAGAACCATGCAGCCGATGCTAGAAGGATCATCTAGAAGTGCAGAGAAAGACTCGCTCGAGTCGATCACAGAGCCAATGACTAGTAGATGATCCAGAAGACGTACCGCGGCCCCTGACCTGAGGACTCTGGAGGTCAGAATCCACAGAGTTCGGGGAGTGGGCGTTGGCTATGGCTAGGCATTCATCTTTTCTGTTCATTTTGGGACTTTTACTGTGTATTCGAAACACCTCCAATGTTCTGCGTGCACGGGTTTGTATCTCCTTCGCGCTAAAATTCGCACGACCACATCATGCTCTGCATTATCGTGCATTGCAACCAATGAGAATCTGGAGGAGTTGAAGGGTTTAAGATTTTCAGACCATCGTGCTACTTCGTCCGCACGCAGAGCGGAGGACCCGTTTCCCGTACGTATTCTTCACCGCACCGTCTGCACGAAAAAATCAAGTGTTCAGCAAGGTACCTCGCTCGCATTGACAGCCATGATCAACTTGACTTAGGTAAAAGCCCGACCTTATTTTGTCTACTTTTGCGAAAAGGGATATTAGATGAGAGAAAGTCAAATCTGCGGCCTTATTTTGAAAGCCAGCGCATGCGGAAGTGTAGAAAAAAGAAGCACGTATAGCGACCATTCCGGCGTAAATCCTGCGATATATCTTTCTATTAATAAGGAAAACTAGCAAATTCAAGAAGTGCCGGTTTTTTGACAGCTGCCAAACCAGCGCCAACCTAATTGATTAATCCAAAAATTTGTTTCAACCCGTTCACTTTATGGTTTTGATGTTATTGGGATTCCTGCAGTCTAATACGAGATACTTAAGAGCATTTATTAGGCTTGGTTATTTGAAGTGAAGAAAAATGTGCTTTGGTTGTTCAGGATGTTGTGTTGCGATCAAATTTCTTGCGCGACACGGGAATCGAATCCGCGCTTTCTGCCATCCGGACAGCAATGCTACACGCTCTACACCACCGATGCTGGTTGACCGCACATGTCATCCTCAAGGTGCATTAACACCCGTCCGTGATATCGGGATGAGCCGGCCGGTGATATCAGCATGGAACCGGATAAGCTGAACACCTTACTAGTAGCAATGTTTTAACACTTCTGTTCAAGGCTGGAGTGGCTGATGTCCGCTGGGTTTTGTGGAGTAAGGGCATCAAATGCGACGCTATGTGGATCACTGTAGGCTGGTCATTGAACTCATCTGTTAGGGCCGCTAAATGTTTCTACAAGTGGAGTGGAAACATGATACCTAAACAAGTAGTCAACCTTATAGAAATTGGGCACAAACCGAAATAAGGGGTGATCTCTTCAGGCAGACAAAAACACGCTTAAAATGAGGAGTGACCGCTTTCGGGAAACAAGCTCAGCTCAGCTCAGCCCATCAGAGGTTCCTTACCGCACTGCGGGTATAGGGCAGCGGAGAAATATTTACCATTTTCACACCAAATTGGACATTCTTCTAAATAAACTTGATGCTTCTGTAGTAAAAGTGAACGTCTTTCAAATCAAAGCGAGCTACAGGTTGAAATACGCTTTCTACAAGATGAATAAAATATTTTTTCTGTTCAAGAAAAATTTGTTATAACTTTATTTGATTTTTTTTGCTCAGCTGCCCAAATGAGTGTAATAATTTTATGAAACTTTTATCTTCCGAGAGAAGACAACAAATAGAATTTTGTTTTGAGCGCAACAATGCAGCAATTATTTAGTGCTTCAAGACACGAGATCGCGCCATACACTCGTATACATCATCGTGATTTTTATCTCATTGACAATGTAAATGCTGCTTACATGAGACATCAAAGTGATATGTGTTCTTTACAATTGTATGCTTAACTTGATCAATTGTACAAAAATAGCGGCGTTCTGGGCAATGGCGTAATCTCTTCTTTTAGCACTAAAAATAGCCACCTTCCCGCTCCTTAAAACAAGTTTAAAACCAAAATTTTTTCTTGAAATGAAATTTATGAAATTTTAAACAGCGTTTTAGCTCATTGGCTAAATGAATTAAAGCTTCAAAAAAGTTACACTAAAATTTTCATTGAAAAAAGATTATTCTGAACTTTTTTGAAAAATTAGTTCAATTATTAAAAATCCTTTTTTGTCTCGTTTGGTACAAAACCTTTATTGTGCCCGATGTTTTGACGAACTCGTTTTTCTCAAGGCCTGAAAGAAGCTCGAAATGTTTTTGACTCTGTTAGATTCACTGGATCAAAAACATCGCGTCCACCTCCTTAACAGGAACAACATGGTCCCAGGAGTGCTAGGAAACGTTATCACATCTGTGAGTTCTAACTTGCCTCCAGCGCAAAGAAACAGATCAACTAGCCACCATGGAGCAAGTGTTGTCAAATATACTGCTACTAGTGCCGGAGAGGCGAAAATTTGAACAAAGCAGTATACGCGATCTTACGCTCGTATAAGCAGACAAAGGGCAAGAATTGACTGGTAGTGGAGATGCATTTGTTTCTGTAGTTCATAACTGGATTTTGTTTGTGAATCCAGAAAGCCTTGAAAGCCTTTCTGACCTATTTTCTTTTATGATACAACGCCGTGCGTTTTACTTTGAAGTCGTCCCTGGAGTGAGATTCCCTTCAATGCTTATCAAGCAGCGTTAGTAAGCTTTGCCTTATCTTACCGGCAATTGTTCTTTAACGAGAGTGCCTAGCACCCTTTCAGTTTACTCAATGTTAGATCGCAGACGGTTAAATCCTCCATTTGATAAATGATGCCTTTCTGCGCGCAATCTCCTGTCCTCCCACGCGGGCAACTCACGCAGTCTTGCACTATGCAGACATGGTCATATAACCGATTGCTAACAAGCTGCCGTTTAATGCTGTCTTTTGATATATTTACCAGTGCAATATCCATAGCCAAGCCTGCTCGCACTACAGTTCTAACACGGTTATTCAATTTTGCTCATGAAGCAAATTGCTAGAGTCGGTGCTAAACGCTGTCCCATGACAAGTCCTCTTAGCTGAGAGAAGTAATTACCAGACCGTTTTTTGTGTTAAAATGCTACATTTTAGGAATTTGCTGACAAGCTCCATTATGTGCGATTTTCTCAAACTAAACGTGGTAACATCACTTCCGTAGACGCATTTCGGAGAGTGCTTGTAGAGCCGCAGTTTTATCAACGTTGGTATATAAGGAAATTTCATCAGTTGATTCATTTACGCAACTCGTTTGAAATTTGCAAGTTTCCAAACGTTCCAGTACCTTTCCCTGTTTTCCAAGTGTGAATGTACAAAGTTGAGAAGTTGACCAACGATATTGTTGAGGAACCAAGATATCCGGTTTGTTGGCCTGTCTACGCAACTTATTATAGGCCGTCCCTGCAGTCAATGAGCGCTTGTCTTTATCAGACTATTTGTGCGTTTTGAGCACAGGACAGGTTGGGATGTCAGCGTTAGCCTAGTAATAAGACATCTGTCTATACCAGCTGACCTTCCTACCAGTACCCATAACGTGCTTAATCACGGCATTGTGAATGAAAGGCCTTCTCTGAAGTTATACGATGCAGCAAGGAGTTTCGAGATTTCTTTATCCAAGCTTGTGGAAATATCACGGATTCTTCTCCTTTATCGCTTATGGAAAGCCTATTTCATTCTGCTTTATCAGGTCACGTGGCTCTCTCAGTCCCTGCCATTGGCCCCTTGTCAGGTTCGTTCATCAATCACGCCTATGCATGTTGAAAATGCCTAGGATGTTCGAGGACAGAATTCTGATTCTGACATCGACCTCTGAACTGTGAATCAAAGGACCAACAGACTGGACATCTTGTGGTTCCTCAACAAGATCGTTGGTCAACTTCTCAACTCTGTACCTTCACACTTGGAAAGCACGGGAAAGTTACTGGAACGTTTGGAAACTTGCAAATTCTGACCGAGTTGCGTAATTGAGTCATTTGATATGACTGCCCTATGCACCAACGTCGATGAAACTGCCGCTCTACATACACTCTCCCAAATGCGAGTGCGGAAGTGATATTATCACGTTTGGTTCGAGAAAGTGGCACATAATGGTGCTTGTCAAGGATTGCCTGGACTGTAACATTTTCAAATGGTGCGTCACCTCTTTTACCTCTCTCAACTAAGAGGACTTGTCGTGGCACAGCGTTTAGCCCCGACTCTATCGATTTGCTTCATGGACAGATTTGACGACCGGTGCTAGAACTCTACCCTCCCCTACCCAATGTAAAAAATCGGCGATGTTGTGTCGTAACAACTCAAACCGAAGTGGATGAGCTGTTTGCCATTCCTTAACACACAATCTCACAATAAATAAAGTTTGCGTGAAAACTTCCGTGCGAAGGTTGGCTACCTTTTTGAATACACAAATAAGGGTTTTGGCCAACACAGAAAAATGATAGGTGAAATGATACAGCAAGCGCAGGTCCAAGAATACAATTATCCACGCCAATTCGGCTCATCCTCCTGCTGTGAAATGTGTTGTGCCTCGAAGCATGTTTAGAGCAGCGGCAGTGACGTGTACGGTGACGAGGAACACGAAAAGTCACGTACATTGGCCAGCAAAATTGACTGCTCAGTGCAAGAAGGCAGAGCGCGGCGCGAGCCCGCCCAATATGAACACGTTTAGCAACAAAATCTGTCTTTCTCCTTTTCCTTTCATTTCGGACAACGTCACTGCAGCTGTGCGAAAACGTCTAGTGCGAGCAGGCTTGGATTTTCACTGATAGATATACCAAAAGACAACATTAAACGGCAGTTTGTTAGAAAACGGCTATATGACCGTGTCTGCAGTGTAAGACTGCGTGATTTGCCCGCGTGGGAGGACAAGAGATTGCGGTCAGAGGTACGCGCGCCCCCTGCTGGGGGGCGTGCGATCTTCCTCTCATCCACCTTGCTCACCCACCCCCATCCCCCTCGGCTTCACCAAGAGTCTAACGGCTGCCTTACGAAACCTTTGATACGCAAAACAAAATTTTCCGGTTCACAAAACAGCGGTGTACCTCCTGTCGCGCTACCGATTGCGCACAGGGGCGTCATCTACCGGTTGAAGTGTTTGACCTGGTGATTTATGTACTGGGAAAACTGGGAGGGTGCTAGGCACTCGCCTTAACAAACAACCTGCTGGTAAGAGAAGACAAAGCTTACTAACGCCGCTTGGTAAGCATCTGCAATAAGCGTAGGCATCTATTCCGGGATCAGCTCTCGACTGCCTTCGGCATGTTGTAACAGTGACGCCGTTGTTTCATTCCATTGACTGAAGAATTCAAAAGAACCTCTAGGAATGTTGCGGGGTTCGTTTTAGTCCGATTACCAGCCGTGTGGTGTCGGCTCCAGTGCCTCACCGTTCCTGAGGATTTCCTCCCACCTTCCCGGCCTTATATCCTTGGCCCCTTGTTGCCGTTTATATGCGCCTTTATTGTTAATAAAAGTTGTTGTTATGTTACCTTGTATTTTTTATTAAAGGGCTCAGGAGGACAGGTGGATAAATCTGGGGGGGGGGTGGAGGTTTATTACTCATCGAAGGGAAGCCCCTCCGGGGACGACTTCAGTGTAAAATGCACGCGTTGCATCATAAAACAAAATAGGGACCATAAAGGCTCTCGAGGCCTTCTGGATTCGCAAACAAGATTCGCCATGAACTTCAGAAACAAATGCGTCTCCTCTACTAGTCAATTCTCGCATTTTTTCCGCTTATACGAGCTGTGAGATGGCTGTAGGGCCTCATCGTGGCGTGGAAGTGGCAATGTGGTCGAACTGCGATGTACAGCGGAGGTTTTCAATCTCCGGCAGGGTCTCCCAAGCTGAGAAGGAGTTCGACAATTCTTCGGAAGCCTAGCGAAGTCTGAATCACAGCACGCCCGAGGGCACGAAAGGAGCACCCCAAAGACAAGAAAGGGGTGAAACTCCGCACGGGGTGAGAAAGGAGGTAGACACCACAAGCCGTTGTCGGTAGGGGATGTCTCCTCATGTGATGTCCGGCTCGCGATGCCCTGCATAAAGTGCAAAAATGGCAACGGTTCTAGCGTCAGGCCCAGGATGACAGGCTGGCTGATGGAGAAACTCGTCAAACCATGATCAAGAGTCGCAATGGAATCAGTGTGAAGGCTAGGACGTCACCCGGAAGTAACGTGCAGAATCCCCGCCCGAGTTCTGCGGTCAGTATGCGAAAGCTACCGAGGATAGAACGACCTCGGCCAAAGAATCTAGTTCGAATAGTATCTCTGAATGTGGAAGCAATGATCGAAAGATCCAGGGAAGTGGCTGACCTGATGAAGTGCAGAAGGGAAGAAGCCCTGTGTTTGCAGGAAGTGAGATGAAAAGAGACAAAGGCCAAGGAGATCGGAAAAGGGGTTAAGCTTTTCTACAACAGAGAGGACACAAAGAGGAACGGTGTCGGGATAGCAATTGCTGAGTCTTTCAAGGATTCGGCTGCTGTCTAAAGGATAAGCGACCGCATCATGTCACTGCGGCTGGATACGAAAGAAGGTTACTGGACCATCATGTCCGTCTATGCTCAGGAGGCCCAGAGCACAACAACGATGAATTCTACCTCGCGCTCGAAAGGCAATGAGGTCCGTACCAGAAGGCGACTACCTTTCCGTAGCAGGGGACATGAATGAACACGTGGAGTTGCAGAAGAAGGGTGGAAAGAGTTCATGAAGGTAAAGGGGTCGGCTTGGTGAATCCAGATGGAGAAAGAATTTTCGATCTGGCTGTCGCTCACGACCTGGTTATTTCTAGCACCTTCTTCGCGAAGAGGGAGAGCCAGAAGGTGACCTATGCTAGTGGAGGGAGAAGGGCGGAAGTCGACCACATCCTGGCGAGAAGGCATGACCTGAAAACCGTCCGGGATGTAAATGTCCCCCCGGGAGAAGAGATCGCTTTACAGCATAAGTCCTTAGTAGCGGATCTTAACATTCCTCTACCCAGCAAATCCAAAGTAAGAACAGAACCCAGAATCCGATGTGGAGATTGCGGGGCACAGAGCGCAACGAGCAAAGAAGGGCAGTGCTCGAAGCAGGTCTTCCTGATTCAAGCGGCCCCGTAAACGAGACCTGGAGGAGGGTGACCCAAACGATCCTACGATGTGCCAAGGAAACCCATAGCAAAACAATGGGAGGAACCAGAGGGAATAAGGATACATGGTTCTGGAATGAAGAGGTACAGGCTGCGGTGAGAAGAAAGAAGGAGGCCTATAAGCTGTGGCAGAAAACAAGAGCACCCGAGCATCTTACAGTCTATAGTAAGCCGAAGCGGCTGGCGAAAACAGCTGTAGCAAAGCAAAGAGCGCGGAGATGGATGCTCTATAAGAAAAGCTGGACGAGGCGCGCTGAGAGAAGTTCGTTTTTTTTCGGCTGGCCAAGGCACGGCATAGAGCTTGCGTCGACATTCGAGTGCTCAAGAAGGTGAAGAGTGCTGACGGTAGGGTACTGCGGAAGCCAGTCGCGGTCAGAAAAAGATGGGAGGAGTACTTCAAAGAACTGTTGAATGAGAATTCCCGCGTCTGGAAATCCAAGAAGAATAGCCAACGGAAGGACCCATCCCGTCCTGGACGCAGGAAGAAGTTCGCAGCGCTATAGGGAAGATGAAGCTCGGAAAGGCAGCTGGGCCTAATGGGGTGCCAGTAGAAGCTTGGAAGGTGCTGGGAAATCGCGGGCGTATAAGACCCAAATTCGTTTTGAGCCGTATTCCACTGTGACTTCAACGACCTACTAAATGATTGTTAGTAATTTATAATTAATAATAGGAAAGGTTCCCAACTCACGGTGAGCTCTTGCGATGCTATTTTGGCAGGATGTAGGGCCCTGTGAGTGGAGTCCAGAACTACCGTTAGTTTTTGCTGAACGCTTCTTTAAAGACCTGAAAAGGAGGTCTGAGAGCGTGCGCGCAACTATGTCGTGTATTTGGACACCACTAGGCGGAGAGTACGCGTTACATAAAAGAAAATCATAGCCAATCAGGCAGCAACCCAAACGAGTCAGCCAATCAGAGTGCCGAAAAAACCCAAACGAGTCAGCCAATCAGAGTGTCGTACTCGTCCATCCTGACTGGCACTCCTACTCCATGCGACCTGGTTGGTTGGCGGGCTCGAAACTCCCAATGCTGCCCATATTCGCAACTAGGACCGCGTTTTTATACTTCGGCCGATGTTCAACATGCCTGCAAAAGTTCCTAATTTCTATCTTTTTTGGAACTTAGTCGATAATAGCGATTGTAGAACCGTGTGGCTGCGAGCGATTGTGACGTGAACTGTACTCCAGCAGCAGAAGTACCGTAGCCCTCAAAAACCCAGATTTTTTATATTTTACATCTATTAGAAATATTACGTCAGTCATTCGTAGAGATGGTCAAAATTGCCTCAATCGGAAGGTTGCTCTATTCCCAGTATCAATGCTACGGCTTCCACGGGGTCTATGCCGACTTCTGATGCAGTGGACGCTGTTGCTCAATTGCGAACGTTGACACTACCATGACGAATTCCAATCTGTATCAAGCAACAGACCAAATTGCTGATGAACAGTACAGCAAAAATGAGAGAGCTGATAAAGACAAAAGCCGTTCTGCTAGAAGTGTGACTTCTAAGGAAAAAATATTTCTCTTAAAAGAAACTCGTGGGTCTAAGAAGCTCAGAACGACAGTCGAGGATCTCATTGCATAGATTCAGCTGAACGGCGGTGCCAGTGCAGCCAATATGGAAGAGCATTAGCTTCACTGAGTCCAATGATGCGCTCAGATGAACAGATGAGTGGAGGGTCTTGCAGATGCATTAGGACAGATAGACGCCCACGACAGTAGAACCCATGTTACAAATAGTGGTAGTCACCAAGAACGCCGGACACTGACGATGTGTAGCACTAAATGCTGAGGAGTAGCGAGTGACATTACCTCCCAATTAAGAAAAAAGGTTTGGGAGTTTTCCGAAGGAGAGACTAACGAATGGTCTGCCGAAAAGCAAAGTCGAATGGTTATACAAGGTTTGTGGTCGACTATGTCTTCTTATTCTCCTCCTCTTGAGCGCTTAGTCCGCTCAGTCGCAGGACTATGGCTTAACAGCAGAGAATCAGTAGTTCGCAAGAAAAGCTTCAGAAAAAAGAGAGGAAAGGTGCGCTAACAGGAGACCGTTACTTTAGAGGTGAAGCGATTTAGAAATTACATGGCTGTGGATGATCACAGATAAAGAGACAAACAGTGGAAAATCACTTGAAACACCGCATAGCCTTGCGGATCTGATCGTTTTATAGTAAGAGGACAAAGAAGATGAACGAGGCTGGTTCTGTGAAGATTTTAGTCTAAAACTAACCTAAGCACAATTAATAAAAAATGTACGCCTTCTGAATGTGCTTCTGAATGTGCGCATACTTTCTACCACGATGAAAACGATATTGTTTAAATCCATTCTGAAGCTCCGAATTTTTCATGGCATTTTTCATGGCGATTATGGCGTGCATTCGTCCAGTAAATTGGGATTTCTATTTGATTTATGCAGAAAATGCTATTTAACTTATGTTACGTTGTGAAGAATTGCGGCGTTTCGCTCTATTGCTTTCTTTGTATTCCAGAATCATGCACATGTAAATAGCATGTGCACTATCAATCAAATGGGCAACGCGACATAGAGGACTAACACGCTGCGCGAAGTATCTTTCCACATGATACGCTAGGAATTTCATTGCTTTCTATAGCACCTTAGGATAGACTTACAAATTTTGTAAAAAAGAAGTTGAAGTTCTGTGGACATTCATCAAGACGCTCATTTTTTCATCCTGATGCTGTGCAAAGATGAATCTCTGTTAGAAATTTAGCTTCAAAGAAAGACATTTTTACTATATTTGTTTAAACATTGGACATGCTTAATTTGGTTTGAAAAACGTTTAATTATTTCTAAAAGTGCTTGGCTACAAATTGAAATTTGATAAAAGTATATTATATCGAGAATCGATTCAGCGAATCTTCGCCTTCACCTTCACTCCACGATGAGTCGCATGGGTCTTCTGAAGGTCTATGCTCCCTTAACAGCAAGACTAGAGGAGAACTGCATTGGAAGAACTGACGATTTATTTGCGGACAGCAGTAGCTGGAATTTTTCGTCGCTGGATCTCCTGGCAGGTAGAATGACCTTGTTGGACACGGATCGGGTATCATCGGGTTGCAGGTCTGCGGAGCTCCTCGCTCATCGCGGAACACCTCACCCAGACGGGGGTTCATGAATACTGAAACCTCTATCTAGTCGGCGCGATCGGGGTGAGAGGTTAGCCGACCTTCCCGAAGATCGCGGAATGCACAGTGGGTCGATGCTCGATCTACTTCGAACCGCCAACGATTTCGGGCCACTTTTTACCGCCTCCGCCGTTTCTCCATATCCCGTCTCTCCGTACCCTTTCTGTGCGTCCTACTGTCCTTCGTCGTTCTGTGTGATGCTTCAATTTTCCGCCGCTATGCCCACCGCCACCACCACGAGCCCTCGAAGCTGTTATCTGATCTGCATCAGCATGGAATATGCGCACGTCATCATCTGTGTCATCTCTATCATCGTCGTCTCCCTTCCTTGATGCCATACATCGATGCCATACATGCCAAACGACGCCGATGCTGCTACGATGATATGCGGCTGTCAAGCAGCTCGTTGAAGCGGGTGTCGTTCTGGATTGAATTTCATTTTGTAGTGCTGTAATATGCACTTTGGGTTGTGTGTGAATCTGGGCACGATCGCAAAAATGAGCCGCTTGTTGCGCAGTCTTCTTCCGCATTTCATTTTTTGAGTGTAGCTAGGCGATGACATGAAATGATCCGGATGCGGCTTGGGAATAGATGCAGACGCTTCTCCGTTGGTACTTTTTTGCTATTCTTTATCTCGGGAATTGAAGTCTTGTTTTCTAATATGCGTCTTTCTTGCAGTGCTCGCTAAGCTGTTCTTTTTCTCGAGCAGATCAGCGGATGGAAGAACGAAGGCGTCCATCACCGTCAGGGCTGACGGCAAACAGGAAACTGAGGCTCGTCCGCGACGACGTTCACAAATAAGGTTAACTGTAGCTGTGCTTCACTCACTTTTCCCAGTTTTTGGACAATTTAGAGTGAAATAAATATGTAGCAGATGTGTAGGATGCAAATTGGTAAAGAAGGCGGCAATAACGAGAAAATGCAAGAATACTGCATAGCACGGGACTCGAACACCTGACCTAGCACCTGGGAAGTAGCCCGCACCCTGCTGAGCCACCGACTCGCTTGCACCGAGCCTTTCGCCGCGTCTCACAGAACAGCGCGCGCACGCATGCACGTGGGCACGTGCTGACGGTCTACTACTGCTACTGTGCCCCTCCCCCCCCCCCCCTCGAGGTCCCGTAGCTCTTTTGGTTCAAGAACTCAGCAAAAACGAAACGAGTTTTTCTTCTATATGAGGAGTGGAGATTCTCGCAGTACTATCCATTTCCTCCGCTCAGACCTACGCCTGAGACCCTTCCCTGGTGATGTTGCACGTGTATTGCTAACTCATAAGAAGCAGGTGCATTTGAACAATAACTCTATGCGCTTAGAACCTTCGCATCTTCCGTTTTATTTTAGAGAGCGAAGAGATTTAGCAATTCACTTACGATTAGATAAAACATTAGAGCTGATAAAGAAACGAAATCATAGCGGTGCGTACATGCTCCAGCGGAATGATTTTCCATTTTCATCTCACCAACGCAGCGACAACCGTCGACCTAACCGCATGGAGGTGCCATGGATCAGAAAAGCAATGTCCGATTTTTGCAATGTTTTCCTTATTAGGCTTAGATTTTTTAGAATTTTGTTAGGTGCTCCTTGATTGGCCCTCGGACATGGTTCCGAAGGAGAAAATTTCTTGGAGAAATGGCTAATTCGCAAGTGTTGTAAGCAGAGGTCTGCAAATAAAAAAGTAATTATTAGTATTCAATTACTAAAGTTTTTAAGCAAATAAATCGAGTAAATGAAGATTTTTTAGATGGCAACGACATGGAAACACCCTGAGCACCGCTTTTTCTACGGAAAGAAGATGTCACGTCATTCAAATTTGAATGTATTTAATAAAAATTTTAATAGTTGTTGTATATGGCTGCTAGCGAAATTAAACTCCACTTACAGCAGAAAAAAAATCAGGCCACTCCTAAGCAGCCTTTCATCCGATCAGGTAGAGTGATTTTCCCGAATTTTTCGCTTAATTTTTCAAAAACAAAATGTTTCCTGAACAAGGAGCTAAAACTAGAGTTTACTACAGCACAGGTTTTATTTAGCACTTGCTCAAAAAAATCAAGTCTTCCCTAAGCGATCTTCCTTGCGATCGGGTGAGGTCATGCTCAGTTTTTTCAAAAATGAAGTTTTTTTACTGAACGGAACGATCTCATTAGACTTCACATCTGCAACAATCTACTTTCTTTAGCACTTTAGCAGCTTTCCTCTTTTCCTCTTCTCTCTCTCTCTCTCTGGATTTCCTTCCCTCTTATTCCCTGCATTTTGTGTCGATCCATTAGGCAAGAAGGCTATGATCAGGTATGTTACGTTGGATATGAGCTGGTGAGCGTTACCCATATCCAACGTAACATACCCTAGTTAGATTGCTGAAATTTTAAAAATCGCACATCACAACACCAAAAATAATCTCCTGTCGAAGCGGAGCATCTGGGGATGTTGGGTGGAACATGAATCTCCTCACTACCTCTTGCACAGCGACTGTAAGGTTAAACTGGAGTTCATTGCCTCCGCATACACGATCGAAGTCAGCATGCGCCTTGCGTGGCTACTGCTAGGTGTTGTGAGCATTACCTAAGCGATGCAAGTGACGACCGATTCCCACGGTTTGTGTAGAAAGCAGAGCGCATGTCATTTTTGATGCCTCTCGATACATTGGACCCGAATGAATCATTTTCGGATATCCCGATCCGAATCATCCGAAAATCCGAGACTGGATAAGGGCCCGCGAAATTGCCCTTATCCGAATCTTTCAAAAATACGGAGGCCGCAAAATCGCTTTTATCCGAATCATCCAAAAATCTGGGTCCGTGAAATTGGCGCTATTCGAATGATCCAGTTATCCGAAGATTTTCGATCGGATCCAATGTACGCTCTCGACCATATATCTTCCGATATACTTCTTCAATATCTATCAATGTGTCTTAGGACGTCGACATCCCAGTTTATGCTTCAGCGTCTTCGTCTTTCTCAGAGCCTAGCAAAACAACTACTATAGTTCTCGATCAAACGTTTTCCCAAGGAGTTTAGACACAAAAACGGGCACGAAAAGTGTGAACGGGTAACTCGCTTTTCCACAGTCGAGAACCCCAAGACAGAGGAACCCAAGAAGAGAAGTCAGGAAGGCCAAGTGGCCAGGGTGGTGGTGTAGTTTGTCTCTGTCCTGTTCCGTGGCGGTGTTTTCCTATCCGGCCTCGCGCGGGTGGTCCGATAACAGATGGAGCTTATCGCCTATATACATCACGGCTGTTGTGTCAGGAAGCGCAGTGAAGATCGGAACGGATTCTATCTTTTTATCACTTTATCCACCCTTAGATATCTCACATTTTTTACACCCGTTACAAGATGTGACACCGATCTCGCGCAAAGGGCGTTCGCTCGCCGCCGTCGCGTCGTGAGAGGGGGAGGGCTATTTAATTGAGGTAGAGTAGAAGGGAAGATCCCAAAGGGGGAGAGGTCTACCCGGAAGAAGGGAACTAGAAACGGGACCAGGACGGGGAACAAACAAGGAGGGAGCCGTAAGGGGATTCATATAGGGAACAAAGAATCTGCGGAATTCAGAAGACGGCTCCTTACGTCAACCAGCGTGTCCTGATTCTGAATCGTGTCACCGACATCTGCCATGTGCATGGAAGGAAGGGACAGACGCTAAAAAAGAAGAGGAAGAAGAAGAAGAAGAAGAACTGGAAGTTCTATAAGCAATCTTAGGTTGCTAATAGTGCTTTTCATACAAGGCATTCAATAAGACTAATTGAGTGTTATGAGCAGCGAGATCTCTGTCGTCTTCCTCGTAAGCAAATGCCAGCTTCATTGCGTTTAATTTGCATTGTTCCCACCCACAGAACTTTTTGCATTAGTTTCGGTTTGTTACGCGACTAATAATTGAAAAGTCAATAATGATGCGCATACAGGAATCTCTTATTGGCATAAGTTGCAGTGGACGAGTCGCTTGCAGTCTTTCCTGCTTTGTAAGTTTGTTAACGATAATTTATTAGGCTGGCGAAAAGTTTTGAAACAAAAACTCTTTTTTCATTCAACCATAGTTTTCTAATCATAAACTAAGGATCAACAATATATTCATTATACGGCATAGTCTTCTCCCATCTGCTCGGCAAATCTTTGATTTTTTTTTTCGTCCGGGAATAAGCGGATTGTGACTTAAAGAAGTTGTCGATGCCATTTTGAATTTATTTATTTATTTATTTATTTCATGCACTCATGGGCGTCACAATGGAAAAATGTTAGGAACAATGAAGGATGAACACCATCATAATGTCAGAACGCAATAAAAAGAACAAGGATAGAATAAATCAAGAACACAACAAGAGTAGAAAACTGGGGTAAATTGACTGCTCTAAAAATACTGTTCCTGAAATACCTCATGTTTTTCGAAAGCTGGGAAAGATACTACTCTGAGGTAATGATTCAACCATACTAAAAATGTGGGAAAGGAAGGCAGGTCTACACTGCGGCTCTATTTATGTGATCCGAGAGATAACCCAGAAAGCAAAAAAGCAGGTGATTGAAGGTAGCTAAAATGTATAAGAGTTAGCAATGTAATTAGGAACTGACTATCCTTGATTTATATTATACAAGTGCTCCGTCACGCCTATCGGCGTGCCTCGCACTTGCGCGCTTAGCGCGATGTTGCAGTATCACTAAGCTAAGGAGAATCACATCAAGTTAGCTGCTCTACTTGCACAGCTTTCTTCCCTATCTAGGAGTACAAAAGGCTCGCAGTACGTATAGTATATGGTGTAGGGCGATCTATTGGTTCCTCACTACTGGTCTTCCCCTATTAAAACCGTTCCCCATTACTGCTACTGGTCCCCCTCACTGATCCATCCTCAGCGGACGACGTTTTCGGCACGTCTATCTGAATCCCTGGCACGTAGAAGACGTCTGGGTATTTTCCGCTATTTTCGTGTTTTCGTGCCGTAATTCACCCCCCCCCCCTCCTATTTCCCTCCGCCCACTAACTAAATCCACACAAAAAATCGATAACATGGCCCAAATGGATTGATGGCGATGGACACCTCAAATGTGGACTTCACGCTTGCCTTCAGCGACATCGACTACCCCAGGACGGGAGTACAAGAAGGATATCCACAGAAAGATCGATATTCAGCCATGATTTTCGAAATTTCACGCACCAAGGCACACTGCACCTTAAAGAGTGTAACCGCACATGACGCGTTATTCAAACCTGGATTTTGGTAGGGTAACAGTACCTTTACTACACAAAAAACGGTAATACCGGTCGATATCGATTGATAACAACCGATACTTCAAAAATGAACTTCAGATTCGAGTACAGTGACGTCGATTAGCCCAGGGGCAGGGAGATCGGACCGCAAGAAAGACATCCACAAACAAATCGTAAATGCGGCTCAAAATGGAATGAAGGCACTCGACACTTCAATAACGGGATTCAGAGTTGTGTTCAGCGACCTCGATTACCCCAGGGCTGATGTTTCACGGCGCTTGCACGACATCCACAGAAAAATCGATAATATCGATCGATATCGATTGGTCGACTTCAGATTCGTGTTCAGCGACCTCGATTACCCCCAGGGCTGATGTTTCAGGGCGCTTGCACGACATCCACAGAAAATCGATAATATCGATCGATATCGATTGCCCCCCCTGCTGTGAACGCCTCCCGTCGATGATCATGCCCAGGCACGGTCGCCGACGTGTTCGGCACGTCTACGGCTCGCCATGCACGGCCGCCGACGTGTTCGGCACGTCTACGGCTCGCCATGCGGGGTTGTCGACGTGTTCGGCATGTCTACGGCATCGCCAGGCACGGTTGCCGACGTGTTCGGCACGTCCACGGCATCGCCAGGCACGGTTGCCGACGTGTTCGGCACGTCTACGGCTCGCCGTGCGAGGTTGCCGACGTGTTCGGCACGTCTACGGCATCGCCAGGCACGGTTGCCGACGTGTTCGGCACGTCCACGGCATCGCCAGGCACGGTTGCCGACGTGTTCGGCACGTCTACGGTTCGCCATGCGAGGTTGCCGACGTGTTCGGCACGTCTACGGCTCGGCATGCAGGGTTGCCGACGTGTTCGGCACGTCTACGGTATCGTCAGGCATGCTTGCCGACGTGTTCGGTGCATCTAAGGCATCGCCAGGCACGTAGAAGGCGTCTGGGTATTTTCTGCTATTTTCGCGCCCCTGATGTTTCAGCCCCTATTTTTTGACGTGCTCCATGGCTAATCGCTTAGCCCGTTATTATAGAGTATGATAGCTTGAACGGTCGCTCCTCTTTGAGTGCTACGACTTAATAGGCACGCAACTGGCATAGTCATACCGGGGCGTGTTCTCTATTCCAAGAACCTTTTTAAACTACTACGCACCCCAGGCGATAGCCTACTAAGGAGACCTGCGAAGGAGATAAAGCGTTGAGATAAAATCAGATAAGAGTATTGAACAAAAACTGGGTATAATATTATAACATAAGGCTAAATAAGTCTTGATATATTTTTTTTTCTAGAAGAATAAAAAATTTGGTATGAGGGGAAATTGCCTATAAGCCAAGGAGAGTCGATAAAAAGCCTGCTGCACCTAAGCTTTCCGGATTGATAGGATTTAACACTTTTGAGAGCTATAGTGTAGGCATCTACTGCACAACAGGAATTGAGGTATTTCGAGGAAGAGCATTAACAGATACTATGACAAATAAGGCTAATTGATAGAAGAAGTTAAAACAGGAGGTAGCATGAGAACACCATTCAGAAAGTTGAGGAGTCTTGTGGAATAGCCTACGAAAGGAAATGCCACAAATAAAATGTGATCATTATTGCGCTATCATCCAAGAGAGTAGGCCTATATATGGAAGTGATTATATGGAAGTGATTGTGCCCGACGCAGCGATAATGGGTCCAAACACGTGCGAGATCTGCAACAAAGAAAAATTATTCTACTTTCCAAAAAAGGCATAACAAGGAGTTGAAAACATCCCTTGTAAAGCAGCTATCATAACCTTGTAACCTTGCCTGCATGGAGAGGGTGCTAAATGCTTCAATTTACCAAGTAGAACCAATTACTGCAAATCCTCAATACCTAGTATTCGCAGTAAATCAATCTTGCTCAAATTTCTTCTAAAGATACTACTATTTCTAGAGGCTAACAACTCAGAAGGTAACATTTGTACCTGGTGAACCACAAGAGATGGAAATTGAAGACCTTGGAGCTCCTACTGTCTAGACTGATACGACAACTAAGTTTAAATCTTCCAATGCGCTCGCTGCAGGGTCTAAAGATCCAATACTTGCTTGGAGTAAGTTTTATCTCACCACGAAGTAGACGAAAGAAAGACACTAAATCTGCAACGATCCGCCTGTATAGCAGATCTTAGAACGAATAGCTGCAGACGCTCACTGTAAGGGGGCTCGTGCTGCCAACTGAGGTCACGAGACAATCTGCAGCACGCCAGTCTTGTAAATGTTTTCAGCACCCGTTCCAGTTTGGTCATTAGTTTCTTAGTTGATGTACTCTAGACCTGGGAACAGTATTCTAGATGAGGCAGGACATAGGATCTATAAAGTCGGACTAAAATTGATGGATTATTACTGTGGATGTTGCGAAAGATGGAAAAGATAGCCGCATAGGCGTTTCTTACCGTTTCGTCTATGTGATACGAAAATTAAATTGATGAGTCAACAAGAGCACCAAGATCTTTAGCTACATCACGATTGTTTAGAAGAGCATTACTTATTTAGTACCTGTTAGAGGGCAAGTCACCGATGTGAAGACTAAAGATTTTTCCAGATTGAGGGTTAGGTCCCATTCTGTAACCCAACAACTAAGCTTTTCTATGGACTGTCTTAAAGCCAATGTTACTTCTGCGCAATCGTCCTTATTGTGTAATCCATAAATTTTGATATCGTTGGCATACGACTGAATTTTTACTGAAGAAGACGTTTTATGCAAAGTTCCATTGAATAAATGAGAAAGAATAGGGGAGAAAGCACACTTTCTTGGGGTACGCCGCTAGAACACTGATATCGTTTAGAAAATTGTCTACCTAGTCTAACTGTCATGTGTCTTTGATCAAGGTATGACTCAATCCAGTTTAACAGATTTCCATCATTGCCAATTGACCGCAACTTTTGAAGTAATTTGCGGTGACTTACTTTATCAAATGCCTTCGATTAGTCAACGTAAATCACATCTATCGAGCTGCCTTGGCTCAGTGGGTAATTCCAGTCAAATAAAGTATCGACGTGAAACGTTGAAAGTATACGATAGAGGTGTACATAGAGAGCGGGCGCATTTCTTGTACACTATTGAGGGGATCCCATCTTAAGGTTCAGTAATTGAAGGCTTCAAACGTTTGAGAAGTTTATACACTTCAGAGGGATAAAAGTATATGCTACAAACTCTATGGTTAGGTGTCGGTTTGCATGTATCAGTTCTGAGAGGAGAACTGTCAATGGAAAATACGGAAGCGAAATAGTCGTCTAATGCCGAGGCTTTACTGAGGTAGCTAACGGTTATCATGCCTTTGAAAATTTTTCCCTCTCAAATGATTATTCAGCGGTCCATACAGATGGTAATCCGATGGCGCAATATCCGGGAAATACGGTGTATGGGATACCGGATGCCAGCCAAGTTCGGTTATCTTCTCACAGGTTTCGATGCAGCGTGTGGGCACGCGTTGTCGTGCAACAGGTGGACACTTGATCTTTTCGCCTTTTTTCTCGCATTGCATCGGTCAATTTCTGAAGCTGATTAACGTATATGACAGCGATAACCCTCTTGCCAGCAGCCCGTCGCAGATTGGCCCTCTCGCATTCCACCAAACGCAAGGTAAATGTTCTCGCTGGTATGGGTCTGGCTTCGGGTGGACTGGTGTTTATGCGTCGCGTGGCAGTCAGACGGCATGACGTTGTTGTACGCTATCCAGCCCTCACTCATCTCCAGTCACTAGATCTTCAAGAAATTCCTTTCGACGCGGCTGCATGAGAAGTGACTGTCTTATGCTCACTCGCATCTGCTTGCGTTCCTCCTGTCACCCTATGAGGGATCCATTTTGTCAAAACTTTTCGATATCCAAGGTTGTGGAGATAAAGCTCGACGGTGGAGTGGGTGAAGGGTTGTTGCCAGTTCCCGTCCAGTTGCTTCTGGATTGGATCTGATAACGAGCTGCAATCCCTCATCATCGATAGCAGGTCGTCCACTGTGCTTTCCGCCTTCAAGGTACATATCTCCCAAATAACGATGCACTACGGTTCGGCTTATAGTTCCTTCTACAAATGCATCGGTGATATTAGAGACCGTTGTGCTTGGTTGCAACATCGCCACCGTTTGTAGAAGATGGCCACCTGAAGCTGCTGTTGTTCATGTTCGGCATGTCACCAAAATGACGCGCGTAGGCCCTCATACTCATACAGCGAAAGCTTCTGGAACCTTCTACACGATCCTCACTGACCCAGGATTTTTGATTTTTTACAGGAATTTCTGGAGTTGTCAACATTTTGTTTCATTACTTTTCGGCCAGTTTTGGACATATTTATGAAAAATTTAATGAAGTAATGACTTTCGTGCCTTTTCCGTTTTTGTGTTTCGTATCAAGGTTTAAAAGTTAAGGCCCATTTTTGAGCTGCTCCGTTCCGCATTCCGTGTTTCCTTTATCAAGAAAAGAAAAAAAATTAGCTCCTCATTAGAAGGGTGGTGCACTTCAGCGCGGCAACACGACATGCCATTTGCTATAACATTGTAATTTGACCCCATCGCAATACCTCATTGCAGTAAGCAATGTTGTGGAAAACATAAGAGGAAATTTCATCTTTATAAATTTACTCCCAGCTTGTACTGATGAGTGAGGTGAGCAGTGCTGCGAGATAAGCAGCTAATCATCGAACGTCACTCCTCTTCTGTCCATGGAATTAAACAATGATTTCAACTCTTTAGCGACTTCATCATCAAACTTTTGTAATTCTTCATCAGTAAGATCAAACCAGTCGTCAATCCAACAAAAAGCGTTCCTGAAAAGCGTTCTTTTGTATTCGATACGAGCAACAAAATTTTAAGATCTATGCTTTTAAGTCCGGTTAAAATTGGAGTGAACATCAGCTAGCACATCCTCTACTGCGAAAAATATTGAAGACATCCAATAAAATTTTTAATGTTTTTTTTTGGATAACCTGTGAAAATTTGCAAATATTTTTATATACTGCTTCATAATTGTCCTCTCGACGAAGCTGCCTATTCCCAAACATTTGAACTGTATGCTCACGGTTTTGTAGCAGCACATCATCTGAAATCAAAATATGAATGAAGCTGAGAATAAAGAAATGAAAAATGACTGAGAAAATTGGTACATAATTTACATCTAACACGGGAAGGATATAGGGTGACCATGGCGCTTTGCGATGAGATGTACATCACTGGATGCGGCTTCCAAGGCTATTTCAAATAAATAAATAAATAAATAAATAAATAAATATATATATATATACCATATCTGCCAAACGCTTCTGAACGGACTTGTGGATCATTTTCAGTATGCCTTCTTAGCCCTCCATCTGCGATAAGAGCGGGCTAATCACAAGACAGTGGTCTCAAGTAGGCTGAGAACAACAGGCTCGGTCGAGCAGTGGTGACGCAGCGGGTTGGAAAGCAACGTAGTGAGACGGGGTGCGAGGGGGTATGGATTCGACCCCTCGACGATCAACGATTCCTTGCACTATCATAAAAAGACCTACCACGATCAACCAATGCTCGTTATGCAAAAAAAATAGGAAAGGTTCTCAGAAAGGACTCTTCTTCGTACTAAGAACTTCATACTGGCCCGACGATCCTATTTACCATGAATAGTTGGGTGCAATCCTAGTTCGTAGTGTCCACTCTTAAACGATTTCATAAAAACTGAATGTGTTTAATATAGTAAAACGTTAAACTCACTCATTCATAGAAAAAAACAGCACTAACAAATTCAAAATAAACAACACATAAACATAAGAATATGTAACATTTGTGAGCTAAGTAAAAAAAAAACAATTAGGATGTGATGTACATTGCCTTGTCTGTGCCCATGTGTTAATTGATTGAAGGTGTTTTGGTCTAATTTTTTATTTTATTTTACTGAAGTTTTTTGTTTAAGCTGGTATAAGATGATCCGTTCTCGGTGCAAATCTAGGAGAGCGTCAACCCATACTAGATTAGCACCGAGAGCGGCCCTTTTTAGGTTCCCTTTTCTAGACTAGTAACTCGGAAACTGAGCCTATCTGGAAACCAGGTTGGTGTAATCTACTTATTTCCACATATTGTTGCCCATTTATTGTTTCGTTATGTCGGGAAATTGTTTAATAGCGGCTACCACCAACTACTATAGATTGCACCAATAGTTGCCATAAACATGATATGACAGCAATGCGCTATACTAGCAACTGTGAAATAACACTATGAAATGTTTAAAACACAACAGCTGTTGGCAATGACTGCAGCGGATAAAAATACATCAGTACGCCGCTGTAAGAGCAGTGATCTATCTCGTACATTCGCTCTCGAGGGGCCGCACAACCACTTGCTATTCGGGTGAAAACCTTTGCAGTGCGTGTGACAGGCTGCGTCGATTGGCCAGGTGAGGGACCCCGGTGCGATTAACTGCACCCCATTGACGCGCCTGTGGAAGGATACCATTAGGCTTAAGGGACGGCTCTTGTTGCTAGGGTGCTGCAGGATTCTTGTCCAACCATATATCCACATACATCCAGCAGGTGCCTACATATATTAGTGCATACGCATATAAGTAGGTATATACTATACTAAGTAAGTATGCACATGAAAATACATATGTATATACATGTATATGCATAGAAACAGGTACTCACCCCAATAGCAAGTGGTTGTGCGGCCACTCGAGGGCGAACGTCCGTGATGATGCCAGTAGGGAACCTCTTCCTCGATGCCCCGCGTTACGCATCCTGCAAGATGGGTCGAAGCTGCTGCCCATTTTCTTCTTGTGCCTCGTAGGAACACGCAAAGCATCGAAAGGACAGAACTCCTCGAAAAGACAAGTCAAGACAACCGATGGTGAGAACATAATTTGGGGTTGGCAGTACTGTCCTTATCGAACATTTGACTGCAGAGCCAACGTGCACTCGCAAAGCCCGGCGAGTGTGAGAAGTATGCGAGAGTCCCTGATGTGGGGACGGCATCGGGGGGTAACTGAGCTAGTCCAAAAGTCCCGTAACATAAGCATGACCCGCGTGGCTACGCTGAATGTTAGTATGTCGACGGGCCACTCGTGCAAGTTGGTTGAAGCACTGGAGCGTAGAAGAGTTGATCTCTGTGCGGTGCAGGAGACGAGGTGGTCCTGACGCAAGTCAAGGGACATAAGACGTGGCTTCAAGGCCGTTCTATGTGGAAGTCCCAGGACCACCAGTGGTCGGAATAATCGTCTCCGAATGATTTCGTGACTCGATTGTAAGCGTCGAACGCTTTGACGATCGATTGATAAAGATCGTTGTCGCCGCTAAGAAGCTATTCTTTCACTTCTTCTCTGCGTATGCTCCGCAGACTGGCTGCTTCGATCAAGCCAAGGATGAGTATTAGAACCTGCTTGATGAGAAGACAGCAGAGGTACCGTCGAAAGATGTCATCATAGTCGCTGGTGACCTTAACGGCCACGTAGGTACTACAAAAGACGGGTACAGCTGTCATGGTGGTTTCGGATATGGAACACGTAACGCCGATGGTGAGCGCATTCTTGATTACGCGGAAAACCTCACCAGAGTGGACACCTTCTTCCGAAAACGGCTCTATAGCGAATGACCAGGACTCAGACTTTGTCCTTGGGAAGGATCATGACCGAAGTCTCGTCACAGACGCGAAGGTGGTGCTGTACGAGACGGTCGCCCCACAGCACCGACCGCTGATCTGCACTCTGAAGATCGCCCCTCCGAGGCCGAAACAGGTCGAACGATGTCGTGCTGCAAGAATCAAGTGGTGACGAATGAAAGAGAAGGAAGCAGCTGTGATTTCTCGCGTGCGATTACCGGCAGTCACGATTGTCGACGAAGCTTGGAAGAGGACGACCGACGCATTCGTCAGGCTGCACAGTCGGAACTCGGCATTGCGAAGCCTGGGCGACGGAAGGTCAACAAGCAAGTATGGCTGTGGAGTGGTGACGTAAAAGCCAAAGTTCGAGAGAAGAACACACTCTATCATGCGTTTCCGGCGAAAAGACAGCCGATAATTGGCGTAAGTACCAAGAAGCGAAGAAGGCTGCAAAGAAGGCCGTGGCTGTTTACAAGCCACTCATTATGGAGATGTCAACGAAAAGCTCGAGTCGCGCGATGGTGAGCGGTACCTGTACCGACTTGCCAAGAATCGCCATCGGCAGACCGAGGATATTGAGAAGTTTTTCGGCATCAACGATGAGAACGGCCATCTTCTTACCGACCGCAAGAAGGAATGAAGCGATGGCGCGATTACTTTGAGGAAATTTTCACGGTAGAGTTTCCTCATCCAGCCACCCTTCATCGGCTTCAGTCCACGGTCCCGTTTAGAAGATCTCCGTGGAGGAGACTGGAGCTCTGAAGAAGATGAGGCCAGGGAAATCGACTGGGCCCGATGACGTGGCAGTTGATTTATGGAAGTCCAAGTACTGGTACCCTGCTGAGTGATTGGCGAAGTTCTTTAATCAGATTGTGGCGGAGAAGAAAGTCCCTGAGTATTGGCACTAAATCACGACGATTCCGATTTGGAAGAAGAAGTGCAGACCCGCAGACTGTTTCAATTACCGTCCGATTCGCTTGCTTTCGCACAGCATGAAGATCTTTGAGTGAATTGTCGACGGACGAATTCGTGACATCGTCCAGCTTTCCAGCAAACAGTGCGGCTTCGTGGCTGGCTGTGGCACCGTTGATACCATACATGCCGCCCGCCTCCTGATAGAAAAGCATCGCGAGAAACAGAAGCCGGTGCATATCACCTCTCTCGACTTGGAGAAGGCCTTTGACCGCGTACCGCGTGAAGTGATATGGTACTCCTTGCGACACCATGGAGCTCCCGAAGCGCTCATAGAGTGGGTTCGAATCCTCTACTCTTCCCCAAAGAGTAGAGTTCAAGCTGCAGCCGGAACCTCGATGGAGTTCCCCATCTCTGTCGCGGTGCACCAGGGTTCTGCGCTCTCCCCACTAATCTTTGCTGTCGTCATGGATGCCACCACACGAGATCTTCAGAAGCCCGTCCCTTGGACGTTGCTTTATGCCGATGACATGATGCTCGCTAGCGAAAATAAAGGTGAACTCGAGCGAGAGGTACAAGCTTGGTGTGATCACTTGGAGCGGTTTGGACTCAAACTGAACGTGAAGAAGACCGAATATCTAACGACGGACGTTACTGAGTCCAGCTCTATCAAGGTTAACGGCATCGAGCTTCCACGCACTTCCGTCTTTAAGTACCTGGGATCAGCAGTCGCGTCTGACGGCAAAATGATGGTCGAAGTGAATTCACGCTTGAGTGCAGCTTGGTCCAAGTGGCGCTCGTTGACTGGCGTGCTCTGCGATAGGAAGATACCAGAGCACTGAAGTCGAAGATCTACAGGGCAGTCGTCCGGCCGGTAGCAATGTACGGCGCTGAGTGTTGGCCAGCGACCAAGGAAGTTGAAACGCGCCTCAGCGTCATGGATGCGAAGATGCTGCGCTGAAGGGCTGGAGTCACGCGCATGGACCGCATTCGAAACGATGTCATTTGGCAGAAGTTCGGTATCGCGCCAATAGCTGACAAGATGCACGATGCTCGCATGCGACGGTACCGTTACGCTTCTGCGTGGAGAAGAAGAGAGCGTCCGCAAGATAGGCTTTAACTTCGAGGTAATAGGAAAGCGGCCTAGAGGGCGCCCGAAGCAGCGCTGGTTAGATACGTTACATACAGACTTGCAGATTACTGGTGTTCCCCTTGATCTGGCGCTGGATCGGTAAAGGTGGCTTCATAACACCAGAAGAGCGGACCCCGATGATGCGGGATAAACGCTGAAGAAGAAGAAGAAGAAGTAGAAGTACTGTCCTTATCGACCTTATGTGTCGAAAAAGTTCGGATTAAGGCACTGATCACCAATCTGGGATCTGTGGTGATAAGGTGATGTGGAGGTAATCAATCGTGGTATGGGCGTAACGCCCTTCGACTGCCCCGAAACAAGCAGGAAGTGCCCGCCATTTGAACAAGCAAATTGATAAGGAGCGGTTTGATGTGCGGATCGTTAACGAGCCTTGTTGTTCATTCCCAACGATCGACGTCGACGTATCGTCGATGTCAGGTGTAAGCTTACAGCCCCATCATTTGGTTTTTCTTTCTCGTTTAGTTTATTGGTACTAAGCGAGGTGGTGACTGCTCCGAGATTTCACAAGTGAACACTCACAAAAAACACGGTTTCTCGCGTCAGCGGAGGAAAACACGGAAAATAAATAGAAAATAAATTTAAACTTTTCTCAGAGCTGTGAGAAACTTAAAAATAACCAGTGAAAGTTTAAAAATCTTTACTCCGAACCAGTGTTAATGAAATGGTCAACCAATTTCATTCGACAATTAAAAAGGCTCCACCACCACAAACAAAAATAAACGCAGCAAACACACTCACAATTGACCCATAAGAAGACATAACATTTCACACTGAATAAATATTGGGATAATCTATATACATACAAGGGAAACCGTGTACACCAGCAAGATGTAATGAAACAAAATTAAATTAACACCAAAAATGTTTAAAAAATACAGCAAACAGTATTTACTTATCATAAAAACAACCAGTAATAAATCTTCATCACAATCTAACACCTATCAACATATTAATAAAAATATCAAAAATACAGTTTCAATACATAATGAAAACCATTAACTGCATAATAAGTATCTGCAAAGTAATATCTAATCTATTAGGTTGTAACGAATTAAATGGCACTGGCTCGCGCCATTTTTTGGCGCGTCTTTACGCGTTTGGTCGACAACAAACCGTAACATGTGGCATATCATTTAGAAGCACAAACTTTGCTCTACCGGTGAGTACCAAATTTTCTATGTAAAAGTGGGAAAACTTTAGAGTTTTATTGACTTTTTTGCAGATGGACAAAAGGGTAATCCGAGGCATTTACTTGTATGAATTCAAGCTGGGCACTACAGCTAAGGAGGCGGACGAGAAGATCAACGCCGCATTCGGTCAAGGATGTTCCACAATTCGGATAGCGTATCGTTAGTATCAGAAGTTCCGGAATGGAGATGAGAGCTTGGAAGAACATGAAGGTCGTGGGAGGCAAAGTGATGTTGATGAGGACAAGCTGAAAGATGTGGTGGAGGAGGATCCACACAAAGGTACCAGGGGATAGCGAAGGTTCTTGGCGTCAGCCACAACACAGCTGTTCAGCATCTGAAGGAAAAACCAAAAAGCGGAAAGGTGGGTGCCTCACGAGCTGTCTGAGGAGCAAAGAAAACGACAATATGAGATCTCATCCGCACTGCTTCTACGGAACGAAACGGACCCATTCCTTGATCGCATCGTAACCTGTGACGAGAAATGGATAATGTACGACAACAGGCGATGATCGGCACAGTGGGTGGACAGCGATGAGAGCCCCAAGGTTTTTGTGAAGCCGGAATTGCACCAAAAGAAAGTAATGGTGACAGTATGGTGGTGTTCGCTGGGAATTATTCACCATAGCTTCTTACCTCCCGGTGAATCCATCACGGCAGAGAAGTACTGCATTGAAATTGAAGAAATGATGAAAAAGTTGAAGGATATCCGGCCGGCCTTGGTAAACCGAAGGCGAGTTCTCCTTCTGCACGACAATGCTCGCCCCCATGTAGCACGAATGACGTTGCAGAAATTGAATGAGCTGAGCATTGAAACTCTACCACATCCTCCGTTTTCTCCCGACCTCTCCCCAACAGACTACCATTTGTTCAAGCATCCTGGCGACTTCTTGGTAGGGAAAATATTCAAATACCAACAGGATGCCGAAAGTGCGTTCGAAGATTTCGTCAATTCCAGAACTTTTGATTTTTATGCTAATGGGATAAAAAAGCTTGTGTCACGTTGACAAAGATGGGTAGAATCAGAAGGTTTTTATTTCGTTTAATATGCTTGCCTACAAGCCGAGATATTAACTGTTTAAATTTACAGTGGTTCAGTATTTTGTTACAACCTAATAGAATTAGACAAATCCACCCTTGTCAATCCACCAATACCAGTAAGTATAGAGGTAAAATTCAAACCCCACAATGAAACAGCCGGAAAATTTACATTCATACCATACACATAATGCAGCCAATGATCTAAATGTTTTTATCCCCGTTGGTACAACAGTGACCGTAATAGCGGCCTGAAACAAGCCCGTGAATCTAAATGCATCCCAACTGTATACATATGATGAACTCGATCTAAACAACCAATTACTAATTACCTAAAATAGCATACACTATACCCAAACAACCAAAAACTTCCTTTTTACCAGTGAAGTAAAACGTAGACTGACTAATAATACGAAAAGTTGGCAAAATTAACATATAAACCTCAGGATTACCAAAAATAAGGATAAACGTTGATAAATCAAAGGATTACCACCAGTTCTAAGATAAAAAAATATAAGGATAAGGATAAAGAACGGCGTTACTCAATCCCTTCTGGGATGCGTCAGCGCATTCTACTTCTACGGGATGTCGTGGAGGCCACATGAATGCGTATTTGGCCATAAAATGACTTGCGGTGGCCAGCCGATGAACAAGTCAGCGCTTTGTCCTTCCCAGACAAGTCTGGTACCAATTCACCGACCCCGGAGGGATGGAAGGCTTGGTTGGCCTAGGCGGGAAATCCGAACCGGGAACCTGGCATCGGGTACACGCGACAGTCGCGCCTCCTCCGACTGCGCTACACGCGCCCTTATAAAAAATATTCCAATGAAAAAAATATATAGCACTTAAATAAATATCTCTTCTTCTTCTCCTGAGCGTTTAGTCCCGCGCAGTCGCAGGGTCCGCTGTTCTTGTGATCTGTCGCCACCTCATCCTATCAAGGCCGTCATCTGCCGTGGCGCCGACTTCGGCGAGATCTCTCTTGATGACGTCCTTCCATCTTTTCCTTGGGGCTCCTCTTGGACGCATGACGGGTGCCTCAAAATCTAGGGCCAACCTTGTGGGGTGATCCTCTGGTCTTCTGAGGACGTGTCCATACCACCTCAGGCGGTGCTCTCTCATCTTCAGCTGGATCGGGGCTGTCTTCATCACTGCCCTAACATCCTCGTTTGGCATCCTGTCCCGACGGATCCATCCACATGCCCACCTTAGCATCCTCATCTCCGCCGCATGCAGTTGCTGCTCCTGCGCCTTACCCAGGGCCCAGCACTCACTGCCGTAGAGGAAGGCAGGTCTCACAACTGTTCTACAGAGCTTGCCTTTGAGCGTCCTGGAGCATCTACGGTCGCAGAGGATCCCTGTGGACTCCCTCCACTTGAGCCAGGTGCGTTTATCCGTCTCCTGACCGATTGGTCCACTCTTCCTTCCTCGGATAGGTCACTTTCGAGGTAGCGGAATTCTTCCACCTTCTTGATCTTTTTTCTCTGGCACTCGCTGGCCCCGGGCCGAACAACCACTTGCTATTGGGGTGGAAACCTGTTGCAGTGGGAGTGGCGGGCTGCGCCGATTGGCCAGGTGAGGGGGCCCGGTGCGATTACCTGCACTCCGTTGACACTCCTGTGGGTTGGTTTAAGGGTCGGCTCCTGTTGCTAGAGTGTTGCAGGATAGTCGCTTTCGCACCCCCGATTCTTGTGAAGCCATATATCCACGTATATCCAGTTCGTACTTACATATATATGTGCATACGTATATAAGTAGGTATATCCTACGTATTTACATATAAATACATATGTATATATATGTATATATATGTATATACGTAGCAACAGGTTTTCACCCCAATAGCAACTGGTTGTGCGGCCCGTGGTGACTCAGTGTCCGAGTTCCTTGGCAGTCTAGGATCAATCCAGCGCACTGCTCAGAGCTGATGAACTTCGTCTTCTTCACGTTCATCCGTAGGCCGTTGTCTGCGAGGGCTCTCTGCTACAGCTGCACCTTCTCCTCAAGCTCCTCCTGGTTGTCGGCTACTAGGGCGATGTCGTCCGCGTAGAGGATCGTTCTGAGGGGTCTTCCTCAAGGTGGTTCACTATAGAGTCAAGCGTCAGCAGGAAGAGGAACGGGCTCAGAGCCGACCCTTGGTGTACCCCCACGTTGATGTCCACTTTCCTTGTCACCCCGTGTGGCGTTCGTATTACCGCTTTCGAGCCCTCGTACATGTCCCTTATGACCGTGATCAGACGTTCCGGGACACCCCTCCCTCAAAGGGCATTCCAGATTACGGCCCAAGCTAGCCTGTCGTAGGCCTTCTCCAGGTCCAGAAATGCCAGGTAGCAGGAATTTCGTTTCTCCCGATATTTCTCCATCACCTGACGAGCGATGAAGATGGCGTCTGTGGAGGACCTCTCAGGCATGAAGCCCCACTGCACCTGGGAGTTCCATCTCCCTCAGCCTTGAGTCGACCAGTCGTTCGTAGATCTTCATTGTGTGTGAGATCATTTTGATCCCTCGGTAGTTGGAGTATTCGGAAGCGTCTCCCTTCTGCTTGAAGATGGGGATTATGGTTCTGTTCCTCCAGTCATCCGGCATCTTACCTTCTTTCGTGATTCTGTTGAGGAACTGCGTCAGCCAGTTGATTCCGAGGTCTCCGAGCACCTTAAGCCTCTACTGGCACACCGTCAGGCCCTGCTGCCTTACCGATCTTCCCCATGGCTTGCGAACCTCTTCTTGCGTCCAGGGTAGGATGGGTCCTTCCGTTGGTTGTTCTTCCTCGGCTTCTCGACGATGGAACTCCTTGTTCAGGAGTTCCTTGAAGTACTCCTCCCATCTTTCTCTGATCTCGACCGGCTTCCGTAACACCCTACCGTCAGCACTCTTACCGTCTTCACTACTCGAATGTCGAGGCTAGCTCTATGACGCGCCTTGGCCAGGCGGATGGCGAACTTCTCTCCCTCAGGCCCGTCTAGTTTCTCGTACAGGGCATCCATTTCCGCGTTCTTTGCCTTCGCTACAGCTGTTTTTGCTAGCCACTTCAGTTTCCTGTAGGCTGTGAGATGCTCGGGTGCCCTCGTCTTCTGCCACAGCTTGTAGGCCTCCTTCTTCCTCTTCACGGCAGCTTGCACCTCTTCGTTCCAGAACCATGCCGATTTATCCCCTCTGGTTCCTCCCTTTGTTTTTCCCAGGGTTTCCTTGGCACATCTCAGGATTGTTTAGGCTACCCTCCTCCAGATCCCATTCAAGGCACCAGCTGAATCTGGAAGGCCTGCTTTAAGCACTGCCCTTCGCAGCTCGTTCCGCTCTGAACCCCGCAGTCTCCACCATCGGATTCTGGGTTCCTTCCTCACTTTGGGCCTGGTGGGTAGAGGTATGCTAAGGTCGGCTACCAAGGGTCTATGCTGTGATGCCACGTCTTCTTCCGGAATAACCTTCACATCCCGGACTGTTTTCAGGGCAGCCCTTCGAACCACGTCGACTTCCGTCCTTCTTCCTCCGCTAGCATAGGTCACCTTCTAGCTCTCCCTCTTCGCGAAGAAGTGCTACAGACAGCTAGGTCGTTGCCATTTTTGCAATTTTTGCAGGGCATGGCGTGCCAGAGCCGGGAGTCGAACATGTGACCGTTTGTGCATGAAACTACACTACTAACCACTAGGCTAACTCGTCTCATAGCACTTAAATAAATATGCTTTTGTTAATTTAATTAGACCCTCATTACCAGTGGGGCTCCATTTGTATTTTGTCTCTGTTATATGCAGTAGGCGCAACCTAAACTTAAGTGCGCCACTTTATCACTTCCAGAAACGAAAATCCATATCCAGCGAGCATAATCGTTCAGAAGCCATAAGCGAGGCGGAGCTCAGTTATTTGCTATATTTTTTCGACTTATCTGTTGTGTTTGCCGTCAGCGACATTTTTGTTTATGCATCGTTTATGAAATAATGAACTACTTTTTGTGCAGATAGTTGACCTCTACAGAACAAATTCGACTGAATTTTGAGTCGTGACCATCCCCGCATATCAGTTGAGTTCCTCAGCTAGATTGGGTCGCCTATGCGTTTGGAGGTGGAAACCCATTCTACAGATTGGGTTACCAGCTACAAACGCGACCTGGCTAGCATAGGAACATATTGTTAGCCTAGATGCGGGAATCGTATGAACAGCACGCCATGATTAAATGAGCTATGTCGGGGTTATGAACCACCTATCATATCGACATTAAAGGTTGTGAATGCCAGTCCAGTCACATCTATATTGGTGGTATGAACCGCAGACGATCGTGGTTGTGTTCCGCAGGCGTTAAGGTTGTCAAACGCAGGTCATATGTGCCGGTGGACCGACGGATATCTCGGGGCAAACGACAGATGTTTCAGGGCGATATCGTCCACTTCTTCTTGTCGACTGCTTGGTGTCTGTGATTGTGGTCGGCACTAGGTCTGCGGTCCACCCGCCAGAATATCTGAGTAAGTGAACAGCATCTTAAATTACTTTTCTAGGTTATGTTTAGGTGAAGAAATTTGTCAAGTCTAAATTCGTTGGAGCACTATAGTACCCATGGACCAAGTTTTCTGTCTGGTGGGCTTTTCCGTTGCGATTAGACATAGAGCTTTGTTGCTCGTGGCAGATCTTTTTTAGAAAGTGCAAAATCCCAGCATTACCGGGGACTCGAATCCAGCACCCCAGCACCCGTCTTTCCACGTCATTCCTCTGCCGCCGCACCACCACTGATCGGCTGCCATCGCAGTTTCTACCCTGCTTCACACTCTCTCTTGTGACTGATCCACTCCATGAGCAGGCGGAGGGTAAAGCAAACAGACCGAAAATGGTCCATAACTCCGTTCACAGATGAGCACAGCAGAGACGGAACACATATCTGGAGTCAGGGTTCGAAGACGCATCAGATGATGTTCATCTCAAAGTGCCATATTTACTGGTATCCGTCTCCTTTAAGGATGCTTGCACTATTTTTATGCAATGTGCGCACTGCGCGACGTAAAACGTCCCAGTGAAGACTCACTGGAGATACGGTTTCCACCCAATTTTCTCTCAGCTGTCCTCTTCCAGTCCGACTCGATAAAAATATTTTTGGATCAAGCTCCGGGCGATAGTTCGCCACACCAATGGCTTCGTCATCACAAATATCCACATATACAATGTCTCTCTTTTTGTCCACATTTAAAGGCTAAAAGGTCCTAATTTTTGACAACGACATGCGCAAACAACACTTCGGTTGAGTGCGGCTGGAAGAGAAAAAGTGGCTCGCTCACGTTTTCGGAAGTTCCGTTGTCTGGTAAATGAATAGATTCGATGAGAAGAAACGAGTCGTCTCCCATGTATCCGGGATTCTGCAATATCCAACTCATTTTCTTTTCCAAAATTACTGTTTTATACATATCATAAGAGTAGCTGTGGATATAAATAAATAAATAAATAAAATATACATATAGATAGATAAATTTCGTTGGCGGTCTCTTGCAAAGCGTTATACAGCATTCGAAAGAAAATAATTTGCTCTATCAGATCATGTACAACATTTTTTTCATCCCGAATTTATCATTTTTAGGTCGCTGAAATGAAAAGTGAAAAACAGAAAAAGTGGCCATCTGCGCAGTTGCTTCTCTCGCTTAGGTTTGGAATTTTTTGCGCAGCTTTTTATAGCATTTGGAGGACAATGTTCTGTACTACAAGTGTTCTTTATTGATTTTTAGGTCATCAAATTGGCACGTCTGACTTTTCCATTCGAACTTTTACCGAAACTTCTGCTCTGTGGTTGGAGTTTTTTGCTTGGTGTTATATGTCGTTCGGAAGAGGGTGTGTCGAGGTCATAATCACCGATTTCGCCTAAACTTCGCCTATGGGGGTTATTTGCGGTGCTCATCACAAATCTGACATCTTTTTTTTCGTTTTACGCTGGAGTACGGTAAGTTACGGTAGCTGCGGTGACTAAGGCTGCCAAGGTCATGGTCACCGATGGCGAGCAATCCCATCCTTCTAACCCATTCCTGGAAATTGGCTGCGTCCATGTTTAGCTTGTCAAAGACAACCTTTAGGTTGAAGTCGCACAGTTCTTCCTGGCGGCGGTTGTGGAACAGTGCCTTGAGGGCCATGATGCTTAGATTGCTATCTCTCGATTAAGGCCCCTGTTATACTCCCGCGGGAGCTTCCGCGGATGGGCGGAAATCGCGTCGGGACCCCGCGCCGGGCCACTCGTCGCGGCCCGCCACGCCCGCCTCCGCTGCACCATTGGTCCACGGACGTTCCGCGTATGCTCCCGCGGGAGTATAACAGATGCCTAAGCTTTCGCCTATCGAAGAGTTTCCCGCAAAAATGGTTTCCCGCTGACTTTCGAATTTTCAGGCGATCACTGCGAGACCGCTTGCATGACGTGCTCACCCGTAGCACCATGACCTTAATCACCCGTACCTACCGTAACCTACCGTACTCCAACGTAAAACAAAAATCGATGCCAGATTCGTGATTAGCACAACAAGTAACCCCATAGGCGAAGCGGAATCGGTGATTATGACCTCGACAGCCTTAGTCACCGGTACCTACCGTAATCTACAGTAGTCGGCTGAAATTTGAAAAACGGATGTCAGATTCGTGATCAGCACCCCAAATAACTCCCCTGGGCGAAGTTGGGGAGAAAAAAAATCGACCTCTCGTCCTCTGGAATCCGTAAAATGCAATAGTGCCGGCAGAGCTAGTAAACGCGGCACAAATTTTTATTGAGCAAGGCACCCTCTTCCGGACGACATAGGAAAAGTCGGACTCCCAATTTGATGACCTAAAAATCAATAAAGGCAAATGAGCAAAAAGGACCAGCAAATAATCCTGTAGTACAGAACATTGTCTTCCAAACGCTATAAAAAAACTGCCAACAATTTCAAACGTAAGCAGGGGGAACAACTGCGCAGATGGCCACTTTTCCACTTTTTCACTTTTCATTTTAACGACCTAAAAATTTACAGAATTCGGAATGTAAAAAGAAATGCAATACATGCTCTGATAGAGCAAATCATTCTCTTTCGAAGAAGTGCTGTGCCAGAGACCGCCGGCGAAACCCGCACTAAATCATTGAAAGAAACGGCGGGGATTTATGGGACAACCTGATATATTTGATGCCACCCTTTACAGTCTCTATAGAAAATGCAAAAAAAGAATGGTGTTTTCTGCAGCTCTGCAGCCTAATTAGCTCAGTTTTTCTTCATGTCTACTACCTTAAAAATTTGCTTTCCCATATTTCGGTAGGGTTCCGAAGGCTATTCTATTGAAAAGTGAGTATGGTTGAGTGCGATGTTATACAGGGAGAAACGGTCAGCATAAGACGTATGAAGTGCTTCGGTAACTACAAAAAGGTGAATAGTTTCGACAGTAGTAGAAACCCTATACCTAGGCGCGCAGTCAATGCGAAACAAGCACATATTGAACTGCTCCCAACAGCGCCCCTCTCTTTATAAGGTGTCTTTGAGAGACTTGTGCTACCATTAATACGAACGCGGCTTTGTACTGGTAAATCATATAGGCACGTAATGACCATTAGCGTCAGATCGGAAGGGCTTCCGTCATGTTCTAAATCTAAATTCAAATCAGCATTACTCATTCGCTTTTTCCGTCTTCTGTAAATCGGCTATTCTAAACGAGACACTGCACCATTTAAAAGCTCTGTCGGTAACATAGCTACTATGTAGTGACTCAACCTTCACATTGCATTTTTGAAATGCAAGCTATGAAGTTTCACGACACCAAATTTGCCCTTTCCGACTGTCACGAGATTTGTGTTAAATTAAGCAATTTTTTATAGAAGGTGCCTTATATGTATTTCTATATGACATTTATACTACGCATTCATATAGATGGACGTATTATCTTTCACTATCTTCTTCTTCTTCTTCTTCTTCTTCTTCTTCTTCTTCTTCTTCTTTTTCTTCTTCTTCTTCTTCTTCTTCTTCTTCTTCTTCTTCTTCTTCAGCGTTTATACCGCATCGTAGCGGGTTCTGGTGTTATGACGCCACCTTTTCCGATCCAGCGCCAGATTAAGGTGAACACCGGTAATCTGCAAGCCTGTATGTAACGTATCTAACCAGCGCTGCTTCGGGCGCCCTCTAGGCCGCTTTCCTATTACCTCGAAGTTAAAGACTATCTTGCGGACGCTCTCTTCTTCTCCACGCAGAACGTATCGGTACCATCGCATGCGAGCTTCGCGCATCTTGTCACCTATTGGCGCGGCACCGAACTTCTGCCAAATGACACCATTTCGGGTGCGATCCAGGCGCGTAACTCCTGCCATCCAGCGCAGCATCTTCGTTTCCATTACACTGAGGCGACTTTCCGTTTCCTTTGTTGGAGGCCAACAATCAGCTCCATACATCGCTACCGGCCGGACGACGGCTCTATATATTTTCGACTTGAGCTGCTCTGGTATCTTCCTGTCGCAGAGCACGCCAGTCAACGAGCGCCTCTTGTACCAAGCTGCACTCACGCATCAGTTAACTTCAAACATCAGATTGCCGTCAGACGCGACAGCTGATCCCGGGTACTTGAAGACGGAAGTGCGTGGGAGCTCAATGTCATTAACCTTGATGGAGCTGGACTCAGTAACGTCCGTCGTTAGATATTCTGTCTTCTTCACGTTCAGTCTGAGTCTAAACCGTTCCAAGCGATCACACCAAGCTTTCACCTCTCGCTCTACTTCATCTTTATCTTCGCTAGCGAGCATTACGTCATCAGCATAAAGCAACGTCCAAGGGACGGGGTTCTGAAGATCTCGTGTGATGGCATCCATGACGACAACAAAGAGGAGTGGGGAAAGCGCAGAACCCTGGTGTATCCCGACAGAGATGGGGAACTCCATCGAGGTTCCAGCTGCAGCTTGAACTCTACTCTTTGGACAGGAGTAGAGAATTCGCACCCACTCTATGAGCGCTTCGGGAGCTCCATGATGTCGCAAGGAGTACCATATCACTTCACGCGGTCAAAGGCCTTCTCCAAGTCGAGGAAGGCGATATTCACTGGCTCCTGTTACTCGCGATGCTTCTCTATCAGGAGGCGGGCGGCATGTAGGGATCTTCATGCTGTGCGAAATCAAACGAATTGGAGCAGCCTGCAGGACTGCCCTTCTTCCCCCAAATCGGAATCGTCTTGCTTTGGCGCCAACACTCAGGCACCTTCTTCTCAACCTGATTAAAGAATTTCGTCAACCACTCAGCAGGGTACCAAAACTTCGATTTCCACAGATCTGCTGCCACGTCGTTGGGCCCATTCGCTTTGCCCGGCCTCATCTTCTTCACAGCCGCTTCAGCCTCCTCAACGGTGATCTTCTGGACGGAGCCGTTGAGGGAGTAGCTGGATGAGGAAATTCTACTGTAGATTTCCCCAAAGCAATCGCACCACCGCTTCAATGCCTTCTTGCGGTCCATGAGAAGATGGCCGTCCTCATCACTGATACCGAAAAACTTCTCAACACCTTGGTCTGCCGATGGCGATTCTTGGCAAGTCGGTACAGATACCATCGCGCGACTCGAGCTTCTTGTTGACGTCTCCATAATGAGTGGTTTGTACAACATCCACGGTCTTCTTTGTAGCTTTCTTCGCTTCTTGGTACTTCCGCTAATTATTGGCTGTCTTTTCGCCGAGAAACACATGATAGAGTGTCTTCTTCTCTCGAACTTTGGCTTTCACGTCATTTGTCCACAGCCATACCTGCTTGTCGACCTTCCGTCGCCCAGGCTTCGTAGTACCGAGTTCCGACTGTGCAGCATGACGTATCGCATCGGTCAACTTCTTCCAAGTTTCGTTCGACAGTCGTGACTGTCGGTAACCGCACGTGAGAAATCACAGCTGCTTCGTTCTCGCCACCACTTGACTCTTGGTGCACTGCGTTGCTCGACATGCTTCAGCCTCGGAGGGGCAATCTTCAAAGTGCAGATCAGCGGTCGGTGCTGTGGTACGATCGTCTCATACGGCACGATCTTCGCGTCCGTGACGCGACTTCGGTCACGATCTTTCACAAGGAAAAGTCTATCTGAGTCCTGGTCTTCCGCTATAGAACGATATGAGATGGAAGTCGCTTTTTCGGAAGGTGTTCACTATGGTGAAGTTATGCGATTCTGCATAATCAAGTATACGCTCAACATTTGTGTTACGCGACCCATAGCCGAATTCACCATGACAGCTGTACCTTCCTTTACTTTTCGTCGCGCCGACGTGCCCATTAAGTTCATCAGCGACTACGATGACATCTTTCGACGGTACCTCTGCTGTCTTCTCATCAAGCAGGCTCCAAAACTCATCCTTGGCTTTCTCTGAGCAGCCGGTCTGCGAAGCATACGCAGAGAAGTGACAGAGTCGCTCCGTAGCGACGACAACGATCTTCATCAACCGATCGTCAAAGCGTTCAACGCTTACAATCAATCACGAAATCGTTCGGAGACGATTACACCGACACCACTGGTAGTCCTGGGACTTCCACATAGAACGGCCTTGAAGCCACGTCCTGTTTCCCTTGACTTGCGGCAGGACCACCTCGTCTCCTCCACCGCACAGAAAACTATCTTTCTTCGCTCCAGTGCTTCTACCAACTCGCACGAGCGGCCCGTCAACGCACCCACATTCAACGTTGCCACGCGGGTCCTGCTTACGTTACGGGACTTTCGGACTAGCTCAGTTGCCCTTGATGCCGTCCTCGCATCAGGGACCCTCGCATACTTCTCACACTCGCTGGGACTGCGAGTGCGAGTCGGCGGATGTGTCCGTGACTGTGCGGATTGTAACTGTGTCGGCCCGGCCAAAAGCTTGCACTCGGTAGACTGGGAGTACATCGTAAGGCGATTCGAGGCCGCCTCAAAAGTCTCGCCCCGTCCCTTCGAGGCAGTCTGGCTGGCTGCCCGGAGTTCTTCGCCCGCACGACAGAGCCTGACTAGCTACCCGTGTTGTATTCCAGTCAAACACAGCAGCACTAAAGGGCCTCATTCCCCTGACCCCGAAAGAGCCCCCATTTCTGCAGCGATGGGAAGGACGAGCACGGAGAGGCTGCTAAAATCTCAGGGCCTAACCAGGCTGCGAAAATTGAGAAGGACTAGGATGACGATCTGTACTTACAACGCCCGCACGCTTGCATCGGAAGCATCCGTCGAGGACCTGATGATGCAAGCCAGGAAGATCAAGTACGACGTCATCGGACTGACCGAGACGAGAAGACACCACCCCCTACACGCCGCCTACGACTCCGGAGAAGAAGCGTTCCTCGGAACATGCGACAGCAGGGGAGTAGGCGGCGTTGGTGTCTCGTCGACACGCACTTGACCATGAACATCGATTCGTACGAGTCTCTGACAAGCCGAATCGGACGTCTGCGACTGAAGCGATGTGGCTCCGTGCCGGCTTTGACTGTATTCGTCGCATATGCCCCAACATCCGACTACGACGACGAAGAGGTCGAAGCCTTCTACGTGGAGCTGGAGAAGTTCTATAAGGAAGATCACACCTTCTACAAGGTGATCGTCGGCGACTTCAACGCCAAAATCGGACCGCGAAGGTCGCCGGAAGAACTTCACATCGGAACCCACGGTTTGGAGTGGAACGAGCAAGGTGAAAGGCTGTCTGAGTTTATCATGTCGACCAAGACCATCCATGGAAACTCGCAGTTCCAGAAGCCTCCCTCCCTACGATGGACCTGGGAATCTCCCGGTGGCCAGTTCCACAACGAGATCGACCACATCATCTTCAACCGCAAGTATTGCCTGACCGACGTCTCCGTTGTCCCCAAGTTCTACACGGGATCGGACCACCGCCTCCTTCGCGCAAGGTTCCGCTTTTCGCGTCAAGGAGAGAAGGCCGCGAAGTTCAGGAAGAGGAGTCCCAGAACGACCATCAACTGGGACCTCTACACCTCTCTTGCCGGCCTTTGGGAAGATGCCGTCATGGACAACGTCGACGAGGAATACGACCGCTTCGTGCACCATCTCCACGATAGTGCTAAGGGAGGCGAGAGCTTGAAGACCACGAAACGTCTGTTTCCGGAGACGTCTGTCTCCGGAAACTCTCGAGCTGATACGCCAGCGTGGAGCAGCACGAGCGTCAGCCAACTACCAACTGACGTCCGAGCTTGCGAAGCTATGCAGAGAGGCGATAAAGGAGGATCTTAAGGAGAGAAGGGCGGAAGTGTTGGCTGAAGCTGCAGAGGCAGGATTGAGCATCCGCAATGCCCGCCGGAACTTCGCCAACTTCAAGACCAAGATGACCGCTCTCCGACGTCCTGACGGAACCGTCACCTCTTCCAGAAGGACCATGGAGAAGGTCATCCACGACTTCTACTCCGATCTCTTCTATAGCCACGTCCACTTGCCTCCATGCCATCTTCCGCAGGATGGATACGTCGTCCCCTCTGTTCTCCCTTCCGAGATCCGACACGCCACCTCGTCGGTGAAGAAACGTACAGCACCCGGTCCCGACAGGATCAGACCCGAACACCTGAAGAACCTCCCGCCAGCGCTCATCAACACCCTGGCGCGGCTCTTCACACGTTACCTGTCGGAGTGCAAGGTTCCATCTCAGTGGAAGACCAGCAGGACCGTCTTGCTGTACAAAAAGGGAGACGTGCACGACATTGGCAACTATCGCCCGATCTGCCTGCTGTCCGTAGTCTACAAGCTGTTCACTCGAGTTATCCTGAATAGGATTAGCAGAACGCTGGACGAAGGACAGCCATGCGAGCAAGCAGGATTTCGGAGAGGATTCAGCACGATCGACCACATACACACCATTACGAAGCTCATCGAAGTGTCGCGAGAGTACAAGCTGCCGCTGTGCCTTACGTTCATCGACCTGAAGAAGGCATTCGACACTGTCGAAACTGAAGCGGTCATCGAAGCCCTGCTCACTCAGGGCGTTCCTACTCAGTACATCAGAGTCCTTCGAGAGCTGTACAGTGGATTCACGACCAAGATCTCACCATTCTACAACGACGTCGTCGTCGACGTGAAGAGAGGGGTTCGGCAAGGGGATACCATATCCCCGAAGCTCTTCAGCGCCACTCTCGAAAACGTCATGCGCGAACTAGAATGGGAAGACATGGGAGTGAAGGTCGACGGCCGGCAACTACATCATCTTCGCTTCGCTGACGACATCGTGCTCATAACACCGAGCATCAGCCAGGCGGAGCGAATGCTGGCCGACTTCGATCGTGTATGTGGGAACGTTGGACTGCAGCTGAATCTTACGAAGACGATGTTCATGAGGAACGGATGGGTTTCTGATGCCCCATTCTCGCTCAACGGAACGAATATCTCCGAATGCTCCAGCTATGTGTATCTGGGTCGCGAAGTCAACATGGCCAACGACCTAGCACCAGAGCTGAGCAGGAGGAAAAGAGCGGCTTGGGGAGCTTTCAAGAGCGTCGAAAAAGTCGCGAAGAAGACGAAGAACGTCCGACTCCGTGCCCACCTATTCGACTCCACTGTTCTTCCTGCCCTAACATACGCCTCAGAGACCTGGGCTATACGAAAGCAGGATGAACACGCGATCAGCGTCGCGCAGCATGGAATCGAGAGGACGATGCTCGGAGTGACACGACTCACGCAAGTGAGAGAAGGCCTCCGGAGTTCCGAGCTTCGCCGACGCTCGAAGATCAGAGACGCTGTCGCGTGGGCCAAGTTGTCGAAAATTAGGTGGGCCGGCCACGTAATGCGCTTCGCAGACACCCGGTGGACGAGAGCCATCACCGACTGGATTCCGCGGGATGTCAAAAGAACACCAGGACGCCCACCAACGCGTTGGTCGGACTTCTTCGTTAAAGCCCTGAACGACCGATATGACGCTCTTCGTGTCCCTCGAGCGAGGAGGATCCATTGGACCACTCTGGCACGCGACAGGGACGAATGGAGACGCTGCTGGCACCCGCTCGAGCAATTCGATGGTCAACGGGACGACAGGTGATACAGGTGATACAAACTATAATAAGGGCGGCGTTACTCAATCTCTTTTGAGATGCGTCAAGAATAATAGTTCTGCTGGATGTCGTGGAGGCAATTTGAATGCGTATTTTGCCGAACAATGACTTGCGGTGGCCAACTGATAAACAAGTCAGCGTTCAGTTAACCTTCCCAGAGGAGTCTGGTATCGATTCACGGACCGCGAAGTGGTTGAATGCTTGGTTGGCCTGGTCGGTTAAACCGAACCAGGAACCTGGTATTGGGGGCACACGACAGGTGGCTGCTCCACACGCGATCTTTACCACATCATGAATTAGTAGGTTTTAAATCTAAACAAAGGTAGGAACATTCAGAGCACTAAAACGGCAGAAACTTCCGGTCCGATCTAGTAGTTGCTATCTCATATTTCTGTAAAAAAAAATTCGAGAAATTATGTTGGAATAGCTGTGGCCCCAGACTGCGTTCATGCGTGTGATACGCACTATACGATTCGCAGTCTTGTAACCATGTGGCCATGTTTGGGCTAAACTCGCAGTTGGAGCAACTTCATGACAGCATGGCTGTTGCATTGCAAATCTCAAGGGAGTTTGCTAGTTTTGATGCATTCCTACTTTCCTCAGTAGCTTGGATGTACACTAGCACACGGTTAGATGCAGGAGCCTCCACACACATGACCTCGTCTTCGCATGATGTACTAGAGAGGTTCCTAGTCAGTCAACTTCATATATAGCGAATGAAGTGACCTCCCCTTCAGAGTATCCCGCCGTTGAGACTTCGTAATCGCACCGGCTACCTTGTTATTCTATCATGTTACTCTAGTGCGTGCAATCTTAGTTGGTGGTGGCCACTTTTAAACGATTTTCGGACATAACAAATCACAATAATAAGGTTGCAACACATTTTATGAAAGCAAACTAACTGCAACAACCTCGGTGCTCAGGCAGGCTCAGTTTCCGAGTTCCTAGTCGGGATGGGAACATAGAAAGAACCGTTCTCGGTAAAAATCCAGTAAAGGGTGCTCCGTCACTAGATCTGCAAAGAAGAACGGAGCTCTAGCAAATAGCGCCATTAAATGAAAAAATGGATTAAAACACCATTGATAAAGTAACGTTTTGAACATGATATCAGACCTGTGGACAAGGGTAATGAACTTCACGTCGTGATCGTGTTTTTTGGGTAGTTTATTTTAATTTCGTTAATTTAGTTGTTTTCTATGTAGCGAGTGAGTTCAACATATGAATGTGGGCAATACTAATCACGTCCGCTTCCTATGAAATTGTTTAAGAACGGCCACCACCAAATAGGATTACGTCCCCCAATATTCCTTTGAGCCATTTCCAGTTGCTTTTTTGTTAGGATAAAGTATCTGTAACAGCTGAAGAGTATAAACTTCTTCTGAATTAAGCTAATTGGATCCATCCTAGTCGGGAGGATCAATCACATGTGGTGTTTGCGTTCGCCGTCTCATTGGAGGCCACGGCATCTCCCGGGTTTGCATGGGATCATTCTCCTATCGTGTAGCAGCAGCTGAAGCTCTTCGAGACAGATTCAAGCGAGACAGTGAAGGGACAACACACTCTCCCTCCGACCAAAAAAAAATCCGGTCAATGAACTTAAACTTTGAATGATACCGTCAGGATTGTTTTGCAGTAGGGGTACGCATTCCAGCTTTCCTCGTGGACCTCGAAAGCTTGTTCGGGAAACAGCTGAAATAATTCTTTGCATTACTCTTACTGTATCTCCAAGGTGCTACGGTTTTCAATTATACCTTTTGTAAAACCCATGGCACCTTCGATTTAAGCCTGTAAATTTTGTAACTGTAAATGCCTGACAGCGTCTTTCCAGGTAGAATAGTTGGGTCGTCAAAGAATTCGCACTGTTTGATGAACTGAAACAAATGCGTTTTAAGCCTCATATGCACTTGCAACGTCAAGCGTTAGAGTCGCTATCTTTATTGCAGCTCCACTAAACCAGTGCGATAGTTGACAACATAAGTCTTACCAGTTTTGCTCATAATTTGATTCCGGCACAAATAGGCTCAGAGGGGTGTCCTTCAGCTCAGTGGGTATTCGACTCGGGAAGAAGGCACATGTATGTCCAATAACACAGGGAATGGCCAAGCTCAGTACATGATAGGGTTAGAACACATCGGCGCTGCATTAAACTTTCAATTTCGCACAACACAAAACGTTGCATTGGACTGTCCTACAAGGTGACCCCCTCCGACCCTTGCGCCTTTGACACCCTATTCACAGAAAATATTGTTAGTTCTTGGCTGCTTCAAGCTAGATTGCTGAGCCGACATTATTCCGTTGACATGTGGATGCAGGAGCGTTCTTTTGAGCCTAGAAACTGCACGAGGGGCTGGAAACTTAGTGGGTGTCACAACTTTTCTGGGCTATGAGGGCGGTTATGCTGAAGCGCCAATGTCTGATTAACAAAACTGTTCTGCTGCATATGCACCTAACTGTGGGCGCTTTGCGCGTTAATGAATCAATCCCGAACCCCGCCCAGAATTGAACCCTCGACGGCTTTCCTGCAATTCTTCTTCGCTACCCACTCAGCCACCCAATCATTACCGTCTGTGGCGTGGTCTGAAATGTTGATATGAATGTACTTTGCGGCTTTTTGAGAAAACCTACGACCCTATCATTTTCTGTGATCTGGCTATAATTAAATCTCCAAACCCTTTGCAGGTTAATTTTTGAGCACTACAGACAAGGCCATTCAAAGCGACTCTTTGCCTTATCACCCCGCAATTAAGTGTTAAGACTTGACATTTCTGGCTTACCCAGATTCTCCAGGGGCCGGATTAATCAACGACTAACCCGCGGGTATAGGCGTAGAGATACCCACGATGAAGCCTGCGTCTCTGACGCTTTCCTTATCTCTACCTGACTCTCATCTCTACCCCTTATACCTCGCATACCCACGGGTTTAATCATTGATGAATCCGGCTCCGGGAGAGTCGAAAATCAGTGCGGTGTTTCCCAGAGAACCCTCTGCAACTTCCAATAAGTCAGTTCGAAAACCTCCGCGGGAAGTCCATTGCCTCCCTTGCAAGTGGTATGAAGGGGTGGACCTCCCCCCCATTTCACTTGCACTCAGATGTTCCTTCAATCTTGATGTATGGTGCCCCCTCCTCGGTATGAAATCTACTTAGTGATCCTACTATGTATAAAAGAGCGGTTGTCCGTTCGTCTGTCCGCCCATCCGTCCGTCTACCCATCTGCCCTTCCATAGACGTCGATAGCAAGCGTCCTGGTTCAAAGGAGGTGTCACCGATGTCACGCAAAGGGCGTCCGTGTTCCAAAGAGGTGTCATCGATATCGCTCAACATGCGTCCAGTTTCAGAGGAGGTGTCAACGACGTTGTTCAACAGACGCCCGGGTTCAGACGACGTGTCACCGATGCCGCGCTAAGGGCGTCCGGTTTCAGAAGAGGTGTCATCGATGTCACGTAAGGAGTGTCTCGGTCCGGAAGAGCTAACATCAGTGTCGCGCGATGGGTGTTTGGGTTCAGAAGAGGTGTCACCGATGTGCCGCAAGGGAGGTCCGGTTTCAGAAGACGTGTAACCGACGTCGCGCAATGGTTGCTTGAGTTCAGAAGAGTCACCGATGTCATGTAAGGGGTCAGGGTTCAAAGGGAATGTCATCGATGTCGCGGATGGGGCGTGCGAATTCAGACAACGTGGCACTAATGTCGCGCTAAGGGCGTCTGGGTTGAGATGGTGGCCAGTGAAGGGAGGACCGGCAAGGTGGAACTAATGAATGAGGGAACCAGTGAAGGGGTGGACCAGTATAGGGAACCGGCAAGGGGTTGTGTGCAGTAAAGGGGGGGGGCAAGGAGGCACCGGTAAGGGGAGATTAAAGGTAGAACCAGTGAAGGGACGAGACCAATAAAGGGACGGGCAGTAACGGGGGACCAGTGAAGGGAATCAGTGAAGGGGACCAGTAAGGACGGACCAGTGAAAGGGAGCAGTAAGGGCGAAGCAATGAAGAGGGACCAATAAAGGGGGATGGGGACCAGTAAGGGAAGACCAGTGAAGGGGACCAATAAAAGGGGATGAGCTGTGATGGGGGACCAATGAAGGCGAGACCAGTGATGGGGGACCAGTATGTATTTGTTCTCAGTATGGTCCAACGTGTATGGGGCTTCACAGGACGAGCTGCAGAGGTTCCACGTATGTCACGGTGCAGAAGACGTGTCATAGACGTCGTGGCAACGTCGTGACGCGTGTATCGGAACACAGTAAATACGTCGAATACGCGCAATGCTACCATGAGGGGGCCAGCCCACATTTGAACGAGTTTTTACACGTTTGACCTAGGCCACGTCACCATATCCGATTGCTACGCTTAAGTCAGTCGAAGCCCATGGCTGCCTCCCCCCCCCCGTAGTATCATTGCGCCGTCGAATATGTTGTGCAGCGTTCGTCCGGATTCAGAACACGTGACACAGACAGATCAGACTTTGCACAGCATCCGTGAGATTTTCATAAGCGTTTTTAAACCTTCGAGCAATGAAATGACTACAGGAGTCGGAGGAATGCCGTCGGACAGTCGACGGCATGGAGTTGGCGACCACTAGCCAGCTGGAGGCCTGGTAGTTTTATGAATCAACGTTGCTTAGAAATTGAGGAGGAGAGGCAAAGGGGGCACCTTGTACTCAGTGTTTATCTGCTGCACACCAGTGCTGGGGCCGGATTCATCGACGACAAACCCGTGCGTATGGGGGTAGAGATATCCACGATGAAGCCTGCGTCTCCAACTCTTACCTTATCCCTACCAGTCTCTTATCCTATGATAAATAAGTGAAGCCATATAATTGTGATAATTTAATTATGAAAGTATGAAAAAAGAATTAGTTTGGTTTTCGTTTCGCACGGGCCCTTAGACGAAAACCAAACGGACATAGTATCCTTCCCCCTGTGCTCGTCAGTAAGGGAGGGGAAGGAAGAGGGAGTTGCTGCTTAAACTAACCTGAGCTCCTTCTGTTGAAGTTGGATTTGGCGAGCAACAATTGAACGTAAAGAAGCAAGTTTTAGATGTATGTCTTATGTACCGCATACCCACGGGCTTAATTGTTGATTATCCCGGCCCCTGCATAGTTTCTTACAATATATGGAGCTGCCGGCGCTATGGTAGTTAAGGGGGTCACCATTAGCAGTAACTACATACAGCGAATGTAAATGCAGCCTTATCTCCTCATTTCAATTGCAGAACCGTGTTTTTATTCGCTTCCGTTTTGGGTAGGGGAGGAAACTCAGGTTTCGGATTCGTCAAAGGCTTACATAACTTTAACAGAGAATTGATAACCATTGCACCTAGCCAGGCGTTTTCGTGGCAAAGTCCCAGCGCATGCTTACGCCAGCCGAGCCGTTGACATTGGAGCACGTTTTCGTCGCCCAGTGGTAGTCGGCAGCAGGGTTCCGCGCTCTTCGAGCGCAGAACAAGGCTAGGTAAGGAACTCTAGGGTGCGTGCGATCCAAGCTGCTCGTGTGGAAGCTGGTTTTGTCGCCCAGAGGTAGTCGCCAGCCAGGCTAGGGAACGGACTCCAGGATGTCGTGCAAAAAATCCGCACCGAAGGAGAACCGATCCCCGGCCTTCCTCGCATGCAGCACACCTCTATCCACCGCCCCACGATTCGCTTGCCATGGGTGTGGACTACACCTTTGTCCTTTTCGAATTTCGAATAGTCGAATTTCGAATATTCGAATATTCGACTATTCGAAGAAAGTCCAATATTCGAATTATTCGTTTATTCGAATATTCGAGAAAGTCCAATATTCGAATTATTCGTTTATTCGATTATTCGAGAAAGTCCAATATTCGAATGTTCGTTTATTCGAATATTCGAAGGCTTCGAATTTCGAATAATCGAATTTCGAATATTTTTATCAATTCTTAACTAGTTAATGCACTCTTCTTCGAAAACCAGGGAACTGTGATCTTTTGATAAGAACGCATCATTCAAAGTGGCCAAATTGTGTGTATGCAATCTGACAAGGGAAGGGTCTGGAGCGTATGTCTGAAAGAGGAGAGCGAGTTATATAGGGAGAATCCCCACCCCTCAATTAGTATAAAAATGGGTTTATTTTTGCCAAGTCGTTAAACTGAAGCAGTAGGCAGTCCGTTACAATAGAATTCGTGGGTCTTGTACGCCCGCCAAGTGGCTCGGAGCGCAATGGATAGAGGCGTTGTTTCATGGGTGGGAGGTTGGGCGTTCGGTTCTCGTACTCTGCTGTATTTGTGCATTTCATATGTTTGGTTGAGAGTTGAACGATTCTAACATTTATACCATATTCAGATGTTTTTGCCTAATTTTCCAGGTGTACGCCGAGAGTGGAGAGTAATTTTCTTTCCACTTGTTTATTACTGACCGGTTTTTTAACCACAAGGCAATGAGAAAGCTACTCAAGGATGTATAAACGTTCAATACCAGTGATGCACAGGCCCAAAGAGCATGAAACAGAAGCACTGGTCATAATCGGACAGAATATAAAAGCTACAGGCTCCTCACAGTATACCAGCGACACCACCTTCAATGTCATTATAACAAATCCGTCCTCCTTCAGCTACCCGCAGCTACCCGCAGCTTCGACATCTACCTTCAGGATGTTGTCCCTTTTTCGCAGGTCAAAAGGAGGGTCATGCACAATGACGTGGGAGAGAAATCATTCCGCCCGAAAACGTTATCATATGTTCAATTCTTGCTTGCATCTCCACGTCTATCAGTTCATCTTGCGGATTCCAATCTTCTTCTCCCACCACTTCCAGCTGTTCGTCTTTGTCAACTTCAAGTTGACGTGCTTCGAAGTCCTTGAGTATGCTGGCCATCTGTTCGGCCAGCTTGATTTCTTCCCTCGAAGGTTTCTTGCCTAAAGGTGGGCCACACTTCAGCGTAAGTAGGTGGATCACCACTCTAGCATCGGCGGACATTGTTGGTGCTAGGTTTGAAACCTTCAGCTCCTTCTGATTTCCAGTTGACAGCCAAAGATGAGGGAAATAGTGTATCGATAACCGTTAACGCCAGTTTGCGGGATCGATAGACCTCGTTTCTTCATTGGAACCACTTGCGACGTCACGTCCTGGTCTTTGAAAATCCGAGCAGGATGGTTTTTCCCGAGGTCATCGGTCCATCTACGGAAACAAACTGTGAGGAGCCTGTAGCCTTTATACGCCATCCTATTGTGACCAGTGCTTCTTCTTCATGCACGTTGTGCCAGTGTATCACTGATGTTGAACGTTTATGCATCATTATGTTGAACCACAGCATACAGCTGGAAAAATTAGTAGAGAACCTGTGAAATGGTATTGACGTCAGAATCCATCAAATCTCAACAATCAGTTAAAATGGTTGAAACGCAAAAGTGCAGCAGCGCAGGAGGATTGAACCCTCGATCTCCCTCGTATGAAACAACGTCTCTATCCACTGCGCTGCGACCCGCTTGCAGCAGAGGCATCGCGGACATACAGGACCGTCGAAGAGGGGCCCATTACATTGTATCTACAACGACCCCGTACTCCTTGGGTTTTTTCTTGGCAAAGAATTAAAACACTTTTATACTAATTGAGGGTGGGGATTCTTTATAGTAATTGAGGGTGGGGATTTTCCCTATATGACTCGCTCTTCCCGTTCAGACATACGCTTCAGACACTTCCCTGTTTCCCTTCAGACACGCGAGGTAAGCGCGGGCAAACGCCGACCTCTGCTGCGTCTCTGCTTCCTTTGAACGCCATCCAGCCTCCTGCGGCCAGTCACGTGAATAACAAGTGAATGGCTGTTCAATGACGCTTTTGCCTTCGGTATACTACGGGAGAATCTCCGTTTTGCATTTCTACCCCAAGTACAGCGACGGAACGATTAAAGCCGGAAGGAGCTGCAGTAGGGAGGTAGCACTTTCTGGAGCCTGGGAATCTCCTGCTTTCTGCCAGCAGAGACGTTAAAGTACTCCGTTTCCTATGAAAGCGAGCCATTCACATTTTCGCAATAACACTGTCCAAGTCGTAGTGTCTTACCAGATTAGAGTCCAACTATGGACTTCGGGTCCGTTTGCTTATATGTGACGCGAAGCTCTTCAACGGAGCCAGAACGCAGATTGAATGCCACTCATGAGCCTCCAATGTGCCTCTTCTGCACCAGATCGCCTTTGTGTTACTTCTTCGACCATGCTAGTCTTTCTTTTATCAAATAGAAGCTTCGGTATAACCTACGGAGACAGTAACCTATGAAGCAAGATCTATAACAATTTAGCTCTGCATATCCAAGATGTTTCTTTCTTCTCGAGGCACGAATTGCTAGGGAAGCAAGGGTGCTTCATTATAACTTTGTCACCGTCTTTTGGTCTCGTGAAGGAAATGGATGGAGCAGCCTTCGCGGCGCTTGAGCAACGGCATCTGAGCCTGGACACCGGCTTCCACAGCCTCGGTTCGGTCCTCAGCTCGCCCTCGCCTCGCTCGTCGCCTTCAGCCTCAGTAGCGCTTATTACTCACTGGACTCGAACACTCTCCATCCATTAGCCCTGATTTAACGTAAGAGTAGCGGGAGTACGTCGGCCACGGGACAGGAGATCCATTGATAGAAATCGAAGTACCACAGTTGATAATTACCGATCCTTTTCGCAATTAACCCACTGGTATAAGAGTAATGACAATCTGGGGCCGTATGCTCGTGTTCCCCCGTTGGGGGAGGTTCAATCAATACCAACATATCTTACCACACTCCAATCCCCCATCGGGGGAGACTCGGGGTAGACGAGCATACGGCCCCTGAAGCCTTGGTATATGCCGCTCTCTCGAACGCAGTTTACAGTGGGTAATAAACATAAGTAAATGTCAATCATTGGGTGACCACAATAAGTAAGGTGTTCATTTGATTATTCGAATGTTGGACAATTTCAAATTCGATTATTCGAAACTCGAAATTTTGAGAATCGAATAATATTCGATCATTCGAAGTTCGAAATTTTGAAAATCGAGTATTATTCGATCATTCGAAATCCGAAATTTTTTCCAAGGACAAAGGTACAGTACCGGACATGTCTTTTGGTCATTGGCCGAAAAAGCCGCGCCGGCCAACATAGGCCGCTTTGGAGCGTTCAAAAGCGGCCTTTTTGAATAACTTCTTTAGAAATTGAGTACTTGCGCAAATAAACATATATTTGAACTCAGCAGCTCAAGCTCTATCTTTTGGTATATAAATCTTAGTAGAGTTGAACAATGCATATAGGCCCGACAGAATCAATCGAGTGGGCGCGACAGCTTGCAGAGTGGGCGTTTAGGGAATTTTTTCAGAAGTTCCTAGCCGTCTTACTGAGGAATTGTTATAAGACTGTCCAGCTTGTCTTTGGAGTGCGCCGTGAACAATGTATACAGAATCGGACCTATCAATCGAGGGGGGGGGGGACAGTTTGTAGAGTGAGCATTTAGGGAGTTTTATGGGAAACTCTCAGCCGCCCTACTCAGGAATTGCTGTACTCTGTTCCGGCAAAACTTTGGAGTGCGCTGTGCACAATGCATATAGGATCGAACCTATCAATCGACTGGCGAGTCAATCGCAAATTGCACCGCGGGGGTGTTCTGAGCGCAATAACTCTGTCAATTTCGAGTCTTTCCGGCTGCAAGTTGTGGATTTTGTAGGTAGTAGAAAGTTCAAAAAGCACGCTAAAACATAGCGACCCAGCTTAAGACTGGACAAAGTTACAGCGGTGCGAACATGCAGGCTAACCTTGTGTCACACGATTTTTTCCGAGTTCAGTCGACTACCACAGGAAGACTAGGCGAGCTAATGGCATCCAAATGCACGGGCGAGTACAAGACTGAAGGCACTTTACGATGACATGCTCGCAGCTGTGGCGAGAACTGTCATCTGGGCGAGTAAAAGCACGAAGAACATAGACCGTTGTTGTACTAAATTGCACGCGCGGGCGTGTTCGGAGCGCGATAACTCTGTCAGTTTCCAATCTTTCTGGCTGGACCGTGTGAATTCCACAGGCAGTCATATGCTTTAATGAAGCGTTAAAGCACAGTAAATTATCTTACGAATTGGCAAGGTTACGGCGGTGCGAAAATGCAGGTTGGGCATGTGTGACACGATTTTTTCAGATTTCGGTGGACCGCTGCGGGTACATGAGGCGAGTTAACGGCATGCAAACTCGCGGACGAGCAAAACACCGAAGGCACTTTGCGATGATCTGCTCCTAACTCTCCAGCTGCCTATACTGCCTTAGCCCCATTTGCCATTTTAGAGCGGCGGAGGACGGCGGTGAAGTTTCTTCTGCCCTTACTAGTCCACATTTGAGTTTTCGACAGTTCTAGTGGTGCCGTTCTGTTTACCTCGGAAAGCTCTATCGAATGGTGTCACTCTCAAGCAATTCCGAAAAACATCGATTTTTTGACAATTTCACATGAAAGGTGAGACGGCTCAAGGTCGCGGCAGAAGGACAATGACGTCATCGAAAACGATACTTTTGAACCGGGCCAAGTTTTATACCATTCGATAAAGCTTTTCGTAGTGAATTGCAGGATGTTACTGCGAACAACAAGAACTGTAATCTGAGCGAGTAAGAACGCGGAGAAAATCGACCGATGTTGTTCTAAACTGCAAGCGCGGGCGTTTTCGGAGCCCGATAACTCTGTCAGCTTCCAATCTTTCTGGCTGAAACGTGTGGATTCCACAGGCAGTCATATGCTTTAGTGAAGCGTTAAAGCACAGTAAATTATCTTACGAATTGGCAAGGTTACGGCGGTGCGAAAATGCAGGTTGGGCATGTGTGACACGATTTTTTCAGATTTCGGTGGACCACTGCGGGTACACGAGGCGAGTTAACGGCATGCAAACTCGCGGACGAGCAAAACACCGAAAACACTTTACGATGATCTGCTCCTAGCTCTCCAGCTTCCTAAATTGCCTTAGCTCCATCTGCCATTTTAGAGCGGCGGACGGCAGCCGTGAAGATTCTTCCGCCCTTACTCGCACATGTTCGAGATTTCGAGCCCCAGCCAGGGTACCATTTTGTTCAGCTCAAAAGGCCCTATCGAACAGTATCAATTTCGACCAATTTTGAAAACATCGATTTTTTGACAGTTTCTCATCGAAGACGGCCTGCCTCTAGGCTGCGCCAGACGGACGATGACGTCATCGAAAATCGATGTTTCCGAAATTGGTCAAGTTTGGTGCCGTTTCATAGAGCTTTTCGTGCTGAATTGAACGGTGCTACTATGAGTGGCGAAAACTGTTATCTGGGCAAGTAAGAGCACGGAGAACATAGACCGTTATTGCGCTAAATTGCACGCGCGGGCGTTTCCGGAGCACGATAACTCTGTCAGCTTCCAATCTTTCCGGCTGCAACTTGCAGATTTCGTAGGCAGTAATACGCTCTAGTAAAGCACCAAAGCACAGCTACGTAGCTTATGATTGTACAAGGTTACAGTGGTGCGAAAATGCAGCTTAGCCTTGTGCGACACGATTTCAGTCGACCACTGTAGGAACACGCGATCAGCTAGCGGCCTACGAATGTGTGGGCTAGCAAATCAGCTAAGGTACTTTACGCTGAAGTGCCCATAGCTCTCTAGCTGCCTAACCTGCCTTAGTCCCAGCTGCCATTTTAGAGCTGCGGAGAGCAGCGGTGAAGTTTCTTCCGCCCTTACTCGCCCAAATTTGAGTTTTTGACGCACCAGGTGGAACCGTTCTGTTCAGCTCGAAAAGCTCTATCGAACTGTTTCTATCTTGTCCAATTCCAGGAAAATTGATTCGACAATTTCCATCGGAGAGGAGGAGGCTCTTCGACGAGCCTGCCCGGATGATGACGTCATCGAAAGCCGACGATTTCGAAATTTGCCAAATTTGCTTGCCCCATCCTCGTCCAAAATCGTCTAGGGGGTTATTTGGGGCGCTGATTACGAATCCGACGTCCGTTTTTGAAAATTCCGCCGATGCGCTCAGAGCACGCCCGTGCGTCCAATTTAGCACAACAACGGTCGATGTTCTCCGCGCTCTTATTCGCCCAGATTACAGTTCTTGCTGCTCGCAGTAACACCATTCCATTCACCACCAAAAGCTCTATCGAACGGTATCAGACTTGGCCCGGCTCAAAAATATCGATTTTCGATGACATCATTGCCGTCTCGCCTTTGATGCGAAATTGTCAAAAAATCGATGCTCCCGGAATTGGTCGAGATTGACACTATTTGATAGAGCTTCTTGAGCAGAACAGAGTGGTACCACTGATAGCGTCGAGAACTTGAATGTGGGCAAGTAAGGGCGGAAGAATCTTCACCGCTACCGTCCGCCGCTCTAAAATGGCAGATGGGGCTAAGGCAGCATAGGCAGCTGGAGAGTTAGGAGCAGATCATCGCAAAGTGCCTTCGGTGTTTTGCTCGTCCGCAAGTTTGCATGCCTTTAACTCGCCTCATGTACCCGCAGCGGTCGACCGAAATCTGAAAAAATCGTGTCACACATGCCCAGCCTGCATTTTCGCATCGCCGTAACCTTGCCAATTCGTAAGATAATTTACTGTGCTTTAGCGCTTTACTGGAGCATATTACTGCCTACGGAATCCACACGTTCCAGCCAGAAAGATTGGAAGCTGACAGAGTTATCGCGCTCCGAACACGCCCGCGCGTGCAATTTAGCACAACATCGGTCGATTTTCTCCGCGTTCTTACTCGCTCAGATTACAGTTCTTGTTGTTCGCAGTAACATCCTGCAATTCACTACGAAAAGCTTTATCGAATGGTATAAAACTTGGCCCGGTTCAAAAGTATCGTTTTCGATGACGCCATTGTCCTTCTGCCGCGACCTTGAGCCGTCTCACCTTTCATGTGAAATTGTCAAAAAATCGATGTTTTTCGGAATTGCTTGAGAGTGACACCATTCGATAGAACTTTCCGAGGTAAACAGAACGGCACCACTAGAACTGTCGAAAACTCAAATGTGGACTAGTAAGGGCGGAAAAAACTTCACCGCCGTCCTCCGCCGCTCTAAAATGGCTGTCGGGAGCGAGGCGGGTTAGGAAGCTGGGGAGCTCTGGGCACTTCCTCGCAAATTACCTAAGCTGGTTTGCTCGCATACGCATTCCTAGACCGTTAGCTCGTCACGTCTTCCCACAGTGGTCGACTGAATTTGGAAAAAATCGTGTCACAGAACCCCATTTTCGCACCGCAATAATTTCGCCCGTTTAGAAGCTACCACGGTGTACCTTTGGGGACTACAAAACCATTCTACTGCCTACAAAATCCGCTAGCCGCAGCCGAAACGATTCGATCTCCACAAAGTTATTGCGCTCCGAACACGCCCGCGCACGCAATTTGCGAGCTGTCGCGCCCACTCGATTGATTGGTCCGATTCTGTATGCATTGTTCGCGGCCCACTCCAAATGCAAGGTGAACATTTTTAGAGCAATTTCTGATTGGGGCGGCTGGGAATTTCCGATAAAACTCCCGAAACGCTCGCTCTACAGGTTGTCGCGCTCACTCGATTGGTAGGTCCGATTCTGTATGCATTGTTCACGGCGCACTCCAAATGCAATCTGGACAGTCTTAGAGCAATTACTAATAAGGACGGCTAAAAATTTCCGATAAAACTCCCCAAACGCTCGCTCTACAAACTGTCGCGCCCACTCGATTGATTCTGTCGGGCCTATATGCATTGTTCAACTCTACTGAGATTTATATACCAAAAGATAGAGCTTGAGCTGCTGAGTTCAAATATATGTTCACTTTCACAAGTATTCGATTTCTAAAGAAGTTATTCAAAAAGGCCGCTTTCGAACGCTCCAAAGCGGCCTATGTTGGCCGGCGCGGCTTTTTCGGCCAATGACCAAAAGACATGTCCGGTACTGTATAGTGTGGACGTGGGCAATAAGACATCGATCGAACGCACACGTGGAGGCCAACACGATCCGCAACGCAACGGCAGCTGCCACACGCTACAGTATGGCGGGTTGATGAGCAAACCTGCACATCAACTCCACGACACCATGGAGAATGCAGAATTTGGTTAGGTCTTAGTAATACCCAGGGAATTCACAGCGGAAAACTCAGATAACGCGGCTTACCGATCACCATATTCCGCGCTATCAGGGATTTTGGCTGTAGTCCTCTCTGTTAAATTGCTGTAAGTCGTTGATGATTCCGGCTCCAGGATGAAGGCAATTTTAACACGGATGCGTCACTTGAGTCACACCCTGGATTTCCTTCCCCTGCCCAAATCTGTGCTCGATTTGGGAAGGGGAATTGATTAGGATGTGAAGAACATTGTCTTGTCCATGTCCAAAATTGATGATGTCCTGGCCTAGTTTTGTTTTTATTTTACAGATGTTATCTACGTTATGTGGCAAAGGTGATCCTTGCTCATTGCAAACGCAGTGTTAGGGGAGGGGGGAGGTCCTCCTTTGCTACACGTGCACCGAGAACGGTCCTTTTTAGACCCCTCCCAACTAAGAACTCGGAAACTGAGTCTACCTGGGCAAGCAGGTTGGTGTAGTTTTCTATTTCTATATGCAGCGGCGCCTTTGTTGTGTTTCGTTAAGTCGGGAAATCATTTGAGAGTGGTCATGACCAGCTATTGCAGCCACGCTGGCGCTGTCGCTTACCTCTGCTCCTTCACCGCCACCGGTTTCGTTCTTGCTGGCCAAAGATACCGAATAGAGCAGTCCTCTCCGGAACTCGTTGACATCTAAGGGCAGTGGAATGCGAAACTCCTGAAAATACCGAGCGACTGAACGACTAAGCCACCATCGCTGTTCACCTTTCCTTTACTCCTTCACTTCCTTTAGCACACTGCGACTGTCTTTATGGTTGGAGGTAGCGTACCCTGACTAACATCCTTCCTGTGCCTCTCTCGGAATCGTTGAAGGGATTCGTATGGTTATCTGAAACAGTGCACCATTATGCTTACTAGTATTAAGACAGTCTTGAACAGGCAACAGACATATAACTGATGAGTAGAGGTGAGCCTATAAAGTGGTGGTACCCGCAAGCGTCCGAAGACCACTCGCCGGGACCGCGACAGAAAACTGAACCAACCCTCCTCACACGAGCTACGAACTGCGCAATCAGATGGCTGGTGGTAGCTATCATTTTGGAGTCATTTTCGAACCAAGCGAGCAGTCGGTGGTTGCATATGACTGAGTGAGGCATTTGTTAGTAGTTCCTCTACGGGTATGATCCAAAGCGGTAATCTGTAACTCTTCCATAGTGGTTATAAGCAAGTAGCGGTAACAAACTAACGTAGACAACGACTGCATACCGAAACGGTAAGCGGTACAATCTCAGATGCTCAAGGCATCTTCTTAGGAGGACAGGGTTTTGCACACGGAAGCGTTATTTTTGGTTTAATTGAGTAAGTGTTCAACGCCTTCACCATCTCTACCAACTTTGACGGTGCATATTGGATTTTCAAGAAGGGATTTCATTATACTTAAGAGTGATCCGCTGGTCCGATCGAGACGACTTGGTCGTGTTTGTCACCGGAGAAGAACGGGTACCGACCTCGAAAAGCGTACTCGGCTTAGACGCGCGGGTAAGTTACTTGAATACCATATAAAGTTCTCGCCTTGAAGGATTCTCGATTTGAGCAATTACGTTGCAGTAGAGCAGTTTGCGAGCTAGAGCCCACTGCGTCGATATTGGTTATTGAACGAGAAGTACTCGTTAATGTTTATCGAAATTAGCCCATCACAAGTTTAGAAAAAGACGAAGCAGCAGGCATCATGTAGGGTGGTGCATTTTTGGTTCGAACCGTTCGAAAGCTTGAACTTATTTACACCATGACAGCAGAAACTTCGTATGGACTTTTTCATAGTATAAAGCGCTTGCGAGCGCGTAGCGTAGACCTCGGCAATGACAGTCGTGCTGCCAGGCAGCAGCTCGAAATGGTAGATCCCATAAACTCCTCACCAGACGCTCAGCATGACTTTCCTCGCACGAATTTCACCTTTTACGAAAGATTTCGGCACTTCATCGCTTTGGCACCACGCACGTTTACGAGCGCGGTTGACGTGGAGGACCCATTTTTCATCTCCTGTGACGATTGTGTCCAGCCAGTTGAAGGTGCTACTTCGGGAGAGCAGCTGAGTGCATATGTCCAGACGTCTTCGCCGGTTGTCGTCGGTCAGCTCGTGTGGGAGCCACTGACCGAGCTTTCTAACCATTCCAAGAGATCGCAGTCCATTGTCCACGGTGGATCGAGAACAGCTAAGAGCAGCAGCAAAATAACGCACACATTCATATGGATGCTGCTCCCCCAGTTTCCTCAGTTTATCCAAAGATATCGTTGTCGGTCAACCAGAGCGAGGCTCATCTTCGAGACTCATATCCCCGCTTCTAAAGCGTTCGAAATACACAGACCGTACAGAAGGAACTTCAGAGCCGATTACACGACACATGTTTCGATAGGCTTCTGCAGCGAAGTGCCCAGATTCAAACTCGTGAAGGAGTACGTGTCTAATATGGGTGGACAGTTCGGCCATCATACAGTGAAATAGGCAAGGAAGACGGAGCTGTATATGTTATGCAGATGCAACAGAATAGTGTCCTTATATAGCACTTATTTCTGCAGATACTTTCTGACACCCAATAGGAAACGATACTATAGTATCGTTTCCTATTGGGTCACGTATACGACTGGGACTTTGAGATGAGATGCATATCATGAGATGCGGCTTCGAAGGCTGGTTCCAGATATGTGCTCCTTATCTGCTGTGCGGCGTGTGGCGCGGTGGTTCATGGTTTGAATCCTCTGTGATGCAGGATCCTTGCAGTTCCTAAGAAAGATCTGTGACGATCAGACAAGCTCTCCATGTCAAATTTCAACGAAATCGTCGCCAGGAAGGACTCATCATCATACTATACATCGGAAATGAATCAGTTTCGGATCTCCGATTCGGATATCCCGATCGGAATCATTCAAAATCCGAGGCCCGCAGAATCGCCGTTACCCGAATCACCCAAAAATCTGGGGTTGCGAAATTAGCGCTATCCGAATCATTCACTTATCGGAAGGTTTTTTTCGGATCCAATGCATGCTTTATTTTAACAACTCATACTATCACGGAGATCCAATTTGTTACGGGTAGTTACTAAAAACATGGCGAAACAAACAACAAAACACACTGATACCTTCGTCATCCTCTACCTCGATGCTCCCGCATTGCGTATCTCACAAGATGGATGCGAAACTGCTGGTCATCTTCTTTTCTTGCCCTTTAGGAGCGCATGAAGTATCGGAAGAACCGAACTCCTCCAAAACGCACGCCAAAACAAATGCTGGTGAGAACATTGTTTGGAAGATAAGTCGGCAGTACTGTCCTTACCGACCCCGTGTGTCGAAAAAATTTCCCAAGGGGGTTACTTAAGTTATTGATCACCCAGTTGTAAGTATGGGTGGTGAGATCATGGTAATCGATTTCGCCAAAACTTCGCCATTTGACATAGAGAGCTTTGGTTGATCGTGAAGACCTTTTTTAAGGACTGCAAAAATCCTGCATCACATGGGAGTCGAACCACAAACACCGCGTCTCACCACGCCGCTCCTGCACCCTCGCGCCACTGCTGCTCGGCCGGCAGCGCAGTTTCCAGGACACTTGAACTCGGAGCCATGCTGAAAATGCTCCACAACAGATGCGCACAGTAGAATCCGTACACATATTTGGTATCAGTGTTCAAAGCCGCATCCCGTGATATGTATCTCATCTCAAAGTCCCATGGTCACGTGGTATCCTTCCCTTGGTAGTAATGGGATAAAACATAACATACAACAACATAAACAACAAACTCAACGTCTTAGTTTCGTCGTTGAGTTCCTATGCGAAAATGTTAATCTCTGAAGTATTGTCAACTTTCTTTTGTCGGGATCCAGAGAATTGCTAAGGCGTGTCACACTAATTTGCGTTGTATTGTTAGTTTTAAAAAGCGATATTTTTGTTGTCATTGAGTGGAGGTCAACCACGATACCACGGCCAAAGCACTGCGCAAAAAATAAGAATATCAGGACAGAGGATCACGTTGATCCGCTCCTGTGCGCCAGGCACTCTACTTCCACGGAATGTCGTGGCTACAATTTGAATGCGTATTGGGTCTATACAATGGCTTGCTGTAGCCTAATCGAGCGACAAGTCAGTGTCTCATCCTTTAGAGAGTGTACGGCAATAAATTGCCAACATTGGGGGATGGAAAGCATGGCTCTCCTGGGTGGGAGCCGGACCAAGAACCTCAGTTAGGGATGCACGTGATTACGAGCACCCCAAACGACTGCGTTGATACGCACTCAAGCAGCTTTGCTGAAGCTAAATAATACGACTAATACATTCGAGATAAATGTAAGCAGCATTCACCGCACCATTAATTAAAAAGACTACAATGAATTTTTTCCTTGCTTTAGGCATTTATGAATATTACATTATAGTCTTCCTAATTAATAGTGCTGCAGCAATTTCCAGAGAGGCGCTGTTGCCAGCCTGATCAACGTGTCTCGACTGCCTCGAGACTCCGTGAAAGCCTTTCTTCGATACGTGGTGAAGCGGGAGCCGGTTGCGGAGGAGCTCTCTCTCAAAAGCATCGCCGCACTTGTCTACCTGGCTGAGCTGTACGGGAAGAACGACTTACTGAGGCAAATCAATGAGGTTGGACAAGGGGGTCGGCCTTTGTTTGGGCATTGCGGAAGGGATGAACACGCTCCTTTTCCAGAGTCTTTTTCGAGCTGCCGCTAAGGACTCGCGCGCACTGTGTGTCTCCTATGTTATCGCTAGCACCTGCAACCTTCAAGTGAAGCCACAGGTTCGTCAAAACGGCTTCCTTTCGCAATCTTGTGCAGATCCCTCACATAAACTTAGTCGCTATATTCTGCAGCTCAAAAAGGTGAGCGTGTTATTAAATGCGTGGAACCCAGCAGATGTTGGACCTCTCGCTGCGCTTATGTTTGAGTATCTTCGACCACTCCAAAACGAAAATAAAAATGAAGACAAAAGCAGGAATGATTCCTGCAATCGACTGATTCCTAACCGCCAACACTTGGCAATGCTTTATAAAAACTGCTTTCGCCATTTTCAAATCAAATTGTTCACCTTCTATGCAGGCTGGGCAAAAAAAACTCCGAAACCAAATTGAACATCATTCAAATCAAAGCGATTGTCTTGGAGATTGCCTTGGAGACTCTCTAGGAAGCTTTAAATGATTTTGATGAGGGAGAATTCATTATTACTTTTTTTGAAAAACTTTAATTCACAATCCCCACAAAGGTAAACAGACTTTCTAAAATTCTATAGAATTTTTATTTTCAACTGAAAACCGGATCAAACTTATTCTAAACCGCAAGAGAGCATTTTTTGTGTTTTATAAGGGAAAATTGTCATTGCACTGGTCTAGCTCCCTGCCACTTGTCTTCGATTAAAAGAGTAGACCCTGCTCACTTGAAATAATGATACGAAGATATCTGTCTGTGCCTGCGCAATTGACTTTTTGTAACCACTCAACGGCAAATCGCAATGTCCTGGATAAGTCCATGGTGCAACTATTTCTTTCAGCTGCTAAAAGCTAATAGCCAATGCTAATGAAGTTGCTGTCTTCCTGCACTTTTGAATAAGCTTTAAACCACTATTTTTCCCCACAAATGAAATTTTTATAATATTTTTCAAACAGCGTGCTCACTTTCTGCAGGAGGAGAATAAAATATTTTTAAAGAAATTGATAACAAATTTTGTCCCGGTAATAAATATTTTGACCTTCCTATAAAGTGTCTTCTGCAATCTAAAGGACTCTTGCCTAGATTTGGAAGATTCACGGCTTGATTTCAAAACCAAGATGTGTATCTTCCAAATCAAGGCGAGGGTGCTCTAGAAATGAAGGGTGGAAATTTGGCGTGAAAAAGGTAAACCTCATAACTACTGCTCTGTTGTGCAAAACTTCTGAATAGCACTGGACTCTACCGTGGACATGACTCTACCGTGGGTACTCTACCGTTCTGAATAAAGCTGGGGTCACCTATTGCTGCAAGGTAATAGTACGATATCAAGCTAAAAACTCATCGTACACATGGAGACCGCGTGGGGCCAAGGACCAAATCAATCAACCGCTTACCGGTCGGTAACGGTGAAAATACCGCCAAACCTGATGCTGACGAATATCATATCATGGGTTTAGCGGTATTTTCAGCGTTAGAAGGCGGTAAGCGGTTGATGAATCTACCCCTTAGGTAAACCGCTCAGTCGCTATCAAGTAGCTTCGTATCTTGGATGCTTAACGCAGTCATGTCGTTGAAGCTTTAGTAAAAATTCGTAAATAGGAATAGGGACGGATTGGGTGCAGTACTATTCCCGCATCACACTATCATTGTGTCTACAGGCTGAAGGGTGAACATCGCAACATCGGAGGACAACGGATGCAGTCCAACAATGTGTCGCAGTGCCAATTTTGGAGTCCATCTCCGTTCCGAACTACCGCACGTCCTTAGTCTTGGATGATGACGATATAGATCGTTGTACAAGTTCATAAGATAACATCGCTCAGAAAGAGGAATTTCCTTCCAACTGTGTGATGTGTATCTATTTATTTTAATCTGAATTTAGTAAAAAAACGTTCTATCCAAATCACAGTTTAAGATTTTCCAATCTAGTGGAAATCCTCAGCAAGCATCGCAGTTCAGCCTAGAAACCCAAATAAACTAGTTGTGTTCACTGAAGCTGGAATCAGCTGACCTGCTCCTTTGCTCCTTTGCTGTGCTCCTTTTCAATGTTATGCATCAACATCACATTTTTCCAGTTGACCAAGAGAGTTGCCACCCGCTTCGACCAGCTAATACGTTTGTTGAAAGAGGTAGTAAATGAATCTGATATGCTGCTTCCAGTTTTTGAAAGGTGAGATGTTCGCTAAAGACGTTGACTCATGTCCAGTCCGGATCTTAAATAATTTCAAGCTGCTCTTGTACGATAAATGGTTCTCTCGACTCATATACTTATTTATTTATTTATTTATTTATTTATTTATTTATACACTACAAAGAGTGCGCCTCAAAACAATCAAATACATCAGAAATCTAGCGCAATTAAAAGAGAAATGGTGAGAAAGAAAAAAAAACGATAATGAGCAGAACTCAGCTAAAAATCATCCGAGCCCAAATAATTGGAACAAATTGGTCGAGGATATATGACAGATGGTTGTACACGGTGTAGTCTGCCATGAAGCAAAAAGAGAGCGGCTGCTATCCGTACCAGTTGGCCATGGTACACTAACAGTATTTGTCAAAGGTCCTTGCTGGAGCTTCGGGACACGGGTATGCCAACCACCCTCGTGGAACCAGCAAATAGGATAGCAGTTAAAACTGAACAAGGCCAGAATACACTATTAGTACAACCAGTAAGTAGAATCCTCATGTTGATTTCAGGAATGGATATATGTCGGTATTTATAAGCAATGATATAGAAGAGAGATTATGACAGTGTGACTACTTGACTAGCTAAGCCGTTAAGGGATGAGGAATCCTTTCGTGGAGCAAAAAGTGGTTTTATTCACCGTTTGTCATGAATGAGGTTTCGACCCACGGTAAGGAATAACTCACCCCAAAGTAAAGTGTTGAGTTCTCACAAATCAACGAGCTGAAAGAGTTCGTGAGCTTTTCTTCAGAGAGTTGTCGGAGAAAGTGAAAACTTTAGACTCAAGCTACTGTTAGCCTCCATTTTCCGACAGCTTTTCGGAATTATCGTAGATTATTTTTGCTTAGTAAAGTGCCTAGAGCGCTTTGCAAACTCACAGCAGTAAGTTATTCTTGCGTGATGGAAGGCTGGAAGAAGGATTGGAAGCTGAAGAAAAACATTTTGCCTTTAAAACATCTAAACAATGGCTGTTAGTGTGAATTGAGCCTCGCGTCAAACTAACGATAACAGATAACTGCACCACCAGAGAATGTAAGATCCTGATGAGCGGTAGTATGTAAATACACCAGTCTTCCAAATGCAACACATATAGGGTTGCTTCCTGGCGGTGACATTCAATTTTTACCCTGATAAAGGATAACCGATTACATGAGCCGGTCTTGTCTGATCGTAGCCAAGGCTTTATCGTTCCAGCGGCTACCGTCAGCTTCAAAATTAAGTTCTGCCATCAAATCGTGTATTAATCGGTACCATCAAACCCTCCCTTCCGAATATATGAGACTCTACATCTTAGGTAAATGTGGAGAGTCAAGGGTGAATCTAAAGCTGTTGAATGATTCTCGGAGGTGCCCATTGCCAACATCCGGGAAATGGAGCATCTCCACACCCGCAGTACTCTCTCAGAGCGGCTGCTCACCCTTTGGTATAGAAGATCGCCTTTTCAGTCCTGCACTACCTGCAAACAGACTGCTCCGGTCAAACTGTCGCATGTTCACATACCACTTTTTGTTCGCCTACGAGCCAGTAGGGATCTCTTACCGGTTTGGTGATAAGCTAGAGATCAGCTATCTTTTCGAGTACCGCATACTGCCGTTCGCTGCCTCCCTTAAGTGCTTGCCCGACGAGAGCGTGTGACTCGTTCAGGAGAGTTACACTGCTACTGATCTACTCACGGGGAACCATAACCACGAAGTGCTAACGTCTGACATTTAGAACAGATGTCTTCAGGACACTCAGTGTGCGTTCGAAAAACGAGACGGAGAAACTGGAGATTACCCTCCTCCACGATACAAGCCCACCTCATAAAGCTTCCACCAATCTGATAGTCCTGCATTATGATGATGATGGGAGGAACTAATTGTAAGGTGTTCCGTACTGCGTACTCGTCTAGCACGGCATCAACCTAGTTCCACTACTTTCATCCTCTCAAGGTTCACCCTGCGAGAAAGGAGCGTCCTAGTTTGGGACGATCTGATGTGAGTGGTTGACGTGAAATTTTCTCGGAAATTTAAAAGAACGTCAGCATAGTGCTCAGCACGGGGGATGAACAATACTTATCCACATCCATAATGACCAAATAATTGTAGCTCGTGATTTCGCATGATTCAAAAAAGAGCTGAGAGATCGAAATCAGAATCCAGCGGTTCACTGCTAGACCCCTCCGACAGACCTAATAGTTACCGCCAGACTTCCCAGTTGCTCTCTTATGGTGTCATGAAAACAGCCATTAAAATTCTTTTCTTCTTAAGGTGTGACCTGGCCATTGATAGCGAGAAGTCACTAGTTTTCTTCCTTGTCGACTGGGCGTCACTTCATGAGGCAACTGTGTGAGTCGTATTTATCCCGCATTTCTCTCCGGAAGTTTATCTAACAAGGGAAGGGTCCGAAGCGTATGTCTGAACGGGGAGAGCGAGTCATACAGGAAGATTCTCCACCCGTCAATTAGTATAAAATGTTTCTTTCTTGCCAAGTCGATAAACCCAAGGAGTAGGGATTCTTGAAGTTGCAATAGAATCGGCACCTCACGAGTTCTAGGGTCTCTTGTGCGCCCGCGATGTTTCCGTCGGCAAGCGGTTCGGATCGTAGAGGATTGTGACGTTGCTTCACGCGAGGGAGGTCGAAGGTTCGATTCTTCTGTGCTGCCGCCCTTTTGCATTTCAACTGGTTGGTTGAGATCTGAAGGGTTCTGACGTCTATACCATTTTCAAAGGTTTTTTGCGCAACTTTCCGGTGGCATGCTGTGGAGATAACTTTAACTTTCTTAACTTAACTTCTTGTAACTTGTTTACACCTGACCGGTTTTTTAACCAAAAGGCAATGAGAAAGCTATTCAAAATAATGATGTATTAGCGTTCAAAATCAGTGATACACAGACACAAAGTACATGAAGCAGATGCACTGGTCACAGTACGGACAGTGTATACAAAAGCTACGGGCTCCTCACAGTTCGCTTCCATACCTGACCAATGACATCGGCTCGATAGACGAAATGCTTCAGTGCCCTTGAGCATGCTGGACATCCGTTCGGCCAGCTTGATTTCTTCCCTCAAATGCTCCTTGTCTAAAGGTTGGCCATTCAGCATGAGCAGATGGATCACCACTCAAGCATCGGCGGAAATTTTTGGTGCTACGTTTTAGAAAACCTTCAGCAGACTTCTAATTTCTAGATGACAGGCAACATGAGGCCGATGGCCGTTAAGGTCAATTTGCAGAGTTCACAGACATCGCTTCACACTTTAACCACCCGTGACGTCACATCCTGGACTCTTTTGAAAATCAGAGCAAGATGGCTTTTCCCGAGGTCATTGGTCCATGTACGGAACTAACTGTGAGAGCCTGTAGCTTTTATACGCGGCCCTATTGTACCCAGTGCTGCTTCATGCACTTTGTACCTGTATATCACTGATGTTGAACATTTCTACATCATCGTGTTGAATACCACAGTATGCATCAGGAAAATTGGGCAAAAAAACCCTCTGAAAATGGTATAGATGTCAGAATCCTTCAAATCTCAACCAATCAGATGAACTGCAGAATTACAGCAGCGCAGGGGAACAAACCCCCAACCTCCCTCACATGAATCACATGAATCACACTGCGCTCCGAGCCGCTTGCCCGTAGAGACATCGCGAGCGTACAAGGCCTCTGAACTAGTGAGGCGCCGATCCTATTGTAACTTCAAGGACCCTCTATCCCTTGGCTTTAACGACTTGGCAAAAAAAGGAACATATTTTATAGTGATTGAGAGGTGTGGATTCTTCCTATATGACTCTCTCCCCATTTAGACCTACGATTCGGACCTGACCTTGTTAGCCCAGACCTGCTCTATGGAGCAGCATCTATTGATTTCCTAGCATAAAGTTTTTGCCTTTCAGGGAGCAATGCTCGAAACTGCTCAGCACTACTCGGAGATCTTTCATGTCCCCGGAGGATTTGGATGCTCTTAGCACCTATGTGCACAAATTCGGAACTTCTGAGGTAATCGCAAAAAAAAGACCCAAGGAAGCAAAACTAATCCTCGACAGGCGTAATCACTCAACACTTCTCAAGTAACTATGAGTGCACCCGAAAACCTTCAAAATCGTCCTCAAAACTGATTTACTGGGATTTTTTCACGCCACCTAGTTTCTTTTGCGAATTCACCAGATTTCGCCTAGATTTTAGTTGATTCGAACTTTTTCTGCTTGTATCCGCTTCGCTAAGTTGAGGACTTCTTCTTAGTTATCTGTTAGATTCTCCAAGCTGCGCTCATCCTTACAGCAGTTACAAATGTTTCAAAAACCTGTCCAACACATGAGATCTCGTCATGATGTCTTCCTTATGTTGGACACTTTTTGCCTTTGAACAGTTACTCTTTTTCAGAAACATTTGAGAGAGACAATGTTTTATCACGTTAGCTTAAGCCTGCAGCGGCTGGTAGATAGGCTATATGTTGTTACAGGATGTTTTGTTGCGATCAAAACTCCGCCGGTGGTGTAAGGCGAACATCGCTGCTCGGAAAGCAGAAGATGCGGGTTCGAGTCCCTCGTGGCGCAAGAGTTTTGATCGCAACAAAACATCCTGTAACAACCAACATATAGTATCTCTACCAGCCGCTCCAGACTTAAGCAAATGTGTTGAAACATTGTTACTAGTAAGGTCTTCAGCTGGGCGCGTGTAGCGCAGTCGGAGGAGGCGCGACTGTCGCGTGCACCCGATACCAGGTTCCTGGTTCGGATTTCCCGCCCAGGCCAACCAAGCCTTCCATCCCTCCGGGGTCGGTGAATTGGTACCAGACTTGTCTGGGAAGGATAAAGCGCTGACTTGTTCATCGGCTGGCCACCGCAAGTCATTGTATGGCCATATACGCATTCATGTCGCCTCCACGACATCCCGTAGAAGTAGAATGCGCTGGCGCATCCCAAAAGGGATTGAGTAACGCCGTCCTTTATCCTTTATCCTTTAAGGTCTTCAGCTTAACCGGTTCCATGCTGATATCAGCGGCTGGCCCATCCCTGTATCACGGGTGGGTGCTGACAGAACTGGAGGGTATCGCGGATGTTACGTGCAGTCAAACAGCGGCGGTGGTGTAAGGCGAACATCGTTGCCCGTAAAGCAGAAGATGCGGGTTCGAGTCCTGCCTGGCGCAAGAGTTTTGATCGCAACAAAACATCCTGTAACAACATTTGAGAGAGGCGCTCTCGGAAATGCAAAGAGACCGTCAAGGAGGGTACTTGCCGTTTCACAGCTTCGAGCTCTAAATTGAGCACAAGCCGTTAGAGCCGCAAACAGGCACTCCATTGTGTCTAACTGATAATTGAAATATCAAGGTATGGGAGAAACGTAGGAGAAAGCTTTGCTCGTCTCGAAAGAAGAAATGCGAGCAAGATTGGAATTAACAAGAGTTTCGTAGCCAGCCTCCAGCATGTTGTTCGACTTTTTTAGCACACTTTCGAAATGCCGTCCATGATCTGTGCTAGTCGTTCGTAACAGAGAAGAATCGGTTCAACTTTTTTCAGACGAAGACCGTTAGAGGAAAGCTTAAGCTTCGAGTCCCGGTTGCTAAATCACGAATAAGATCGGACTTTCTAACCTACAGGATTCTCAAGGAATTCAATTTATTGATTGGGAAGTATGATGACCTGGAGAAGCTGTCTGTGCAGGCCTGTAAACGCCCTATTACTGGTTGAACTTCAGGAATATGATATAGCGATTTCTGTTGATGATTGCGTAATTGTCATTACTATTCCCAATTGTAGACAGAAGTTTGCTCGTTTGTTCTCTTTATTTGATTTGTTCGCTTACGCTAGACTATGATCTACGCCTTGAAATAAATAAATAAATAAATAAACTTTGACGAACTAGATGAATGTCAACACCACTGAAGATAACTACGCCTGGAGCGACAGCCAGCTCAAAAAGCTGGAGAATCTTCGACGAAGGCTACTCGTTTCTGCAAAAGGTGGAGGTGATGCCCCGATCTCCATACGGCTGTATATAGCCCACAAAGTCAGGGCGTAATGGTAGCGTGCACCATAGCTTTTCCGAGAGTGATAGCGCAGTCAGAAGAGGCGCTGGATGTCTCAGTTGATTCCAAATTCCTGGTTAGATTTCTTTGTGCCACACTTGTCTGGGAGGGGTAAGGGATTTCCCTTTTAATCTGCTGGCCACCGTAAGTCATTGTATATATGTAAGGTAGCGCAGTCGGAAAAGAGCCATCCGAATGTAGATACAAAGTTCGGCAGCACGTCATGTTTTTTGTCTCACTATGAGCATACAGTGCAAGAGTTCAGGTTCAATTGGCTTGGGAAGACTATCTAGTCGACACTCATCTATCAGTGTGCTGGGATACGAAGCACATTGCTGCGAAACTGCCCAGATGTGGTGTGGGAAAGTACCGGTGGGTTTAGTCGAAGCATAATTCTATAGGGAAATTGTTTAACCTATCTATCACACAGCTGAAATCAGCAAACGAAATCTCTGTTTGAATGCAGGGAAGCAATTAATCGCGGTCCAATTTTGCGGTCGAAGTGGCCTAGTTTTCACTACATCGTAGCGCAGCAAATGTTAAAGTTTGGAATGGAAATTCCTTGAATCTAGTATGCCATTTTTTCCCAGTTTCTTATTAATAACCTTCTGAGATAAGAAGCTCAGGAAGCTCCAGCTTACTCTGCCACAATTCTGTCTGACAAGATTAAGCGCACGTCAGAGAGATCGTGTCGCTGATCATTGAGTTGGCACAGCTTTAAACAAGAAAAGCTTCCATATTCCTGAGCGACCAGCATTACCTGTATCACCTGTCGCCCCGTTGATCATCGAATTACTCGAGCGTCTCCATTCGTCCTGTCGCGTGCCAGAGTGGTCCGATGGATCCTCCTCGCTCCAAGGATACAAAGACCACCATATCCTTTATTCAGGACTTTCAAAAAAATAGGAATCACATGATACAGGATTTGTTTCAGTCGGAGTGAAGGAAACAAACCAAAAACTAAACAAACCCTAACCCTGTGGTCTCTATCGACCTCTAAATTGCAAAGAAGAGTTCTTTTGCATGCTAGTTCAGTGCTTCGTCCTTGTAAAATAGTTCACTATCCCCCGTCCTTGTCAGAAAGACTGATGGTGAGCGATGGCGATGCGCTTCCCCGCTCCTGAAATAGATGACGTCTCCTAAAACTTGCTCAGACCACATATTTTACTTATTTTTTACATCACGGGCTCGTCATTGCAAAATGACGCTTGTAATGTCTTGAAGCGCTTGCCGAATATTCAATGAACACTAAGTGACGTAAGTAGCTTGAATTAGTTGTATCAGACCTATCCATCAAAGCCGTAGGAGCACTTTGAGCTAGTCACCTCATGAATACGCAAGGCGTCAGCAGTTCGCCGATGCAGAAATGGTGCCCAAAAGGGACTCCACGTCATATCACGTGGAAGCTATCCAAATTTGGATGCCACTTAGCAATTCATGCAGTTTCAGAACTTCGATTCCGGACCCGAATCGACGGTCGCAGGCGAGGTCGATCAGCTGGTCGACCCCCCTCGAAACAGGGTCATCTGCGCCCACGGCGGCCAAGTCGTCCATAAGCCTGGTTAGACGGTCGCCAAGACGTCAGGATCGTGGAGCCGGGGCATTAGTTCGTCATCCAAAGGCGTCCATAGTGAAGGTAGCTATACGTCGAGGACTGCTAAAGCTCCGGGAGAAATTTGGCACGAAGTCGCAGAAGTGATCTGTGTCCGAGATAAACCAAAGGGCTTTCGTAGTACTTCGAAGAAGAATAACCGCAATAAAGTTGTACTCAAAGGTTGTGGAGGTAGGCAAGTCCGAAGAGGTTAGCACATATCACCATATGTGGCTAGAAACAGCACACTTAGCAGCACTGCGGTTGTGTCTGCGTGATGTCACAGTGGAAGAAAAGTTCTGTTTGTGGATGAAATCGAGATTAAGAACGTTCCCTTCACAAATGCGACAGGTTCTGATAGTATTTTTAAGCATCGCTCCATGTCAAAACAAAAAACGTTTTATTGCCCTGGATATTCCCACTTCTTAATTTCTCTCCTCCGTGATAGTGGCGGAGCTTTGAAAACCGTTCTCCTGACAGCATCATGTAGTACTTGAATGTGCGATGTGCTCTGGCCATCTCTTTTTTCGAGAATTACAAAAAACAAGAATTCCAGAGATTTGTGTTCACAAGGAAGGCCATAGTTTGACCTGGTATTGGTTGTAATAGGGCGTTGCATATGAAATGGCCGATTTTGCTACCTCAATTTCTGGTCTGTTTTTCGTGGCTAAAAATATTCCCCTTCAGGCATTGTATACAGATTCTAAAAGCGCAGTACATCTGCTTTTTAGCCATTTTAGCTTTTGTGATACAATTTCCTCTTGCGGAGTTTTTGACGTCGTTTTTGCAGTATGAATCAACGTGATATTCAGGTGCTCTACTTATATGAATGCAAAAGTGGACACAGCGCCGCGGCAGCAGCTCGCAACACCAACGCTACATTTGGGGAGGATTTTGCTAGCGAACCGATAATTCGCCATTAGTTTGTAAGGTAGAGATGAAAGCCTCGAAGATGGGAGACCGAGGAAGGCCGCCTGCATCACCCCTTAACGACGGCCAACCTAAAGCCATTGTGGAAGCGGATCGGCGTAAAACTGTGAGAGAGCCAGCACTGTTGACGGCAGCACTACCTGTCGCCACTTAAATGTGATCGGAAGAGTAAAGAAATTGGATAAATGGATCCCGCACGAACTGATCGCCGGGCAGATGCTGAAGCGCCACGACACCTGTGCTTCGTTGAGGCTGCGCAATCTAAGGGAGCCTTTTTAGACGGGATTGTGACGAAAAGTGGATCCTTTCTGTCAACCGTCGTCGCTCTGCACAATGGCTGGACAAGAATGAGAGTTAGATGCCGAAGCCAAGTCTCCATCTAAGGAAGACCATGGTGATCGAATAGTAGGCAATGGTTGGTATAGTCCACTAGGAGTTCTTGAAGACTGGGGAGACTATCGCGGCGGAGTAGTACTGTGCCGAAATTGAAGTGATTGAAAAACAGCCGGCTTTGTTCAATCGGAGAGGCCTAATAATACTGCGCGTCCGCACCTTTCAAAAACTGTTGTCCAGAAACTGCATGAATTTGGATACGAAACTCTGCTACATAAAGCATGTTAACCAGATCTGTCCATAATTCTTAATTCTTAATTCCATTATTCGGGGCAACCAACTCCCAGGGTTTCTGGCTCGATTGTTCAATCGCTTCCAGCTACTGTCCATTGCCGTCAGTTACACAGAGGGAGCGGTCGGTCTGTGCCTTTTTGAATGAAAAAATAAAAACATTTTGCCGAAAAAATAACCGATTATCTTTTTTTTTCAAGCATTTAGATTGTCATGTGAAGGTTAAAAATTCGACAACAAAAATTATGTCGAAAATGACTTCTTATGTTTTGTTAATTCTCGTAGTTCCGATTTCTGCACAGATAAAATGTCTAAGCTGTTGCCGCGTTGGGAAAAGTGCATTAATTATAATGGTGCTCATCTCAATTAATAAAATTGCTTCGAAGCAATGTTGCCATCTATCAAAGTTTTCAGTCGAAACCAGTCATTTTATATGCAACGACCTAATATTGGGCTGATTGAAGAGTCTAGCAACACAAGCACAACAATATTCGAATTTGTCCCTATTTGCTAAAACAAAAACTCAGTCCACGATATATTCCCCATCCAAGTCTATGATCCTGCCCCATCTTTCAAGCAGCCTTTGAATTCCTTTACGCCAGAATTCCGAGGGCTGCGAGGAAAACAATTCAGAAACCTCCATTTCCAGTTGACGTCGACCATCGAACTCTCTACCTCGAAGATGCTGCATCAGAGCTCTGAGCAGATGGTAGTCAGAAGGAGCGAGGTCTGGAGAGTACGGTTGGTGGGGCAGAACTTCCCAGCCTAACTCCTGGATTTTCTCGCGAGTCACTTTGGCGACATGAGGACCTGCGTTGTCGTGCAGCAGGTAGACATTTTCCCGTGGACGTCTTGGCGCATGGCGTCGGCCAAGCTCCGGAGCTGAGTGGCGAAGAAAGATGCTGGGGCTGTAGTCTCACTATTCCTCAACTCCCAGTAAAGCATGCCTTCTGAGTCCAGCAGAGGGGCGTCCAGAACGAGGTCGATCTTCGAGAAAGATATCTCCAGCCTTGAAGCGGTGATACCAACGGGGCATTGTGGAATAGGGAATGACTTCCTCGTTGAAATCAGCGCAGATGTTGGAGGCTGGAGTCCTTATTGGAATGGCCTTGCAGAAATGCGTACTAGATGTATGCGTAATAGATGCGTAGTAGATGTTCCACAAGGTGGAGTTCTTTCTCCGGTTTTATTCATTATATACACGCACGAGCTTCCCATGCTTGTGGAAGAGACTGGTGTCAAATGCGTTGCGTTTGCTGACGATCTTAAGCTCTATCAAAACCTTGATGCTAGTATGGGCTCGGAAGCGCTGCAGACGGCCCTGTCCATTGTATACGATTGGGCAAATGAATGGGACTTACCTCTCTCGAAAGAAAAAACCCTTCTGTTACGCATTGATAGGAGAAACAGTTCAAAGATCTACTATATTGAAGGAACACCTATCACAGAAGTTGAAGAAGTAAATTATCTAGGGTTTCTTATAACTCAGAATTTAAGTTTTGATGCCCACTGTGAAAACCTAGCAGTTAAAGCACTCTCGTTGGTGCATCAACTGTTTAGAGCCCTTGCTACGGATGACCCTGCAGTACTTCTTCGAGCTTACAAGACATACATTCGCCCCATTCTGGAATATGGCACAGTCGTTTTCAATCCCTATAAAGTAAAAATTATTGAAAGATTGGAGAAGGTCCAAAACAGTTTCACCAGGAAGCTCTTCATTAGGAAGTTAGGGTTTTCTTATCTCGATTTTCCGTCCTGGAAGTCAAGAAACATCCAGCTAGGGTTGCGGACGCTGGCTGATCGTAGGCAAATGTTTGACCTCCTAATGATTCACAAAATAATGACTGGTGCCTGCGCAATTGCAGCGGAGGGTTTCCTTAATCTCAGGCAATCTTCAACTCGTGGTGCCACAATAAAGCTGTTCATACCCAGAGCCAAGCTTGCATGTAGGACCCAGTTCTTCGTGAACAGAGCTACTGCAGCTTATATAAAATTTTCCAAAAACCAGGCTTTACCAACATCCCTAAATGTTTTTAAATCCATCGTTAACAAACACCTTGCTAAACGTGGACATGATGCATCTCTCATAGACAAATTTGGCCTACATTTCCTTCCCGTGTTTTATTTTTTTTATTTCTGTTTTCTCCTAACTTCCTTTATTATGATGTTCTGATGTTGTTTGTTTTCCGCATTTCTTTCTCTTAGGAGTTATATTGTTGTAACACATAAAACTTTTTCATGTAATAAATAATAATAATGTAGGTCGTAGCATGCCGCTACTACTTATCGATGACATTGTTGCTCTATTCGTAGTCGACGAAGCCTTATATAGTATGCTTGAGGAGGCTTCGAGAAGGTATGGTACCACACAAGATCAACACTGTAAGAGCTATAACAATTTAACAGGCGGTAGCGTAAAGTGCTGCAAGGCTTTTCGAACAACCTAATAGAATATAAAGGATAGGATATGCATACAAATAATAAATAGTAGAGGCCAATGTTAGCTATTACCTTGACATGCTCTCCACACTAAGTTCTACAAGATTTTGTGGAGACATCAACGTATTTTAGGAAGTTCAGCTTCTCAACCAGTACATAAGAAACAGCACATTTCCACCGACTGAAACCGTATTTGTTTTCCATGCAGATACTAAAGGTAAACATAAGAAAACCGTCTTAAATATCATAGTCTGTATGATGGAGAAAGTCTGAGAAGTCTATGTCACACACACAACAATTGCAATGTCAGCCCCGTTCAACCATCTACAACCATTTAGCATGTCGAGAACACAGCAACTTAATTGAAAGAAGAAGAAAAAGAATGAAATTACTCATCTCGGTTCTTTTACGACGCAGCAGTGGCCAAGGCAATTCACAGCGCGAGACAGAAGTATAAGAAGATGCCTAGAAATGCTCAAAACAGATGACTATTAAGCACATCTTTCATAGAATCTCCATCGATAGAGTCTTTTTTTCAACGCTTAATACTAATTAAGCGGCATATGACGACGTCGATGTAAGATAAATCGCCTGTATCCTCTGTCGTCCCGTTGATCATCGACCTGCTCGAGCGGGCGCCATTCGTCCTTGTCGCGTGCCAGAGTGCTCCAATGGATCCTCCTCGCTCGACGTACACCAAGAGCGTCATCATATCGGTCGTTCAGGGTTTTCACCAATGAGTCCGAACAACGAGTTGGTGGACGTCTTGGTGTTCTCTTGACATCCCGCGGAATCCAGTCGGTAACGGCTCTCGTTTAGCCGGTGACTTCCTGACCCAGATACACGTAGCTGTACCATTCGGAGATGCTCGTTCCGTTGAGCGAGAATGGGGCATCAGAAATTTGTCCGTTCCTCATGATCATCGTCCTCGTAAGATTCAACTGCAGTCCAACGTTCCCACATACGCGATCGAAGTCCAGCATTCGCTCCGCCTGGCTGATGCTCGGTGTTTTGAGCACGATGTCGTCAGCGAAGCGAAGATGGTGCAGCTGCTGGCAGTCGATCATCACTCCCATATCCTCCCACTCTAGTTCGCGCATGATGTTTTCGAGGGTGGCGCTGAAGAGCTTCGGGAATATGGTATCCCCTTGCCAAACCCCTCTCTTCACCTCGATGACGACGTCGATGTAGAATGGTGAGATTTTGGTCGTGAATCCACTGTACAGGTCTCGAAGGTCTCTGAAGTGCTGAATAGGGAGGCCCTGAGTAAGCAGTGCTTCGATAACAGCTTCCGTTTCAACGGAGTCGAATGCCTTCTTCAGGTTGGTGAACGTAAGGCACAGCGGCAGCTTGTACTCTCGCGATACTTCGATGAGCTTCGTAACGGTGTGCTTTTGGTCGATCGTGCTGAATCCTCTCCGAAATCCTGCTTGTTCGCATGACTGTCCTTCGTCCAGCGTTCTGCTATTCCTATTCAGGATCACTCGAGTGAACAGCTTGTAGACTACGGACAGCAGGCAGATCGGGCTATAGTTGTCAATGTCGTGCACGTCTCCCTTTTTGTACAGCAAGACGGTCCTGCTGGTCTTCCAATGAGATGGAACCTTGCACTCCGACAGGTAGCGGGTGAAAAGCCGCGCTAAGATGTTAATGAGCGCTGGCGGGAGATTCTTCAGGTGTTCGGGTCTGATCCTGTCAGGACCGGGTGCTCTCCGTTTCTTCACCGACGACATGGCGTCTCGGATCTCGGAAGGGAGAAGGAGGGAACGACGTATCCATCCTGAGGAAAATGGCATGGGGCAGGTGGACGTGGCTATCGAAGATATCGGAGTAGAAGTCGTGGATGACTTTCTCCATGGTTCTTCTGGAAAGGATAACGGTTCCGTTAGGACGACGGATAGCGGTCATCTTGGTCTTGATGTTGGCGAAGTTTTGGCGGGCATTGCGGATGCTCAACCCTGCCTCTGCAGCTTCAGCCGACACTTCCTTCCTTTTCTCCTTAAGATCCTCCTTTATCGCCGTTCTGTATAGCTTCGCAAGCTCGGACTTCAGTTGGTAGTTGCCTGACGCTCGTGCCGCTCCACGATGGCGTATCAACTCGAGAGTTTCCGGAGACAGACGTCTCTTCGTGGTCTTCAAGCTCTCGGCTCCCGTAGCACTATCGTGGAGATGGTGCGCGAAGCGGTCTCGTCGATGTTGTCCATGACGCTGTTTTCCCAAAGGTGTACGTGAGAGGTGTACGTGTCCCAGTTGATAGTTGTTCTGGAACTCCTCTTCTTGAACACTGCGGCCTTCTCTCCTTGAGGTGAAAGCGGCACCTCGCGCGAAGGAGGCAATGGTCCGATCCCGTGTAGAACTTGGGGACAACGGAGACGTCGGTCAGGCAATACTTGCGATTGAAGATGATGTGGTCGATCTCGTTGTGGAACTGGCCACCGGGAGATACGCAGGTCCATCGTAGGGAGGGAGGCTTTCGGAACTACGAGTTTCAATGGATGGTGTTTCGACATGATAAACTCAGACAGCCTTTCACCTTGCTCGTTTCACCCCAAACCGTGGGCTCCGATGTGAAGCTCTTCCGGCGACCTTCATGACCCGTTCTTGGCGTTGAAGTTGCCAACGATCACCTTGTAGAAGGTGTGATCTTCCTTACAGAAATTCTCCACCTTCTACTATATAAGCGGCCCAGAGATCACTGCACCTAATTTACTGTCAAGCCACGTTACTCGAAGTCCTTGGCCCTCCCCCTCTTCCTTCCCGTATAACCAGCCAGGTCAGTAATGCGTGTTGCTGTTGAGTGCATCTTGTGTAGTGTATAATGTATCGGCGACATGATACTTTTAGACCTGAAGAAACGCTTAAGGCCCGAAACGTCGTCAACAAATATTCGACTACATCGAGCATCACTACTATGAGAACGAAGGTCGTTGTAACAGTCCATAAAAAGTTTACAAAGTTGAACAGTGTTGATGAGTACATATGTGCGAGGTTTTATACTTACCGGCCGTGATGTAGCCTATAACTTCCATATGCCGTAGGCTTCCGTGTCCAGATGCGGACGAAAAACCGGAGAGATCGCGCTACAAATTCGCTTTGCTGAATCTCTGAATCGTTGTGCGGACGTGAATCGAATTATCGCCCGTCCGAGGTGGTGGCTCATCGCCAATCCGTAAATGTCCGGCGGCTATGATATATCCCTGGCTTTTACACTCTAGCTACCCCACTGCTCTCTCCTGCCTGCTGTTCCGTCATGCTTTTCAGTTTTCTCATATCCTTTTATTATTTATCACATTACTCCTTTGTAGATAGTCCGTAGAAACTCATCCGATTTTTTAAGTTAATTGAGGCGTCGTTTTCTGGTAATTCGTTTTGTTGCTTCACATAAAGGCCTCACATAATAAATCAATCAACCGAGCTTCATCGTGTTCAACTCGCTTCCGGAATACCGCGTAGAAATGGCACGTTTTTAAATTGTTTATGAACATAATTTCTTTTGTTTTTGGCAATTTTCATATTTGTCACTTTCCAACAAACAGCAAGATTGTTGAATGGGCAAGAGGGAGACGATCCATGAGAGCCTAAACGGTTCATGTTCCAACACATGTTACTTAAAACCAACCGAGTTGATTCACCATAAAAACGACTGCTCACAGTCAATTGCACGGAGAACCCAACAGCTGGGGCTAAATTTCGTGAAATATTTTCCTTAAGGCAGAAGGAGGAGGTGACGATTCCCAATTCTAGGTTCTTGGTTCGGATTTGCCATCCAGTCCTACCATCCTTCTCACTCCCTCTTCGGGGTCGATGAATTAGTGCCAAAGTCATCTGGGTGGGATTAAACACTGACCTGTTCATCGGCTGGGTACAGCAAATCATTGCATAGACCAAATGCGCATTCAAATGGCCACCTGGAAGTCCAGGCACTTGCTGCATCTCAGAGGAAACTAAGAAACGCCGTTCCTTATCCTTCATGGTTTTCTCGTTTCCCTCACTTTGGATGTCAATAACCTCATTATGCGTTCTTACGGAAACGGGTACTAAAGTAGCCTTACTACAGGAAACTCCTGTTTTTCTTCGCTCGATCCGCACGACTTTCTTTAAGTCGCTTCGACGTTGCTCTCGAGCTTCATTAGAGCTAATTACCCCGCAGTAATCGTGCAGTAAAAGGGCGCTACGAACACACATCGTCGACAGCGGCGCAGCGAATTTATCCCGCGTTCCTCGTTCTTTGGGCCTTCCAGCCGCTTTTCCCAATGCCCACTCTGCAGTTTTTCGACTATCATAGAGAACCCTTTTGGAGATGCTTGTCGCTACCTAAGAATGGGAAGAATGGGAAGACTTCCGCTAGAAAACCGTCTAATTCCATGCCTTAAGAAAATGCTAGAACAAGGCGGTTGTCACTCACGCAGATCTAGCAGCCCTTCTACATGCACCCTAATCGCTTGCCCCGTGAACTCTTGGGATGCGCTACGCATTTTAATTCAACGGAATGTCGTGGAAACAATTCGAATGCGTATTTGGCCCATACAGTGCCTGGCGGTAGCCAGCCGATGAACAAGTTTTGTGTCCTTCCCAGATAGCTCTGACACCATTTCGCCGACAGAGGAGAATTGAGGGCTTGGTTGGCCTGGACGGGAAATCCAAACCAAGGACTTGCAATCGGGTGCACGTGACAGCCGACATCTCCTCCGACTGCGCTTCCAGCCACTTATCCGTGATGTCATATGGAAATATGCTGCATATGGGAGCCGTAAGGAATCAGTTAATGCCGACAATTTTCTTTCACGCAGTCCGAATTTATGACGCCTTACCTCATGTCATAGGTTCTGGCGAGAGTATTGCTCTCTTCACGCATGGCTTTTCCTCACATTTCAGTCTTCGGTCCATATTTTTTTTGCGTATTAAGCCGATATTGATTCTGCTGGACTCTGATCGTCTTCGTTTCCTTATTATTTATTTTTATTGGAAGACTGAAATTCCTACCTATGCTCAGCTTCAAGATACTGTATCAGTATAACGCTGTTAAACTGACGAAATCTTGCTGCTTCTCTTGTAAACAGCCGCAGCTTCCCCATTTAAAACAACACCCCTTTCTCAAGATAAAATTCCACGCAGCCTTATCGCTCTTTATGCTAAGATCTCATGGACGGAGAAAAGACATTGGAAGAAAGATTAAACCTCTACTATATCCTTGGTTGATAGCAGATTTCCTCGAGTAAGCGCCACTTGCACAACATCTGAAAAACGTAAAGACCGTCGAAAGGTTCAGAACCTGATAATGACCTGCAATTAACGCCCCGCTTTTGACACTGTGTAGAATTCATTGAGTTAGGGTGCACAACAGGGGTGCACATTTAACGGTTAACGATTTAACGAATTTAACGAATTAACGGCATTTTTCGTTAAAGCTGGACCAGCTGAGACGAAGAGAATCTTTTCGGCCGCTGGACGTAGTTTAAACGATTTTAGAAAAACGCCAATAACAAAAATTAGGGAAGCTACTTTTCCTGAACGTTAGCACGTTGACAACGTTTCATATCTTATCGGCAGTGCGGTACCGTGTGACACGATGTCGTGTTACGGTCCCGACATTTCAAAAAAAAAATGGATTGGTTCCAGGCGTCACGAACTCGAAAGTCGTGCGCTCAACAACGTGTTAACATTCCTCTGATAAGCTTTTAATTGTAATTTTTATTAGTTCTGGAGCCCGCATCGAAATTGCGTATGCTCGAAGAAAAGTCAGACAAAAGAACTAGGAAGGGATGGAAGTCCAGGTACCTGCCTGATCGCACATTTTAAGATGCCCTAACGGTGATCATCTTGAATGATAATTTCATACCTGTCCTTATTCCTCACCCTTTAGATGATTTGTTGCTGAAGGCTTGTTTATTTTTCTGTGTTTGTAGATGTTGACTTGTTTATTTTACATTGCAGTATTACGTTGCATTCCTGGAACTTCAGCTGTTGACCTCTTAAAATTGAAACTATACAGTTTTCCTTGATTTTTTCTTTTGCAATAATGGTAATTGTACTTTTTAACAAATTTAACGATTTACCGGAAATTTAACGAAAATTTTCCGTTAAAAAAAATCGTTAAAAATTTTAACGCGTAGAATTTTCTGTGCACCCCTGGTGCACAAGCTACCACATTCAGCGTCAGAAGATATGGACGATGAAATTGCTTCACGTACGGGAAACCGGGGCCGTTGTGTTGGCCGTTCTTTCGCACGCGTTCATACCAAGTTTTTCAGCAAATGAACCTTTTTCGAGTTACCTTCCATGCCTGATAGATAAGCACAATAGCTCAAGTACATGAAATCACAAAATTTCACAATCAAATTTCACAATCACAATCAATCAAAATCACGTGGACAGGGTCTATTTTTTCTATTTTTCATTTCTTTCGTACTGCTTCCATCCATGCCAGCCCTGATACTCTCTAGCCAGTAACAATAGAATGGCAAGCTTTTAAGAAAAGTTGCAGCAGCTAATCTCAGAGCCGCCGAACAAATTGGCAGCATTAACCTTAATATCGAACCTTCTTATATGACTTTCTCTAGGACTAACCCACGCATCCTTGCTTACTGTGTCTAGCGAAGCGTTTGACCCTCTGTTTCCTAGCGAATAACTGCGGCAGGCCTAATTGTTGTTCACATAACTGCACTCCTCACCAATCACTTAAGTGTTCAACAAAATTAAAACCTTTCATAGGCGTCAAAAGTGAATCCTTCCTCGCATAACCACCTTACGCCATTTGAAATTAGTACTGATACTCGTAACTCGTTATAAACTCTGTGAAAAAAGCTCCGATGAAAGCCTTCCTTTAATGCTCATTCCTACGCTATCCAGAGTGAATCTTCATCGATGAACTCCTCTAATAACTACCTCGCTAACTGTGGTACATAATTTGCTTACTGGTAGCTCATGCCGTTACTTCTGTTCAAGCTCTACGGGTCCTAAAATATTGTGATTTCTACTCCAGGATGAATTTTTATTGACAAACTTATCATCTGAATGGTTCCATCACTCAGTGGCAGTTCACCGAGCACTCTATGACATTGCTATGGGGAAACTTGGGCGTGATTTCGCTAACAGATTTACATAAAGGATATGGTTCAGAGTATGCTCTCGAAACTGTAGTCTCTTAACAACAAAAGTGTGTTGATGAACATTTCATTGACTTCTTCACTTTAGTCGAGGAATGCAGTTCATCATCAGAAGTGAAGACCCCAGCATCACTATTTCGCCGCCGCATTTGATAATGGGGGCACTTAAGAACAAATGAGAAATGAGGCACAGGAGAAGGGCTTGAGGACTTATTAGCGAACGCGCAGTGCTCTCTGATTGCGTCACATTAACCGGCTCATATCCTTATAAAACACTTTTGCCTGTTGCTACGTTCTCTCAAAAGACATCCTTGTGTCTGGCACCTGTCTTCCATAACCTGGCAGCCACCCGAAGAAGTTCGAGATCGAACTTGTGCATGGCGTTTCAGAATGAGATCTTGCCACCAACTTAGAAAACCAGGTTAGGCTTCGACATTTGCTACTTTCGGAGGCATACACCATTTTCACGAGTCATTTCCACGTCAATTTGACACTTTTAAGTAAAACTGGACAATTTTTAAGTCAAATTTGAAACTCGTCTAAGCAAGTTTTTAGCAGAAAATTTAGTATGGATTTCTTTGAATGTTTCTAGTTCACCTGGCCAAGTAAGAGAGACACTGTTTGAATTTTTATTAAAATTTTGTTTTTTTTAATAACAGATTGTTCAAAGTTTGTCTCAAAGTGCTGGAAAGTAGAATTGTTTACTGCTATTAGAAGAGACTGTGCAGTGCATTCTTCCGGAACGTTGCGACTTTTCTTTGGTTGATATCAAAAATTGTGCCTGCGTGGACTTTCACACTTGTCGGGGTACAACAAAAGCCGTTATATAGAAGACACATATGACACTTTTTAGTCAAGTGGCCTGTATTCACACTATTAATAGAATGAAAATCGGAACGAGCTGGGCGGGTGCATTGTGCGCCCTACTCTTTTAAAAACGTGCTTTAAAGTCGCTGCCTTTTTTGCACTTTATAGTATGTTCTGAACCATTGTTTTTCTTTGAAGTTAACAAAATTGACAAATCTTGTAAAATTTCGAACAGCTCGTTCACTTATTGGCGGCGAATGAATAAGAAAAAATTTAAAATTAAAATTTTCAAACAAAATCATGTTCAAGTTGTTCTTGAACAAAAAATCATTTCAACTTCTTAAAAGAGTTCCTAATTCAATCCGGAAGGCGTTCGCTTTCAATTGGTAGAGGTACAGTTTGATTTCAAAATCGCTACGTTGGATTAGACTACCTCTCGTTTCATTTTGACTACTTTTAGTTCGATTGAGATATTGGACTTTGTAAAAGAGTAGTGCAGAATGGAACTCAGTCAAAACGGTAGAAAGCGCCAGCCAATGGCTAACACTGCCGATTCGTTCATTCTTGGCGTGGTCCGTTAGCCTTGCCAGCTCTCAAAAATTATCCTCATCGAGAATTTGCAGAGCTGTGGCACTTCCGTGCGGTTATCTCCCGCCGCATCTTCATTGTACTCATAAGGGGCTCCTCCTGAGAAGGGTTAAGGGCCCCTCCTCCACAATTTATCCCATCGCTGTTAACAAATGAATGCTCGTGACTATTCCTTCAGATCATTGCATTTTCGATCGCACATTGCCGGGCATGCTCTTCAAAAAAAATGCTTAGCAAAGGGCGGACTGCACTTCTTATTTTCATTCTTCGCAGCGGTGTTGCCTTACTAACTTTCTTCAAACCTGTCTAGGCATCCTCTATTTGGGCGATTAAAACGAAAGCAACGGCTTATCAATTGAGTGGTAGCCGCTTGTGATAAAGGCGCTTGTCTTTGCTTAACTTATTAGAGCTCAAACAGCTTTATCACCTAGGACTAGGTCGAGATATGACATTATCGGCTTAGAAGATGTCCGTAATCTTCCAACATTAAACAGCGTGAGGAGCACTGGGTTCAGGATGCTAGTAGGACGCCAACCACGAATAAATTTCTATTCAAGAAATCGGCTTGACTGGGGGAAACTAGGAGCCCTAACGATGCCGCCACTGTTTATTTTTCAACTTGAGCATATTTTTAGCAAAAGCTTCGGATGGATGGTGTTGATTAAACTTTGCTCTGCAATCCGCTTCGACAGGATATTGTGGGTGCAAATTGAATACGTCTTTGGTCCATACATACACCGACCACTTAGTGTTCCATTCTTCTCAGACAATCAATATACCAATGCACCGACGACGGAGTGATGGAAGACTTGCTTGACCTGAGCGGAATCCGAACCAAGAACCTTGAATCCTGGTGCACAACCACTCCTTCCGATTGCACAACGTTCCTCTCACAGGTAGCATGGGGAAGCCTAATGTAAAGCAAAACCGATGAAATTGAAACACTAGTTATCCTTCACGCCTATACGACACATTACATTATTAAACGGCCCGCTTTTGATTTAGCGAGATTGCCGAGCAGTTTTTCACGCCCGTGCGCGTCACGCTCGATTATCTGACCTCCATTCTCTTCCAGGAAGATCCCTTCACAGTGGTTCACATTGAGAAATGCCAAGATATAGAGCACTTAGGCCAGAGAACACGAGCCTACATTAGAGGAAACTAACGACATCGGGTCAATTGTTCCGGCCGCTTGCCTTCAATGATGGTCTACATGGTTGCACCACCACACCCGTTTTTGTAGAAATACAGTTGAAATCGGAATAAATGAACTCTTGAGTCTTCATTATCCCGTGGTCCACCCTTATATCGATGAAAATTAGACATTCTACCACAATGGTGCTCCTAACAACAAAGCGAAAAGAGCAGGAAATGCAGCCGGTGCCTCCGCCCATAATTTTACCTACAGACGAAGACCTGTAAAGTCCGCTATAGTCAACGGCTATTCCTTATACGACACGCTAGAGAACACTAGAGCGTCACATTCAAAAAGCTGAACTCGTGTCCCAGTAAATTTGGAAGAACGTACCCCAAAAGATGCTATGACTTGTGGTGAATCACCTCCTTCCCCGTGTAAAGGTTTTCCGGGAGTTAGAAGGTGATTTTTATTCATTTCATTGTCATTTTAACAGCTGTTATATTTAGAGTGCAATAAATTATAACAATTTCGCGCTTTAGTTAGCTTTATTAAGCAGCTAATTTTCGGAAGTGACAATTCCTAAGATGTTCAAAGTAGAAAATGTGTTTTCGCTCCGCAGTGTAAATGATATGCACATCATCAATCAAGAGAATGTGATATACTGGGAATTACACAACACCATCCCAACACCTTATCTTCCAAAGAGTTATCTTCCTGTCCTTTAATATGAACATCGAAATCCTGTGGAGATAGACAAAAATTTTATTTACTCTCTGTTTGTTTTGTTTTTTTTTGTTTAAAATATTTGTCAAATTTCTAGAACACAAGGGTTTAATTTATTTATTTTATAGTTTAAATAATAAATATCTACTCTTCGTTTATCTTATTTTTTGTTCAAAAAATTTGTTAATTTTCTAGGGCACGGTAACCCAGCGATGGAACTAAAGAGGAAATTGCCTTAGTATAACCTTGTTACGGATGAACTAATGATTTCCTCTTTCTACCTCGTCACATTGCATTTAAAGAAAATATACTGAAGACCTCAACTTTCATCTAAATCGAAAATGAAAGGTATTTCATATTTAATGCTTACCAAACTCTTCAAGGAAAGTTTTAGTTCTCCCGCCTGCTTCCAGATTAGTCATGGGGTCAGTCCACTCAACTTAGTTCAAGGATCTGGTCGTTCTCCTCGATTATCCGCCGGCACCTGCCCTTTCCTTAACCGTCGCTATGTCGTCCCGAACGCTCCATTTGGCTTAGGCCCGCGGACCTAATGAGAACTCCATTCGTGCGCACTGCGCCACGCTCACTTACCCGCTCGCGTAAACGACGGCGTGGAGGAGAAGCGCTGCCATGCATGAAAAACTGTCATTATGCAAGAATCCGCGGTCTAATTGTTGCCGATCGAGAGTGAGTGGTTGCGCTGGAACAATGACCACGACGACCAGAGGCATTAGGCGGGCGGCCAGTCGGCCGATACTACTGTCCTAGTAGTAGCTAGTAGAGGAACAATACTAACCGCTCGCTCCTGCTGTGTTGTTTCCGCGCAGAAGACAATGAATTCGCAGCAGCTTCGAGGACAATTATTTGTTCGTCGTTTCTTGGCCGCTGTATGAATTCTCCTCACTCCTGCGCTGCAGCGGACGAACCCGAAGGCGCAAGCACGGGGTGTGGGAACGCGCTGTTACTCCTACCGAAATCAAAAAAGGATGGATTAGCGCCATCCTAATCTAGTTAGTCGACTTATTCAGAATGATTTGGCCCTCATGTTCTCACAGCCAAGACTTAGAACGAGAACGGTGCTCTTCAGCTTCACATCTCATATCTCCATCTATCTTAGCACAATACTGGCAATAGGATGCTTTTTTGGATGTGTCGCGCTTTAAACCTCTACGAAATTTCTTGGGTGTAATTTAAAGGCGCATTTGCCCTGCATAACGACTCGCAATGGCCACCCGATGAGCAGGTCAGTGTTCTATCCTTCTCATACAACGACGTGTCTCTCCGACTGCTCTTCTAATAAGTAGGGGGTGTTCCAAAATAACGTGATGAAGGTTTGACGTTCTCCCAAGCGAATGTATTGGTCTGCAGCATGGCTTTAATAGCCATTTTGTTGTGCATATCCTTCTGTCCGTGTATAATTTTTAAAGTTATATTTTGTCCCAGTTACGGTTTTTCTCAAGAGGTCAAATCATCTTTGGAACTTTGTCGTCAAGAAAGCCGCCAATGCGATATCGTTAACCTACTCGGTCGATTGTCTGCACAGAAACTCGTTGATGTCTAAGGCTTGGCCATGAAGGTGACCGTTCAGGACAAGGAAAAGATCGCACTGTCAATACGCCGCAGATCCGGAAAATCATCGAAAAGCGAACAATCACAAATCCGAGGGTCTTCTGAGAAAAATCGCCCATGACATCGGTGTCAATCTCACATCAGGGCATTGAATAGCCAGAAAGAAACACGAACTAGAGCCCTACACGCTCTTTAAAGTCCGGCATTAGATGGACAAGAATAAGCGCGGACAGATCCATTGAAGCCAACACCTCAAGCTGCAGGCTGCAGGTCCCTGGGTGGGAGCGAACACTTTTCACGGACGAGAAGCAGTTCACTGTGGAGTAGTTTCGCAATCGCCAAAACGGAAGGATCTGATCTGGAAAGGCTGCAGCCACCTTCGTCGTCAAACATCGTTAAAATCCGCAAGCGGTCACGGTTTGAGGAAGAATCTACACCAAATGAAAGACCTCTTGGTTTCTGTGGATGAATGGGTATAAAAAATAAATCAAGATGTGTACCGACGGGACATCTTTAAGGACATAGCACTTTTCTAATCCCAGCGACACTTCAGCAGTGCGCAGTGGACGTTTCAAGAAGGCTCATTCCCTGAACACAGGGTGAAAAGCACGCAAGCATGGTACAAGGCCAATCTTCAGGACATCGTCATGTCTGAAGAATGGCCACCGCACTCCCCGGATCTGAATCTAACTGACTACAGCGCGTGGTCCATTTTGAAGGCCAGGGTGTGTGCCAAGCGCCACCACAACCTGGAGGTCCATGTATAATCTCTGCGTGGAGTGTGGGAACGAATGCCTCCAGATGACTTGCGGCCCATGGCCAAAAACTTCACCAAACGTTTCTTTTCTGTATTCGCGCCAAAGGAGACTACTTCGAGTCCGGTCGAATATAGTGTTGCCTAGTGACTATGCTGCTGTTATTTATGTATTGTTTTGTAAACTTCTCAGCTCTATCGTAGTTATAATTTAGATCTTCATCACGTTATTTTGGAACACCCTGTATATTAGATTTTATATGAGATTTTATATTGGGCTTATCTGTGCAGAAACGCGCTCAATTTTCATCAGACTAAAAACAGCTTCAAAAGAGGTAAGTGTCAATGTACATCTCAGCATTCGTACTTGCAAGGTGTGTCGGTGTAAAATTATTTTGTGGGAGCAAAATTCCTATCAAAAAGTAAAAGGTTGAAAGATGTACGGTGTAGTGAACCCTATTGTGGAATGTGTAATGCATTATACTTCTGAGGGATATCTTGAGGAAAATCTGTACGTGTATTTGGCCTATTCAACGATTTTCGGAAGCAAAACAATGGACCAGTCAATGTAGTCCGATTCACCGACCCCGAAGGGATGGAAGACTTGGATGGCCTAGCCGGGAGATCCCAATCCCTGAACCGTTGTGTGCGCATCAGTCGGCGCCTTTTCCGACTGCGCTACCTAGCCCCGTTACAAAATTAGATGATCTTATTGCGGAGGAATATTTGGATAGTTTTATAACATAACATCTGATAATTATCTTTCGCGAAAACTTAAACTATAAGCTTAAAAATTATTTGACAAATTAGTTTCAATGTTTCACTAAGCCATCGTTTAAAAACGGAGTATGCTTCTGTGGTTGTTGCCGGAGTACTTCCTTCTGTAGCTCTCAAATTTCTCCTCAAGGTCTTCTACCTGGCGTTCGTCACATGATCGTATCTGCTCTACAGCCGAGAATCATTGCCTTTTTGCCGATCATGTGCGATTCTGCAACCGCTAATAAAATTCGCTAATCGTCGCAATGTATACCTGTAAAAAACTCACACGACGCTTTACAAATCGAAAGGAAGGACTTGATTCTTGACTTGACTTCTCGACTACGGCACATCATCTCGGCAGCTGGAGTCAGTCTACTTTTATGAGAATGTTCTCAAAGCTGAGGCATTCCAGAAAAGTCGAAATTTTGTTCTAATTAAGCTCTGAGGGACCTGAATGAAGGCGTTGAGATACAGACTGCGTTTAATGTTTGGTGGTCTTAAATGGTTGTCGGAATTGGCCTACTAGCGCTCGCTAGCTTATAATTCCTACCTTTTCTGTGCAAATAGGGTTCCAGGAGATCTTAGTATATGCTCCTCTTTTTCGCTGAAGAATCACAGGTGGTACACAACACAATGGTTCGTCTAGCTAAAGAGACCTTTTCTAAACACTTTCTTTTATTATTTTGTTTTTTATTTCTTCTCTCTGAAAATTTAGCCTTTTATGGTTCAACAAAGAATGTGTGAAAGTCATCGGATTTGACTCCGAAAGGCATACGAGTGAAACGCCTTCTTTACTGACCTCAGTCCAGCTACTCCTGAGCATAAGTCACTTTCCAGTGAGAGGAGAGGACGAGGATAGAGAAAAGTGTACCCAGTCAGCTTCCTTCATTCTGAATGTTTGATGTTTCTCTGTGTTCCATTGCAGAAAGGAAGGTATGCGCAACATGTTGGAAAGCCAGAAAGTGTGATAATGTTTTTAAAACTGTGAAGTACTTTTTCATCTGGAAGGATGCTTGGAGGGAGTTGGCTATCGAAAAGAGCTGAGTAGAAGTCGTGGATGACCTTCTCCATGGCCCTTCTGGAAGAGGTGACGGTTCCGTCAGGACGTCGCAGAGCGGCCATCTTGGTCTTGAAGTTGGCGAAGTTCCGGCGAGCACTGCTGGTGCTCAACCCTGAATGTGCAGCTTCAGCCAATACCTGCGCTATTCTCCTCGCTTCCTATGGACTGCCCTCGTCTAGCTCGTCATGATTTCTCTTTATAGTGGAAGTACTGCCTACTTGAAACCGCAAAAAGGCTATAAAGGGTTTTGTTGCACCGTTTATGGGTGTATCACCACATGTGAATAAAGTTTTTACCACTAATCAAAAGAACAGATGGGGGACGAGTGCATGGGGTTATCCATTCTTTAAACACACCGAAAATTTTCTGCTTTCGCCTTGAAATAAGTTGTGATAAGTTTCCTCTTGCAAAATTTTTTATAAAGTTTCAAGCACCGTTTCGCTTTTATGAGAAGGTTAACCATAAAGTATATAAAACTGATAGTGAGTTCTCTAATGGGCGTCAGGAGTAATGTGAAACTCGATCGTTTTGAAAGATAGTCAGTTTAAAAGTGTCCACCACGATGTCATGTATAAGGTATCCAATTTGACTTGAAGATAGATGTGTTGCTGGAACCGTGATCAAGAGGTCAGAGCCACTTTAGGGGAACAAGCAGTGCTAAGGTGAATACCTGCCTCGTGCGTCATACTTCCGTTGTATTGAAAAATTTAGTAAAGAGTAAACCTAAACCAAGTCGTCTAAGGAGGTGCCGAGACCTGCTTTTTATTCTTTCTCTCCTAGCTCCATACTGCCGCGATCCAACACGCCATCTCGTCGGTGAAGAAGCGTACAGCACCCGATCCCGTCAGGATCAGACCCGAACATCTGAAGAACCTCCCGCTAACGCTTATCAATACTCTGGCGCGGCTCTTCACGCGCTACCTGTCGAAGTGCACGGTTCCATCTCAGTGGAAGACCAGCAGGACCATCTTGCTGGTCTTATACTGAGAAAGGAGACGTGCACGACATTGGCAACTATCTCCCGATCTGCCTGTTGTCCGCAGTCTAGAAGCTCTTCACTCGAGTCATCCTGAATAGGATCAGCAGAACGCTGGACGAAGGACAGCGAACATGCGGGATTTCGGAGAGGATTCAGCACGATCGACCAAAAACACACCGTTACGAAGCTCATCGAAGTGTCGCGAGAGTACAAGCTGCCGCTGTGCCTTACGTTCATCAACCTGAAGAAGGCACTCGGTAAGCTGTTATCAAAGCACTGCTTACTCAGGGCGTCCCTACTCATCACATCAGAGACCTTCAAGAACTGTACAGTGGGTTCACGCACAATATCTCACCATTCTATCAATGATACAACGACTCCTCATCAACGTGAAGAGAGGGGCTCAACAAGAGGTTACTACATCCTCAGAGCTCTTCTGCACCACCCTAGAAAGCGTCGTGTATTATTTAGAATGGGAAGACATGGGAGTGAAAGTCGACGACCGGCAATTGCACCATCTAATCTTCACTGACGACATGGTGCTCATAACAAGCAGCACTAAGCAAGCAGGGCGAGTACTGGCCGACTTCGATGGTTTCCGTTTCTGTTTTTCTTCCTCGCTTAACGAAAGAAACTCCTCGAAGTGCTCCAGCTGCGAGTGCGTATCTAGGTAGCGTAGTGGAATCAAAAGTACGAAGTGACACGATTCACCCAAGTGAGAGGTCTCCGAAGTGCCGAGCATCGTCGACTTTCGAGTATCAGTGACGTTGAGCCCGGCAAAGTCGTCGAAAATTAGGTGGGCCAGGCACATAATGCGGTTTGCAGGCAGCCGTTGGAGAAGAGCCGTCACCGATAGTATTCCACGGGATGTGAAAGGAACACCAGGATGCCTATAAACATATTTGCCTGACTTCTTCGTGAACGAACGATATGACGCACTTTGAGCCCCTCGAGCGAGGAGGATGGAGCACGGGACAGGGAAGGAGACTTCGTAACGCGCGCTCGAGCAATTCGATGGTCAACGGGATGATAGGTGATAGAGGGGGGGGGGGGGGGTCCTTGGGGGTCCTGTGAGCTATATCGAAGCAACCTCTAATGGCTATTCATTGTGCACTTTTAAATATGATAGTACTTATTTGCCGTGAATTCTATAGATGGGGCTCCAGGAGTGCCGGCTTTGGATTCCCTCATCCATTCCATTCTCCAGGTCAAATTTTTGTAACAGCAGACACGAAGCACCTTGTGCATTCTCTGCAGAGGCGTCCTGCCACACGGCCGCCGGCCCGCCCTGTGTTTCTCGTGGTCGATCGCCAATCGGGCAAATTACGAAGCGCCCCAGATTTCATTACTCGTCTGTTATAGCCGCTTATAGGAGTTGTCCACGTCCCCTCACTTATCCAAGCATGCTAACTGCGAAAGGCTCCATTGGTGTCGGCTAGCCTGCTCCAAATTTCCTCAACTTTTCCCTCGTGTGGCGAATCCATTGCCCTCGACAAATACTTCTTCTCGAACTCCGCTACACTTCGGCCGCGTAATTGGCTCCAAATTACTTGTTGACTGCCGATAAACGGGAGAGTTGTCTGGCGGATGAAGCGGGAACAGCCTTTAGGACACCTTGGGCCGCTTTTTTCGTCCGGATCGATTGCGACGGCCTGTTGCTCTTACCCTTTGGAACGTTCTACTACTCGAGACTACTCTTCCATTAATTTGAGTTGCCCCAACCCCAGAGCGTTCAAAATTGAGAGCAGCCACAACGACAGCACCAATCGTCCTTAATCAATCCTTAATTAGCCGCGTCTGAGAGATTTGTTTGCGCTTGCTCCCACCTCCGGGGTGTCTTAATACCCCGGATAGCAACACACATTCCTCGCTTGCACGCGCTCACTGCCAAAACGCACCTCTGCGAGGGGTTTCTGCTCCCTTCTTCCTTGTTGAGTCGTTGACTACCAAAAACCACCGATCAACCGTTTAAGAGGGCGAATGAAAGATTCAGAAAAGCAGGTTCATATGCAAGCTTTCCCATATAGGGGAGGTAGTGCATACCTCTAGTTTTTGATGTTTGCCCTCTGCGATTATAACAAATAAATAAAAAAATATTAATTAAATAAACTACAAATGATTTTTGACCTTATAAGCGGCTAAATTTTCTAAACTGCCGGGTATTGGCTTCCTTTCCTTAAATTTTTAAAACATTGTTCCTCCTTTATATAAGAATTCAATCCACAAGCGTGCTAAAATCCAGGAATATTAACGTATCAAAAGGAGGGGACTCTAGATGACCGCTCTATCCACGCCCATTCTAGCTATTCCACATGTTTGGTATGCGCATCCTCTTACTTTACTTGCACCTGTATCACCATCAGTCGTCCGGTTGATCATCAAATTGCTCGAGAGGGCACCAGCAGCGTCTTTATTCGTCCCTTCCGCGAGTCATAGTGCTTCAATGATTTACAGGGATACGAAGAGCGTCATATTGTTCCTTCAGGCCTTTAGCGAAGAAGTCCGATCTACGCGTTGGTGGGCATCCCGGTGTTCTCTTGGCACCTTCGGGAATCCAGTCGGTGCCGGATCTCATCCAGTGGGTGTCTGCGAAGCGCATTACGTGGCCAACCTAATTTTCGACGACTTGACCCATGCGACATGCGGCAGTGTGTCTGATATTTGAACGTCAACGAAGCTCGGAACTCTGGAGGCCTTCTCTCACCTGCGTCACTTCGAGCATCGTCCTCATAGTGTTCATCCTGCTCTGGTTTGGCCGAGGGCTCTAAGGCGTATGTTAGGGCATGGAAGAGTAGTCGAGTCGAATAGGTGGACACGGAGTCGGACGTCATTTTACTTTAGTTTCTAAAACTTTGGCCGCGTGGAGCGCATCGGAAGGAGGCACCGACTGTCGCGTACACCCGATGCAAGGTTCTTGGTTCGGATTTTCGATTTCTCGGGCCAACCAAGGTTTATTGAATTGATACCAGTCTTGTCTGGGAAGAGTGACTGACTTCTTCATCGGCTAGAGTAGCTCTTTTTCAAAGCATGGGGTGCAATAGCCAAAGACTACCCGCGGTGGACCGTCGATACGGTTCCACAAACGTCTTCGGATCTGCATTCGTCGGAAAGGCAGCCGAGTTGAACAGTTTAAAACTCGATATGTTCTATATCTTGTTATTAGTTCACCAACAAATTTTCGTGAGTTGAGGTTGCTTGCCTGAAAACTTCGTTTCAATATTTTCCGCGCGCCTTCTAGGTCCTTTTCGCATTTAATTCGGCCACATCTTCAGTTTCGTATCAACAGCTTTTTTTCGTGCCAGCGACTAGTTGGCTTCCTTCCTTTCACTTCTAACCTTCCACCATCCCAAAGATGAGAGGATTCATTTAAATTAAAGGGAAATGAAGCAAAGCTAGCTTGCCTGGACTAATTGATAACACTTGTCCTGGAAAGTGAAAGATTACATTTCCGCTTTGCAGAAGCGATAGGACCTTTTGCTATCTTTATCCACATCAAAGGGCTTACCAATGGTTAGTATTGGCTGGCGCAAAACAGTGTCCTATGTAATCCTTCAGGCAAGACAATCTTTCCTCTCCTAAACGCAAAGCAGAGTTCGTGTTCGATCATCGGATGACGACGAATTCCTGTCTCCATTAAGTTTCACCGTTACCGAGTTTTTAGTATCGTTGCGTAGAAAAACCATGTTGTCTGAAAAGTTTGCAAAAACGTAGAATGTTGGGAAAAATTAAGGGATTTAATTGCCTTTTCGTTTGAGGTGAATAGCCCAATTTTCCTGTGCTACAACTATTGCTTAAATCTTCTAAGACAAAACTGGATCAAAGTTGAGGTTCTACGTTAAAAGAAAATTGTCTGTAAAGTCAATGGTGAAGTGAGCTTATATCAATCTGAACATTAATACCGCTTCGGGGATGTATGTGGTATGAAACGGGTCACAGGATCATTCTGTCGCAAGAGAAAACCAACTTACATGAAAGAATAAATGATAAAGGTTGACGTTATTCAACATATTTCAGAATGTATCACGTCCTAGGCTTCCTCCGGATATCAGACAGGTCGCTTGAGTATGCATCTCGTCTATACAGTGATACAGTCATTGGACAAGTCAGTATTTCACCTTTCCCAGGCAACCGTGGGAGCAAATCACCCCAGCCCCACGCAATGGTTGGGTAGTCTGCGTGGAGTCGAACGAAGAGCTTTGGTTCTGTGTAGGAGGGAGCCCCCTGCGCTACCGTTTTCACTACTTTAGTTAAATAAAGCACAAAGCATAAAGAACGGCGTTACTCAATCCCTTTTAGAAATGCGCCACGCATTCTACTCATACAGGATGCCGTGAGGTCATTCGAATGCGTATTTGGGCCATACAATGACTTGCGGTGGCCAGCTGATGGACAACTCAGTGCTTCCTCCTTCCCGGACAAGCCTACTACCAATTCACTGATCTCGGAGGGATGGAAGGCTTGGCTCGCCTGGGTAGCAAATTCGAACTAAGGACCTAGTAACGGGTACACGAGATATTTGGTACCTTCTACTACTGTGCTCCACCTAAGTAAATAAATCAATAATTTTTTTCTTGTCCTGTCTGTTCTATCCAATAGTTACGTTAAACTAACGGTAAGAAGGATCCTGAAAGACTCGAATGGCCCTCCCGACGCCACTGAGGTTGCCAAGCTGCCCATGCTAATTTCGCTGCGACTTCCTCAAATTTGCTCTCCAGAATGAACACGTACCAGCAACCTCCAGCTCTCAGGCTGCTTCAAATCTTCTCCGATGAATGTCAGGTGAGGGCTGGGCAGGCTTCGAATTTCCTCACGAGGGCACGACGCGTGAAACCCGACCGCTTTCGTCTTGCTTCCATTAGCTCTTGCCTTTCCCCGAAAAATGAAGGCTATTCCATGCGTGCCTTCCTCAATTCTTGGTGAAGATGACTTCCCTACGGTCGTTCTCAACTTTGACTAAACTTGTGCTCCAATTCTTTCCCTTGTCTCTAAAAAGCGCTCCAATTGCGGTGACTGGCATCCTTTCTCTTGCCAAGTTTTCTGCTTGCTTTCTTTTTAGTTAGTTGCTTTGCTGTGCGCTCCCACTTCCCCTCTTGCAGAGTCCTTTTCAGATTCCCATAACCTCACTTCGAAGCTCACCAGTCAAAAGGGATCTCCAAAAATATTGCTTCTCTCAATGCATCCAATAATCGTCGACATCCATAAATCATCGCCTAACGATCCAGGGCGATGTCGACTGGCTTTTCCATGGCAACTTGATGGCCGGCCGATCTCTCCTGAAGCCAATTGGAACACGCCAATAGGCCTCGGGTTCTGCTGGATGCCGACCTGCCATCCATCAGTCGTCTGGCGCTGATGAATACGTGGCTCCCTGCCGTCGACGATGGGTGTTTTGCACGAGGCCGAAGGCTTCTTTCGCTCCAGCCCCGGCTTCTGGCCGTCTTCACGCCCTCCAGCTGAAACCCCAAGCCAACAACATCGCCCAGTCAAAAACTAATTAAGCCATCCCCGGTCGAGCGTATCACCATCATCGGCGAAAAACAGCCACCACATCCGAACAACGTCCGTCACGAGGTCCGCTTTCGTCCTGTTCGCTAGCCCTGCTCCACGTTTTCTTCAAGGAATCATTTATTATGAATTGAACACTCTTTCGAAATGGGCCATTCTGAGGCCTGCAAGGGCTTGGGTGTCTACGCAATGCATTTGTCAATGTCGTCCTTAGCATCGCATTTAAGAAATAACAAACGAAAAAATTTTTCCAATGCAAGCAATTTTGCATTTAGAAAAAATTGAAATCCCCACTAAATTTCACGTTTTTAAAAGCATGGCTCCTGCTCGCTTAACATTTATGTTCTGCCGTTTCGAACGTTATGATAGAAGTGAAATCAAACTGCTTTCATTGTCGTTTATGTGTGGATAATGACGGCTATCCGTACACTACTCGAATAAACGTTAACCCTATACTTCTATCTGATGATGAGTTCTTTTAAAGATTTGCCTGTTAACAGCTTGTAGTGTGCAGACAATTGGCAATTTAGCCTCTCATATAAAGGACTAATGAGCGAAAGGAATCAATCTCGTTTTGCGATGAGTCATGCATTATTTTTCAACGGAATGTCGTGGAGGCGCTCTGAATCGGTACTTGGCACACAAGATTAGCTGGTCGCACAGTCGTAGGGCACGTGCATTGAAATTGCCACCACTACTTCCCGTCAAAGTCCACCAGGAATTGTTTAGGGCCCTTCACCCTTTTATTCCTTAGTGATTTTAATGACCAGCCGATGGGGAAGTCAGTGTTTTAACCTTCCCGACAAATCCTGCAGCAATTCTGCAATCCCTTGGCCAAGGCGGGAGCAAGAACTTTGTATCATGTATACGTGACAGTCAGCGCCTCTTCTAGTTAGACCTTTTAAGCCCTCCTGTCTCCTATAACTTTCCCTTTTCTCACGCTATCTTAACTTACCATATCTTTCAAGTCTGGTACCAATCTTGTAGTCTCAGAGTATTGAAGGCTTAGTTGGCCTGTGTGGGACTCGAACCAAAGACCTCAAATTTAAGGCACGCGACTAAACTAACTCCAACTACGCTCTTCATACCTCTATCTCATATATTGTGTTTTTAACAAATGAAGAAAGAAAAGTCAGCGTTAGGAAGTGCCATGTTCTTTCGTGGGTAATCATGGATTCGGCAACTTACCCAAGTAGCGAATGCCTCGGCACCTTCAGGGGTCAATAATTGGATACAGATTTTTGGGAAGGGTAAGAAAGCTGAGATTGCGTGCATGATACATTGTTTGAAGTCGTATGTGTGTACTTTGGGCCTGGCTCTGATTTCCTAGGCGATGGAGCGAATCAGGCCACACAGTTTTTGCAGGCAGTGAACAAGAAGCGAATCGTTTCGTCAATGGCAGCTTTGGAAAAGCGGATATTTGGATAACGATGATTTTGACCGCATCTTCGAATGTTCCGATATCCAGAATTCTTCTTTTTTTCAGGTAATTTGAAACCGGGCATATCCGCTGGATATTCAGAATTGAGCCAGCTGCATTCCAGGTGTATTATGCGCATAACCAGCTAACCGTCAGCGTTGAAGTGGAGGGCGTGGTGGGTTCAGAAAACAGTCGGCGCCGATACTCACCCACTTTGACCTAACATCTGTTTTTCCGTGGTTTATGGCTATTTCAGGTGCGAAGCTTATCTGAAGAGTTCAAGTGTTGTTTCTCAAATCCCGACCAAATTCTTTAACTTCGAGCGGTCACCTCTAACACACCTCTGTCTGACTGAAAAAAGAACACATCTCAGCCAGAAGCACCATGACGCAGTAGTTAGCGCTACGTTCTTCCGTCGGCCAATTACCACCGAAACAACCTCGTGTGGAACTATACGAATCGGTTCCTCTGTTGGAATCTGTCATGCCTACATAGCTTTATGGGGAAATTGGTGTTCGCGACGGGACCGAACACATCAATCGTGCCCTAAAGGACGTGTCTTTTCAAATGATAGCCTAACCAGGTCTGCAAAAGAAGTGTGCGGCACGGCCTAATCGTCTGCCGCGAGATGGACCTATGGCGAAGATTCTTTGTGTGGCTCAATGGCTGGCTAGACCACGCATGGTTGCTACGGGTTCCTCTATTGTTCTGTTGCTCTTTTGCCAAGCCTGTGTATTGGTTCAGTTTAGTTCGTGGAGTACTGCGGATGGATTCCGACGCGCGATGTGCACTATTGCTACGAGTCATCAATTCTAAACGTCTAATTCAATGGATAATTCTGCGATACCGGGGTTGCTTATAATATAGCTTTTTAGAAACTGGGAAGAGATATATGTGATGAAATCCCCTCAACTAGAGTGCACGGCGTAGCCTACAACGGACACTGATCACATCGCTTGCTCCTCCCTTCTTATGTTTTCTAAAAATACCAAGTTGGCGTCAATCTATTTCGTCGGAACTTCGGTACGAGATTGTGCGAATGACGTGCTTTCGTGAATTCCGTCTTTCAAATAATTTCAAAATTCGATAATTCGACTCAATTGCACCACCTGTTCGGCTTGAAAGTGATGCAGTCCTCCTCTAGACGAGGTGCATTGTCAAACTTTAATTGTCAGGTTGGACGAAAAATACATCAGACACCAGCATACTTTTGAACGTGACGCGAAAATCTACGAATTAACAACGGGTGACATCCTACTTGAAAAGAAACGGAAAAATAGAAATATACAAATATTATATAAATATAACATGCTAGACAACAGCAGCAATGCTATAAATTTTGTGAGAACATTAAACTGAATGTGGCCATTAACTCAGGTTTATTCTTGCAAGATTGAATATGTTCAAATATGTGTGCATATGTCTATTCTTTGTCTAGCTGCACATTTAAAAGTGGTTCAGTGGATTCCTTTTTGTTGGTTAGAACGTACTTGAAAACTTAACGATATCATAGAACAACAATGTCAGATGACTAGTTTAGTAACATATTCGATATTTGAAAAATAATAGAAAATAATAAATTTTAAAAAAATATAAATAAAACTGCGCCAACGTGTGAAGAGTTCTGGAGAAAATAAAATTACTCACACTGTAGCATGATTTACGCTTTCCTTTTGATAGCGAGTGGAGAACAGCAGTGGAGTTAGTTGGGCAGCGTGAGTTAGGATTAGCTGATCGACGTACGGTATGTAAGTTCAATGTCTCTCATAAAGGATAAAGAATAAAGAACGGCGTTATTCAATTCCCTTTGGGATGCGCCACGCATTCTACTTCTACGGGATGTCGCGGAGGTGGTTTGAATGCGCAGTTGGCCATACAATGACTTGCGGTGGCCAGCCGATGAATAATTCAGCGTTTTATCCTTCCCAGACAAGTCTGATACCAATTCACCGACCCTTTAAGGATGGAAGGCTTGGTTGGCCTGGGCGGGAAATCCGAACCAGGAACCTGGTATCGGGTGCAGGCGGCAGCCGGCGCCTCCTTCGACTGCGCTCCACGCGCCCATGTCTTTCATAATTCTATAAAACATTAATTGTATAAACTCATATAAAAAACTGTAATTGTAATATAAGCTTAAAGATCATAAAGTAATTTTGTTAGATTAACCCTGATAAATTATGTAATTCCAAAAAGGTTATAACGCCTTCTCCTGCCTTGACGAGCCACCTGGAAGGTGTTATAACAAGAAAGGCTCGTCTGGAAATAGGTGGCGAAACGATCCACTTGGAGAGAGGGCAAAAATTTTCTGATCCTAGTTCGTTTTTTCTTCGTTTTTACTTCACTTTATTAAAACATCCAAGGTAGTCTGACCTCTGCTATTGCTCCAGCTCCATCTCTGACTGCTTCGGCGATAATGAGATGACTCTCCTAATCAGCTGACAATTACTCGCGGTTGTTTAATTGAACATCACGATGCAATCAACGACTAAGCGGTACTACTAGATTGTTCTTAGTCACGAACTTCCTGGTTGGCGCTCGAACTCCGCTCTTTTCAGCCGGTTTCGAATTCTTTCTGAAGCTGGTGTGGTATATGTACGCAACGGGAACACCACCTGAGAATTAGGTCCACAGGGAAGCCTAACTAAAGAATCACTACATTCCCTTCCTCGATTTCTAGCATTTGCCATTATCTTAAATGCTGCTTGTGTACCTAAGCACCTATCCTTGTTTCAGTTCATGCTGGGAAATTGAAGGTGGCTCAGGACGTTATCTAGCAGCGACCAGATAATCACTTTAGCCGCTCATATTCTCTCCATATATTCTACATGGAGCGCCTGAAGCGCTATCGGAGGGGGGGGGGGGGGGGGGGTGCCGGCTGTAGCGTGCAACCGATATCAGGTCCTTGGTTTGGGTTTCTCACCCAGACCACCCACCTTTCCATCTCTCCGAGGTCGCCTATTTGGTGCCAGGTCTGTCTGGGAAGAATAAAACACTACTTGTTGTCCACCGTCGGCCATCGCAAGCGGCCACTTCCGTAGGGCAAACACACATTCAAACTGCCTACACAACATTTTGTCGAAATAAAATGCTTGGCGCATCCCAAAGGGCTTGATTAACGCCGTGCTTTATCTTTTTATCCTTTATTCTTTCATATCGTGCGTTAGTGGGTACTCGTAATCACTTTTGCGGCACGGAAACTTGAAGACAAATCTTCTTAACACAACGTGCAAAAGCCCTGATGCTTTTCTTACCAGTAGCGTTTAATATGAACCTATTTTCAAAAATGGGTGCAATTCTCCTGTACAACACAGGGCTAATGAAGTGTGCTGGAGCCTACATCAATGTATCGATATTGGGATCGCGAGTGATTCAGATGATAGGTACCCCAGCGTAGGGCAACTTGGGAGGCTTCCATTATCCCATTTCAATAAAAGGAAGCGGAGTGGTACACTGCTAATAACAGAGCAAACAATGAATGCTGCTGCTGAGTTCTGTGCCTTCCCATACGTTGGCGGAGTTAGAATTGGGTAACGGAATGGTCTCAGGGACCCAAATAACGTACCTCGATAAGGTAGGTCATATCACGACCTTGGAGAGCCCCTTCTCCTTCCCTTAGATAGCTTTAATGCAAATCGAAAATGGGAAGAACGGAATGAAGAGGTAATGGTAATTAAGAGGCACCGTGTTGAGCTACACACCACATATGCGCATCATAGAGTTCTAGGGGGTGATCATTCCAAGTACCACAGCGCCGATACACCCATTGAGGGTGGGTTCTGTTCATGTAGTTGCTCATCGACACGGTAGCGCTTTCCTTCACCTTCGCTCCTCCATCTCAGCAGTGATGCAGGTCCAAAGAAGGAACGTCCTCGAGTCAACAGGATTTCCGAGTTCTCGGCCGTTTAGCGATGGAATTGCGTCTCCCGTTCTCAACTCATGCTCAACACACTTGCTGATTAGCAGCGTGAAGAGGCGTCGACGTGCGTCACAGCAATCAGCTGCTCTCCTCTGCTGTAGGGATTTCTTATGCTGAATCTGGCAACAACTTGCTGTTCTGAAGTTCTGAAGAGCTCCAGTCGCTTCGCTCAGCCTAATTTCAGGCTGCTACGCCATCTGTTGAAGAAGCGTCTTTGGTAGTGGCGGAGAATTCTTGACCACCCAGGCCTCGTCAGCAAATTCAGTTCACTGCACATTTATAGAGCTCGACTCCCACGTTGTTGCCTCTTTTTTCGAACTGCACCTAGGACGTGATCTCATGCTCTCTGGATTCCTCTTCCCTGACATCACCTGTACAAGCCGTAGAATAAGCTACACATAGGTGTGTTTTGATCCGTGGTATTAAATGAAAATAAATTTGTGACTGGAAATAAACGCAGCCGCAAAGGCTTATAATTAACCACGACAATTTTCTCTCAAGCAGACCGACTTTATGACGCTCTAGGCGTTCTCACGTCACAACCTCTTGCTAGAGTTGCTCTCTTCATGCCTATCTTCACTTCACATTTCATTCCTCGCTCCTTTATTCTGTTGAGTAATAAGCCCGGATTGTTTCTTGTAGACCTGGGTTGTTTTCGATTCCTTATTACTTGGACTTCTTAATGAAAACGAACTGTCTACCTTTGTGTTGTATACCTCTCTGCCTGGTATACAAATCTGCTGGGTCTCCTTCCTGCGACCCGTCTGCTCCGAGAGCCAGAGAGAGAAAGGAGAGAAGATTTATTAAGGGAAAGATAAGGAGAACAATATCCACAACTGGGGAGTCGTGGACCCGACCTTAGCATGCCAAGGCCTCCTGCTGCCGGCCTTTTATGCAGTCCGCTTCCCGCCTCGCCTGCTCGCGATCTACTTACTTGTTAGCGGGGACCACTCCTTGGGTGGTCATCGGCGTCCAACTTGCCGAACACGGACTCAGCCATCAGGTCAAACGTCTGGGTCACTGCCACAACACTTTGCTTTAACTTAAACAAGTCTTCCATCATACAGTGTCAGTAAACAAGACTTCAAGTGTGGCGGTCATGATTATGCGCTAGCTTGACCGCCAGCTGCTCACCTTAAAAGTAAGTATGTACGCAATCAAAACGCTCCCATATTTGATAAAACCAGAGTTCCCGGTTCGTTCCTGAAAGTTGTCGATTAATGCAGTTTTCAACTTTCTGTCCTTCAGTATTACACCTGAGAGCCGAGTTAGCCTAGTGGTTAGTAGTGTAGCTTCATGCACAAACGGTCACAGGTTCGACTCCCGGCTCGGGCACGCCATGCCCTGCAAAAATTGCAAAAATGGCAACGGTTCCAGCGTCAGGCCCAGGTTGACAGGCCGGCTGATGGAGAAACCTCGTCACAAAACCATGATCACAAGTCGCAATAGAATCAGTGTAAAGGCTAGGACGTCACCCGGAAGTGGCGCACAGAACCCCCGCCCGAGTTCTGTGGTCAGTATGCGAGGGCTACCGAGGGCCGAACGACCTCGGCTAAAGAAGCTAGTTCGACTGGGGACTCTGAATGTGGGAACGCTGACCGGGAGATCTAGGGAAGTGGCTGACCTGATGAAGCGCAGAAGGATACAAGTCCTGTGTCTGCAGGAAACGCGATGGAAAGGGGCGAAAGCCAAGGAGATCGGAGAAGGGGTCAAGCTATACTACAACGGAGAGGACACCAAGAGGAACGGGGTAGGGATAGCTGTCGCGGAGTCCCTCAAGGATTCAGTAGCGGCTGTCCAAAGAATAAACGACCGCATCATGTCACTGCGGCTGGACACGAAGGAGGGTTACTGGACCATCATGTCTGTCTACGCTCCGCAGACCGGATGCTCCGAGCACGACAAGGATGACTTCTACCTCTCGCTCGAGGAAGCCATAAGGTCCGTACCAGAAGGCGACTACCTCTCCATAGCAGGGGACATGAACGGGCATGTGGGGAGTGGCAGAAGAGGAGTGGAAAGGGTTCATGGAGGAAAAGGGATCGGCCTGGTAAACCCGGATGGAGAACGAATTCTGGATCTGGCTATCGCCCACGACCTGGCTGTCTGTAGCACCTTCTTCGCGAAGAGGGAGAGCCAGAAGGTGACCTATGCTAGCGGAGGAAGAAGAACGGAGGTCGACCACATCCTGGTTCGAAGGGCTGCCCTGAAAACAGTCCGGAATGTGAAGGTCATTCCGGGAGAAGACGTGGCATCACAGCACAGACCCTTGGTAGCCGACCTTAGCATACCTCTACCCACCAGGCCCAAAGTGAGGACGGAACCCAGGATCAGATGGTGGAGACTGCGGGGTTCAGAGCGGAACGAGCTACGAAGGGCAGTGCTTGAAGCAGGCCTTCCAGATCCAGCTGGTCCCGTGAATGAGACCTGGAGGAGGGTAGCCGAAACAATCCTGAGATGTGCCAAGGAAACCCTGGGAGAAACAAAGGGAGGAACCAGAGGGAATAAATCGGCATGGTTCTGGAACGAAGAGGTGCAGGCTGCGGTGAAGAGGAAGAAGGAGGCCTACAAGCTGTGGCAAAAGACGAGGGCACCCGAGCATCTCACAGCCTACAGGAAGCTGAAGAGGCTGGCAAAAACAGCTGTAGCGAAGGCAAAGAACGCGGAAATGGATGCCCTGTACGAGAAACTAGACGGGCCAGAGGGAGAGAAGTTCGCCATCCGCCTGGCCAAGGCGCGTCATAGAGCTAGCCTCGACATTCGAGTAGTGAAGACTGTGAAGAGTGCCGACGGTAGAGTGTTACGGAAGCCGGTCGAGGTCAGAGAGAGATGGGAGGAGTACTTCAAGGAACTCCTGAACGAAGAGTTCCCTCGTCGGGAGGCCGAGGAAGAACAGCCAACGGAAGGACCCATCCCACCCTGGACGCAAGAAGAGGTTCGCAAGGCCATACGGAAGATGAAACTCGGAAAGGCAGCAGGGCCTGACGGTGTGCCAGTAGAGGCTTGGAAGGTGCTCGGGGACCTCGGAATCAACTGGCTGACGCAGTTCCTCAACAGAATCACGAAAGAAGGTAAGATGCCGGATGACTGGAGGAACAGCACCATAGTCCCTATCTTCAAGCAGAAGGGAGACGCTTCCGAATGCTCCAACTACCGAGGGATCAAACTGATCTCACACACGATGAAGATCTACGAACGACTGGTCGACTCAAGGCTGAGGGAGATGGTACCCATCTCCCAGGTGCAGTGGGGCTTCATGCCTGGGAGGTCCACCACAGACGCCATCTTCATCGCTCGTCAGGTGATGGAGAAATATCGGGAGAAACGAAAACCCTGCTACCTGGCATTCCTGGATCTAGAAAAGGCCTACGACAGGCTAGCTCGGGCCGTAATCTGGAATGCCCTTCGAGGGATGGGTGCCCCGCAACGTCTGATCACGGTCATAAGGGACATGTACGAGGGCTCGAAAGCGGCGATACGAACTCCACACGGGGTGACAAGGAAAGTGGACATCAACGTGGGGGTACACCAAGGGTCGGCTCTGAGCCCGTTCCTCTTCCTGCTGACGCTTGACTCTATAGTGAACCACCTTGAGGAAGGCCCTCTCAGAACGATCCTCTACGCGGACGACATCGCCCTAGTAGCCGACAACCAGGAGGAGCTGGAGGAGAAGGTGCAGCTGTGGCAGAGAGCCCTTGCGGACAACGGCCTACGGCTGAACGTGAAGAAGACGAAGTTCATCTGCTCTGAGCAGTGCGCTGGATCGATCCTAGACTGCCAAGGGGAAACGATCGAGAAGGTGGAAGAATTCCGCTACCTCGGAAGTGACCTATCCGAGGAAGGAAGTGTGGACCAGGCGGTCAGGGGACGGATAAACGCAGCCTGGCTCAAGTGGAGGGAGTCCACAGGGATCCTCTGCGACCGTAGATGCTCCAGGACGCTCAAAGGCAAGCTCTATAGAACAGTTGTAAGACCTGCCCTCCTCTACGGCAGTGAGTGCTGGGCCCTGGGTAAGGCGCAGGAGCGGCAACTGCACGCGGCAGAGATGAGGATGCTGAGGTGGGCATGTGGATGGACCCGTCGGGACAGGGTGCGAAACGAGGATGTTAGGGCAGTGATGAAGACTGCCCCGATCCAGCTGAAGATGAGAGAGCAGCGCCTGAGGTGGTATGGACACGTCCTCAGGAGACCAGAGGATCACCCCACAAGGTTGGCCCTAGATTACGAGGCACCCGGAAAGCGTCCGAGAGGAGCCCCAAGGAAAAGATGGAAGGACGTCATCAAGAGAGATCTCGCCGAAGTCGGCGCCACGGCAGATGACGCCCTTGATAGGATGAGGTGGCGACAGATCACAAGAACAGCGGACCCTGCGACTGCGCGGGACTAAACGCTCAGGAGAAGAAGAAGAAGAAGAAGAAGTCCTTCAGTATTACACCTGTATCCTTGCGAACTCTCTGTGATCCTAGAATCGGTTCCCTACGCATTAGGAGAAATGCATGGCGCAAGGCTGTTGATAAAGATTCTCTGTTGACACGATTCTGAGCCCTGAACGACTTGAATACTTCTTGAATTAGCTCATTGCCATAACTGATTTCGAAATGCGGCTACGACCAGATTAGTTGCTCTTACCCTACGGCGTTCGACGTCATCGAACAGATTGAGACGAGAAAGAATCACTACGACTCCGGAGAGGAAATGGTCCACGGAACATGGACGCCAGGGGAGTAGGCGGAGTTGTTGTCCTCGTCAGCACGCACTTGGCCATGAACATCGATTCGTACAAGTCTCTGACGAGCCGAATCGGACTTCTGTGACCCAAGCGAGGTGGCTCCGTGCCAGCTTTGACGGTGATCGTCGTTTATGCCCCTAGATCCGACTACGACGACGAAGAGTTCGAAGCCTTCTACTTGGAGCTAGAGAAGTTCTATAAGGAAGATCACACTTTCTACGAGATGATCGACAGCAACTTCAACGCCAAGGTCACGAAGGTCGTCGGAAGAACCACACATCGGAACCCACGGTTCGGGGTGGAACAAGCGAGATGGAAGACTGTCTAATCGTAGGTTTATCATGTCATGCATGACCTGCTGCACTAAGATGAACTTGGCGACCATTTCCGTAAAGAAATAGACTACATAGATACCATTCAAGGCCTTGTGCGAGTTCGACGGCAGTCTTTAATTTTCTCTCGTCTTCTGCTGGCTATCAGGAGCAGCGTGGCTGCTCTCATCATCTCAAAAAAATCCTACATAATAGTGTGTTAGCAGTGTTGATGTAGTGGCCAGCGTCGTGCGTGCAATGTCAAAATAAGAGTTGAATCCCCTTTCGATGCAGTAGTCTTAAGCGGATGCCAGAATCGTTATGAAGCCTAGATTTATGAGCACTTTTTGTTTTCTAAGGAATGATATATGACTGGGATATGCTCTTGTTATTGTGCTCTGACGCCGCGACACTAGTCCGTCGAAGATTTTCTGCCCACAAAGCATCCACATATGAACAACAGCGCGCGGCAGGATAGCGATAAACAACCGGATGCTTTGAAAGGGATTTTTCAGCCAACTGTCGGTATCTGCTTCATCCACCTGCATGTTACAGAGTCCCCTGCTGTTCATTTCCGACCAACACGACGTACCCCATACAGTTTGCCTACAAAGATCTCTTTCTATTGCTTTGAGGCGCGGTTCAACGTGGATATAGAGCATTTAGTCAGATTTTTTCGTTACGACATTGTAGAGGGTGCAATAATTGTCCCACTTCGATTTCTGTTTCAATCTCAGACGCAAAAAATATATCCGCCTCCCTATCGCGTGCCAGAGTGCTCCATTAGATTTGAATTCAAGATCGATCAGATTTTCCGGGAATTGAAATTTCGTGCGTAGCCTCATTAGGATCTTTCAAGCATTAGGCGGTAATCACTCAGCTGCGATTCTTTGCGAGCCACTAGGAAATCCAGGCAACCAGTTAATCCTCAACAATCTCATCTTCAAAAGCTGATAAGCTACTGAGGACCTTCCCGGTGTTTCCTTTGAGCCTGGGCCCTTTTCGAGAAACGCAACTGTGGCTTATTTAGGAGCTGAGAGTCGAACGTCATCATGCGTTGGTAGAGGTTATCGCATTCTTCTACAGCCAGGCGATGTCAGACTATACCGTTGTTTTGCTCTGCGGCAAGTATTCTACTTCTGCACAGACTGCAAGAGACTATACATATACAAACAAATGTCTGGTCGCGCTCAGAAATCCGAGAAAAGTGGATCTGAATGGCTCCTGTATGGAATCAAACCACCCCAAAACTTCTCTTCCATAGTCAACAGGAATTCTATTCAAAAAGTGTTGATTGCGCTACGACCTCAAAACTCTTCCAACTGTTTTGAGAGTGATGCCGATAATGGTTTTTGAAGTCTTGCATTTCGGGTAAAGAAAAAATATAAGACAAAATTAGATGGTCTTTCATTTTCGCCTTTGGTGTGTACAGAGCGCAAGCATGGCGCACACGATTCAAATAAAACAGCAAACGCTCGAAACGAACTAACATCACAGTTTTCGATTGTCATGGATGCTCCTCTTATTACTCTGTTACTAAAAGCACAACCCAGTACTTCTCCTTTAGATTACTGAGATAGACATGGATTTTCAATCCGATGAACGTTTTAATCACTCATGCAATTTTAACCACGTCAATGTAATATTCCTCCAGCTACGCGAAAGGCGCTGCAACTGGGAGATCGACTGCGATGATCTTCCCCAGAATGAGCAACAATGTGTGAGCCTTTCACGGCAGGACTCGTGATTAGGAAATGGAACCCGAATTTCTATTAACAGTGGAGGACTAGATTCATGTCGCGCTCGTGTTCCCCCGTGCCCTTGCAGCTTGTTTTTTAAACCTTTCCTTGGTGAGATGTCCTGCTTAATCCCGCCAATATTAGTGCATGTTCGGGCCGCACAGTCCTTAATTTTGCGTGGGAATCGCGTTCTTGCCATCGATGGTTAATTGCGGTGCACTCTACCGGAGCGCAGCAGCTCAGCTCGACCGGCTTCCGCTGAGGCACGAATTAACCGACACGCAATGGAAGCGATTCCACTCAGTCGGTCCTCTGCACCTCTCGCTCCTCGTCTCTCGTTGGAAATTTCCGCTGAACCGACGAAGTGACGGCGGGGAACCCGCGGACTCGCCGGAGTTCTTCTTAGCAGGGCCATTCCATGACGTGTGTATGTCTCCGGGGACAGCGGGCGCCTCTGCAAACAACCACTGGAAAGGGGCAAATTTCACGTTTCATCGGCGGAAACTGAATTCCAGTGGGGCTGCGGTGTCACCCTAAAGGCTGACTAGAGCTGGCTAAGTGCATCCGAGTGAAGGCAGATTTGTGAACGCGAGCTCGGGCTCGACCTCATTTGGCCTCCACCTCCGGCTCCACGAACTTGCTGCTGAGTTAAGTTCGACCTCTGTACGGCCTCGCAATGCCACTTCCTCGTGCACATCTCGATTCAACTGTAGGGTCAATTCCAATCCTATTATAGATTCATCAAGAGCGAATTTCTTCCGTTCGCTCTGCATCACGGCGACACCAGGTCATTTGATCCCAATCTGGACGAGTCGTCTTGCTTGGCCAAAAGCCCATGTGGAAAATCCAGTCCTGGAAAATATCTGTGTTGAACTAACAGTGACTGCCAGTATGGCGTTTCAATTTTCCCTCAAATTGTTTTTCTTCCTCCCATCTTAGGCGAAATACGATTTCACAATCTCATGTCCGTGTGGTTTCTTCGAGGGGTTGTTGTGTCTTGTTAGTTTCTCAATGAACTACCAGGCCATACCTATCCATCGAACTCTGTTTCCGGTTCGAAATTTGTTCGTTCTTATTGAGACTCGAGAAAGAACACATCGACGATGAGACCATATAGCGAGACTTCACCTGCCTTGTTTAAGTATTAGTGTTGATTGGTGATTTTGTGATTTATCCATAGTTCTCGGATAAACTACAAACTACCATTTGAGAGGAAGAATGGAAGATTTAAAAACTGCAGCTGATTCTTTGACCGCATAAACTGGTGAACGGTCTAAACCGTGCATAGTATTGGCTTCCCTTCCATAAATTTTCGAAACTCTGCTCCTCCTTTATATAAGAATTCAATCGACAAACGTGCTAAAATCCAAAAATATTAACATATCAAAAGAGGAGACTCTTGAAAACCTTCTTCTTTCCTACTAGCCACTTCTGTTCCAGCCATCCCATATGTGTGTGTGTGTGTGATAGGCACCTCTCTGTTATTCTACCTTAGTTTCTAAAACTTCGGGTGCCTGCAGCAAAGCCGGAGTAGATGCTGCCGACTGTCGCGTGCACCCGATACCAGGTTCCGTGTTCCGACTTCCCACCAGGTCAACCAAGCCTTCCATCTCTACGGGGTTGGTGAATTGGTACCAGCCTCATCTTAGAAGGTTAAAACGCTGACATGTTCATCGGTTCTCCACCGCAAGCCATTGTATGCCAAATACGCAAGCAAATCGCCTCTACGACGTTCCGTAGAAGGAGAATGCATGGCGCATCCCAGAAGGGATTGAGTAACGCCGTCCTTTATCCTTTATCCTTTATTTCAGTTTTCACGAAGAAGGATGCTGCGAATTAACCACCACTACAGACCGTTTCACTTACGCTTTTCCCTTGACATTACAGTTGTTTGGCTATAAAGATGCTCATATTGCTACATATATATTATATCATATTTATTTCTTTACTTATATTTTTGCACAGGTGCTCATATACTAATTTTGCCAAGTTGTATTTTTTGTATTTTTCCTACTATTGAGCTGAATATATTTTCCCTAATGTCCTATGTCATTTTAATCGGTGGAAAGTGTTTGGACCGTAGACATTTCTATCAGGGAAAACACTGCTAATGTTTCGCACCTATGTGCTTCGCTTCTGAAGCATACCGCTCTTTTTGTATTCTTCTTCCACCGATAGTTCCGATATTTTAGAAGCCGTAAGGCGTGTGCAAGCGCCAGTTGCTGAGATATGTTGTGCTACTGCTTAATCGGAACTTGTGATGTTAGTAGCTACAGTTCACTTACTGCGCTGCGTCATTCGACCTCCTTTCCTCTCCACCATAGAAGAAAGCCCGATACTTTCAGGGGTACCCGCTTTTTGCTGCTCCGTCTCAAACGGGAGTAGTCTTTATCGAATCGCCGGCTGTTTTTGACGTTCGTACCTGAAAAGTGCTGTCGCATTGGTTTCACGCTTCGATGGATCTCTGGGCACCGCTGAATACGGTGAACTCCGCCTCAGCCGCGTTCTCATGACGTTCGCTTCACGTTGATCCATAGCCGAGATTGGTTCGGCAGCTCTCGTTGTGTTGCTCCCTGTCAGTGCTTCAACTCGTCGCGCCTACATGAAGTAAAAACTAAACTTTTAAAGCCCTTCTGAATCTCATACGCTATCTTGAAAGCGTTCGCATAGTACGTAGATGAATTGGTTGTACCCCTCTTCCAATTTGGCGGCTTTGTAATGAGCTGAGAAAAACCTCCGACATTGGCACCACAAAGGTTAAAAATAATGAACGGTGTTAATCGGACTTTTTGTAGGATGTGCCATTCATTCAACTTCTAGGGGACATCGAGATCGAGGTGGCAATTTAAATTCGTATTCGACCTATACAATGATTTGCGATGCTCAGACGTTGGACAAGGCAGTGCTTTGTTCTTCCCAGCCAAGCCTGTAAACAGTAGGCCAACTGTGTGAAGGGGATCGTTCCGTCGGCCTGTGTAGGGTGTGATACAACAACCATGACTACGGACGACAGTTGGCGCCTCTACCAAGGTCGCCACTAATCTTCCGGAATAGCTCTATAGGACACCATGAAAAGGTTGTCTGTCAAACTCGGTATTAGTATAAAAGACTGCAGCTGGTGCTGCGGCAACGCTTCAGTCCGGACGCTACCAAACCATTAGTCTCACTTCAGTTCACTGCGTATCAACAACAACTTTTTCCGGAGCAGCGCCTCGCACGCCTACTTTTTGCACGCGCTTTCATCTACTTCCACACCTGCTGCGTATATTCTCAATTGTCCAGAAGACCTGTCCTGACTTGGTCAGCAGGATCGTTTCCGCCCTTTATGAGCGCCATCAATTTATTAGGTCGTTGCAAAAATAATAGCAGCTTCAGGCTGCGTTCAAGTAGACAGTTATTCCTGCTTTTCATTTTTCAATTTGAGTTTTACATTTTCGCCTATCATCATTCTGCACGCTACTGTAGGCTTTTGGAAAAAGACGTAGTGTTGCGGTTTTCGAGTGATCACGCTCTACGAGTTCAAGCTCCAACATTCTGCAGTCGAGGCAACCTGTAATATTGCGTGAGCATTCGGCTAGGAATCGCCTTCTGAGGATTCGGTGAGATATTGGCTCTAAAAGTTTTCTTAAGGAGATTTTAAGCGTAAGGACTAGCCTGTCCCTCATCAGGCGATGTCGCAGGAGGTCAAGTTTTAAGAGCAGTTGTTGAGTCAATGGGGAACACAATGTATCTAAAAAATAGCAGCAGATATGTGTGCTCATTCTGCTCCAACATCAAGCTAAATGGCCTTAATGGTGATGAACAAACAGAAGTGAACACCTCAGGACTGTTTGACAAGCAGTGCCTGGCCATGCTTCAACATCTGCTCAAACCTTATTCGCATGAAAAATTCCCTCTTCTCAGACCGCTTGATAACCGAAGATGCGTCTTGTATGATTGTGGAATGCGAGAATATGCCTGGTTGCTTGTCAACCTTATGAATTTCCTAAACCCGGTTCTCTACACTAAAAATATTATGTTAACTGTTTGATGGTGCTACAAAGGTATGAACCACTACATCATTCGCAACCCGGTAAAACAGTTGCAGCAAAGTTACTATGGTGAGGTTTTGAAGTTATGTTTAGAAAGTTGGCCAGCAGTTGTGAATTAACCCAGCTGAGGGTCTCCCACACCCGCCTTATTCTTCATACCTCTCCTCAACTGAATATCTCTCCGTTCGAGCTCTCGGTATAAATCTGCGACAGCAAAGGCTCCATAATCTGGAACACATTGAAACCGCCCTTCGAAGATTCTTTGATTTCTGTGACCTTGATTTTTATTGGAGAGGAATACAGAAGCGTTGGGAATGTTGTATTAAATGGAACGGATCTTATTCGAATGAATAAAGTTGTGTGTGATCCGAGCAATGGCATTTTGAGCTACGACGTTCGTTTTGGCAATCGCTTCTGTATCAGCCTAATATTTCTAGGTCGGACCAGAAGTTTTCACCATTGAAGTGCCTTGAGTGTTCCCACCCTTCTTCAAATCGCGTTTTAATCCATAGGTTGATAGAACATTTCGGTAACGTTACATATGCAACGAAATGCACTTTAAATGCGCATAAAAAATTATGTGTGTCGTTTTGAAATTGAATATTGATAAGTAGCTCAATTTTCGTGACAACCCAAATCCTGATGTTTGTGTCATAGGGTTTTGGCTTCAATCTTGAAAACGATAAGTCAGAGTTAAATCAAAGTTTACGTGCTATTTGAGAAAGGATTTATCTTAAAAGAAAATCAGCAGTAAAATAAGGCATAATTCTCTTCAAGCTAGAGATTTAGAATCTTAAAATGATTTATATTCTTGTTTGGATTAAATTTGGATTAAAAGCTCGTTCAAAGAAATAGGTAAAGTTAAAGCTTAATTGGTTTTTCATAATTTAGCCAGGGTTTGAGGCATCGAGAAAAATCGCGATGATCACGATTTTTCAGGGAAAAGGGAAAAGCAAGAAGTCCACTTCGCCTGTACTCTTTGATGTTGCACCTCTGCAGATGGAGTGCCAACAACTGCCTGTGGCTTCTATTCTGTAGTGGAAAAATAACAAGAATTTTTAGAAGTTGGCAAATTGTTATGAAGACTGGGGCATGCCTAACTGCGGGTAATAATTTGAGCAAGAAGGGGCAGGTTTGACGAAGCTTTTAGGCATTCTCAAAGTTCACTTTTCACATATGATTGACAGCTGCGGGCATAACTGAAGATCGAATTCAGAAAACAACAAGAAAACAAAAACAGCAAAACGGTTTACAACTATGAAGTTATAACGATTTGATGCTGAAAGTCAAAATGGAAGAACCCTCCCTCGGTACGACCTAATAGTTGTTTAGCTGTGGCAAATATGCACGTATTAGTGTTTCCTTGCTTCTGGTCTTCAAAATACGTATCGGGTGACCAAATACGGCTTTTGAGACCTCCAGAGCACATAATTTAGACGCAGATTCTTTCTTGCTCCATCTGGTAGCGCTTCCGAAGGAGGCAGCCTCCATCCCACCCCTATGGGTCGGTGAATTGGTAGAAGACTTTTTTGAAAGAATGCCTCAATGAACTGTTAATCGACAAGCTTTGCGAATTATTCTATCTTTCAAATGCGTTTCAACATGATATCTCGTGAAGCTAAATATGTGGCGCACTCCAGACGCGGACTAGTTAGCGTCGTCCTTCATCCTTCTTTCTTTTATCTAATCTTTACCTTTAACGTTCGCTTAGTTTGTTTTGTTGGTCCAGTCAGTTCAAGCACTTACGCATTCTCGTTTTCCCTTGGGCTCCCACTGCCCCATCATATACTGCCATGGCGTTCTTTCTTCTTACGATTAGCTCTATGAACGTCCACCTATCACTGATCTAATTAAGGCGACTAACCGGATTATCGTTAAATTCTTCGCTCCCTCGTAATTCCTGCAGGTGTACGACGAGCATCTACAAGTAATCTCCATGGTTACGGTGACACTTCGCCCAATTAGCAGCGGATAATTTAAAATTGCGAAATTCTCACGCCCTTGTCGCTAAACACTAAAGTACACACAACATTGTGGGAATTACATGCCTGTTGCTAACGAGAAGTATATTCTTTGAAGAATTTCCTCCAGAAAGCTCTGGTGCACCTAGAGTCAGAAGTTCTTGCCTGCAGGTGCCCCGCTTAGAAGGAAGGAAGCAGAACCAAAGCTGCATGAGCATTCGAAATTTGTCGACGACATCACCACTGCGCATGTCAGAAATTGTTCAGTAGTTCTTCAAGCGGAGGTATCGTTATGCTTCGCGTCGAGCACCTTTGTGTACACTTCCATGCTTCCACTCTCGGATAACTGCGGCATACCCTCCTCCTCAAGCAACTGCATAAGACGGCATCGAGTGAGAAATTCGGAAAAAAGACATCCACATACACAGGCATGGAGAAAAAATAAAAGCAACGGCACTCAATATAGTATACGATGACGGAGGGTAGGCATGCGACGCCGCCTGCCTACCCTCCCTCATCATTGCACCAACGTTCTCCAGCCAACGGACGCTTTCACTAATCTTCTAGAACCCTTGAAGACTTGCTTGATGGGTTGGGGGCTGCACTGAACCCAAGGAGGTGTCCACGTCTGTCATCGGTCCCTTTCTCACTGCCATTGTAGATACCTCCGCGGCTCCTCAAAAATGGCTCGCGTGACGTCCGCCTCCTCTCCGAAGAAAGTGCGCGCCACGTCCTGAGCTATGCATGACTGCGCAAGTTGAATCCGACACCGGTGGACGGCGGACGCGCCTCTTTTTCTCCCGGTCGTCGTTGGAGATGCGCCGCATGCACACCTTCACTAATTCATTTCCTTCTAAGTAGTGCTCCGACTAAGCGAATATCAACCATGCGAAAAGGTCGTAGACTTTGTTATTTTGCATAACCTCATAAAAATCCTAAACCTTGAGAATACCAGCACTTCCACGTTTGGCATTCCCTTTTTAAGAAGCATCAGACTATATGTTCTTCATTATAGGTAGAGGCAATATAAGCCATCGCTCGCCTTTCTTTCTGTTGCGCTGGTCACGAGACAGAGACAAGTGGCAGGAAATGTTCCTCTGCGGGGCCTCGATGTATTTATTGCAGGTGGTTTTGCAGTGGTACGCGAGTTGCTATGGGTTCGATCGAAGCGCTAGTAATAAGCTAAATCTCATGAACACGAACTTTGTAATGAACGGAAGACATTTTGATACCCCTTTCGTGCTCAACTAAGCGAACATCATTGCTTCGTGCTCCAGCCGTGTGCGCAAAGTCAGCGTGGTTAAAGACCTAGCGTCGGAGCAGGACGAAGCGAGCGATGTGTAGCCTTCGGTAGAGTCAGGAAGGTAACGAAGATAACAGAGACAGTTCTGCTTCATGCTCATCTATTCAACTTTGCCGTTCCTTCTGCGCTGGGCCTAAGCAGAGCAATCGAGGGCAATGCCGGAAGTGAGGGAGGGCGCCCAGAGTTCCTAGTCTCGATGACGTCTGGTGATCAGGGACGCCCTGGCCTAGGCCAAGCCGTCGAAAAGTAATTGGGTCCATGGCGCAATGCGTTTTGCAGCATTCGCTGGAAGAGACCCGGAAGCAACTTGATTGCGCAGGATGGCAAAAGGCGGTTCTATCCGAGTGGGGGAGGGCGCTCCACCTAGACTCTTTGACAACGACGACAAAACTGGAAGCCAACCGGCTTACAAAGAGAATACCGTGAACTACAAGAGGGCCTTCGTTTCCAATTTCCAAGCCGTGAGAATCCACTCTGTTTACATTTGTTTCATTTTTCTAGCGATGCGGCCTCCGACTAGGACAGATCCCAAAACACTCCACCGCGTTAGTTGAACTTCTTCCTGAAAGCGCTGAGCCAAAGACATGACGTCGGTTTATGTTCGTTGTTCGAGAAGAGCCCACTGGACTACTCTGGCACGCAAAATGAACTTGTGAAGTCGATTCACGTCAAAATGGACACTTTTCAAATCAAACTGGGCAGTCTTCTTATTGCAAGCAGGCTTGAAATCGAGCTGAACTTCTTCCAAATCAAAACGAGCTTCTTTCGCATTAAAATTGAAACTTTCCGGGACAGCTAGAATGATTTTTTGTTCAAGAAAAATTTTGAATGACTTTCCTTGAAATGTTTCAATTCTCCTGCCACAATAAGTCCAGTCGTGTTTGAAATCTTATAGAATTTTTATTTTTCTCAAGCAACAGTAATAAATTTAAATTTGTTTCAAAGTGCAGAAAGGCAGCAAGCGTTTAATTAATTAAAAGAGGTCGCGCAATGCACTCGACCAGTTCCTGGCGATTCCTTTCGGATTGATAGTGTAAATGCTGCTAACCTGAAGCAACGATGCGACTGTGTGTGTTTTTTATAACTTGTTGTCCCTTCACATCTTTCTTACTCCACGCAAGCAGAATGTTTGCTATGAATCAAATAAGAATTTTTCATTTCATTTCATTTATTGCACAAGTTGTGCGGCTTATTTTAAATAAACAACAGTAGACAGAAACAAAAACAATGCTGCATGTGCATGCTGCAGTCTGAGTGTTTTTCGAACCTTTGATCACAAATATTTAGGAATCGTTTATACGATTTGGGACCGTAGCAAACTCATAGCCAGTAATTGGAGAGAGAGGAAATGAATATGCAGACGGCAGTATGAAAAGAAAAGTATACAGAAAAAGAGCTTTGCGTGTTAATGCTTCTGTGTCGTTGCAATCACCATTACACCATCAATAAGCTGAAACGATGTGAGAGAGCGAGGACAATGTATGAAATGTTCAGAATAAGGAGATAAGACAATGAGTAATGCTACGAGCTGAGAAATGTAATGACGGTTCGAAAAGCACTCATATAATTGACAGCAACGATACATAATACTACTCTTAAATATCTTTAATGCAAGTTATCTTTATCTGCCGATGCCTTCTTGGAATTTACGGATGTGAATGTTGCTGATTAAAAAAGCGGAAGCGGGATAGTAGATCAGAGCAAAATTTGCCGATGCGAAGTCCATGGGAGAAAGATCCACTGGTTCACTAGAAAACAGTATGCTAAAAGCAATTCTCATTGAAATTGAGATCGCCCCGAAAGGCAGGATTCACCAACCTGCGTCTGAAAACGGAGCCCGATTGGGCTTGGAAGACTTCAATGGGTAATAGATGGAACCATCTAGAGCACCGATAAATCACAATATTGAACAGCTTATCTCTGCCAGCACGTTGAATTCTACGGTAAGAGATGCAGAGTCTATTTCGCCTAGAACTAACAGACCGAAAAACCAAGAATGGTGACAATCCAGGCAAGTTCACGGCGCGATCTCTCCTTTTAATACACTAATGATATAATTGCTACCCTCCAGCGGTTTAAAATAAAATCTAACTTATTTTTTCCTGGAAAGTAAAGACTTTATACTTTCCTGTACTTTGGAACAAATTTTAATTCATTATTTTAGCTTAAGGATTATAACAATATTTCAAGCAGTGTTTTATTTGTTTATTTATTGCACATGTTTGTGCGCTATACAAAAATAAACACAATCAAAGAAGAACGTAACATTTAACGGGGTTCACGTGTTTCTCCATCTTGTCTTTCCCTCTGATGCGAAATTTACAGAGTCGCAACACTGCAGCAGAAATTGGCAAATATGTATAAAATGCAATGATTTTGGCGCACAGGAGACATTATGGCAGGGATGATGAGTTTGGAAAAATAACGATGCTTTAACGTGTTAATGCTTTTGCGCCGACGTCATATCTGAAACAGTGTATTATGAAAGGAATTTTGAGCAGGCGTAGAAGATTAGAAGGACCGATGGGATAGAAGTGCATCACGATTGGATTTAGTAGAGATTCAAAATTACTCTAAGTGCAAGAAACAGGTGAGCTTTGAAGGGATTGACGAGGTTTTCCGCTGCGAGTTAAGGGTCTTATTTTTTGTGAAGTGAAGGAACGAGAAGCACCATGCAACAAGCAAGCCAGAGGCTTCCTAACTAATGTGGAATCTGACTGCTGTCCTTCCTCTTTTCAGTGGCAGGCCTGCTCAGGGATGAATAGTCATGTAAATCTTCAGTCATCTTGAAACCAGAGCAGCGCATATGGTGTCTGTAAAAATCTAGACGTCAACAAAAATGTTCGATCTTAAGTAAATTTGGAAGATCTAACCCCTTTAATTTGCGTTTATAAATGCACGCAGATCTTGCCTGGACGATTTCTGCTGGTAGAAGGCTAACACGTCTCGCGCAGCGGTAGAAAAACTAGTTGAAGATGGAAGAAAATTGTCTTTCTTTTCTATGGATTCTGTTGCATTGGACATTGAAATTATTCATTCTAGGGCTTCTAGCGCTAAATATCCCATATTTCCTTGGAGACAACTCAACTTTTTTTTCTAGAATACGATAACGTTTAATCAGCCAGTAGTCTTCTGCATAGTAGGCAACGTAAGGAAAACATTTCCAAGCGCTCTCTATAGTTTGGCAATGCAGAAGGATCTGAGCATTCAGTGAATCAGCACCATAGAATTCGTGTGAACGTTTTTTGAACTTTTTCTACTTTTAACACATTTTTTCTGAGAACAGGGTACCAAACCTGCATGCCATAGTCGATATGAGGCAAAACATACGCCTTATAGAGCCGTATTAATAATGGCTTACCTGAACACTTACGGAAAAGCATAAATATGGCCGTATACGCTTTCTTTCTTGCACGGTCGATATGCTTTGAAAATTTGAGCTCAGCATCAAATGTTATTCCTATGTCTTTCACTATACTATATCTTGACATGGCATCAGCGTTAACGTAAAAATCCATAGGAGCAACTTCATCATTATACTTCACCATACGTTTGCTGACGTTGAGTGGAATACTCCATTGATTGGTCCACAAATTTATTTTTTCAACTGCATTAAGAAGAGCTTCATGCACCTCTGCTCTATTCCAGCATATGTAGCACTTCTTATATCGTCAGCATAACACTTAATATTGACAGCAGAATGAGTCTTGAGGGCGCTTGGTGATTCATGAGTGTACATCAAAAAATTGGGTATAAGACCTTGAGGTACTCCGCTAGAACATCTGTATTTCATGGAAAAAGTGTCCTTCCTTAACTGTCATAGACCTATCATGTAGATAGGATCTAAACCACTACCACGAATACCAGCAAAGCTGATTTTTTAAACAACATGCTGTGGCATAGTTTATCAAACGCCTCAAAAAAATCAAAGTATATGATTTCCACTGAATTGCCATTGTTAATAGCTGTATTCCAAACATAATAGGAATCAAGCAGGTTAGTAGTATGTAGGTTGTCCGGAAATAAATAAGCGTTTTGCATTGTTATTATTGGAGTACATTTTATCCAATAACGTATGTTTTATACCTTGTACATAGTGTTATCTACCTTTAGAAAGCTATGTTAATGCTCTCTTTAACAATGTCTTTGAATGTTGTTTAGAACAAAAATTTCCCGAATTTCAAGCTTTGCCGTTTTAGATGTCTGAACCCAATTTTCGCTAAATTTTCTTCTACGAATCCAAACTTGGTATCAATGCGGCTGAAACGGCCAGAAACATCAACGTTGCATTTGGGGAGGATTTCGCTAAAGAACGCACAATTCGCCACTGGTTCGAATGGTTTTGATCTGGAGACGAAAGTCTCGAAGGTAAAGACCGAGGTAGGCCGCCATCACTCCTCACTCAAAGCCATGGTGGAGGCGGATCCGCGTCAAACTGTGAGAGAGCTAGCACAGCGTTTCGGCGTTGATGGCAGCACTATCAGTCGCTACTTAAATGCGACCGGAAATGAAAAAAGATTGGATAAAGGATCTCGCACAAACTGACCGCCTGGCAGATGCTTAAGCGTCACGGCACCTGCGTTTCGTTAAGGCTGTGAAATCTAAGGGAGCGTTTTTGGGCAAGATCGTGACATGCGACGAAAAATGGATTTTTTATGACAATCGCTTTGCACAATGACTGGACAAAAATGAGAGCCCCAAGAGGATGCTAAAACAAGTCTCCATTCAAAGAAGACCATGGTGGACAATGGCTGCGATAGTCCACTACAAGTTCTTGGACAGTGGAGAGAATATCACAGCGGAGAAGTACTGCGCCGAAACTGAAGGGATGCACCAGAAGTTGATTGAAAAACACCCGGCTTTGGTCAATCGAAGAGGCCCAATCCTACTGCATGACAACGAGCGTCCGCACGTTTCAAAAATTGTTATCCAGGAACTGGATAAATTGGGATTCGAAATATCCAGCATACTCACCAGATCTGTCCCCTACCAATTATCATTTTTTTAAGCATTTACAGGGTGGCCCATAAGTCCTGCAACAAAATTAGGAGACCTTATTGGTTGTCTTTTTCCAATTGCAAAAAAGCCGCATACTAACAGTTATGTAGCATATACTTAGTTCTATACTTCTGGAAAGTGGTTGTAGCTGCTCTTATTACAAAGTAATGCGCTCTCACGTAAAACTACCGAAAATTCTTCTCTGGCCCGTGGTGGGGCGCTTCCGTTCCGATGTGACTAAATTTCGGAAGATTGGTTGTTGAACATACGGTATGATGGTATTGTGTAGGGCAGTGCAGAGGCTTCTCAAGAGTGAACATTGGATGAACGGATCTGAACTACAGTAGAAGAACGCTATTAATTTTTTGATCATACACGATGCAGCAACCAGCTGGAACAAATTCAATATTCAGCCGTGTGCGTAATCTATTACTAAGCAATATGTAGTTTCTAGAAAACTACAAGGAAAGCTCTACAAGTCCACAAGTGAGATGAAGACTCAGCTATGAGGAGAAGAGAGTAGAAGGAAAAATTTGTAAACGCAGTTGGAGGGCGTCGTTTGAAATGGGTATTCAGCCTCTGCCTCATTTGATGAAAAATTTCTCAAAGTTAAGCGATCCCAGAAAGGTCAAAATAATAGTGCGTTTAATATTACCTTTGCGGGAACCTGATGATATAAACACAGTGGTCACGCATGGCAGGATTTTGTCATACACGATTTTCCAAAATGTCTCCCCCGCACTCCATAGGTTTTTGTGTAAAAATAGTGAAAATCAATAAAAATGTTCGTTTGATAGGAACAAAAACTTAACACCATATATTAGAGACTCAATCGCGCTGTTTAAAGGCAAAATGCACATTCTGGTAAAGCGATTCCTGTAACAGCAGAAGAAAAGGACGTGGTAGCGGTTCTCAGTCCATCTGCAAAATATTGCACCTCCGAACGACTAACTGTGAAATTTCTAAATCTTTAGATTTTCAATCTTTGTTTATTAACCATCTTAAATAAAATGTCTTGCTCTATCAAGCCTGGGAAAACTATTGTTCAATATCTTCTTTGGAACGAATAAGAAGTAAAACTCCGTAAGAGGGGCTGCGACGTGAGCTGCAAAGCAACCCACACGATCTGAAGGCTCTTATCAATCCAGGAGTGGTCCCTTATGAATAATACCGCTCCACCATAATCTACAAACCATGGGCAAACATGGTTTAAAAACGTACCAAATTTAGTGCATTCTTAGCCTTTTTATACGCCTATGTTTTTGTTGCAGGACTTATGGGCCACCCTGTAGATCGTCATGTGAAGGATAAAAAAATCAGCAACGAAGATGATGTAGAAAATGGCTTCAACGCTCTCATCGCCTCCAGAACTCCGGATTCCTAGGCTAGCGGCATAGAGAAACCAGTTTGTTGTTAACAAAAACGTACTGATTCCAATGGTTATTATTTTGATCGATAAGTTCTTCCTGAGCTGAGTTATGCTAATTTGAATAATCGAGGTGCAAACGCTCATTTATTTCCGGACAACCTAATTGTAGAAGCACCGGATAAAAAGCCGTGTTGTTCCTGTGGAATGAACGAAATCCTGCCCAACCATGCCAAAAGCTCGCCTCTTATTGATCTTTCCATTACCTTTATTGGAGCTAGCGCTAAGCTTATAGCTCGGTAGTTACTAGGATCGTCACTCCTCGACGATTTGGGAATAGCCCTAACTATGACATGTTTCCACAAACTTCTCCGAAGATGAGGGAAAGCTTAAACAAATGCGCTACCGGCATGCAGAGAGAGAGGTAGCACCTACGGTATAATATTTGCGGAAGACCATCGTAGTGGTCACCTCTTGTTGGCTTAAGCCTTCTTAATGTGGAAAACACATCATCAGGATAAAAATACAAATCAGTGAGTAATTCATGAGAACAACTGTTCTTCCACGGTTGAGGTAATTGTCGGAGAATGTGAATTAGAAAATTTCGATAAAAATTACACTGCATTTTCCTCAAGCAAACAGCTAATCTAATCGTCTCCGAGGCCATGTGCTTTAAAGCTGAAAAAGCTCGCTATGATTAGGAAGACATTCAGTTTGATTTCAAAAAGCGTCAGCCTGTTTAGAAGAGTGTCTAATTGAATTCAAAATGGCACGTATGACGTCGCCAACGTTCCAGCTCGCTATGGCGACCTCTGCTTCCTGGCTTCTAATTATTCACCTCGAGCGCGTAGGAGCCGTGGTTGTTTAGAGAGCGAGGAAGCGAGTGGGTGTTGAAGAGGAGCTTCCGAGCTCACTTCGAAAGCTTAGCCAAGCGTCAGTCGGATCCTCAGGAAGGCGGCATCCACACTTTCTCGTTTACGGATTTTCCAGTAGTTAACTGGTGAATTTTTCCGTGCTCAACTTTCTTATTTATATTTCTCTCCGCTCTATTTTTTTCCGCTCACCTGTAACCAGAATTCCTCATAATAGTGTTTGTTCCCCACATAGCGCTGTGTTCGCTTCGCCAACGACTTTATTGCATTTATCAACAAGCTATGTTAGTCGTCTTGTCGTTTTTAATATTAGCGAGAAGACGGCTAACATACCCAAGAATGTCCCTTGACCTTTTTTGATTTTTGTACTTTGTCTAAAAAACTGAGGCACGAGGGATGCAGTCGGAGGAGGTCCCAACTGCTGCATCCACCCGAAATCAGGTTCCCGTCTCGGATTTTCTGCCCAGGCCAACAAAGCCTTCCATCCCTGCAAGGTTTGGTGAATTGGTGCAATTCTTGCCTGGGAAAACACAGAGTTGTTCGTCGTCTGGCAGGCGCAAACCATTGTATGGTCAAATGCGCATTGAAGTCGCCTGTACGACATTCCGTAGAAGTAGAACGCGTGGCGCATCCCAAGAGTTGCGTAGCGCCGTCCTTTATTCTTTATCTTTTTAGATGATGCGAGAAATTTGAAAAACCTGTATTATTTTTGCAGTAGTGCACCCTCAGATTCTAGCCGTGTGAACTTCACGAAACATTACATCAGAGGAGGTGCCGGCAATCATCTTCACTCGGATTCCCAGTTTCTGGCATGGATTGTCCACCCAGAGCAACAAAGCCTTCTAATCCTCTGAGGTCGCTGAATTGCTACCAGACTTGTCTAGGAAGGTACGCACTGACTTGCTCCATTCGCTGTCCAGCACACATCATTGTGTAGACCAACGCACCCCTCCAATTTCTCTCCACGACATCCCGCAGAAGTGTTAGCTTGAAAAATCCAGAAAGTTCCCGCCTTTCTTAACTTTTCATTCTAAATTTCGCTGAAAGTCTTGCACAACGTTATATACCATTCGGAAGAGAATGATTTGCTCTATCAAAAAGTATGTTTAGCTTTTTTCCATTCCAATTTTTGTTAATTTAGGTCATTAAAGTGGAAGGTTTTAAAAATTATATTCGCCGACACTGCTCACTCTGCTTACCTTTGAGGTTTTTTGCCCAACGTTATACACTATTCGAAAGAGGATGATTTGTTCTACAAGATTTACTTTGGTTGTCTCCGTTCATTTTTATTTTCGCTTTTCAGAGAAGTTTTGCTTTGCGCAAAAATCTCAAACATAAGCAGAGAGAAAGAGCTGTCGGCGAATGTCGTTGTTCTTTTCTGACCTTTCACTTTCATGACCTAAAAGCTGGAAAAATACAACATTGTGCAGAACACTTTCGGCGGAATTTAGAACAAAATTTAAAAAATGGCAGAAACTTGGTTTTCAACCATATAATTAGAATACATGGTGCATTCCAAATACGATAGATTAACGACCTCCTTTATCTTTTTACAGGGTGCGGCAAAATTACCCTAAACATTTTAAATTTTTCGCTATTTTCCGAAATTTTTTTGCTTTACTCGCCTGAGATATGCTGACTGAACATTGTGGAATCCATACATATTTAAGTACAAAAGGGTTAGTTAGGCATCGGCGGATGAAGAAGAGAGGAATGGGGAGATGTAAAAGGTTGCCGGAACGATTCACGGTGGCACGCGCTCGAGACATCCTCTTTAGCGATGGAAAGATTTTCACGTTGAATCTAATCTCTTCAACTACCAAAATAAGAGGATTAATGGAAACCTGGCTTGCTGATGCTACCGCCAAAAGACGACTTCAGGAAAGTGCGAAATAGCTTCACTCCACTGTGGTTTGGGGAGGAGTCATCCTCAGGAAAAACTCCAATAGTTTTCGTCGAGGCTGGCGTTAAAATTAACGCAACGGTTTTCAAGGATATTCTGAAAAAAGTTTTCAACCGTGGGTCGATTACGATTTTGAAGGAGCCTACTGGTGCTTCCAACAAGATTCTGCTCCAGCACATAAAGCGAAGGTGGTTCAGGACTGGTGCGCCGAGCAGCTGTCTGACTTCATCAGACACGACGAATGGCCTTCCAGCCTTCTCCGGCCCTTAACCCGGTGGATTATTCTGTCAAGGCCAATTCAGAGAAAAAAGCTTGCTCTACCAGACACCCAAATTTGGACTCTCCTAAAGAAGCGCTTTTCAAATCCTGGGGCGAGATTGACGAACCGCACCCGGGTGCCACGTGTGAAGCGTCTGTCGAACGTCTGAAGGACCGTGTGGAGACGGAGAGCGATCATTTTGAACATTGTTAGCATGCTTAGAATTGCTATGATTGTAGTAGATGAATTTGATAGTTAGAATTGATTGCGAAGTTTGATTTCAAAATGTCATTGAATTTTTAGTGCACGGGTAATTTTGCCGTGCCCTGTATGTATGCTTTTTTACCTTCCTACAGTGTTGCTCCACTAGGTTCCTCAGCCCACGCAAAGTCCATCCTCCGTCATTAACTATTTACAAGCTCTGCCCCAGTCGCAAACCCATTCTCCTTTCATTCTTCACCACGCTTGTTCATGCTGGCTGATTCTTCCCATTCCTTGGTCAGAACGTTTATTCATACAGCCGCAAACAGACGTAAACCCACTAATTCAACAGCACTAACAATAAGGTTGTTCTATCAATTTCGTATTGTTGCTTGTTTTTGCTGCATACCGTATTTAAAGACATTTCGTTGAAAAGCTTCTTCTTAAAGCTTCTGTCTAAATATTGTGGGCATTCACAACTCAATAACCTTTGGAAAGTTTCATTCAAAAGGTTTTACACTCGAGTGTGTACACTTGGATTTGTCCTCCATATGAGAGTGACGACACGATTGAAATCCTACCCAATGAACGGCTTCCCACTGCTGACAACACATCTACGTCTCCTTTCCTTCTCTGTCGGCTCTCCGCTTGCCATTTCTGGAAACCGCTTTTATCTGGAGTGCTCGCTCGAAGAATGATGACATACATCTAAATCGGGATCATCGTCAAACCCCCAAGCCGATCTTCGTCACTAAGCCTAATTCAGGGATAAGTGAGAACCTGCGACCAAGGTTTGAAAGACGGAATAAACAACACCCTCCACTGAGCTCCGTGAATATACGGCAACAGAGCTGAACGATACTTTCAAATCTCTAAGGTTGAAGTTATTACTGGTAGCATGTACATATATGGCAAGACCTACAGGGCAGTATTCCTAGTACTAAACTCGAAATCGTCGAACTGGGAGCAAAAGAGTTTTACAAAAAATCTCTGATTCAGAGCACATCAATGTGACTACGCCATCATTCCTTTGGCATTCAGAAGGGGTAGATTTTTAATTTATGCACTCTCGCCCACCGCAGAAAAAGGCATGATTGGGCGCAATTATAAATTATAAACTGAGTGATGCTACGATGAATCTTTCCCTCAATGATTTCTATTCAAAACCTCATGGTCAATGGAAGATCTAAACTTCTAGAGTAAAATAAGTACTTCTTTTTTCTCAAACCAACCCCAATTCCTGAAGTCCTTGGAGAGATGTAAACTCCTAACCAAAACGCAGACAGGTCCTTATTTACAAGCTTCTGCTGGAAATTCCTTTTTTGACTGGTCTTTGACTATACATTTAAGTATAATGGCTAACTAAATAAATAAAGATGCCTAGTTACTGCAGATTGTCTGTGTTTTTATTTTTCTGTGATTTCGTCTGTGTTGTTAAGCTTGCTCTTGGTTGCTCCTTCTTTGCTTATATTAACCTTTTTGCTGCTCGCCCTCTAATGTTTGCATTATGTTTGGCCCGTCTACTTCCACTGACTGCGGGATGACTGCGAGGGTGGTGGATTCATTCGTCAGAACCTTAGTGAAAACGAAGTGGGAACACTCAATTACGGAGCGTTAGGAAGAAGAAGGGAGATGGAGGGAAAGAAGAGGCTACGTGTACGAGGGAAGAGAAACAGCTATGTAGGAATACATAGAAAACACTCAGAAATAAGCAAGAAGTAGAGACGTCTGTTAGAGGGAGACAAGGACAGGGACAGGAGTGCAAAAGGAATATCGTCGGGCAGATATCCATACTGAAAGCACGAAACAATATATCAAAGAGTTAAACTGAAGAGGCAGGAATTTAGGGAGCGTTGTGTTTCAATCATTAGAAGAAGCAAACTGCTAGAGATGGAGAACAGAGAAAGGCGTGTAGGCAGGCGTTGGGATGAAAGGCTTAGGGCCGACGTTGGCCAATCCCTTGGGGTGTCCCATGCATCCTACTTCTACGGGATACCTTGGCGCCGAAATGAATGCCTATTTGACCTAACAACGATTTGTAGTGGCTAGCCGATGGCCCACCTCAGTATTCTATCCTTTTCAGACAAGTGTGCTATTCGTCAAACAACCCGGATTAACGAAAGGCTTGGATGTCCCGGTCGGGACCCGAACCAAGATCCCTGAATCGAGTGCGACAACAGACCATCCTCCAAGTGAAACCACCACGCCCCCAGCCGGGAGAGGGGTGGAGAGATAATCCTTAAAAGATATAAAGCCCTCCATTTATTCGTATCTTTTATCATCAGTCTTCTGATTTTCTCTGTCTTCCTTCGTTTCCTCTATATTTTTCTCTGCTTTTACTTCCCCGTAGACGGTCAAAAGGATTGTCAGATTTAAGGGGTTGGAGAGGAATGAAACGAAGTTTGACTAATATAGCAGGGGTGGGCAACAGAAGGAGGCCCAGCAACCCACTACATAGTCCCAGCGCACTCTAGACATCAAAAGTGTTCTGATGACCGAGTCCCAGCGCACTCTAGACATCAAAAGTGTTCTGATTATCAAAAAGTGCTGATTCTACAGAAAAAGTGCGGAAGTCGACCTTTCCGGAACTCCCGTTCTTACTCGTTGCCTAGAGCAACGCTTATGGTTGTAATAACAATAACAAAGGTAAAAAACACTATGACTAGTCGACCGTCGAGACTGGCACGGATTTGTGATAGCTGGCAATTTCAGCCGGCTTCCGTCTCTACGTCTCTCTTCATGTGGTGCGAAAACACTGACAGCTTCCTCATAGTCAGTACGATCGCTCGTATGAACTACGTCTGATTTGCTGCAGGCGCTTGAAGTTGCTATTGTTGCTATAGGAGATGAAGAGCGCCTATTGGTTTTGCACCATTAGACTGCTGTCTGTCATTCTGAAACTTTGCTCTTCAGCGGAGCAGTTTTGTCGCCGGTCAGAGCTCCGCACTATCCGCTATGTTACACGTACGGCTTATGTCGCTATTCTCCTCAATCAGAAGCAGTGTTCGTGCAGTGCGGAGCTGCTTGACCATCTGCTTCCGCTGCCATTCTTTTACTGCCGTTCACCTCGATTACAGCGATTTAATGCGGTTGTGAACGCACAAAGTCACCTTCTCACTCTCCGGTGATATCATCTATAATTGTTGCCGTGTATGTGTCCCTGAAGTTGAGGAAATGCAGCGACTACACAACACATAAAGAATAGTAGGATTCTCCTAAAAAAATCTGGAAAACCATGAATTTGCTGCCAGCGAAGCATGTAGAAGGACAGAATTGGTGCAGCAGTTTGGGCCCTGTGGCGTTCAAGATTTCAAAATTCACCTCAGCTGAGCTATCCTCAAAGCCGGCTACATTTCTGTCGTAAACTAAACATATCGTCCCCCCCCCTCCCCCAAACCCCGAAAACAAATGGGGTATGGCGTTCCCACACGTTACCACAAACGTGCCACGAGTTTATCTATTCTTCCGAGCTTTCAAAGTTTTCTAAATTGTCTGAAGAGTTTTACGCAATGCTATAACTTTTCAAGCCGTTCTTCTATCATTAGGAAACCCTATGTAGGAAGATGAATATTTGTGTAGTCCACTCCAAGATCTTCGTCCCTGATCCTTCGTCTATTGATTACTATTGATTGACATTGAAGGACACACATTGTGTTTGTTCTTTTCCCGCACTGAAGTGATAAAGGCGTTTGAAATGATGGAAATAGGGGCGCAGACGGGAGGACTTCGGTTTCTTAGTGAACTCTTGGATACCAAGCAAGTCGACGTCAGTCCTTGTTCACTTAAAGATCTCCTCTTCTAGTGTGCCTGATTGCCTCTCAACAGCACACGTCTATGTGTGGTGAATTTGAATTCGAGCTCTAGGTTAGCCTAACCGCTTCTGATGATGATGGCTTCCAGAAAGTTTCCTTTTCGACTCGTCTCTTCCTGGAATGAGCCACGCATTCCACCCGTTTTGACCTCCGCTTGAAATCGTGGGAGCACAACGGGTTGAGCAAGTAGTGCTTCCGCGAGCAAGTAATGCTTCCCCGAGTCTCACTGCTCGGTTGTAGATGATCTAGTGTCTTCTTCTCCTTTAATAAGCAACAGATTGTAAGTGGAAAAGATAGAGCGCTTCATTGTTCTGAAAAGACTTCCCACTTTCATGCTAGTGAAACTTGTCTAACAGCGTAGGAGCTGCATAAAATCAAACGCCTAGACGTTTTAGAGAGCGTTGCGGATTTCTTTCTCTTTTTCGGCTTTTTTGATCTACGTTAACTCAAAAATAAAAAATCAACAAAAAACAACCAACTAGGAATCTGTTCCGCCACTTGCGTCATCGTCCACACTTGTCCCGTTTTTTCTCTTATCTATCCTCAGAAGCTAATCACTAAGGCTAAAAACCCATAGAAATCTCAAAATGAGTTTCTCCCTTACAGCCCTATTTATTTATATCTTTATTTGTCTTTATTTATTTATTTATTTATTTATTTATTTATTTATTTTGTAAGTGGAGAGTAATGTAGATGAACAATTCAAGTACGGTCAATAAAGTACGGTTAACAAGCATTTAAGAAGCAATGAACAAAACAATTTGAAGTCGCCAGAACGGGTTAAACTAAGAAGCGTCCTGGAGATACCATGAGTCTATTATACATCCTCAAATATGTAGCTAAGTAGAACTTTTTTTGAGAATTTTCAAAAGGTTCGGTTTCTGCTCGAAAGGAGTAAAGAAACCTAATCTTACAATATTTTTTACCTTCAGATTCTGATCTTCCATTGGTGTTAGGAGAAGAAACGGAATAGAACTCCTTGACCGAGTACAAGTTACCATCTTATAAACCATGACCAGATTATACTTTCTCCTACGGCGCGCAAGTGTAGCAAATGAAGGATAGTGACGTGATATAGGTGGCACAGAGCAAATCTGGTGGGAAGAATCGTTTGGACCTCGCCTTTAATACCACAGACCTCCTTATTTTGTAATCTGACCTTATTCGAACAGCCGTCCACTCCTTTTCACTTTTTTGCCTTCCAGTGTGTCTACATATGAGTCGAAAATGGCCGCAGAGCTTCTCCACAATGACCTATCTAACCATTTGAAGGGCAAAGAAAAAATAAATTGGATGTCAGTGTTGGGAGCAGCTCACTTGGATTTTACGAGAAGTCAAAAGGGAGCGTTACGCGTAGTTCGGTCTGATCAAGCTGAAGCATCAGCGATTCAATATTCCTGGTTAAACGTGGCGCAAACTTGCCGATGTTGCGAGCTTTTCCAGCGCTTTTCACTCCACTGCTTTTGCCCCGTCGAATGCCGACTGAGAAAGCAGGAAGAGATATCTCAACCGCTGTCCTATGACATTTTTCAGCGCTTGGAGTCTCTCCTGACTTACGTAGGTTAAACGCCTCCCTCTTCACTGACAAACCACCGTGGAGATGTTACTACTGAAAAGATTTTTCTGGAAATAGATGGCGAAACGAACTGCTCTGAAAAACTTTTGAAAATCTGATTCTATACTCCACACTTTCACTTTGTTACATGCGGCCCTCCTTTGCATTCGTTTCTTTCCGCATTTCACCGCTTCATACCTCCAGTTGCATACCACGCATGGATTTGTATTCCTCCTTCACTTCGTCTCGATGCATCCGCTTCGAGACCTGTGCTTGTACGAAACACTTCCAGATCCTGAGTGTGATGTGAGTTGGCTCCCGGACCGGCAATGTCCACCCTTCCAACAACACCCGTCGGTAAGCAACAGCTCATTGACATGAAGGCCGGTGCGATTCTCCGTGGACATGCGAGGTAAGCGAGATCGCCTCTCTGACATTGGTCTCTCTACTTTCTAGAAATTTGCAACGTTCGCCTCTGGTTATGTCTTATTGGAGCTCTGCTGCAGACTGTTTTTTATTCTGATTGCTTCGTGTAAAGACGCGAAGAGCACAGGTGCAGTAGGTGTACAGTACAAGAGCAAGCAGCCCTCTCATCCCTCCGGGTCCATTAGTTCGTATCGGACTTTCCTAGGAAGGAGAAACACTGATTTGTGCATCACCTGGCCATCGCTAGTTGTAAAACCCCAAGAACCCTCACATTGGCTCCACGATGTCCCGCGGAAGTGAAACGCGTGACGCATCTTATGAGGGAGGAATTGATGAACGACAACCATCGTCGACCTTTATCCTTGGGATTTTGATGCAGTTTAAGTCAGCCCAATCGCTTTTGGGTGGTCTTTCTACTCTAATTTCCCATGTAACTAGTTGGAAGGCAATTTACCTCTGGGCACCACCATCTTATGAACATGAAACGAAGCACCTGAATGGTTTGATGCCTTTTATCGATGAGTTTGAGAAGATACGCTCTGACGAATGCGACCTTCTCACACAAAAACTTACCAGTTCTATTTTAGGACCAGGATCAGTCGCAAAGTTCGATCATGCCGAAAATTTACGGCCCAGATTGTTTTTATCTGTTTTAATATTTCAACTTCTTATTGATTTTTGGATACCTTAACGGATTGTTCTTTCCTGATGTGGCTTCGTCAGCGCGGAGAGTCGCGCGCAGTTTTGTTTGGCGAACTATAATAGACACTACAGGGTGTCCCAAAAAATGTACACACTGTTTGAAAGGCGATAACTTTGCTCACAGTAAAGATAGCGAAGAAGTTGGAGAGCTCACATAAAAGCTTAAGAAAATGGAAATTTTCTGACATATGAGCGGTGTGGAATGCGCCATGCGCTCGTCTGATATTTTGCATTTTACACTCGATTGATTGTGTTTCGCTTGAATGCTTGCCATAGTTTCTTCACAAAGTGGCCGTTTTGATTGACTTTTTAAGGTTTACAACTTAAAAACACACTACGGATTGCAAAAAATGCATGGTATTCTAAAAAATGCGGGTACTATTTGAAAGGTTCTAACCTTGCTGGTAGTGAAGCTTTTGAAGTTGTTTGAGGCTCATATAAAAGTGCAGGGTTACGAGATTTCTGTGGTGTGTAAACCGTCAAGATTGCGCTATGCCACTGCCTAAAACTTTGCATCTCAGACTCGATTGAATGAGCATGGGCTGAATGATTGTCACAATCTTGTTACTACATGGCCGTATTAACCTGTGCTGCGCTTCTTTCAACGTTGAGAACCTGACAATGATGCCAAAGGCACGCGACATGGAAGTTTATTGATTTCACAATTTAAATGTGAGCAGGAGCCTCATTTTCCAAGACGGAATCTGTGGACTGATGAAACAACATTCAAGCTGAATGAAGAGGTTAATCGGCATGATTGCAGCTACTAGTTGACGGAAAACGTTGAAAGAAGCACAGTACAGGTCCACGTAGCCAAGTGTTAACAAGATTGTTACAAGCATTCAGCCCATGCACAATCAATCGAGTCTGAAATGCAGGTTTAAGCAGGGGCGTGGCGCGATCTCGAGTATTTACACTCCACAGAAATCTCGTTACACTATCTTTTCATATAAGCCTCACATATCTTCAAAGCTTCACTATCAGCAATGTTAAAACTTTCCAAATAGTACCTTCATTTTTTGGGCGCGGAGCGCAATCGAAGGAGGCGCCGGCTGGCGCCTGCACCCGATACCAGGTTCCTGGTTCGGATTTCCCGCTCAGGCCAACCAAGCCATCCATCCCTCCGGGGTCGGTGAATTAAGCTACACGCATCACTTCTGTCCAGAATTCGACTTCCTTACGTGGGTTTGAGCTTCGGACTGAACCTAGATGAATGGAAACGGAGGTACACGCATCACATCTGTCCAGGATGCGACTTCCTTAAGTGGGTTTGAGTTTCGAGGTAAACCAGACTTGTCTGGGAAGGCTAAAGCGCTGACTTGTTCATCGGCTGGCCACCTTAAGTCATTGTATGGCCAAATACGCATTCAACTTGCCTCCACGACATCCCGTAGAAGTAGAATGCGTGGCGCATCCCAAAGGGGATTGAATAACGTCGTCTTTTATCCTTTCTCCTTTAGCTGCATTTTTAAGATACCCTTCATTTTTTGCAAACTGTAGTGCGTTTTTAAGTAATAGACTCTGAAAAAAGATTAAATCAATCGAAACTAGCAAGTCTTCAAGCGAAACACAATCAATCGAGTGTAAAGCGCAAAATATCAGACGAGCGCATGGAGCATTCCATATCGCTCATATGTCGGAAAATTTCCACTTTCTTAGTCTTTCATACGAGCCCTCAACTTTTTCGGTACCTTTACGGTGAGCAGAGTTATCACCTTTCAGACAGTGTATACATTTTTTGAGACACCCTGTATTATAAATGTGAAGCTGATTCCTGCAATATTTTGAACGCTTAGAATTAAGAAGAAAAGCTTTTCTAAGCGTTTAATTTTTCAATCAAGACGAGTTCTTTTTAGTTGATTTTTGCAGAATATAATAAATAGTACGACCAGTCATCTGTATCTGGAGCTGTACCCTAAAACATTTCGAAGGCTAATTTCCAAGGATTACCTTGGTGTTTGTTCTAGAAAGAAGTTTTTAACTCTTGTGGATTTGCCACAAAAATAACGGCGTTTTCTACCTGATAGTAACAACGTTAGGGTGAAAATGTCACCTCATAAAATTCGAACCTTGATTTTTAGACGGACAGAGTCTTAACTATTATACTGTCAAAAAAATCGTCGAAAATTGGAGCAATGTCGGATCTCCTTACCATTTTGAAGTTACTTGTTTTAAATGGCAAAGCTTTTGTTCTGATTTGTCCTTTTTTCAATACGTTTTTGTGCGTTTAAAAACTCTGGAAACTGCAAGTTTGGGTAGTTTAAGTGCTTCCCTGAATTCACCGCCGTATGCGAAGGAACTGCTGTCCCTGAGTCAATTTTTTCTACCGCGTCCGATTTTGCATTATTCTTTATTCGGCTATGGATGCTAAATGGAACGCCCTGAAAAAAGAAATCGCTGCAGAATATTGATTTTTATTTTGTAATAATTGACAAATGACGCGGTAAACTGCGACTCTATGGTCGGTTTTGACAAGGGAATGGTCTAAAGCGTATGTCTGAATGGGGAGAGCGAGCCACATAGGAAGAATCCCACCTCTCAGTCAGTATAAAAATGTGTTTCCTTTTTTCCAAGTCGTTAAACCCAAGAACTAGGAGGTCCTTGAAGTTACAATGGAGCAGGCGCCATCCGACTTCTGGGGTCCCTTGTACACCCGCGATGCGAGCGCCACAAGCGAGTCGGAGTGCAGTGGATAGTGACTGACGTTGCTTCGTGCGAGGGCTCGTGGGTTTGATTCTCCAGCCTTGCTGCACTCTTGCATTTCAATTGATTGATTGAGATTTGAGGGACCTTCGCGTCTATATATATGTATATATATATATATATATATATATATATATTCAAACGTTCTCCACTCATTCTTCCGCTGTATGCTGTGGAGAGTACCTTTCTTGCTACCTTTTAATAATGATCGGTTTTTGAAACCAAAAGACAATGAGAAAGTTATTCAACATAATGTTATATAAATGTTCAACATCAATGATACACAGACACAAAGTGCATGAAACAGAAGCACTGGTCAGAATACGGACAGCGGACAGCGTATAAAGGCTACCGGCTTCTCACAGTTTTCTTCCCTATGTGGACCAATGACATCGGAAAAAACCATCTTGCTCGGGTTTTCGAAGAGACCAGGATTAAAGTCGTATATCCAGCTTTGAACCAGGCAGAAACAAACAGCTTTTCCACGTGAGGATGGCACAGGATTCGGTACACCAGTGACACGACCTTCAATGTCCTTATAATCATCCGTCATCCGTTCTCCTTTAGCTATCCTCAACCTCGACACTTACCTTCACGGTGTTGTCCCTCCTTTGCAGGTCAAAAGAAGGTCATGTACAATGACGTGGGAGTGATATCGCTTGATAAGCGACTTCATGGAACTGAAGTAGCCTGCGTCGGCAGGCTGAAATTGGCTGATGGCATCCGAAGGTCCGAATACTCAAGGTCCTGTCTCGCTCTCGGGGTATAGTAGCTTGAATCGAAGGTGATCCGAAAAGGAGGCCCATGAGTCTAGAATAACAGTATAGCTATCCGTAGATTGGGTCGTCATGACATGCCATTAACCTGCCACAATCACTGAAAAGATTTTTCGTCTGGAAGATGCAGCTTTGTGGAAAGAGGCCACATTTCTCTCGAAGCCGTACGAAAAGTGCGTTGCGAAAAGTACGCTGGTCCATGTAGGGAAGCAGAATGTGAGGAGCACGTAGCTTTGATACCTTGCCTGTATTGTGACCAGTGCTGCTTCATGCACTTTGTACCTGTGTATCACTGCTGTTGAACGTTTATACATCATCATGTTCAGTAGGACAGCATGCAGCTGGAAACTTAGGCATAAAACGCCTGAAAATGGAATAGACGTCCGAATCTCAACCAATCAGATGAAATGGAAAAACACAGCAGCGCACGAGAATCGAGCCAACGACATCCCTCGCATGAAGCAAAGCCACTACACACTGCAATCCGACCAGCTCGCGGCACTGGGATCGTGGGCATAAAAGAGACTCCAGAATTCGGGAGGCGCCGATTCCATTGCAACTTCAGGTACCCCCTATTCCTTGGGTTTAACGACTTGGAAAAAAATAAAACACATTTTTATGCCAATTGATGAGTGGGGACTCTTCCTATATGACTCACTCTCCCCGTTCAGACATATGCTTCAGACCGTTCTCTTGGGAGGGTTCAAAAACTCCATAGGACAAACACTGAGATCGCCATTTGAAATTAGTTTTTTTAATTATAGATTTTTTAAATTTATAGACCTTCAGGTTCAGATGTCCTTTCTCCAAGTAGAAAATTATCCCGTGTCATGAGGTTCTGCTAAAATTGGTAAAAAAAAATTGAAGTCGTCCTGATTGACTAAGACCGCTACCTGAAAATCTTTATTTTTGACTTTTCAACATTCAACATCCAAAACTATAGGATTCAGTTACATACCCATGACACGTTTACTTCGGAAAACAAAACTTTGGCTGTGCCTCCACATTGTCGAAGCCACATCTGAAAGGAACAGCTCGCTAAGAGATGCAGAAGTCATCTAGAGTGATGAAGAAATCGAAACGGCTAAGAAATAGAACAGTGCTGAAGACATGAAGGGGCCATATCAAATCTGCTCCTGAAGGGGGCAGATTGAGCTGGGTTTATAATTTTAGGGCAAAATCGAGCCCCACGTTTGAAGCTGCTGCACTGCCCCCCCCCCCACTTACCCCTTTTCATAACAAACTAAGTCGCAGAAAGACCCCATTTCGATTCTTAAACTTCAAACCTGTGCTTTTATAGGGCTTGGATGAAGCTTCTAATACTGTTGCCCATTACGATGTTATTGCGAGAACTACTCAAATTTCGAAGAAAAAACTCAGCACATAGAAACTTTTTTTGAAAACATTAAAAAGACAAGCTAAAGATAAAAACAGAGACTTTTTTAAATCAGAAAGGCATTCGAAAGATATGGACCAGCCTTATTTTTTGGAACACTTTGATTCCGATCCTTTCTAACTTCTATTCTTCTGTGATTATTGGGATTGAAGGAGGTATTCAGATCAATAAAATACAGCTTTTACTTGAACATGGAACGCGTTTCAGAAAATCCGAGCGCTATCTCGGCTGTCCGATACGTCTTCTGCTGACGTTCATTGTGCTCATCAAATCATCTCTCCTTTGCGCATGGCTGGTGCGAGGTGGGTTTTATGGACACATGCCTTGCCTGTAATGACAGTTGCACTCCAAGTAACCAACGCCCAGTGTTTCCATGCGTCCCAGCTCGTGATGCAGAATTAATGGCAAAGTTTCCAAAAGTCCACGACTTAGGATGGGGAGGTTTCTCGTTGTGTCACGAGCTGAAAAAGAATCAAAGGAAAAAGCGTACGACTGCGTAGTGACTTTTGTCCAGAGCACCATTTTCTAGAACATTTTCTCTGGTGAAGCGAGTGGGTCAGGCGGAAAGAATCATCTGCCTTGATCTGCTGAATTCAATTGCTCATAACCTCGCTAGAGTAGAATTTCACCCATTTCGGTGAATTTAAGAGCCACTGCGTTTGGCATGCCGCTGTCAAGAAAATCAACTGCGGAGATTTTTTCATGCGTGTCTGTGCTGGTAAGGATTACAAGCTATGGCAGAGCATGTATCATTCCAAATGGCCGAAGTGTTCGCCTTTGCGTGATCGCCAAAGCAATTGGCAAGCGGTACGTCTATGTATTACGCAGAAATAAGTAGATCTTTAACGCTCAAAGTCATCAGAAATATTAGGAACTTCTTTACTTACCTTCATCATCATCATCATTTTCACTAGCGTCTGTCCCTGCTGCTTGACAGCGGGGTTCGCTCTTCTGCTGTGGTGACCCCAATTCTCCCGATCAAATGCTTGATCAGGATGTACACCAGCTATCTTTAAGTCCACGTGCAAAGCATCTAGTGTAACGTATCGGACCAACGCTGCTTCGGGCGTCCTCTAGGCCGCTTTCCAGATACTTCCAACTCAAGGCCTATCTTGCGGACGCTGTCTTCTTTCCCACGCAGAACGTGGCCGTACCATCGAAGTCGAGCTTCGCGCAGCTTCTTGGCTATCGGGGCGACACCGAACCTCTGTCGTATGGTGTCGTTGCGAACCAAATACGTAACTCCGGCCGTCCACCGTAGCATTTTCGTTTCCATCACACTAAGGCGGTTCTCAATTTCCTTAGTCACGGGCCAGCGCTCAGCACCGTACGGACTATTCTATAAACCTTCGATTTGAGGTGCTCAGGTATTGTCCTGTCGCAAAACGCTCCTGTCAGTGAGCTGGATTTGGACCAATCTGCACTCACACGTGCGTTCACCTCCAACTTTAGGCTGCCATCGGACGTGATCGTTGATCCGAGATACTTGAAAGATGTAACTCGTGAGAGCTCAGTACCATTGATCTTAATAGATCCGTGCTCGTTCACATCCGTCGTCAAGTACTCTGTCTTTTTGCCGATTTGCTTGAGACCGAACAACGCCAAGCGATCGCACCACGCCTGTGCCTGTCGCTCAGTTCGGCTTTCTCCTCACATGCAAGCATGACGTCGTCAGCATACAACAGCGTCCAAGGTGCTGCCGTTTGGAGATCTCATGAGATCGCATCCATCACGGCCACGAAGAGCAGTGGGGATAGCGCAGATCCCTAATGCACCCCTACAGAGATGGCAAATTCCGTCGAGGTGCCCGCTGGCGCTCGCACTCGACTCCTTGGGCAAGAGTACAGAATGCGCACCCACTCAATAAGTTCTTCAGGGACACCATGTTCTGGTAATTGTACAACTGGTAGAAGATCATGTGAATGCACACGCACATCGAATTTTCGTGATTAGTAATAGCTGTGAAGTAGATGGCACAAATCCTTAGTGCTAGGCTTCTCAGGCCACGGCAGTCAGCCTACCTGCCTTGGTTAGTATCCAAACGTATCATTGCGCCCATTGTCCGAAAGTTTTTCGAAATTTTGCAAAAAAAATGTGCTCGAATACTTTCTTTGTACTTGAAGTTCCTTACTGCAACTGTTCTTGCTCCAGAGTACTTCTTCTTCGACTTTCGATGCTCCCTACTCTCTACGTCCGGTGCTGACGAAGATATGCTGAGGAGACGGTCGGTCGAGGTGCTTCGCATCCCAGTCTTCCCGTCGGATAGCGCCCCACCCGTGAACTATTTCGATGAGGAGTATCACGAGCGAATGAAGAGGTTCGACATCACTCTCGTTCCTCGAACCGTCTCAACGACGTTTATTTAGCCGTTTTTTATTTGATTAAATTTTACTCATTGTTAACTAGAGTGCGTACCCCTTCAAATATAAGCACTACTCGTTTAGATATGCCTCGATGCAAAATGTCGGCCTTGATCCTCGATCCAAGTCCACCAGTCACCAGAAGAAATCCGTTGCGCGGGTATGGATGAAAAACGATAAAGGACGGCGTCCCTTTGTGGACTGCGCCACGCACTCTACATGCATTCAAAGGATGTCGCAGAGACAATTTGAATGCGTATTTGGCCTTTACAATAACTTACAGTGATTAGCCAAAGAATGTGTCGGTTTCTTATCTTTTCCAGACAACATCGGTATCAATTCATCGACTATGCGGGGTGGAAGCCTTGGCTGGCGAGGAACCCTGGCCAAAAACTTCACATGAATGTCGGTGCCTCCTCCAGGGCCCCATGTGGATTAGATGAAACCAGAATTCTATTAAGAACTCTGCGTTCTATAAATCCGAGAACGCTATTCTTTGAGTGATGCCATGTAGTTAAGACGAAGCCGTCAAAGCTGCTCATCTAACAAGGGAGGTCAATGAACTTCCCGTGGCAATCTCAAAAGTGACTTATTGAGGGTTGTAGGGGATTGTCTGAGAAGCACCGTAGCGGTTTTCAAATTTCCACGGGACGTTCATTGACCTCCATTGTAAGGGATGTCCAAGAAGCATTTCTCTTCGGGATTTTTTCTTACTTTCATGGCTAACCAAATATATGCGATATTCAAATTTACAAATTTTCTTTGGATTATTTTTATTTTTACACAAAACAGAAGTGCCTAAACTGAAACATCCGATATTTTTCAGGTCTCCAATTTTTTAAGAAAATGCTTGCGGGAAAACGATAAGTGGTGAAGTTACTTGGTAAAAACAAGCTAAATTTAAAACAAACAAACACCATGAAGGCTAGCTTTATCGACATCAACTAAGAAAATATACAACGAATATTGAGCAGCCGGCAGCCGACGACGACTCGATGCTTGGCGCACCTTCCAGACAAGCCGCTAGGCAAATATCAGCTTGCGTAAAACTGTCAAATTCCGCTTATGCAGTTTGTTGTACAGCCCAAATACGCATTCAGAATGCTCTCATGATATCATGAAGAGTAGAGTGCGTGGCACACTCCATTAGGAAGTGAATCGATTGACGCCTAATCATTCTCTTTTATCCATCATCTCCATTACGCTGTAGTCACTTTCCAGGATGTACCGACTACAATGGTGACCATGACAAACACCCAACTACTCCCAGGTGAGGGCGATTCTCTTCGAATGAAGACGATTCGCAACCGAGTGAAGCCGATCAGCGACATGGTGAGGAAGATGTATGAGTTTTGCCTTGTCTTGAGTCAAAATGGATATTATCTGCGGAATGCGGTAGGCACTTCACTTCTTAGGGCACCCGCCTACATGACGAGGTCTTCTTAGAGGCATTCGGATACGTACTCAGCTTTCACCGTCATCTCTGCCTTGAAACTAATGTACTAGAAGCGACTCAAAATGCTTCCAGACTCAAAATCTCGAAGGGCTTCAATATTTACTCGGTATTTATTAGTGCTACAGCTTCATGCTGCACACAGTTTCTCACCAGTCCAAGGCTGATATAGGGAATTCAACCACAAGATGTATGGTAGCGACCAAAGCAGATGTTCGGTAGATTGCCTCCACCTAGCCGTTACGCTTTCTCTAGATATCGCCTCGCCTTGACAGCTTTCCTAAATGCTATTCAGTTTTAAAGCTTCAAGAAAGATCGATCGGTTCTAGGGTGACGACGACGACGACATGCTTGAGATTGACATCGACGCACCACCGCTGGTCTACATCAGTAAGATTCTGCAGCGAGGAGAAGAGGTAGCTGCCTAATCGTCTGGTTGTTCGGCTTGACCTATTTGTTCAAGCTCTATGACGGTATGTGTCGCGGAGGTGCACAGCATTGGGGGGGGGGGGGAGGGAGGGCAACGCGCCAGCCAATCAAGGCGCATCGATTGGGCGTCCTATTCAGAGGGGCATTATCCGGTGTGGGTACGGTCTGCGCTTGCTTGATTATGACTGGTTATGACTGGTTGGCGCATTTTCACCTCCCAATGCTGCGCACCTTCACGACATGTGCCGTTCAGTTTTCGCATTTAGCTGTTTATGCAGTTTCTCCATGGCCTAATTCCAGGACAAAGATGCCATCGCCAAGATAGCGGAGAAACCCAAAAAACGAAAAGGAAAAGGCAAAGGCAAAAAGAATAAGAAGAAACATCCAGAGGAGTACTCTGCTGCCTCCACCACCAATGTTCCCCCTACTACAGAAAAGATGTCGTCCCGAACTCCTAAGAAAGGCCGAAAAGGCCACCGACGGAAGCAGAACAGACTCAACAACCGTATAGGCGCGTTTCCTCTCAAGTTCATTTGCAAGGCTGGAGAGAACTCAACAAGTTTGGAGCCTTTCAGGAACGACGAGCGAGCAGACGAAGTCACCTCGACATCTCGTCTCTCCGCCGGGTGTTCCGCAGCTGACCACTCCACGTCCTCATCAAAGCAGCTTCGTGCACGGCGTGATCGACCCGAAGGATCCGCGATTCTCCAACAAGGGTGCGGAATCAGATCAAGGAAAGTCATCAGAGCTTGACTCCGATTGATTGAGCCCAAACTTACAGGTCACATACGAGGTTATCCTATGCACATCGCCTCCAGGAAGCCTACTGTACGTTTTTAGACAACTTCGCTAAGTTTACTAACTAGGGATCGCTAGAGCGCTCCGTGGGACCTAGGAAAGCGATCACTACACCCGGATTCTTTAAAATTTATTCATCGGAAATTAAGCCCTACCGCTGCTAGAGGCCGGTCAGAAGGCTTTAAGTACTTTAAATGTTTCCTCCTTTTTTAAATATTTGGCGAGAGTGAGAGTGGAAAGGCTTGCCATTATGTCACAGAGCTCTATGCCTTAAATCATTGAAGCTCCAAGAAATTGAATACCTTAGACCAGAGGTGGAGAACTTTAAAAAATGAGAATCCTTGTTTGGAATAGATACTGATCGTCCGGGGAAATTTTGTAATAATACTTTGATACTTTGATGGTCCTTTTGTCGGCTGGAGGTCTTCTCAGCGAGGACCACAACTCTTCCAGACCGCTCGATCTCTGGCTGCTTGCATCCAGTGAGGCAGGCTCCGCTCTCTGAAAGATCTTGAGAATGAGTCTGCCCATCGCGTTGGCGGTCGTCCCAGCGGTCTCTTATGGTCTCTCGATAGCCATTCTGTGACACGAAGACTCCATCTATCGTCCTTTCGTCGAAGCAGGTGTCCGGCCCAGCGATATTTGGACTTCTTCATGTACTGCAGCGGGTCTGCTAATTGCGACTTCTCCCGTAGCTCCGAGCTTCGTAGGCCTTCCTGCCATTGCTGACGAAGGTTTGTCCTCAGAAGACATCTCTCCAGTGCACGATGCGTAGTTTGCATTGCTCTGGCGAATGTCTTGTTGTCGGGCCAGGTTTCCGTCGCGTAACACATCGCAGGCAGTATAGAGGCGTTGAATATCGAGGCCTTGAGGCCGGCATCCTTGACCTGATCGGTGACTTCGCGAATCGAACTGAAGGCTGCCCATGCCGCGCGTCTCCTGCGGGCGATTTCAGGAGCGAGGTCGTTATCCATGTTAAGCTCTCTTCCCAGATAGACGTAGGAGTCGACCTGTTGTAGAGCGACTCCATTTAACCTTACGAGTCCCGTGTCACACCACTGTTGACCATAAACTGCGTTTTGGACATATTCATGTCCAATCCAATCTTCATACCTGCCACAATGAGCTCGTTCAGCATTTCCTCGACTTCTGTCATGCTGGTAGAGAAGAGAACAATATCGTCGGCGAAGCGAATGTTGCTGATCCGTTTACCATCGACAAGGTAGCCTTTATCGTCCCAGTTCAAGTCCTTCATGGCATCCTGGAGTGCTGCTGTGAATAGCTTAGGAGAAATCGTGTCTCCCTGCCGTACTCCTTTCCCGATAGGAATCTTAAACTTTCGATCGAACAACTGGATTGTGGTCGATGTGTTCGAGAAGCATTCGTCGAGAAGTCGGATGTAGGGCGATGGTATACCAACATGCACAAGCGCGTTCAGAATGGCGTTGATTTCCACAGAGTTGAACGCTTTCCGGTAATCCACGAAGACAAGGACAAGTGGGAGGTGGTATTCGCGGCTCCTTTCGATGAGTTGTGAGACAGTCTGATGAATATGGTCCATGTAGTATAAATCCTTGCGAAACCCTGCTTGCTCCACTGGCTGATACTCATCCGAGCAACGCTCCATACGATTGAGCAGTATCTTGGTGATGATCTTGTACACAACCGAGAAAAGGCTTAGGTGATGGGTCGATAGTTGTTGATGTCCTCCTGCTGACCTTTTTTAAAGATTATAACTGTTTTGGACTCCTTCCATGACTCCGGAATCCTACCAAGTCGAAGGTAGTGGTTGAAGTGCTTGACAAAAGTGAGCAGAGGGCACTGCCACCCGCACAAAGGAGGTCAGTAGAAATGCCGTCCGGTCTGGGAGCAGTGCCTGGCTTCATGTTTCTGAAGGCATGAGCAACTTCTGATTCCAGAATGGGAGGTACTGGTGGCATCAAGCATTTCGGGACAGTGCTGGAAGAACGAAACAGATCTGTGTAGAATTCTCGAACGATGGCCTCCATCGCTCTTCGAGACGTTTGCGTTGTTCCATCCTTATCCATATTATTGTCTTCTGGTCGCAGAGATCTCGTTTGCAGCGCTTTATGCTTAAACCTTTCCCAGCGGCTTCTAACAGCTTCAGTCTTCTATAGGCTTGAATGGACTCCTTCACTGCAATTCGACAGGCCTTCAAGATGGTGACTTTTCCAGATGGGAAGCATTAGGATCCAGTTTAACAGCTCTTCTTTGCTCCAAAAGTTTAATCGCATGTGCGTTGAGTCTTAAAACAGACGGTGATGTGGCTCCGCAAGAGCTGCTAGCGCATTTCACAGTCCTTTGGAGAGAAGGTCGTAGTCTTCCTATGGATCTTCAAGAAGATTCCAATCGTACGACTTTATCGCATATTCCAACTCCTCAGACTTGAATGTGGGGATCCTCACCGGTGCCGGTTTATGAGTGTCACGCTTGAACATCCTCTTTTTGAGAGTCAGCTTCGCACGGACAAGACGGTGATCCGAGCCGGTGTCAAATGAAGGCAGCACGGAGACGTCGAACAGACTCCAGCGTCTATTTGTAAGAACACGGTCGAACTCCGAACGTGTTTCTCCATTTGGGCTTTCCCAGGTCCATCGTCGGTTTGAAGGCTTCTCAAACATAGAATTTCACTGATTGAGACGGCACGCGGATAAGAAGTCTATCAGGTGCTTTCCGTTTTCGTTCCTTGAGGAAGTTCCATGTAGTCCTAGCCTTCATCCGTCGTGATCATTCGTACCGACGGTAGCGTTAAAGTCCCCAACGACAACTTTGTAGTAGCTCTTCTCGTCGTTGTCAGTCCTTTCAAATAGCTTGTAGAATTCCTACTTTTCTTCGTCTGTGGCCGCAGATATTGGAGCGTATCCATTTATGATGGAGATTGATCTTGATCTTTATCTTTGGTTTCCAGACGAAGAACAGCTACTCGCGGACTGATGATCTTGTAAGAGTCTACTAGGTGGTGCACTGTCGAATTGACGAGAAATCCAACTCCGCCAACATTCTTTCTGTCCACCTCTGCTCCGATAATGAGAAGCTCGTTGTGGTCGGTCCTTCTTATGGTTTCCGTTCTGCCTTTCGTTTCCTGCAGGGCGATAACGTCGTATTTGATGTTGCGGCTTCTGTAAAGCAGTGTCCGAAGATCCTGCTCAGATGCGATCGAATGAGTTTTAAGAGCAGACGAATAGGCAGTTTCCGTGTCGTGGTGGGAGGGAGTTTCCGGTGGCGATGTCCGTTCCTCCACGTGGTGCCACTGGAAACTGCTCGCTCTGCGAGCTAAGCTAATCACGGACATTCGAATGCAGGCGACAGGCCCTTGTGACAGGCCGGCCTACGAAGACCCATGTCACATCACATGGTGTATGATAAGTCAAGATTCTCGAGATAGTGCTACGGCGTCCGCGGGAGCCGACGCGCACTCGCAAAGCCCGGCGAGTGTGAGAAGTATGCGAGGGTCCCTGGTGCGAGGACGGCATCGGGGGGCAACTGAGCTAGTCCGAAAGTCCCGTAACGTAAGCAGGACCCGCGTGGCTACGCTGAATGTGGGTACGTTGACGGGCCGCTCGTGCGAGTTGGTTGAAGCACTGGAGCGAAGAAGAGTTGATTTCTGTGCGGTGCAGGAGACGAGGTGGTCCTGCCGCAAGTCAAGGGACATAGGACGTGGCTTCAAGGCCGTTCTATGTGGAAATCCCAGGACCACCAGTGGTGTCGGAATAATCGTCTCCGAACGATTTCGTGACTCGATTGTAAGCGTCGAGCGTTTTGACGATCGATTGATGAAGATCGTTGTCGCCGCTAAAGAGCGACTCTATCACTTCTTCTCTGCGTATGCTCCGCAGACTGGCTGCTCCGATCAAGCCAAGGATGAGTTTTGGAACCTGCTTGATGAGAAGACAGCAGAGGTACCGTCGAAAGATGTCATCATAGTCGCTGGTGACCTTAATGGGCACGTAGGTGGTGGTTTCGGATACGGGTCTCGTAACTCCGATGGTGAGCGTATTCTTGAGTATGCGGAATCGCATAGCCTCACCATTGTGAACACCGTTTTCCGAAAACGCGACTCCCACCTCATCTCATATTATAGTGGGAGCTCCAAGTCTCAGATAGACTTTGTGCTTGTGAAGGATCGCGACCGGAGCCTTGTCACAGACGCGAAGGTCGTGCCGTATGAGACGGTCGCCCCACAGCACCGACCGCTGATCTGTACTTTGAAGATCGCCTCTCCAAGGCTGAAGCAGGTCGAGCGATGCGGTGCTGCAAGAATCAAGTGGTGGCGAATGAAAGAGAAGGAAGCAGCTGTGATTTCTTGCGTGCGGTTACCGACAGTTACGACTGTTGATGAAGCTTGGAAGAAAGCAACCGACGCGATACGCCAAGCTGCAAGGTTGGAACTCGGCACTACGAAGCCTGGACGACGCAAAGTCGACAAGCATCATGGCTGTGGACAGACGATGTGAAAGCGAAGGTTCGAGAGAAGAAGTCGCTGTATCATGTGTTTCTCGGCGACAGAACAGCCGACAACTGGCAGGAGTATCAGAAGGCGAAGAAGGCTGCAAAGAAAGCCGTGGCTGTTGCGAAAGCCACTCATTATGGTGATGTCTACCGAAAGCTCGAATCGCGCGATGGTGAGCGGTATTTGTACCGACTTGCTAAGACCCGCCATCGCCAATCTGAGGACATTGAAAAGTTTGTTGGCATCAATGATGAGAGCGGCCATCTTCTGACAGACCGCAAAAAGGCGCTGAAGCGATGGCGTGATTACTTTGAGGAAATTTCCACTATGGGATTTCCTCATCCGGCCATCCCTTCTGTGGCTTCTGTTCACGGTCTCGTTCACAAGATCACCGTGAAGGAAACAGAAGCGGCTCTGAAGAAGATGAAGCCTGGTAAAGCGACAGGGCCGGATGATCTGGCAGCCGATGTTTGGAAGTCGAAGCTCTGGTATCCTGCTGAGTGGTTGACTGAGTTCTTCAACCAGGTAGTAAAGGAGAAGAAAGTACCGAAGTGTTGGCACAACAGTACGACGATTCCGATCTGGAAGAAGAAGGGCAGTCCTGCGGACTGCTCCAATTACCGTCCGATTCGCTTGCTTTCGCATAGCATGAAGATCTTCGAGCGAATCCTCGATAGAAGGATCCGTGAAATCGTCAAGCTCTCCGACAACCAGTGCGGCTTTGTGTCTGGTTGTGGGACCATTGATGCTATACACGCCGCCCGCCTCCTGGTGGAGAAGCATCGCGAGAGACAGAAGCCGGTGCATATCGCCTTTCTCGACTTGGAGAAGGCTTTCGACCGCGTACCGCGTGAGGTTATATGGTACGCCTTGCGACGACACAACGTACCTGAGGAACTTATAGAGTGGGTGCGGATGCTCTACTCTTGCCCAAAGAGTAGAGTGCAAGCTGTAGCTGGAACCTCAATGGAGTTTCCCATCTCTGTTGGGGTGCACCAAGGTTCAGCGCTTTCTCCGCTCCTCTTTGTTGTCGTCATGGATGCCATTACGCGAGATCTTCAGCAGCCTGTTCCATGGACGCTGCTTTATGCTGATGACGTGATGCTCGCTTGCGAAGACAAAGACGATCTCGAGCGGCAGGTGCAAGCTTGGTGCGACCGTCTGGCGAGGTTCGGACTCAAATTGAACGTCAAGAAGACCGAGTACCTAACGACTGACGTGAACGAGTCCGGCTCCATTAAGATTAACGGTACTGAACTTGCACGCACTTCGGTGTTTAAATACCTGGGATCAGCAATAACGTCTGACGGCGGTCTGATGGTTGAAGTGGACTCACGCGTGAGTGCAGCTTGGTCCAAGTGGCGTTCGCTGACTGGCGTGCTCTGCGATAGGAAGATCCCAGAGCACCTGAAGTCGAAGATTTACAGAGCCGTCGTGCGGCCAGTAGCGATGTACGGCGCTGAGTGTTGGCCTGCGACTAAGGAAGTTGAAACGCGCCTCAGCGTCATGGAGACGAAGATGCTGCGCTGGACGGCTGGAGTCACCCGCATGGACCGCATTCGAAATGATGCTATTCGGCAGAAGTTCGGTGTCGCGCCGATAGCGGACAAGATGCGCGAAGCTCGCTTGCGATGGTACGGCCACGTTCTGCGTGGGAAAGAAGACAGCGTCCGCAAGATAGGCCTTGAGTTGGAAGTATCTGGAAAGCGGCCTAGAGGACGCCCGAAGCAGCGTTGGTCCGATACGTTACACACGGACATGAAAGTAGCTGGAGTCCACCCTGATCAAGCGCAGGATCGGGAAAGGTGGCGTCGTAACACCAGAAGAGCGGACCCCGCGACGATGCGGGACAAACGCTGAAGAATAAGAAGAAGAAGAAGGTGGGAGGGAGTTTCCGGTAGTCCGATTCCAATGACGTCCTGATAGCTTAACACCGAGATTAGATGGCCCCTCGCCGGAGGTGGATGCAACCGACGTCGTAGAAGTCCACCCCCGGCGGGCGGAGGACTGGGCGCGGGTTTAGTTGTTTGAGCCATGGCGGTGGTCTGGTTACTCACATGTTCCTGGCCAGGGATACATGAGAGCCGCCTATACACGACAAAGCATCGTGTACTGCGTGACCATTTGTGCCGCTAGCCATCACTAAGTGATGTTCACCCCTTCACCGCGATGAGGTAGCACATGAAGGAGATTTTATAATAATATATGAGAAAAAAGATATAAAGAAATAGAATACTTACTTACTTGCGATACTTGCGACCCGTTCCTCAGCAACAATTTGTCTTGCGGAGGTCCCAGCTTGCTCGCCACTTTGTTCGATCTAGAGCCAAAGTTGACCAGTAGACGAGCACCTTAACCGAGTTGATGTTAGAGGTACGGATGTTGTTCCGACGAGCGAGCGAATCTTGCCATCGTAGTGGAGGACGACCGAGTGGTCGTTTCTTGTAGGGTGGTTCCCAATGTACAGTGGCGGTACTCCAAGGTTCGTCCTTTCGTCTCATCAAATGTCCAGCGAAATGATGTTTCGCTTCATCGATATGAAGAACGACGTCCCAGACTCTGTACATTACTCGGATCTGTTCAATGTGCAATCCGGAGAGCCGCTGCTGGTGTAGAGAGATGCCGACCATCTTCCTTTCCAATGCCGTTCGCACTCTTCGTAATTGATCTTCTGCTGCTTTTGTTATGGCCCATGTTTCGCAAGCGTAACACAGCGCATGAAGAACTGTGGAGTTGAAGATATAATATTAGCTCTCAGTTCACAGTTATTGCAGCTCTCAACCACGCCTCACACAGAATTGTACGCCGCCCATGCCGCTCTCTTCCTTCGTGATATTTCCGGTCTTAGGTCGTTCTTCATGTTCAACAGTCGCCCGAGGTAGACATAATCTTCGACTTCCTGTAAAGGAGCTTCTTCAAACAGTACTAAGTCACCGCCCACGAACTCGTTGCTCATAAGTTTCGTCTTCGGCATGTTGATTGTTAGTCCAGCCTCAGTTCCTTCGTTGTGATGCTCGTGCGCCATTCTTGATGCCTGCTGTGTGGACTTTGTGATGAGGACAATATCGTCGGCAAATCTCAGGGGGTTCAGCTGCCTACCATCGACTTCGACGCCATAGTCGCTCCAATTACAGCGACGAATGGTTGATTCCAAACACGCTGAGAAGAGGTTGGGAGAGATGGGATCACCTTGAGGTACGCCTCTTTCCACATCCACCTCTAAGTTGGGGCGAAATATAGTGCTACATCCGGTGTAGCATTTGCTCAGAATGATCGTGTATCGTGGTTCGATCCCCTGTTCGTTGAGTGCTTCCCCAACTCTCTGCGGTTCCACTGATTCGAACGCTTTGTGGTAATCGATGAGCGTCAACACCAGAGGTTTGTGATATTCTCGAGCAGCTGCATAAAGACATAGAATAATAAGAGAAAATACACAGAATAATATTATTAATACATAGAACAAAATCCCAATGGGCTTCCCAAATACTCAAATACTTACCCCAAACTTTGAGACATCGAAAGTGTCTAGCTACTCTGCTTTCCTTCATCTTATCTTACATGTCATCTTACTAAATATAATTCAGTTAATTCGTGGTTCTCGTACCCATGGGACCAAAGCTAAGGAATGCCTTCATGATATGCCAGTCGGTCTTCCTTTGAGCTTAACCATGGGCGATTGCTGGCGAATTTACAATCTTGATAGCAGATCTACAAAGTATTGAGCCGACAACGTGTCAGGGTATGAACGGAGATCATGCGCCGATCTCCCTGATTAAGAAGACGTGCTGAAGATGTCGTCCAACGTACTTAGGGATTCAGAAGAGTGAGGGAGACCAATAAGGAGGGATCAGTAACGGGAATCAATAAGGAGACCAGTAAAGGGGACCACTAAGGGAACCAGTAAGAGGAGACCAGTGAAGGGGATCAACAAGGGAGACCAATAAGGTGGCCACTAATTGCAAGAGGGGACTAATAAGTAGAGACCAATAAGGGGACTAGTGAAAGCTGGACCAGTAAGGGTGACCACCAGTGAAGAAGACCAGTGAAGAGGACCAGTGAAAGGGTGACCAGTAAAAGGGAGTGGCTTCTCCCGGGAAGGAAATTGCAAGGAAAGGTTCCCTTGTAGGCCAGTTCACGGTATTGCCTTCGAAAACTAGTCTGCGTTCAGTTTTGCCGTTGCCAAAAATTCAGAGAGTGCCCCTCTACTAGGATAAAACCAGATTTCTTTTTTACTACTAATAGACACTGACAGTCTAAGCTTCAGCAAGTTTAACCATTTAAGCTCTAATACTGACTTACAGCAATGTTACCAATCAGTGTTTTCTGAGTATATGTATACGAAGACGAACAGCATTGGGAGATGATAAACCCTCCCCCCCCCCCCCCAACCAGTCAGATCGTATAGAATGGGCGTGTCATTCAGAGAGGGGTGTACTGGGGGAGGGGCGTTTCCCTAGACGATCCAGCCCGCCGCCCACTTTCCGCCCTATTTGGACAAGTTTACGAACCGTCGTTAATTGGCGTGACGTCACCCAAAAACCTAACAGCTGGTAGGAGACGATTGAGGAGCGCATCTCTTGGGGAACTCCAAAGTCAATTTTTAGCCAGTTCGGTTGTGGAGATAGTTGAGAGGTGGATTCTTTAACTTTCCGCCACAACTAGAGACTATCGGTGATTCTGGTCAGGAGTTGGTGGTCTCTACATTGAAATCTGAAAAAATCTTGTCTGAAATTGTGCACGATACAGGCTCACCGTCCTCTCATTTTAAAGGAACAAACAATTGTCCTCATATGGGACAGCTTTCTAGCGGATGATCGTGTTGTTATCATTAGATATCTCGTTAGGATGTTGTTGTAGTTGTCGGAAAATGCGGACGACACCTTAGTACTGAACAATGTGGCGGAACCTGGAGCAAGCCTCGGCTCTGCAGCTGAAAAGCCCTTTTCTCCAAATGTGGTATACAACGCTCTGAATCTTGTCTCAAGAACGAAATCTGTTCAGAATAGAGCTGCCAGGTCAAGGGACGTGATTGGAAATGCGATGCCTCCATGTGATGACGGGAACCCGGACATCTCGTCCTCAGAGCACCCTTTACTCCACCCCTTTCCGAGAGCAGGGTAGGGAACACCTCTCCGCCCGTGTACAGTCGGTACTGTGACCGGCTGGCATGTGTTCGCTATGAGGTCTGATGGTTATTACTGGGTGGCGCACTCCCACCTACCAATGCTGCCCACATTCGCGACATGTTCCGTTCTGTTTCATTCTGTGGTTTGTTGTTTGAGCAAGTTTTCTATTTGTACAGACGCAAACTATCAGATGGTAAAAGAAAGTCGAAAGGCATTGAAGTCCCTTTAAAATAAGGTATTTGGAGACCCCATAGGATGTAGTCAATGATGGGCTACCATGCTGTATGTAGTGGTCGCTATTCCTAGGCTATACAGACAGTTGTAGTCCATCCCTTATTGAAAGATCTCAGTATCACTTTATTTTCAGCCGTCGACTCGTCTTTCTGAGGAAACTCGTCTCATGTGGGAAATGGACGAGTTGAACTACACGACACACGCAGCTGCTCCGAAAACGACTGCCATCTCAGGACTCCTGGAGGACAACGGCGATGTGAGTACAGATTTTCTCTGAAAGCGTTCACATAAATCGTAACGGAATGTGTGCAGTAAGTCCGTTGACAAGTCAGGAGTTCTTTAGAGTTCGGTTCCCTGGGAAGACCACCTATGGCCTGAGTTATACTCCCGCGGAAGCAACCGCGGAAGGGCGGGAATCGCGCCGAGACTCCTCACCTGGCCAATCGCCGCGCCTCGCCACGCCCGCCTCCGCCGTGCACCATTGGTCCGCGGACGTTCCGCGGATGCTCCCGCGGGAGTATAACAGAGGCCTCCCGCGGGAGTATAACAGGGTAATTGTAAGCCATCTGTTCCTCAAGGCTCGCCAATCCGTTTCAATGTCTAGAGCGCCTACACATAGTTATTTTTCTTCAATAAAAGGGTTATGTGCTAGGAGTCCCGGAAATATGCACTTAGCATTGCTGAAAACTATTGAATAAGTGACCCCATCTCAGCTCTCCCTAACCGAAGGTGACATCAGGAGCATCACAGGGACTCGTACACGAGAAGAGGTTTGGGCACTGGTGTTTGAGAAGAGTGTCGTACCTATACAGTCCCGTCACGAGATTTACATATTTGATTTACAATTTTTGTTCTTTTTCTAATAAGCATGCGGAGTTATTTTCATCTTTCCAGGACCCGGTTTCTGTCTCAGTTGTGCACCTCAATGTGCCAAGTGAAGATATCCTAACGACAACGGCCGTTCCGACGTTGAAGAGCTTCTACACCACTCACCAGCTCTCCACGTGGATGCTGACCTCAGCTCCACCGACGACGTCGACCGTCACTGTCGCCGTCACGGTGCTGCCGGTCACAAGGGCGCCATGGGTTCCCACGGGCGTTGAGACGGAGGAGGAGAAGAAGAGGCGATTCGGCTTCGGACGGCCGCCGTTGGCGCCGCAGCGAGAACTGAGCACGTTGGAGCGGCTCAGTAACGAGCAGCCGTCACCTACAGATACAGTTCCGGAGCAGGTCAGAACCACAAAGCCGTTAGAAGTTCGATTTCCTCTCCTTCCTGTTGATTTGAAAGGAGGAAGCAGAAGCTAATCGACCTCTTTGTCAACTTCTGGGATTGCATACAGCTTAACCCAGTCCTTTTAATTTAAGAGAGACTAGTGCTCATCCAGCTTCGAAGGGATGAAGGTATAGGATAAAGTGCATAATAGTTCTCATTCAGAAGCCGACGACCCCACGTCCACGACCGGTGAAGCACGGCTACGACCGAAGCCTTGACGATGCCATCGACTCCGGCATCCTTAGCTATCCTTCGGAGCGTGGTTCGTCCAAGCAGGACGAACAGAAGCCTCTTCACGGAGATTTTGAGGTAGGTGATTGGCGACAGAGTCATTAAACCTAACATCCTGTTAAGCCTTTCAGAACCAGCGTGTAGTTTTATGACGTGTGGGCTAAGATTGTTAGAGGTATTATTCCCGGCAAATGATTGGCCACCTTCGATTCCTTGGAACTTAATGAAGTCAACGAGGTTTTACGAAGCTATTGTCTCAGACGGGCGGGTCGTAGCGCAGTAGGAGGAAGCTGTGGCACCATTCCGACTCAAGCTTCCCGTTTCATATCTGCTGCCCCGCCATTCAAACCTTACACCTTTCCGGCATCGGAGAATCCGTGCCATATTTCCCAGAAAAGAACAAAACGCTGGCTTGTTCATCGGATGGCCAAAGCAGGTCATTGTTGACTCCAAATGCGCATCCAAATTGCCTCCATGACAGCCCGTGGAAGTGGTTAATGATTGACGCCAACGCTTATCTTTATCTTATTTTATTATTCTAAACGTCGTCTTATCATAAAGGATGGAGAACGGCGTCGTTCAAGCAAATCTGCTATGCGCCGGGCATTCTACCTCACCGGAATATCGTGGTGACGATTTGAATGACCTACAACGACTTACGGTGGCCAGCTGATGGTGAACAAGACTGCTTTATCGTTCCCAGACGATCTCATCAATTCACCAATCCCGGAAATTTTTGGTTGGGCTGGTCGAAGTCCGAACCAGAAACTTGAAGTCGGGTGCCCGCGACGGTCGGCGCCTCCTCCGATTGTGCTACCACACCTTTCGTTTCATCATAATAAAGGATAAAGGACGGCGTTACTCAATCCCGTTTGGAATGCGCCACGCATTCTACTACCTTTGGGGGTTGTCGTGGAGGCGATTTGAATGCGTATTTGGCCATACAATTACTTGCGGTGGCCAGCTGATGAACAAGTCAGCGCTTTATCCTTCCCAGACAAGTCTGGTATCAATTCACCGACCCCGGAGGGAAGGAAGTCTTCGTTAGCCTGGGCGGGAAATCCGAACCAGGAACCTGGTATCGGCTGCAGGCGACGGTCGGTGCCTCCTCCGAGTGCGCTACACGTGCCCAATTTCACCCGCCCCGTTTCATCATACACAATACAATTATCAAAGAAACTATTTTTCCGAGACCGCTATGATTCCGATGGTCTTCCTGTTTATTCGCAAATCCAGCATTTGATTTTATACTATTAGAGCAATAACTGAATCTATCAGGTAGACTCTACTTTCATGGCTTTTTCTCTTTACTCTCTGTTGAAATTGGTCAGATTCCCTCGTGGAGAAAACTTCAAAAACACCATGCGTTGTCCTTTAAACGATCGCACTTCATATTCATATTAGCAAGGAACGAAAGGTCTCCTAGCGGGTGTTGACTTGGGCCTACAAGTGAGTGGGGGGCCCAAGTCTACACCCGCAGGGAAATTCGAATTTTGTCTTACTCTATGGCCGTTATGGCCTTTCTCGCAGAAAATGTATATCAGAGCTGAACCGATGTTTTGGTGTAGTCTTATGACGAGATCATCCAAACGAAAGATTCAGGCAAAAGGCCGCATCGTCACTCTATAGCAATTGGAGAGAAGCTTCGAAGCTGTCGTGCTCAAAAATAAACCTTTTGTAGGTTTATTTTTGAGTACGACAACGCCATTATAGGCGTCGCTTTTTCCTTATCAGCCCGTACCGAAGTGGTGCCATTTTTCGTCATTTTTGAGCTATCCACATGCCCACGGACATTGAAAGTCGAAAGAAACGGAATGTTTCTGTCCAGCCGAATGCGTGATTTTCGGGTACAAAAAATAAAAGCACTTAAACACGACCAGACCTCCTCTCATCAATAACCATTTCTTTTCCTCGAAACTCTGACGATTTTTTCTTTCAAAATGAATTTAAATCTTTTTTCCTTCTTCTACAGCTGCCGGTTTCAGTCCCAGTTGTCAACGTTCTCCTCGTCGGCCACTTGCATAGCTCGGACCATGTTCGACCTGTGGTCAGCCTGTCAGCTTCTCACGCTGTTCCCCTACCTGATCGGAGTCTGCCTAGCGCGACGAAGCCTCTTCGTCTCACATCTTGTGCTGGACATATTGCTCCTGGTCGTCGGATTTGTGTACACGTGAGTTTTACAATGTCTGAGCTGAAATTTATTTCTAGCATTTTCCCCTGTTGAAAAGGCAGAGAATGCTTGTTCAAGTTTCGCCTAGTTTGGTTTATAGATCCCACATATTCAGTTCAATTTAATGCCTTTATACATCTCTTCTAATAACAGAAAATAAAGGCTAGCAGTGTAACTGAATTCGACAAAACAGAAAAATTATAAAAGAGGCTAACAAAAAACTTATATCAGGATAAGCTTGCTCGCAATCAGTTTTCTATGAGTGCATCAAAAGCCAATGAAAGCCCATTTTCAACACTGAATTTCAGTACGGATTGATTAGGCGAAAGTGACTCCTTGAATAGCCGTGTAATGCTCAGAAACAAATCTGCAAAAGGTATAGAACTTTAATTATAGCTGAAAATCCGACAATTTGTTAGACTTTCTGAGGGAAGCTGCACGGTCCATTCAGGTGAATCATTCACTGGTAAGGTGCCGGCGACTGGGTAGCCGAGCGGGTAGCGAAGCCGAGTTGCAATGAAGGGATCAGGGGTTCGAGTCTGGGTTTGCGGTTTACGGACTGCTCTGCTGTTTCGTGAGTATAGAAGTACGTTTTGATTTTTAACTTTCTTGCACTTTCTCTCTTGTCGGATATGAAAAGTCAGGTTTTCGCTGCATCGAGCTGCGTCGTGTTTATTTATTTATTTATATGCTACGCCACTGAGGAGCGCGCTGAGAATTTTAACAATAAAAGACAAGGTTGGTAGGAACAGAATAGTGGGCAAAAAATAAGAAAAAAAACTTAGCAAGAAGAACCAACAATTCCAAGTACTGGTTAATGGCAATACAACATTTGAAATTAAAGCAAAGGGCCAACCAAATGCGCGTTCTGAGTGGTAAGCATTGTTCTCAGTCGATCCAACGGTGGGAAAACTATATCTATATGTGGATTTTACAAAAAACATTCCAACCGGAGTACGCTTGTGTTAGATAAATTATCCTTCTCAGCTTTTTAGATTCCACTGCAATTTTGAAACACTACCGGTCAGCAGAAGTATATTGACAAAGATATTTAGATAGCATGCCTTGACAAAATTTGGTGAAGGGACTTGCATGTGGAGAGATTTGGACTTCAAAAACTAAACTGTCCTGGTCAGCTACGCTTAATTAATTTCTTTACTTGGTGTGGAGCTGTCCAAATTTCGTTTGTTTTGTCCAACATCGTGTCGCGTGGGTTCTGTGACCACTGAGTGAATCCAAGACAATCCAAGAGTTTTAGAAGTTTGTTTGCAGAGGAATTTCTGGCTTTGCCGAGATTAGAATCCTCGAGCACGACCAAGTGGTTCTGGAGAAAATCTTCCAGAAAGGTTTTCCAGAGAACCATTCAGTTTTTCGTCAGGCTACACGATTTGGGTGGTCTAAATACCAAAACATGTCAAAGAGGCAATCTTTCTCAAACACTGGAGGCATAGCAGATCCGAGTTAAGACAGGATGTTGGGCGGCATCAGTCACGTGAATGAGTCTTTTTCTAGGCACTGCTCTTCACCACCGCTTGGGCCTTTACGATCAATTCAACACACATTGCATGGGAGGTTATGTATGATATTGCGGACTGGATTTATCCTAGTCGGGAGGGTAACTAAAAATTATGCAATAAATTGCCTTGGGATTCACGGAGCGGGTTCTAGAGGACAAAATAATGCCTAATCCGACAAAATTCACGAAAAATACAATCGGCTTCGCCGCAGTTGTAAAGAGGCAAAGCTATGCGCCCCACCCCCTCACTATGATAGATCCCGGTTATAACATTTCAGGCGGCAATCAGCTGTGTTTGAATGCGCTTTACCCGCCGGTACGTCGATGATTTTTTTGTTTGTTTTTGGGGTCCTATTTCCTCCATTTTTTCGTCCTCTCGAAGCTCCTCCGTGAGTCTCAGGTCAATTTGTTGCACATTTTTTAGTTATGTGCCCCCCGACTAGGAGATTTTACGGATTCTATTGCCTACTGTTATGTGATTAAAAAGTAATAGATTTGCTCCATTGTTTGTTCTTTTATTCTAATTGTAATGCTCGCTTTTTCGACGCATAAAGAAATAAATAAATAGCAACTGTAATTACAGACCATAAAAGGAATGAGCCGTGAACCCGAGACTCCATTTAGACTTCCTACAGGATTTTAGTATTGTGAAAAGTGTTTTTGATAGGGCCCGAAAATTTCCGCAGCATCTGATTAATTTGAGATTTGACGTCACAATCACAGTGTACAACATCTTTTTTAAGGATCACCATGATTGTCTTCTCTGTCGTGCTCTACGTGCTTATCGGCGAAATGCCAAAGGAAGTGCTCTTCGAATGGATACTGTTCGCTTTGGTACTCGGTAAGATTTTAACGCTTTATTAAAACGCGAAGACATTAGGTCGGAGCAAAGTTTCCGCCTTTTCAGTGGCGCGACTGAATTGCTCAAGTTTTGCATTTTTGTTATAGAATTCTAGGGCCATACGAAAGAGAAAATACGCTAACAAGTCCACGTATGAATAGTAAGGCAACCACCAAAAAGCAGCACCCTCGTACTCCCTAATGGTCACAAGAGTTGATGAACCCCTAAGCCACATTTTGGGAGCTAGAAATGTGTCAATATGAAGCACGAGGCGTCATTTTTATAGCTTTTATCTGTTGCTTTTAAAATCCATCTTTCCCAACAAAAATCGTTCAGATGCCATTCTACTTCTGTACACATTTCTCGTCGTCATTTCGCTTCGTTGTTGCGAACGGATCGTCCAAAGCCGTTTGACGATGAAGCTCCAGACATCGTCGGCAGCAGCAGAAGCAGAGCAAGTGTGACTCGCATTTCAGAAGCGGCGCACTGAAATGTATAGTTCTCCGCCAATTTCCATAACTGGGCACGTGAAGACCCTTCGCCACAGGGTATGTCACCAACAGAAAAGATCTGTTGAAGGGAACCTGCAACCTAAGTGCGCAACCATTAACCAACAGCATCCAGCCCGATAAGCAGGGGTGCGGGTTAGAGTCCTGCCAAACGCCAGAGTTTTGATCGCTACAAAACGTCATAACAGCTTAAAAGCCTAACACTTTTAGTTTCATGTATTCATATTCTGTATAAGCGACCAATGTATGTCAGAGTTTAAAGATTCGACAATGTTCCGATACGGTACCCAATTCACATGTTTCACCGTGCCGATATTGTTTGTATATGTGGTCTCTAGAGGTGACCATTTCAATGTGCCCTCAGAGCATGATTATCTGCATTCCCTGTGGATACCTCGCTGAACGATTTCATTGTCTTCATTATGCTTCGGGTTTTCTTCAAAACGTCAGATAGTCTCACATAATCCGCGAGCCGTCGCCGATGATTCCTATTCGATTGATTATGTGATTTCACTGTTTTACTGTAATAAACTGCATTGCACCTACATTTATGTAACAAAGAGCATAATAAAGATTCTTTGAAGTTTTTTGAAACACAGATGAGTTCAGATGCTGGGTACAGCGACAAATGAACAGCTTGGGTTCACTAACATCATACAGATGTGTGTATTTTATGTATATCTACACTAAACTGCGAAGGTTCTTTTACGCGGCTTCTTCTATGTAAACCCAAGTTGGCGGAAAAATAGCGCTTTTGTTTTCCACGATAATTTTTCATGTAGTAGTATGTACAGTCCGTTTCAAAAGTATGCATCCACTCTAAAACTTGCCCATATCTCGTTTCGCTTTGATTTCTTCAGGACCGCAATAGCTCCTCTAGATTTCTCGTAGTCGAAAATAGGTAACCACTTACTTTCAGAGATATTTTCCGTCTCATACGAGAATCAGAATTTTTTGAAGAAAATTGACTGAAAATTGGCGTTTCAAAAGTATGTATCCACCTGTGAAAAAAAAACTTTTTACTAAAATCAAAAGTCGATCGGACCACCATTATTTCTTATAACATCATGCATCGTATTGTTCAAGCTACTGGCAAGGTTTTGGAATATTCTGTCTTCGTTGGCGTCCCATGTAATCAAAATTACCACCACGTCATTGAACTGTCTGTTATTCGCGTAGGCTCGTTGAACCACAATCCCCCACATGTTCTCCACTCCGTTGCTGTTAGGAGAACAGGGCGACCAGTCCGTTACTTAAATGTTGCGACGGTGGAGCCAATCTTTGGTCAACCTGGACACATGGACTGCAGCGCTGCCCTGCTGCAGAACATGTGTCTGATGTGTTCTGATTCTCCAGAAAGGCATAGGGCTGGACTCCACTACATCTTGACACTTCAGACTGTGCGTGCGACACGACGGAAGCCTAAGCTTCGGCATTCCGCTGCTGAAGAAGCCGACCACTGTGGCTAATGAACCGCTTTCAAACCGCCTCTAATGTTGCGACGACGGGGCTTCTCGCAGGCCTCTCCAGCAATGTCGGTATCCACCGGGGTCATCCAAATTAGATTTTTTCCGTTGGTATAGATGA